>JAGWCC010000259.1:0-616784 GCA_022651775.1 Drusus annulatus | reverse complement strand
TTGCGCTTTGAAGCTGCAGACACGCATATATGTAAGCTCTTAGTTTTTAATTCAACCAAAGGGGTAGTTTTAGTACTAGCTTTTCCAAAGTTTGCCTATACAAGTGAAATAACCCAACTGTTATATTCTCCATATCAACATAGTTTTAAAGTGATAATATCAGTAGTTACGACAATTTAAAATATTTCAAATTAAAGTTTTCAAAACAACAAGTGTACATTTCAACAGACATAGTGAGTGACCAGTGAAATGTGGGATGGTAAGCATTTCACAGATGCATGCCACATGTTTTCTGCCGGGATGGAACGGTGACCGAAAGAAAGGATACTCTTATTTTTCGTAGAACCTTTGAAATGGGTTGTAATGGGTCATAAATCATGCTGAGATATGCTTTGGACGAATTGCATGCTTAACGACCCTTACCAGTAATAAAAAGTAATCATAACAATAAAAATAGTGTACTGCTTACTCGACACAATCCAAGAAAACGAGGGTATAGGGCAGGGAGGAAGGTTAAGCTGGCCAAAACAAATAATAATAATAATTGTATTAATAATAACCCTTTGTCAGTACAGGATATTCAAGTAATCATAACAACCGACAGGCAAAATAGCCTAGCGTCTAAAGCCCTTTGCGATTCTGATAAATACCACAACCGGAAATAAAGATGATTAGAACGACACGCCAACTGTAGGAGCAGACAGCTTGCCGTAGGTTCCTGGAATGCGCGCTCCCTTCACAATAAACTAGAGGCAGTGGACGACGTCTTCCGGGATCAATATCTACATATCCTCACTGTTACAGAAACTTGGAGGATGTGGGAAAATTTATTTCACGTTCGCCAAATAAGCAGTGTAGTCTTGATCCTGTACCGACATGGCTATTCAAAAAATGTTCCGTTATTTTAGCTCCGTTCCTGGTTCACGTTTTTAATAAGTCTCTCAGCACAGGTGACTTCCTAGAATCAATTAAATCAGCCGTAGTTACTCCAATATTAAAAAAAACCACAACTAGATGTCGATAATTTAGATAATTATCGACCCGTCTCAAATCTGCCTTTTATATCAAAAATTCTGGAAAAAAATGTAGCTGCCCAAATAACTAGCCACTTGAATTCAAACAATTTTTTCTTATGAAATAATGTTTATTTTTCTTTGTGTGTATTACAACTTTTATGTTATTATTATTATTACTTTGTATTATGATCAATTATGGAAGGTATTGCATTGCGCTACTCCTGCATACCTTCTGGAATAAAACTTTATTATTATTTTATATTTATAACGTAATTGGTTGATTAGCTGGTTTTTGATTGTATTTTTAGTGTGACAGCTGTTTTTTACATTCAAGACCATTTATCAAACTGTGGTTAGGCTACATGGAAACCACTTACTCTGATCATTTTAGTTACGTTTGTGAAAATAATTTGGTAAAAGGAGAAATAGCTAGTGGAAATTCACGTTATAAAACAATTAAGATAAACCTGCTCAAAGTAAGTAAGTTTACTTTCTAATCATGAAGTGGAGAAAAAAATGTAAGAGAAGAATAAAATAAGATCCTTAAAATAATAAAATCTTATCATGACTGTATTCTTCTCCAAATTGATATTGTCTCATTTTATGATTGGCGTGAAACTGGTGTGAAACTAGTGTGCCTAGAACTAAACATTGATAAATGTAAAATTATGTCATTTCATAGAAATCATAAACCGATCCTCTTCAATTATAAATGTATAATTGCCTGTGATTTGAAGAATATACAGACCCTAGAAACTCTAAACTTCTCATTAGTTCGCCCTCGTGTAGAATATGCCAGTGTCATTTGGCCCCCTTTCTATACCGTTCACATTCATCATATTTAGCGTTGGGAGAAACTTCAATGTCACGAATTGCTAGCTCTTTAAAATGAACCCTTCGCAGTGAACACTTCAATTGAAGTCCAACTCACAAAAAGGAGGTTTGAATTTATCCGGTTATTTGTTCAGTTCTTTTTAGAACCGGTTCCTCGCCGAAATGAACACGTCTTAGTCGGTAGGGATTTGAAAGTGATAAGAACAGGAACTGGTAAAACGAATAGAACTCTCAAAAAATCAAAGATCGAAGTACTTCAAATTAAACTTCAATTGAAGTACTTGTAATGAAGTACTTCTTTATAGGCTTTGAAGTTCAACTTCACAACTGAACTGCTGCAAATTGAAGTGGTTCTTTGTAATCTAACTTCCATTGAAGTATTTTTTCAATGAAATGAATTAAATGAAGTTAATGAAATGAATGAACTCTAAAATGAACTACCAACTTCAATTGAAGTATTTGTTCAATGAATAATGAATGAAGTAGGAACTGCTGCCAAAACAAGTAGTTCTTTGAAGTACTTCTTTCAAAGCGGTCACAACGCTAATCATATTTAATCCGTACAACATCGCTTCTTACGTGGAATTGCTTGGATCTCCAGGGCGAAAATGAGGCGATTATTTATATGATGAAATTGAACAATCATTGATAATTTCTTGCGCAGGAAAGACTTTAATTTAATTTGCATTTTCAAAATTGTTAATTGTTTTATAGACTCACCTTCTCTGTTGCAACTTATCCAGTTTAACATTCCTCAACGAAATTTCCATTCGTAGACTAAGAAACAATGAATTGCTATTCCTCAATCATTTTCCAATGTCCAGAATGTCGAGACTTGTTAACTCAAGTCATGGTCTTGAAATTTTTGGCAGCAGTCTAAATGATTTTGTCATTCTTTACGACTCTACCAAAACTTTGACTAGACCTTGGATTGAATGTTCTTTCTTACGTATATTTTGTCCTATTTTTGTCATCGCTTCATTTATTTGCTGCTCATTCTCTGTTACTCTTTTTTCCCATTTTGTGTTTTGTATTATTTTTTTGGAAATTGTACTTTAGTTCGTAATAAAATAGTTTTCTTTTTAAGTACCTCACAGAATAAAAAAATCAATATATTTCGATTTTTACCAAAATTAGAAATCAAACAGTACAAAAAATCAAATTGAGTTGTGGTAACTAAATTCATACAAATAAGTCGTTTCCATGTGAAATAATCACAGTTATAAAATAAGAGTCTTGAACGCCGAAACAGCTGTAAAAATAAAAACGAGGGAAGGAGACAATATGCATTTCCTCTTCTCTACCTCCGAGGAACCAGTCGAAGGGACCACTCTGTATTTACATCAGATGCTGGCATCTAGTACCCAAATCGTCATATCGGAGAGCGATGACCTCCCTCACCAAATCTGCGCCGGGTGTGTCGATCGCCTCTACTCCGCCTTCACGTTCAAGTTCATGTGCCAGCAGTCAGACGCCCGCCTCAGAGCGCGCCTGTCGGGGCCGGCCTTCAAGACAGAGCTCGCCGACCAACCGCCTCCAGCGAGACCCCTCTTCCCCACCGACAAGAGCTGCCAAACAGAAGCCCAGCTCCTTCAAGTGCACAACTGTCCACACTGCCAGAAGAAGTTCAAAAGCTTGCCGGGGTTAACATCTCACTTGAAACACCACACGAACCGGGATAGCCTCGTAGCCTGCGGGGGCTGCCGGAGCCTGTTCGGGGGCCCGGAGGGGCTCGCCGCGCACTGCCGCAGTGGAACCTGTCCTCCGCCCAAACGCAAACACCGCGCCAAGGAAGAAACAACACACTGCCAGGATTGCAACAAGTCCTTCATGAACAACAAATGCTACAGGGCTCACACGTGCACCAAGTGGGAGCAGCTTCTGGAGGTGGGCATCAAGGTGGAGCTGCCCGCTTCCCCCAGCCCCTCCGCCCATTACTCCGCCCCACCCTCCGACGGGGAACTCTCCTAAGGGGTGAAGAGAGAATTCGAAGATTCAGATTACGAACCATTAACACACACAAAAATGAGACAAAACAAAAATTCATCGGGATCAAGTCGTGTGTCCAAGAAAGTTACTCCCGACACAGAGAAATACCCGTGTTCATTGTGTCCTAGAGTTCTAACTTCAGAAGTTCAATTGCAAGTTCACACGGCCAAGCATTCGGGGCAGATCATTCCCTTCTCCTGTCCCGTCTGTCAGAGGAACTTCAACCGCCACAGCCATCTCAAGAGGCACCTCGCCATACACTCTCCTTCGCGGCGTCTGCAGTGCCCTCAGTGTGACAAAACCTTCGCGCGGCAAGAGCAGCTGCACCGGCACCTGTGCGCTCACGCCGGGGGCCAGGTGTACCAGTGCGAGCTCTGTCCGCGCTGCTTCCCGCTGCCCGGCCTGCTGTCCCAGCACCACGCCTCGCTGCACGCCGGTCTGGCACCGGGGCAAGCCAGCTGCGGGGTGTGCCGGCGCTCGTTCAGCTCGCAGCGCTGCTTGGAACGCCACTCGCGCGTCCACAACCCTGTGCTGGTCCTGCCGTGTCCGCACTGCGCACTCACCTTCCCCTCGCGCCGTCTTTTGCGCAAGCACCAGACCAGCCAGCATCGCCCCACCCCCGCACGTCCGTTCCTCTGCTCGCAGTGCGGGGGCTCCTTTACGCGCCAGAGCGACCTAGCTACGCACATGCGGCGCCACACGGGCGAGAAGCCCTTCGCCTGCCGCTACTGCCCCAAGCGCTTCACGCCACTCACGGACCTGACCATCCACGAGCGCTACCACACGGAGGACAAAGCACACGTGTGTGCTGTGTGCGGAAAGTCCTTCCACCGCCAGTACAACCTGAAGGTGCACCTGCGCATCCACTCGGGGGAGCGACCGTACAGCTGCAGCCACTGCGGCAAGGGCTTTGCGCAGAGCAATGACCTCAAATCACACGTGCGGCGCCACACGGGCGAGCGCTACGGCTGCGAGCTGTGCAAGGAAGTGTTTGTGCAGGTGTACCACCTCAACAAGCACAAGCGCAGCGTACACGGGCTGGAGGTGGTCGTGCACAACCGGCGCGTGGTTAAGCACCCGGGTGCCGGACCCCTACGCACCCCGCGCGCACAGCACCGGGCCTCGCGTGCACAGCTCGCACAGAGCATGGCAGCCCTCCTCGCCCCCCTTCCCCCCCCACCCCCTCCGCCGCCCTTACCGCCCCCACCCAGCTAACACTCCAGCTCTACACTCTCACTGTGATACCATGTTTAAATACGTTATGTTTGCTAAATTTAATCAGTTCCGTTTTTTAATCAAAGGATGACTTTTTGGACATTATATTGTATATACAAACCGTTGTTTGGGAGGACAATCCAGTGAAACACTGACATATCTGGACTGTGCCAAAACATTAAAAAGTATATAGTTTATTAACATTATAAGAGTATCGAGTCTATTATTAAACATTTTTATCAATAAAATATTTAAATAACTTTACTATTATCCATTATTTTCTATGTTTCCTAGCACAATTGCCTTCCATCCACTGTGGGTCCTCCCCGTTGTCTCGGCAAACCAACAGCACCCACTATATGGTAGGGGTGGTTCTTCAACAAGGGCATGTGTCCTACCTATTTATGTTAAGAATTATATCTCAAATTTAATTCCAAAATAGGAACCACAATGTACCAATCCAAAATTTTCACGGCCAAGGTATTGTGATCTGCGACTTATAATTCTATTACAGCCATCTGTTGACACATTTAGTTTTATAATATCACCCACAGCTAGAGCCCGGATACTGGAACACAAGTAATTAGTTTCCTACACAGGGAAATTCTCACCTCTCTGTTGGCTTAATAATTTAGATACATGAATTGATGCCGCTTTTTTACTGACCCTGCTTTACTAATTATTTATTAGCTGACGGGTGATCCGGAAGGGACGATTACAAATACAAACAAATCATTATCGAAAACAGCTTCTTCATGTTTGTAAAGAGTTTATTGTAATATAAAACTATAATTTATCCTTCAAATTAGGAGATGTAACTACAAAAAGTAGACAGTTTTCTTCACCCAGAATAAATTATTTATTCATGTTTCTAATGAAAACGATTGATCAAGTGGTTTTGTAAGCAGAAACAATTTGTTTAATTTCTCATGTCTATTGCGTTTTTGATAAAACACAGGACTTGGTTTTTTTCTTTTGACAAAAAATGACAACAATTTTATTATATATATATTTTTAATATCTCTTTGATAGAGCACCTCATATAATCAAGTAAATGTCGAATAGCAAATCGATAAATGATCATCAGTTTTCTTAACTAGAGAGTCAATCTGCATTAAAATTTATTTATTTTTTTTAACTATGTAATAATTTTGTTATATTATTGATTTCTATACACAAAATTTAGATATTCATGTGCCCCACACAAATTTGAATCCTAGATCCGCCACTGCTGTAAGTGAGTGATAATACAGTGTAACTATGAACAGATAGCTTGGTTTTAAAGTACTAGACATGAACATGACACGCACTTGCTCTTTGGCAATTACATAATTCAAAAACGTATTCACTTTCGCTACCATTTTCGTAACAGAAACTGGTTTCTGCTTATCAACAAATACTTCCTGCTTATCAACAAATACCTTCTCGGATTCGTCATCAATATTTTTACCAAATGTTCGATATCAAACCATCCATTCTTTAACAACTAACGTATTTTTATAAACATTTTCATGTATACTGGAAATCGTTTCCCAGTTTGTTGTCGATTCTCACCATGACCATAATAATAGCAGTATGCAGTGTGAGCTTGTGGGTTTTTACAATCTTATTTGTATTATGTACTGGCTGACTTGGTACTTTTTCATCATACTGTGTACTTCCTTACATTTATTTTCTATTCAGTCTAAAATCGTCCATGACCCCATTCCCAATGATCTATTTTACTAAAAATTGAAAAATTAATTTATTGCATTTATTGAATCCGTATAGTCATAGTAAATTTTTTTAAATAAAATTGTTTCTGAAGTTCGATTTTATTACAGTTTCGTGAAACCGTTCGTTTTGAGAAACAAAAACAGTTTCGGTCATTGTGAAAAAGAAACTGAAACGCCCATCTCTACCAACCGGCCGGGCAGGTATTATAAACATGATGCATTGAATGCAGGAAAAAAAATGTTTCATAATTAATTATAATAATGGATTGAATTGTCCAATAATTTACGTATTTTTAAACAAAAACGTGATTGACATTATATTTTTGAAATTTCTTAAAGTTTTTTTTATCAGTTTATTTGTTTTTCTATGATACCATGGTTGGGGGAAATTTTGTTCCTGATTTCTCAGGAAATATATTTTGATTTTGTGGACACAAATTAAAATATTGACAATATTTTTTTTTAAACACATATTGATTTAATTTTGTGGGCACAAATTAAAATAATTTTGTGTCACAGAATGTGAGACACGCAACCATTCTAATAAAATAATGTTTTGTGTCGTTCAATATTCGACCGGAAAGAGTTGAGCAACCTGCCGAAGAATAATGCTAGGTGATTATATAATATTTAATAAATGCATACGAGACAAAATTAAATCACAAAGTCAATTATGAACTCCCTAACCCCTGCTGTGCGTTACAAATCTTTAAGCTAATTAAGTTAATTATTTTTCTCTATTTTATTATGTTGTGTTTTATTCTTTTATTTTTCCTTTTTACATTCTCAATGATGTATTATTTTTATATAGTTTTATTTAACTTCTATGTACATAAATTTTATTTGTTGAACTTCGTGTTTCTCTGAAACTAAATGAATACATAATTTATTTTATTATTTTCTTTATCAACTTTACTGTCAGTATGTTGTATAATTAATCATTATTATTATTTTATTTTTTCCATTTTGGTTAAAAAATATATATTATTAGCGGAAACCTCACTGGTTAATGCAACATAGTAATCACTTTATTTATCAAAATTTGTATACAACTGTACGTTTTCCTAAATAAAATAAAAATATTTTTTTGATGTACTACATTTTGCTTACATACGTTCAAAAATAATTATCATGGGCATAATTTAACGCCAACAATAATCAGTAAATTTTCTGAAATAAAAGTAAGTAAGATAAGCTGAGGAAGCTTTTTTCGGGGTCCAGTGGTTCTTCGTAATTCCTTTTACCACTGTGCATTATGCACGTCATTCATAGACAGTGTGGAAAATAATCTCAGTATCACCCTGGTAGCCCAGCCCACCAATTAGAATTGATGTGTTGCTAGTATTGGCTTTAACTGTTTCCCAATCTTCATCTCCCTCTCCTTAACCCCTCAACTTCCTAGCACCACACGTTTTCTAATCAGGATTATAAAGCCCCAATGGTTTTGGGCAGTGGAGACTCTTAAATAAATATTACAAAATTCTACTGTTTTCGGGTTCCATAAACATATTATTGAATTATACATCACACACACTTATGAACTAAATACATAACTATTACTAACTAAGCTGAATTCGTAAACTGAGTTTATTTATATTTTATATAGACTAGGTTCCACATGTGATGATTTTTTTAACAATTGTCAAAATATATACATATTTGCACCATCACAATACATACATTGATTTTATCAGTACATTATTACCATTAGTATTAGTATACAATACATCACAATAAACAAGCAATTCTATTTGATATCCCTTTTATAAAACCTATATTATTTTAAGTATTTGTACCTCCACACACGGCACAAATGATTAAAATAAGGATAATAATAACATATTTGATATATCAAATAATGATAATAAAGAAACAGATTAGGTAACCAGTGAACTCCAAAAGAGTAAAATCTTACAATACCTACTAGCTATGTTTAATATATGGGAATTCGGTACCTAAGCTGATCAATAAAACAATAAAAACATTACAAGATATCAGTCTGAGCCACCTAACTATATCACAGAAGAAGCACGATCCATGTCAAGGGTGACCTCGGGGGCCTGCGGGGTGTGCGATGGGCGAGGGCGCAGGGGACGGGGTAAGGTGCCGCTGCGCAGGAGCTGCGCCACGTCCCGCGCCGTCACGCCCTCGCGGGAGGCCCTCATGCTGCGGTACTGGCGGGAGAACACTTCCGGCTGTGGGGGGCCGGGGACCATACTCCGCAGCTGTAGCTCTAAGGGCGGGCTATCCTCCGAAAAACCCTGATTGCTGTAGCAGGGGGGCGCCAGCTGCGAGTAGAGCGGAGGCGCACAGGCGGTGCTCACTGTCACTGGTAGTGGGGGGGAGAGGCCTTCTCCTAAGTGCATCGTGAGCCTGAAACCAATACAACAAACCAGTAAACATCTCAAAATACTATAAACCAGCCGCAATACTCCAATCAACATGGGTGTTATATAATCCATCTATAATACCCACTTCTGCAAGTGAATTAAATACTTGAGTGGAAGCAATTCAGTATGAATGAATAATTTAATAAAATTAGAGTAAACTTGTTTGTTTATCATTTAGTTGGATTGTCGGTGTGCCGTACCTGCGCTGTACATGGAGGATACTTCTGCGGATACTGTTCCTCAGCAACTTGGCGAGACGCACTCCCGTGGCCGTGGAGTAGGAGGGCGGGGGGGTGTACTTGGGCGGGGGGTCAGGCGGGGCGAGAAGTGCGGGGGGTGGTGGGGCTGTGAGGCGCGGGGGTGCGGGGGGCGTCGGAGGTGCGGGCCGCACCACGTGGCCGCAGCTGTCCAGACGCGGTCTATACAGCAACTGGATGCGCTAGAATAAGGCAATGTTTGTTCACAAATCGGGCTTTTTGGTCTTGGGTTTTCATGAGCTGCTAAATTAGGACTTATTGATACAAGTAGGTATCTAACTAAAAAAATTGTTATTCATACGCTTACGTCAAGAATGTCCGGAGGCCCACTGGACAAATAGCGATAGGACTGCACGAGGGCAGCTAGGGGTACCAGTAGCAGGGGGCCCAGCTGGAGGAGCGCTCCAACATGGCGCGCCGTCTCGCTCCAGCCGGTGCGGGGCCCCTGTAGGGCTCCGTACAGCTGGCGGTAGCGACCCACGCGCCAGTCCACCACACACAGGGTCTGTAAGCAATAGAGCAGTGGAAACATTATGTATTTATTATCACCATTGAAGCAATGAAATCCATAGAAGAAAGCTCTAAATTAGTATTTTGTAGATAATTTGTGGTGGAATTCCATTTTAAAATGAATTTATGATTTTTTTTAACCCTTTATTTCCACTTATTTATTTTTGACCGGACCGGTTTCATCTTGTAACGGGCATCCTCAGACTGGTACAATATATCGTATTGTGGAAATTTTGAATGGTGCCAAGGAATATTTTTCTTTCTACCTATGTCAACTATGAGATAAAAACTCTTTTTTTTTTAAACTTTCAAAATTTACAAAAATTTATGGATATATGAGGAAACAAATCATAATATATTGATGATATGGATGCTACACTTCTTCTTAAACATGTGTCAAGAGATAATCATTAAATTAATGTTCTCCTAAAGATATCTCAGGTAGATTCAGCTCCCTTAAGTATTTAAAGGTATTTGGCTCTCGGAGCCATAATACATGGTACGATGCCACGCACAACTGTATTTATTCGGAACAAACAAGTTAATCTCTTTCAGCATACATGGGTTATGAATACTTCCAGATAACAGCTTGTGAAAGTTTTTGCGGGAAACATGCTTGCAGCTTAAAATTACATTCTTTGTATTGCAATTACTAAATGATCTTTTATTACGAAAAATGTGCATTTGCTATTTACAATTAAACAGAAAAATTACTATATTAAATAACTTACGATCATAGCCACAGGCAACACCACATTCCAGGTGAAGCTGAGCAGCGGGCCTAGGGTTGCGGAAGGGCCCAACAGGGCTGCTGCCACAGTCTCCCCGGAGTACGGCCGCCCCCGCACCAGAAACATACCCAGCAATGTGGCTGCCTGGAGCAAGCCCTGCCACCAGCTGCCCGCCACCGCATAATCCAGCAGCTGCGCTGGAGTCAGGCCGCCCTCGCAGGCCAGGGGTAGCGCCAGTAGCAGCCCGGTTCGCGACACGGCCAGAGCCACGGCCACCCAGCGCGGGCGCAGCGTCCGCGAATGGATGTCTGTCACGCCCAGCACGATAGCGCACACCAGTGAGGCCAGCTGCGCCAGGCCCAGCAGTAGCATGCATAGATAGAACAACACAGCCCAGAAGGAAGATAGGCGCCGTGTCGAGAGCAGCGCCAGGGCTGCGGGTAACAGCTGTGTGGCGAGGCGCAGCGGCTGGGCCGGGCCCCCGCGCCCCTCTGCACCCACGCGCACCCCCAGTACCGAGGAGTGGTGCCACAGGTGGCGCACACTTACCGCCTCTGCCGATAAGAACTCTGCAAAATAAAAACATATTATGTGCAACATTAAAAAACCGTAGCAAGACTCCTAGAAATAAGGCAAACTGATAAAAACATACTTCTGATAGACACGTACCATGGCTAACTGCGCTGTACTGGTATCCGTGCTGTTGAATGATGTAGTTACAGCTGCCTGCGAGAAGAGTGGCCAGGAACAGGGCCGCAGGCGTGACTAGCAACGCCACCAGCAGGAGGGGGCGGCGGGGGGCGGGGCGATCGAGGGGGGCGCAGCGGTGAGAGATGCGCGGAGCGGCCACCAGCGCCCACACGGCCGGCATTAGCAGACCCCATGCCAGAAAGGTCTCCTGCGCAGCTGCAGCCCAACTCTGCAATTGGAAAAGATCTTATATAGCCTTCTAGAAAACATCCATCTTCACTGTCCAGTACGAAACACACACTCAAACCAATTATTCAACGTGTATTTTTCTTATATATCAAGAAGATGCACAAATTCAACATCACATTTTCAGACGCTGATATTTTCCATTTATCCACAGGTCAGCTTAATAAATCACAAGGTCAATTATGAACTCCCTACCCTGCTGCGGGTAGTGTAGATCTTTAAGTTATGTCAATTATTTTTCTCTATTTTCTTAACTACCAAAGTAACTCCGACTAAACAATAATATTTCATGTAGAAATGGTTTAGTAATATGTGTATAGACCCCCTTACCTTACTGTTGATGAAGAAGTCGGGCCAGCTGGTGCGGGGCAGGGAGGCAGCCAGAATGTGTGGGTCCAGGCACAGCAGCCGCACGCACAAAGCCACCAGGCCCAGCAGCGGCACGACAGTCAGGACATATACCACCTACAACACACAGGACAAGCAGCGGTTACAACATAGGAACACCAAAAAACATCAGGTGTCTATGGTACTATACTGGTGCAGCACTAGATTTACCTTCCAGTAGGTGCGTAGCCCCTTGGTGAGCATGAGACAGACGGCGGCCCACAACAACGCCAGGTGGAAGGTGAGCTGGAAGTGCAGGGGGCCCAGGGCCGCGCCGCCCTCCCCCTCCCCGCGCTGCAGCACCACCTCTGCCCAGTAGCGTGGCAGCAGGAGCGATAGGGGAGAGCTGCTGTTGCCAGCTGCGTTCTCTGCAATCAAGGCTCAATCAACTCTAATGTGAAACTGTTGAAATTGAAGGAAACAACTGTTTGACGTTTAGGTAGTGGATGGTTAGTACCTGCCCACCGATAGCGGCCGTGTGCGGGCACGAAGGAGTCCCTGAAGAAGACGAGCAGCCAGGCCAGCGGCAGCGAGGAGGAGGCGGCGGACAGGCCCAGCGCCAGCAGCAGCGCGGCGCCCAGCCCGCGCAGCAGCGGAGCCACGCGCCACGCGCCCAGCGGGCCCGCGCGCAGCGCCGCGCCCAGCCCCGCACCCAGCGCCAGCAGCGGCGCGCCCAGCACCAGCGACAGCGCTAGCCACTGCACCACGAAGTTGGCGCCGAAGTGCAGCGCCAGCAGCGCGAAGCGGCACAGCGCCTGCGGGCCCACGCACAGCGACAGCAGCGCCAGAGCCTCGCCCCCCGCGCCCACCCCGCCGGCCCTTCCCCGCGGCGCTGACCCCCTCCTCCGAGGTGCTCGAGCTGGAACACACGGTATGGCCTCATTAGCTGACAACACTCGACTCGCGCAGCCGCGCCGCCTCCCCGCTGCCCACCGCCGCAGCCCTGACGACGCGGAAGTCTCGTTGGACGCTCGAACCTCGAAAATCATTCCTTAATTAGGTTGTTTCATCTCATTTTTTCTGAAAGGCGATCGACATTTGACAGAATTAAAAAGAATTTGTGAAGGCTATTTTTTTCGTACTTATTTACACAAATGTTTTTTGTAATAAATTAACGGCAGAATTCCGCCACGGTACTTTTTCCGTAAATTTGTATCAAAAGTAAACGAAAAAACATATCATTTTAAATAATAATAACTTTTTTTTAAATCGTGCTTCGTAGCGCAAAGGTTTAAATACGAAATTTCGAGATAGACGAAGTTCGATTTCCGCCGCAACGCAAAAATAATATATTTATATGATTTTTGATAGATTTATCTTCTTTTGAAATCTGGAAGTTTTTTTTAAGTACATATAACAGGCATGATACCCAAAACATATATACATATGTGGTTATTTAATTAGAATATTTAACAACAGTAGGTAATCAAGTAAAAGTTTATGAAAAATGCAAACGTAAATGAAAAACAAACACAATATTATACAAGGTAGAACGTAAATACATGGAAAACTTTGACATGAAGCAGTCACTTTGTGGTAAGACATAATTAAATTAAAAATAAAAGTAACTTTGTTTAAAGACCACTTTATTTATATTTTTTTATATATATATATTCAACCCTGAAGAAGGTTCAGGTAGAGTCGAAACCGGTTGGTGTATCTATCCAATAAAGTGGTCTTAAAACAAATTTACTTTTATTTTTAATAAATAAATGGATTATTGGCACCTGTACTGAAGAGATGCCTATTAGCCGTTTGGTATTTGGTACTTAATATAACCAGTCTATAACTAAAGGGCATAATTACAATATCAGCTTGATATGATTGACAGTTTTTTTTATTATTGATTTATCTAATCATTAAAAATGTCTACTTCATTGTTTGTGCAGTGAATTGTGTTGTAATTTCTTAATGTCCGCGGCAAAGTAGTAAAATATCTCGCGTGGTAGGTTTTAATATTGAAAATATCGTTTATCCTCCTTTTTGATTTTCTTAGTGGTTGATGTTAATTTGGGATAAGATGTTTGGTACATTAATTGACGAATGCATAATTTAGGGTAAAATCAATACATCAGAAAGTTTACGTCTGGCTGACAGAAAGTGAAGTTTATAGTGAAAGATTCGTTTATTGTACGTTCCAAATTGATCAGATAAGCCTTCACGATATGCAATTATACGACTTAATTTTCTTTGAATGGATTCAATTCTATAGTTATGGGAGACCAAATAGTGGACGCGTATTCTAGAATACTTTGCACAATCGATTTATATAATGCTAAAGTTAATTCAGAACTTTTAAAACAACTTATAGTTGTTAGAGTTACTCCTAATATTTGAGATGCATTTTTTTGGATAGTCTTCGTATGTTTATTAAAGCTCAATGACGAGTCAAATGTCACGCCCAAGTCTTTAATTGAAGTAATGTTCAATAAGTTAGCGTTATTGATGTGATGCACATTTGAAAATTTATTTGTGTTTTTTTTGTAAAGGAAACTGTTGTGCATTTATTTTCATTAAAATATAAATCATTAAGTGTACACCATTCATGAAGTCATTTTTTAAAAGGGTGCAATCTTCTATTGATATGATTTTTCTGTACAGCTTGAGGTCATTGGCAAACAGGAGATATTTTGAAAATTTTATGCTTAAAACCATGTCGTCAATAAAGATTAAGAACGGTAAAACTGGTCCAAGATGAGAGCCCTGAGGAATTCCTGATGTTACAGTAAAACAGTCCGCGGAGTACCTTCCTACAATTACTTGTAATTCTCGAACCATTTCAAAGTATTTCCATATATGTCAAATTTTTCGAGCTTCTTGATTAAGTAATGATTGATTTAACTGGTCAGCGGTTTTGGAAAAATCTGCGTAGACGACATCCACTTGTATTCGGTTTTCAATGTTATCGCGAATGTATTGGAATTGTTCAAGAAGGTTTGTTGTTGTGGAGCGCCGAGGGAAGAAACCGTGTTGCTCAATGAGAATATATTTACTTACGTGACCAAATAGATAATCGTATATTATTGACTCGAACAATTTTCCTACGCAGTCAAGTTTTGAGATGGGTCTATAATTCTTAATATCACTCTTGCAGTCTTTTTTCAAAGATGGGAGTTAAAAAAGCTGTTTTCCATTTGAATTAAAACACTCCTTCTCGTAGTGATTAAAAGATTTTTTAAAAGTTTTCATGCATCTTCTACATTTTTGTATACTGCTAAGATAGCTAACTTTTGGAATAACGTGTTGAAGACATGAAATTGGCCATTTGGGCAGTACTGCCCCCGTTATTTAGTACGAGTAATGCGTTGCGTAGGTACTATGCAAATACCAATACGAATCGTATATTCCTACTTCCTACGTGATCAGTGATCGTTATCTCGGGCACGGTGTAACATCCTGAACACATGAGTGGCGAAGATGACTTTATCGCTTGACATTATAATTAGTAATTATTAATTACAAGTTGACAACTGAAATTAGGTGACTTAAATGGCATTTATCATTGAAAAAATTAACCTATTTTCCAAATGTTCACGGACCGCTAAGTATTTTGGGTAACACCAACGTGTTACACAAAATGGCTCTAATCTAAAATAATTTTAAAAAACTATATGTTTCAGTCTTCGTTAAGAGCAAAAAGATGAATTATTTTTTATTAAAAAAGTTGCATAATCCATGTGTGTTGCTTAGATGAATTAAATAATGCAGATACGTTATTGAGACAACGCGCGCGGATGCACTAAACCGAGTCCGCGAGACATACCTGAGATTTACCGCGTTTAGTATCACACAAACATTTGTTCGACAGACAAGCTGTCACAAACGCGTCGCTGTAGGCTCCTTTCTAAGAAAAAAAATGCCTTGAGAGGTGTAAAACTCATTCGAGAACAAAAAACATATCTCATGGAGTTTCTTTCCATTCATAAGTATTACCCACAAATCAATTATTATTTAAATAAATACAATTATTCACAAGGTTTTTAGCTACTTGAAAACGGTGTGAGATAGAAAATGCAGAGATACATAAGTGTATGGAAGACAACCACGGCTAGTGGCGCGATACCTGATTATAACAGTAGCGTGGGGACGTTCATATAGCTATCTCATTCGTACATACATATTCTTTGAATGGCTATTCTTTAAATAAGCGGGTGAAACAAAAAACAAGACGATATTAGTGATACTACATGTTTCATAAGATTTGTACGAATATGACGAGTCTTGTATTTTATGTCTATGGTTTGGTGCCACTGATTTGTTAACGCTTGTTCACGTACCTTCGAGCCGCTCTAGTATTTGATTGATATATTATTGTAACAATAACCCTCAGTCGGTATTCGAGTATTATATATAAGTCGAAATTCGAATAGTAATAAAATAACATTATTGCGAGTACCTATCCATGTAACTCTTTTCATCGAATTTGTGTAAACCTAAACTGTTCAAAAGACTCATCAATTATTAGGACCACATATATTCGTATTATAATATTTATTGTATTATGTATGTGTTATGAGTGCAAAATTAAGGTAAAAACTACTTTAAATGTAGATAAAGGTCCACTACTTCTGATACGGACACAGGCCAAAGAGGGCAGAACGCACCGAGGTACGCCCGGAACAACTCGCGCATTGTTTAAAAACAAAATCATATTACATTTTAGTATTACCTGTCATTTTGGGGAAGGGTGATCACCTCGGGGCTCCTGGCGGGGGAGGGAGGCGCGCCGGGGGACACGTGCAGCGAGCCGCAGCGCCGCGCAGGCTGCGAGCGTCGCCCGCGAGCCCGGGGCGCCGCCCCCGCGCTTTGCGGCCGCAGCGCCCCGTAGCGCCCCGGCTCCTGGCTTTCCAGGAACAGGCGCGCCGACAGGGACAGCTCCGGCGAGGGGGGCGCCGACAACGGGGGCGCGCTGGCCCCGCACAGGGGGCGCAACCGCCGCATCGAGGCTCTCCTGCCCAGCTGCTCTCTGCAACTGCCCGGTCTGTTTCCCCCGACCTCGGTCCCGAGCAGGTGCTCTCGGGCGGACCTCGCGACGGGCGACCTCGTCATGGGCGGTGTCATCTTACGAGCATTCACACTTATCTCGCCGAAAGAAGCGTCCACCTCGCGTTCTATCCTCGAGGGAGGGTCGTCATCCGGCTCCGTTATCCGAATGGTAACGGTTTCGATGGACGACATCGCGGAAACACTTTCGGACACGTCACTGTCGCCCGAGGAGCTTTCTGTCGGCGTCGGCAGGCCCGACTCCGTGTCATCCGGGCTCGCGTGGTAGAGATCAATGTTACCATTTTCAAAATCACTCGTTAGATCACTTTTAAGTCCCGATAAATCTTCTTTGATGTCGGCTAATTTTCGCTTCACATCATTTAAATCTTTCTTCACCTCGGTGAAGCTCGATACGTCTATGTCGTCGAATGCATCCGCGTTCTCATCGAGAGCGCTCGCCGAGCAAGTGTCGAAGGAGGGCTCGGAATCTTCTAGCAGTGACATGTCGAGGACGGCATCTAAGTCGGTCAGAATTTCCATGATTTCAGTGTTGAGAGACTTGAATGATCGAGTACTCTCTCGAGAGTTTCGGGAAGATGTGGCGGGTAGCAGGAACGCTTGTGTGTCGTTACATCGTTCTATGGTTGCGTATTTTTTTGGATGCAGTTGTTTCAAATCGACTTTTAAAACATCTACCGGTTCATCGCCCGCACGACTGGAAAGTCTAACTTCACAAAATCCAATGGTATCTCTGAATTCGTTGATCACACTATTGCGACTATCCAGAGTCAGCGTGTCCAGCCCGCCAGCCCCGACAACCTGCGCGGGAGAACACGCGCTAGGGGGACTCGTTTCACCGATAGCACCACTTTTGGGCACGTCAAAAAAATATGTTTTAATTTCATCGCCATTGGTTACTTTATTTGTTTCGGTATTGGAAACTTCTCTGCTGGCCTCACTGGCCTCACTGGCCTCACTGGCCTCACTGGCACCGGCGCCTTCCCGATGTCCGCCTGGCTCCAGGACTGGGACCGCGTGGGGGAGGTCCCCCGCTCTCTGCCTCTCCCCCCCCCCCAGCACCATCGTCTCAGGCTGCGAGCACATTCTTCCGCGCGTTCCATCTGAAATATTACATTCGCATTAGGTATGATTCCATTACAAATTAGAATAAGAATTATTATTACGATGACAACATTTGAAGTGGCCATTGTCAGTAATGTCAGCGCCGTACCGCGAACCGCCAGAATAGATTTGATCCTCTCGAGGAGTGGCATCACAAAAGACTGGAGTAAATCTGAAACATGACGTATTCAAGACGAAGCCACGGATGGCGCCTGGGCCGAACTGTTCTCCGACTGCGGTGTACCAGTGTTTTGTTAGAAAAAGAGGATTTGTTTTAAGGTTGTTTCTTTTGTATACAGATCCGCATATCTAGGTTCAAACAAGTCAGTTCACCTTCCTTCGGAACTTACTTACTCGAAGGATCGCAAAGTCTGCAACAAGTTTGGTGAACAAACGGCTAAAGCCGGCCCTGTTCCTGGAACTTCGCAGGAGAGTGTCAAGTGCCAAGCTATAATAATATATTCTATTGTTAGGATTAGTTTGAAGGTTCCTCTTGTTAGAATCCCCGCTCCAGTCCCTAGCGTTTAATTATAATGCAGGTGTTAGAATCAAACTTAAAAAATGTATTTTCTACGAAATTATAGCTGAAAAATTGTCCATAGTCTCGCTTCCCTCGCTATACCTACTCATATTTCAAAGTGTAAACTAATCTTGCCCGGTTTTTAACTTTACTAAAACATAACTTACTTAACGATAGATTTTGAAAAAACTTTAAAATCACTCAGCACAGTATTGATTGATAACAATAACCATCGAACCGTGCGTATTGGGAAAAACGAACCGGTAATTGAACTCGGGGCCTTGCGCTTTCCGTTCAAGTCCATTAGCCTGAAGTGACAATGAACACGGTTGACGTACGGTTACTTAGTAGAATAGGTATACAGAATTCCTTCCCATTTCCACAGAATGGGATGGAATACGCGTAATTTAGATTTGTATTTGACGCTGGATAATGTCTCCTTCATAGTCTCCCTCGATGCAACACTAATTCTAAACAAAACTCCTTCTATCGGGCCTCACACACTTTTAACACACACTACGAGTACTCACAATTTGACATTTTTAACTCTGCACCTCACTCCATAAAATCACGCCGACGATCTCTCGAGCATTTATAACTACAGATAACTCTCATCCCACGGTACCACTAATCTTTTAACTTTAACTTTCTTCCTTTATAAAAAATAAACAAAAACTTTGAAATCTCACATATCATTTTACATATTTACTTCATCTAGATCGATCCCCCCTCATGTCCTTCCTTTTCCTCAACCCTTTAAACATACTGATATGATTATTTTTTTTAATTATGCTTCTTATTTATTTTTTTTATTTTTTATTGTTGTATTTCTATTTTTATTTGTTTTTTATTTGATTTGTATTTCTTTTAAATTATATCTTAATTTCTTTTTGATTTTTTAAAATTGGATTCACTCACTTACAGTATCAGTTCACCTGTATATACAAACACCCAAGTGCAAACCTATAAATGGTCATATTAATACTACCCATATAAAATTTTACCTAGTTTGTACCATATGTAAACGGTTGGTCTCCCAAATAAAATAAAATAAAATAGTGCGTCTCACAACTTACCAACTGAGGATGCATAGACCCACTCGCTCCGAGCAGCTAGGAGCAGCGGTATTCACATAATTAAAATTAATAATAATAATTAGACTTAGTAGAAATAGTAAATAACCCGCCACCGGCGTCTGTTCCAGCCAATTCTAGTGTCGCTACTCCCTGCAGTGGACTGGCGGTAGATTTTAACTAGTGAATAGTTTTTTATAAACTTCCTCGAATCCGGGTGAATTGGGCGAATGAATACGCGAATAAAGAAATACTACAAAGGTAAGGTCAGATCTCGCGGAATCAACTTATCTACAACGATGGCCTAGAACTTCGTATACCTACCTACCTAGGTACTCGTCCATGCCTGGCCTTCTACGTCCAAACTACGTAGATATTTGTAGGTAGTAAAATAAGTCATAATTTGAACTTGAAAACACAACTGTCCACCAAACCCGCACTCTACACTCTACATCTCGTATCCTGTCTTCATCCAAACAACTCTGCATCCAATGACGTTACATATATTATAGACACGTTGTAGCGCTCTCAAAGTGGCAAGCAATAATCACCCTAGTAGGTGTGACCCTTGAAGTAACAATATATGGAGGGAGAGCTAATTATTTTTACCCAACCTACACAAACTTGCGATAAATCACTTTCTCCGGGTTTTTACGTCGTACACCATAAGAGAGAAAGAGACAAAAAATTCATAGACCGCTTCTATATACTGTCGCAATGATCTTAAGCTCCTGGTTCACCGCGGGACTCCGCCCACATTTTCTATTATGCCACTAAACATGACACAACTAAACGTTTTTTTAGGTTATATGCTATATTTTGGTTGGTAAAAATACTGTAAAAAAGTGGCTTTACGAATAAAAAAAAACATTATGTGGATATGAATGGATGTATACATACCGTAGCCTTAGTCTTAGCCACGCCCAGGTGCACCGAGTCAGTTTAAAATCATCAAAAACAAGTCAAAAACTGATTCACTGCCTTGGATAGATACTACTCTACCAAATCTATGGTGTGATCGGTGTTTAAGCCGATTTAGTACTAAACGGTCACGCATCGCTTGAGGTCGTTTCAAGCAAGTATGGAACGCGGTCCGAACTTCGGATCTGTTTCGTTCATACACATATATTCTACGAAAGTCTGTCTTTGTCATACATGACCGAAATTTGAATGATGAATTTATTGGTAATTTGTGTGTTTTGCTTGCCACATTTTGTGTTAATATTCTAAGTATATAACGTGTCTATATATATAACGTCATTGCCTGCATCTTGCCTACAGTGTGGTCAATTTTGATATAGAGCTAGATTTATGGCATTCCTACAGACCTCGCTGAAAAGGCTAAAATCGATCCCCTGGCAAAAGGCAGAATACATCAAACACAATCGAGTTTTGGGCTGTTTAAAATCCGTTACACGAAATCAGCTCTTTCGCACGTTGAGTACCCACCTACTCGCTCTGCCATGGTCAGGCGGTGAAGTAGAGCGATAGAGTGAGTTGTGAGCCAATAAAAAAAATATAATTAAAATCAAAACAAAAGTGAAATATAAGTAACTAACCATCGCGCCGTTCCTCCGCAGGGATAGGCAGAGAGGATGAACCGGCATACAACTCCGTCTTGGCACACGCTCCTTGCTTCGCTTCATTCACATTCATATATAGTCTTATAAATACTCTTCTGTTATTCTGACTCTTGACATGGCCCGACCCAAGTATTTAATTCACTTGATCATGCAATGTCTTCCTCGGGCGTCCCCGACTTATTTTTCCATCCACTTTCACGTCATATATTATTTTCACACTCCTTTCTTCATTAATCCGCTCTACTTGCCCAAACCATATAATCGTCCCTTTTTTAATCTTATTCATTGAGCTTGCATCAGCCTTGCATTCTTTCCGGATATTCACATTTTTAACACGGCCATACGTGGTTTTACGCACATACGCCTCAGGGATCTCAGTTCTACAGCATTCAGTCTACTTTCATCCTTCCTCTGCCAGTTTCATGCCTCCCTGCCATACATCAGGGTTGGTATAAGCACTCCACTGTAGACTGCTAGCTTCTCTTCTTTTGTCATTTTTTTTATTTGCGCCAACAGCGTTCAATCCTCCATTAATTGAGTTTCCTGCATTCACCCTTCTTTCAATATCCTTATCATTAAACATATTATAAATATACATATATTACGAATCGGTGAAGACTTAAAGTTGGAGACAAATTAAAAAAGTGTTTTGTAGAAATTGCAGCTAACATTTTTTTCAATAAGAAAGCTGAGTACGTTTTCCCCGCTCGCGTAACTTTGACATACCAATATCTTTAGTTTAAAATCAAGTTGGCAACTCTGCTCGCATGGACATCACTCTCAGAATTCTGGCCACGCGATCCAGTCATCCAGTGACATTAAAGAAAAAGGCACCTATGGTCGGTCTCTTCCACCTCTTATCAGCACCGCCACTACCATGGCAGATATTAAAATAATTCAGACCGACTTCAAGATCAGATCCGTCAAGACGCTTCACAAATATGACAATGTTATGCGCAAACAAGTTCAACGTTCAGTTGAGCTGCCGCCTGAAATTGCGGCATTTGGAAAAAATAAACTACGGGGTTGGGTACACATCTGCAAATGGAGATGCGCGCCCTTGCCGATGAATCAAACAAACAAGATCAATGGGCAAGGTTCCAAACCTACAAATCAAGAGGATCCTTCAGAAAAGAAGTGATAATCGTACTTTGAAACCATTTGAAAGAAATTAAAAGTATATTAAACACACAAAATATGTTGATTTGTTACCAAACGTTTGCAGCTTAAAGATACATTAGTAGTAATTAGTAGTTACTATAATTAATTCCCTATTAAATTCCCATAACTTAAGCAATCGAAGAAACAGTAGGTTATCCCGTGGATTAGTAATATATTTTTTTAAATCCTCCGAGCTCGTCAGCTCGTAGCCACCAGACCGACCGGCCGTTTATGAATATATTGACACAATTACCATAATAATAATAATAATTGGATGATTTGTATAGCGCCGTTTTTGTAAAAAATCACCTCAAGGTCGCTGTACAGATATTATTTTCTATTATTACATATTAATTCCTAGTTTAAATAAGAAAATATAAAAAAGCATACTTACCTGGCAGGTCCTAGACACACTTATTAACTTATAATTATAATTATGATTTTTTTTTCTCCATAATGTTATACTTATTTATTGAGTTGATTAGAGAATACTTTTTTTATCGTTCAACGTACTTGCGGTTGTGTTTTTAAATCTCCTTCAGTTATATCTATAAAACATTCATATATTTTCTCCATAGCAGGAAATGCAAAAGACAGCAATTACAAATACAGTAAGAATAATTTGACCTTTAGTGACACTGACAGTGACAATATTACTCGACCATCTAAACCAGTGATTCCTAAAATTAGCAAAATCGCCCCCCCCCCACCCCAGGGTGAGGCGTTGGAGAGATGTACTTCAAATATTCTGTAAATCATATCAAAATTTCCCCAAATCATTTTAAAATTACCCACATCATAGGGTAATTATGTTTTTTATTGCGCTGGCAGCATCGCTGTGCATTGAACGACTAGCGTAAATGTATGGGGAGTAGATTTCCGTCACGGATTTTTAAAGTATTGCATAGTGATTATCTGGACTAGCGTTGTGACTGCTTCGCAGGAACTGCTTCGAAGAACGAATTATTTTTGCGGCAGTCCCAACTTCATTCATTTTTCATAGAACAAATACTTCAAATGAAGTTGGTTAAGTTGGTAGTTCCGCTTGCACGATCTATGGCATCTACTTCGAACTTTAATGTTAGTTTTTCGTTCGTTCGAACGATTGAAGTAGCGATGGGAAAAGCTTCACAGACTTGCGAATGCTTCACGAATTGCTAGTTCTTCAAAATGAACCCTTCACGGTGAACAGTTCAATCGAAGTAACAGATCAATCGCAGAATTACTCGTCGGGGGGGGGGGTTGCTAGCGATAAATGTACCAAATAATAGTCACGTTTTTTTCTTAATAGTTTTATTCGGGACAGCTCTCCCAACCACATAACCCACTCCTCCATTATTATATAGCAAAAATTATACCGTGTAGAAAAACTACTTCTTTCTTCTATGTGTGTGTTGATGAATTGTCTATTACTGGTTTCTTGTCTATTGTTTCTAGATGACAGCTGCCCATATGTTTGAATTGTTGGCGGTATCATGCCTTAAAAGGAATGATGTACAATAAGTATGCATAGCCTTACAGAGAACTTGCAAAAAGCAAATGTAGTAATTGCGAAATTTCCAGTTTCTGTAAGAGCGATGTGAACGTTTTTCAGGGCTTGAGGTACAATTTGAATATTTCTTACTGTACACAGTTGGACAGTTTGGTTAGCAATAGGGTGAATATTGTGCAAATGACGATTCATATTACAGGCATTGCCTCCTTTTATGGATATAACTTTAAAACAAAAGTTGCATTTGGCCTGGTAAACCCCAACTTCTTTAAAATAAGCCTATATTTCACTTTTCTTTCTCGTTGAACGGCCAGCCATAATTTAAGGTAGAGATTGAAAGGTATAGGTAAAAAAGTTCAACAAAATAATTCGTTCACAATTCAAAATCACCAAAAAACACTCGTAAAAACTAGTGTCACATGTCAAAACAAGCGAATAAATCAAAAGCAACTGTCACGTGTACGTGCGAGGGAACGGATAACTCAAAATATACTTCATTGTTTCATTCATTCATTCATACTACGAATTACAATCGAAGTAAAGAAGTAAAAGAACAATTGAATTTTAGATGATGCGATACTTCAATCGTTCGAACGAATGAAAGGCTAACATTGAAATTCGAAATAGATGCCATACATCGGGCAAGGGGAATTACCAACCCAACTTCAATTGAAGCATTTGTTCAATGAAAAATGAATGAAGTTGGGACTGCCGCAAAAAGAAGTCGTTCTTTGAAGGAGTTCCTGCGAAGCGGTCACAACGCTAGATTGAAGTATCGAATCGGGGAATTTTGTTGATGACATATGACAGCGGTCAATTTCGAGGAGTAATTCTTTGCCGCTGTGTGCCTTTAGGTTTTTTGGGTTATATTAGTGTCAAAAGATTCATTCGTGTTAGTTACAGTTTTAGTTACAGCGCTCTTGAGGTGATTTTGTTGATTCTAAACTAATTTTGGCAAAAATACAAATAATACGAGAAGAAATACATAGGTCTTACTTTACGTACGGTTAGACTTGAGTAGAGTTTTGTTTTTGTTGGAAATTATTTTCTATATCTCTTGTAAAAGTGCTTTGGCTAGTTCAGGATTGTATGATTGGAATCATTTGTTACAAAACTTAAATTCGCAAAGCAATTTGTAAATGTTTCTTTATTTGTGTCAAATAAAAAAGGATTGTGGAGGAAGGGGGGAGAGAGATAAGGGTTCGGGGACGTACTAGTACTTACTGCACAGGGCGTTCGATGTCGTGGAACCGGCCCTGGTTCCAGTGCATATATTTAGATTTCATTTTCACATAAAAAACGTCAGTCTGTCGTGGCAATTTAACAGATAACATTAACTTTTGATGTGAAACGTCTTTAAATCGATGCCGGGTGTGGAGACAATCGCGCCCAAATGAACGTCAGATTTCTATCGAATTAATTTAAAACCTCGTAACTCTGCTAAAAATACACATAGCGCCGCCATCTTAGTCTCGTTTTAAAGATATAATACAAAAAGATTCGACACGTGTCCATAAACGGGATCACATCTTAGAGACTAATTGTTTGGTCCTTAGAGCAATAATATACAAGAGGTATAGCTGTAGATCGATCTGTAGTCAGTTATTACTAGCTTTTACCTCGAAGTAACTGACTCGGTTGGAAAAGGGCGTGGCTAAGACTGGGGCTACGGTATTTGTATCTCCATTCACAGCACATGTCGACATAATGTTTTTGTTTATTCGTATAGCCACTTTTTCACAGTATTTTTATCAATAAAAATATAGCATATAAGCAAATAAACCGTTTAGTTGTGTCAAGTTTAGTGCCATAATAAAAATTGTGGGCGGAGTCCCGCGGTTGCCCAGTAGCTTAAGATCATTGCGTCACTACGTAAAAGCGGGGAATTAAATTTGTTGTCTCTTTCTCTCTTATGGTTTTCGATGTAAAAACCCGGAGAAAGTGTTTTTTCGCAAGTTTGTGTAGGTTGGGTAAAAATAATTAGCTATCCCTCCATATATTGTTACTTCAAGGTTTGGTCTAAGTAAATCAAGTTTTGTTTTAAAAAAGAGTGTTTATGTTACAATAAAGTATGAGTCCTTAGTGTGGTTCTTAAAAACTCAAAAAGATAGGAGGCAGTGAATTTTACAAAATCCCAATTATCATAAAATGTCGCGATATATGAGGGCATGCGCAGTACTGCCGCGAATATAGGCAACGTAAGCTATGGATGTGAATTTATTTCACGAAAAAATTACTGTGGCAGTGTCCTACACTGCTTAATATATTTATTTTTTTCAACAATCCTACAAAGAGAAAAAAAATAGTTTTTATAGGAAGATAACATTCAATATTTTGACTATTCCTACTTTTATCACTACAAGCGGAAAATGTTGACTTAGCTAACAGCGGATTGAACCTGCGACGCCTTGGTACGAACTCAACGCTTTAGACCACTACGACACTAACCGGTCGGTCGTGTTATTGCTATATTCCCCTTTTTATTATTTATTCTGTATTTAAAAATCATGCCCAACTGTCATGTCGAAAAGGTGCGTAGGTCAGTGGTGCATTTACTGGTAATCTAAATGCGCGCAGGAGTAAGGCCCCGCACAGAAATGGCGCTCAAAAAATACAGAAATGCTAAAATGAATTGCACTAAAAAATATTATTTACATCTTCTTCGTGAAACGGGACAAAATGCAAGGTGAGCTTCACCTCGCAAACATGTAACTTTCACTCTAAAGATATTTGACCTTAAGCGGAGAAAAAAATTGGCACTATTACCTTATTTTTTCTGTTTGGGGGGCGTTGGAGAAAAATATACTTGAAAAGTAGGCGGTGAGCCAAACAAGTTTGAAAAACACTGATCTAAACAAAGAAAGGTTGTATATTCCGGTGACCGTGATTTACAAGTGGATATATTTGATAGCGAGTGATAATTATACAGTTACAGTGCTTAGCAGCACTTCGTCGTAGATAAATACTTATCAGCCACAATCTTCACCAGATGCAAGTAGTATGTACTAGGTGTGATAATAAACTTGCACGTAACATAATAATAACAGTAAACTTATATAGCGCAGTTTTGTGATATTTCACCTCAAGTGCGCTTCATAATAAATTAATTATGCTAATAAGATTAACTAACAAGGAGAAAATAATACATAATTTGTAAACAAATTAAAACTATCTAAAATCATGATCGTTATCATAAATCATGAGGGAAAAAGGTTCAGATATGGGTATAACAGTGTATGTGTACTAAAAGAGATTAGAAAAAGAAGATTAAAAAAACAATTTACCAGAAGCTTAGGGTATAAAAATTCAGATGAAACATATGAATTCATATTAACATATTTGTCAAATCAAAGAAAAGGAAATAAGATTGAGGACAGTTAATATGTTGGTACTTAAAACATTAATATTCAAGTATTATAAGTAAACGATTCTAAAAATGCAAACAGTGTAATATATTAAAAAGTAACAAAAGAAAAATAAATATTTTATGACAATGAGTATTTGGTTTTCAGTTGATAGTGAGGAGTTATAATGATATAAGTAATGAGAAAACCGAAACAAAGCAACAAGGGCGAATGTTTTCTAAAGTATCGTACATTGTAAATTTAAAAATCGATATAAATGTATTTTCGTTACTTTTGTTGTTACTGTGTGGACAAAATACCAAGAAAACAATTTACATTTACCAAAATGGAGTATCTATCATTTCAAGTAATTAGTAATAGGAACTTGTTTTTGGTATATTGCCTATTGTAAGAGTTTTTTTTTAAATATACCTCTTATTCATTTTTTTTTAAAGACATACGAGGCCTGTTCAAAAGAAAAGGTGAATTTTGAATTTTCGCGGGCTGTGTTCATTCGATTATCGATTTTTTTTGTAATGTTGGTACACATATGTTTATCATATGTTAGCATTATCAGACATTTTGGAAAGGTTAGTCACGTTTTTGTGTGTTCTTCGATTTCTTACTTTTGAAAAAAATGGATCAAAGAATATGTATTAAATTTTGCGTTAAAAATGGAATAAAGTGCTCCAACGCACTTAAAATGTTGACTGTGGCATTCGGCGAGTCTACTTTTTCTCAAAAAAAGTGTTTATAAGTGGTACAAGCGCTTTACAGAAGGCCGAGAAGATGTTAATGACGATGAGCGTCCTGGAGTTGTGGAAAAACAAATCATGGATTTTATTCTTTGATCCATTTTTTTCAAAATTAAAAAATCGAAAAACACACAAAAACGTGACTAACCTTTCCAGTTGTCAAAAACAAACCACTAATCCAAAATGGCTGATAATGCTAACATATGATAAACATACGTTTACCAACATAACAACAACAAAAAATGATAATCGAATGTACACAGCTCGCGAAAAGTCAAAATTCACCTTTTTTTTGAACAGGCTATGTATTTGCCAAGTATGAATTTAAAAAAAGCGCAGGCTCCAGACCAAATCCCCCATTCCTTCATACACTGCAATCACTCTAAACTAAACCATATTGGAATACTTGGAATACTGTATTTGTGACACCCATCTTCAAAACAGGGCACTAATCTGATGTTGAAAACTTTGGGCCCATATCAAAACTGTGTCTATTGTTTCCACCTTGAAATTTTCACTCAATGTTAACCAGCATAGGTTTTTGGGCGAAAAATCGACTACAACAAACTAATGTTATCGTATTTATGGAATTTTTGCAAGATAATATGGGTCAGCGATCAGTGTACGTACGATGAGTTTTTCAAAAGGTTCACAACATATCTATCGAGCCAACACGATCGCCAGGAGATTTAGCAGGTGCATTCCTCCGGTCATTCCAGACATGTTGCATGAGCCTGTACACTTGCGAACTCTGGGCCAGATGCACACGAGGAGTCGTGAACACGCCCCGAGTGCAGTGCAAGCACGCGTATAGGGCGCTGTTCGGTCTTCCTAGGCGATATTCGCAGAGGGAAGGGTGCAGAGTGGCCGGAACTTGGTGTAACAATATATAGAGAGAGATAATTACTTTTACCCAACCTATAAAAATTTGGCATAAATCACTTTCTCTGGGTTTTTACGTCGTACACCATGAGAGAGAAATAGACAACAAAAATATCACACCGCTTGTAGGTATTATAAGGATGTTTTCCGTCTCCCGCGTCTTTACCCCCACGACGTAACTCCCCAGTTTTTGAGGTTATGTCCTGTATTCTTGTTGATTAGAATACTGTGAAAAGTGGTATTACAAATTAACAAAACATCATGTCGATATGTGCTATGAATGCATCTAAAAATAAATCCAAAAAGAGTGTTAAAATTATCACTTTTCGCAGGTATTTCAACAGTTTAAAATATGTTTGACAGCACGTTAGGATTATCGAATTATCAAGTATATAAAGACATTATTTTAACTATAAACTTCCATTATTATTTACGCAAACGTTATGCTATTCGTTTTGTAAGGTATATGTCATATAATAGTATTTTTGATATCGTTGTGTTATGCAAACGCTTTTTTGAGGTTATGTCCTGTATTTGTTTGTTTGTAAAAAAAGTGTGTATGAAAACCATAGCCACGCATTGAGGTACAGAGTAGTCAGGCAAAATTCATCAAAACTGACTACACCGCCTTGGACAGGTACGTCTCTATAAACTCTAAGGTGCGGCGTTTGCTGTGGTCTCTAGTGCTAACACCATGCCATGACCTTAGCCTGCAAATATTTCCCAAATACCGGTACAGGTAAAGAAACCTGCACCGGAAAACTGATAACAACACTGTTGTAAAAATCACGAGATAAGCCCCCGAGAGAGAGAGAGAGATAAGAAGTTTAGTGTGTTACTATATTTTAGCGAAAATTTAAAAACAAAATTAGCGCAATTAGGGTCATGTCGGGTCTGGTGACTTGTCTCATATTCAATGCGCCTGTAGCCTGGAACCTGGTTTTCTTTCCACACTCTCGTAACAATCTCTGCTAATTAGTAGTCATATTTTAGCAGACATTATTCCATATTCGAAATGGATGGGTTAAAGCAACTTATATTTTTCTTGGCACGTCAAGTTACATTCTGATATTTTTCACGGAAACAAACAACTAGTTTTATTATAATATACGAGGCCTGTTCAAAAGAAAAGGTGAATTTTGAATTTTGGCGGGCTGTGTACATTCGATTATCGAAAATAAAAAAAATGTTGATATACATATGTTTATCATATGTTAGCATTATCAGCCATTTTGGATTAGTGGTTTGTTTTTGACAACTGGAAAGGTTAGTCACGTTTTTGTGTGTTCTTTGATTTTTTACTTTTGAAAAAATTAAAAAACCTAACCTAACCTAACCTAACAGCCCAGCAGAGAAAGATGTTTAAAGCGGGAAAGGATGAATTTGCCCGCTGACACTTCGGTTTACCTTTCGTAACGGAAAACACCTCTTGTTTTGTGATTTCTTACGTCAGTGTGTTTAAATTCGTAAATAAGCGTGATCCACCTAACCTTAAAGACTATTAATTACCTACTACTTTTATTCACTATAGTTCCTTAGTTCTACATTACGATTAAAATCACCACCAAATTATAATAGAGGCTCAATCGAACAAAATACAAATTATTTTTCATCAATAACTAATCGATTGTTAAATCGTGCAATCGTTTGACGTGAGACAGTTCGATGCCTAAAAATATCCAAACTTGTAGAAAGAATTCGGCCGTGATCGTTTTTTACAAGAAAAAATGTTGTGGTTTTTTTACGCATTTTTTTAAATATTGTAGCCATCAATATAATTTTAAAAAACTTTGATTATAGCAGTGTCCGATGTTTTAATAAATGATGCCCAAGGACCAAGTACTGACAGCGAAGTTCCGGGTTGTTTTTCCAATATAGATCAAAGGACAAATCATATAACTTCTTCAATTTGCAGCAGTACAGTTGTGAAGGTAAACTTCAAAGCCTACAAAGAAGTACTTCATCACAAGACCTTCAATTGAAGTCCGACTTCAAAGTACTTCGATCTAAAGGAATGTTATTTTTGTTATGGCGAGGAACCAGTTCCAGTTCTTTTCACTTTCAAAGCGCTACCGACTAGTACGTGTTTTTCGGCGAGGAACCAGTTCCAGTTATTTTCGTTTTCAATTCCCTACCGACTTGTACGTGTTTTTTCGGCGAGGAACCGGTTCCAAAAAGAACTGAACAAATTACCGGATAAATTCAAATCTCTTTTTTGCGAGCTCGACTTCAATTAAAGTGTTCATTTTAAATAACTAGCAATTCGTGAAGCATTCACAAAACATTGAAGTTTTTCCCAACGCTAGTATCTACCTATGTATGTTAGGAATGTTCTAACCTCGATTGCCGGATCTAGAGTCACGCGGAGTCATTCAATATGCGTACGTACATCTTGGCACCATATCACATGACCTTCCTTCCTCTTTTCCATTCCCCACCCCTTTCAGTCTCACAACATAACCCGATTGGGGATGCCATAGTACCACTGGCTCTGGGCAGCTGGGAGCTGTCGGGTTGGGACTGTTGTGCGGTATTAACTTATTTGAATATACAATATTTATACCGAACTCTGACTGTATTTACTGTACCTACTCCGTTCTCTGCTCTTAGTCGGTTACAGCCGTCCCGTATTAGAAAGTTATGAATCAGTTAAAGACCCCAGCGGGTTGGTAGCGTACCAGGAAGTTAGAACAGGACCTGGACCCACTGAACTAGTAGCGAGAGGATGTGATCAACGTAGTTTATGTCGTACGCGAAACATAATTGAATCGGCACTTGAGACAGCGACGTTACACAAAACACCTTCACCACGTTCCACGGGCAATAACTTCCATCGGAAGCAACCCTAGTTATGGGTTAGTGACTTGCCTGGTCGGTGCGGTAGCGGGCTGTTTCCTGACTCCATACCGAGGCAATTCCCACCACTCGTCTAACCAGTCCCTCTGCCTATTATCTACCTACTGCCTACTACCTACTGCCTACTGCCTACTGCCTACTGCCCACTAGCCAAATCGCAAGTACCCAAATCGGTAGGGGGACGCGTCATTGCTAATTCGCTCTCCGTTCGCCACTCGCTACTAAAGAATGTTGCCTCAATCTGCTCACATCCACATGCAAGGTAGGTACACAAAGTGACGAGCAGGTGTGTCTGTGTTTACCGTCTAAAACTAAATGCTTTTTTGAAGTGTACAAAGAATAAATACATCCACTATAATATTATCGACCTGACAGAGAGACTTTGACTTCTACGCAGCCAGGGCCCGAGACACTTATTTTAAATGGCCTAGCACGTTTGGTGACTAGATCTAAATAGCGAGGTATTCCCTTCCTTACCGAGCCTTTCTCTACCATTTTCTCATCCCCCTCCACTAATCTATAGTACGCCACCCACCACCCACGTGACGAGCGGGCCCCTCGAGTCTCGCCACTGGATCCTGGCACGAGCGGGCTGCCCCGGCGGCTACCGGAAACTTCCTGATAAGCCGAAAGTTAATATGTAGGTCATGAATGTCATCAAATATTTAATTCATATATACTAACATATATTTGCGGCACGTTCCAGAGTGGTAGATACTCTAAGCATCGCCCTGGTGAAAGACCACCATTCAGAATCGCAACGTTGCTTGAAATGGCTTTTGTCGTGTTTGGTAACCAGATCTGAATAGCCAGGTACTTCCCAACCTTCCTCCGACCCATCTCCTTCCCCTCTCCACTACCTTCAGCCTCACAGCATAACCCAATTGAGGCTGCCATAGTCTCACTGGCTCTAGACAGTTGGGACTCTTGTGCGGTATTAACTATTAAAAAAAAGTATGCATCAAAAAAGATTTCTATTTTGATTTAGCTATGTTTTTAATTTGCTGTAATAAGATCACCATTCAGAATCGAAACGTTGCTTGAAATGTCTTTAGCCGTGTTTGGTGACCAGATCTAAATAGCCATGTACTTCCCAACATCCATCTTCCTTATCTCCTGCCCCTACCCACTACCTTCAACATCACAACAAACCCTGATTGGGGATGCCGTAGTGCGGTATTCACAGTAAAAAAAATAATATACAAAACTTGGCAATGTAAAACAAAATCTTCTAATTTGTGTTGTAATTGTTCTACAAGTGGATATACTCTTCCAAGAGTGTATTGAAATGAGGTGTTTCAATACACCATTACATCCATTACATACATCCATTTTTTTCAAAAGTAAAAAATCGAAGAACACACAAAAACGTGACTAACCTTTCCAGTTGTCAAAAACAAACCACTAATCCAAAATGGCTGATAATGCTAACATATGATAAACATATGTGTACCAACATAACAAAAAAAAAACGATATTCGAATTCACACAGCCCGCAAAAATTCAAAATTCACCTTTTCTTTTAAACAGGCCATCTACATTATCAAGTACAATAATATTGTATTTTCCAGCACACTCCCTATCAAGAGAATTTTAATAACATGGCAATGCCCTGTTCACATTGGGTCCGCCGCACCATGGTCAGTTGTCACAGCGACGACTCTTCTATCTGATGTGTTGCTTCACGGCTGTCATTGATGACTCCCGATGTGCACAGGTCATAATAATTCGCATTCTTACGTAGTTTTTGGCTCACGATTAAAGATGGGTAACCGTGAGTAAGTTGAGACATAAAACAACGATGCAATCTAAAGCGCTGGTAAAGCTAGCTATGGATGCTTCGACCAAGTAAAGTGGAGTGAAATGCCTGCAGAGTGAGCCTATATCCTGATACATGAATTAAGCATTGTTTCTTATTCTTTTCATATTTTCTTCCTTATTCGTGTTGCTTCTAGCTTCTAGCTTTTTGCTCTGTCTCGATCCGTCTAGCGTTTAGTGCTCCTTTCTTGCTTCTTATTGCTTATTCTGGTTTATATTTGCTTTCCCTCGCTTCTTCTTCAGGGAAAATTAAGAAAAAGTCTTTGATTGCTACAGTTTCTGCTGGCGATAATTATTGGCAGTGATTCATTTCGTAATACATATTATTATATTATCAGATCACCTTTCTCCTTTCCGAGTAAAGCCAACTCCGTGACTGTGATGGCAGCTATATTACAGCAGCTGTCTGCAGAAGTCATCGGACGCCATTGTAGTGTCTGGAAAATGGAAAAGTCTTCGCGTGTTTGTAAAGTTTTGTTGCCTTCGAAGCCGCGCCATGCAAGAAGGTGGAAGGGTAGTGGCAATAGTGGCGACCTTTTGAGTTGCTGCTGTTATTGGCTAGAAAAAACTTCTAGCTGTTTTTTACTCAATACTATGTTTGGAATTCTTTTATCACAGCAATAAAAAATAAATAGAGTAATTTGCATTTGAGTTATATTTGGATAACTTATACAAGTGTGTCTGCCCCCTGGCGGCGCATCTGGGGGCTTAAAAATGAACTTGGCAATTTAGCAAACTTCTAGTCACCTCTAGCGATGGGAAAAGCTTCACAGATTTGTGAATGCTTCACGAATTGATGCTTCTTCAAAATGAACCCTTCACGATGAACCCTTCAATTGAAGTAACATATTAATCACAGCATTCCTCGTCGGGGGGAGGGGGAGGGGGGGGGTAAATAATAATATTTTCGGGGCAGCTCTCCCAACCACATAAATTGATGTATGTATGTGCATTATTCTATGGCAAAAATTATAGCTTGTAGAAAAACGACGATGAATTGTCTTTTACTGGTTTCTCTTCTATGGTTTACGGGATGACAGCTGTCAAAATTGTTTGAATCTTAAGAGGTTTCAATTGAACAATTTCAATTCAAGGTTTGAATTGAAATTGTTTCATGACTTAAAAGGGATGATGTACAATGAGTATGCACAAGGAACTTGCAAAAAGCAAATGAAGTACTAGCAAAATTTCCAGTTTCTGTAAGAGCGATATAAACTTCTTTCAGGGCTTGAGATACGATTTGAATATTCTTTCTGTACAGTACTCAGTTTGACAGTTTGGTTAGCAATAGGCTGAATATTGCGCAAATGACGATTCATATTAAAGGCATTTCCCCCCTTTATGGATATAACTTCAGAACAAAAGTTGCATTTGGCCTGGTAAACCTCATCTTCCTTAAAATAAACCCATATTTCACTTTCTTTCTCGTTGAACGGCCAGTCATAATTTTAGGTAGAGATTGAAAGGTATGTTTGTAAGCTGAGATATTTTAAAAGTTCAACAAAATAATTCGTTCACAATTCAAAATCACCAAAAAACACTCGGAAAAACTAGTGTCGTATAGACAAAACAAGCAAAGAAATCATAAGCAAATGTCACGAGTACGTGCGAGGGAACGGATAACTAAAAAGATACTTCATTGCTTCATTCATTCTTCGAACTAAAATCGAAGGAAGAAGGGAATGAACAATTGAACTGTGGATGATGCAATATTTCAGTCTTTCGAACGAATGAAAAATTGAAGTTCGAAGTAGATGCCATAGATTGTTCAATCGGAAGTACCAACTTAACCAACTTCAATTGAAGTATTTGTTCAATGAAAAATGAATGAAGTTGGGACTGCTGTCAAAAGAAGTACTTCTTTGAAACAGTTCTTTCAAAACTGTCACAACGCTAGTCACCTCCCTGTCCCTGGCCCCGGCGCTGCCGCGGTTGCTGACAAATACCAATCCAACTTTTGCCTTCTTACGCAATATTTTCATTATTATCATACGTAGTGCGTTTGGCAAACCTAATATAATATAACAAAAACGGATAACAAATAAATCGCACCTACCTGAAAATAGTTTGTATTATTTTCGATGGCTTGTTAGATTAAAATGGGTGTGAAATGGGCCTGAGAGGTCTCTTTAATTGCCCCGAGGGCAAGGAGAGGTCTAAAAAATTAAGAGGAATGAGTCATAACTTCCAAGTAACCTACGCACTAAATATGTTGACCTATAGCTGCTACTTGAAGCACTTGACACTCGCCACTCAACACTTGACAGCTACCGCGATGTACGAGTATTGTACACTGTACACTACTAGGTGTGTTGCACAAGGGAGGTAGGTACCTATTTAACCAAACGACAGGTTGAATGCATCATATTCAGGTAGAAACCTAAGCCTATTTTAGGTTTCACCTTCACGAATTACAGAATATTACGGCAGTTACTTAGTTATGCACTTATCATATGAAGAGAAACTCGCTTTGATGCATACATACGTGTAATTATGCACTTTTCTGTATCAGTAATTGTAATCAGCTTACCCTTATACAAATGACATTCACCTCAACGTATAGTCGATTCAAACATTTGAGCAGATCCCCTCGGTAAAGGCCACTGCATTGTAATCGTTGTACTTCCGTAGAGTTATTATATATATATATATCAATGTGTAAATCCGCAATGTATAACGGAACATTGAAAGCAATAAGGAATTGAGCCGCGGGGCGAGCGTTTACCTTCCGTTCTCCGCAGAATGCAAAATGGAAATTAGAAGAAAACCAATCTGCAAATAGTTACTAGTTCTCGGCAAAAGTGCAGCACGTGCCACGAACATAATACATGCACAACAGGCAGCAGAAGGCAGCGGGAGGCTGAACCTACCAGGATCGGCTCATCTCGGGCTCCACGGCGGGCTGCCCTCGGGGCGCGCGGGGCACGATGCACTGTCACTCGCACTAAATTCACTGGGGGCTTCCTCACTCGCGAGAACTCACTTCACTGGTGCACGCTTAGAGTATACAAGAGGTAGCTCAAGCCAAAGCCAGTGAAGTCAGTATTGGACTTGTTTTTGATGATTTTAACATGACTCGGCGCAAATGGGCGTGGCCAAGACCAAGGCTACGGTATTTATACATCCATTCATATCACATATCGACATAAAGTTTTTGTGTATTCGTATAGCCACTTTTTCACATCAACAAAAATATAGCATCTAACCTAAAAAACCGTTTAATTCAGTTTAGTGGCAAAATATAAAATGTGGGCGGAGTCCTGCCGTTAACCAGCTAACCAGCTTAAGAACATTACGACAGTATATAGAAGGTGTCTCTTTCTCTCTCATGGTGTACGATGTAAAAACACGGAAACAGTGATTTATTACAATTTCGGATGGGTTGGGTAAAACAAATTAGCTATCCCTCCATATATTGTTCCTTCAAGGGTGCACGGTTGTAGCGCGAGGGGCAGACGGGACACGGGGCACGGAGCGCGGAGTGCAGGCACGCGGTACGGGGCACGGTGGGTGTGTTACTGTTGCTGTGTTCTGTTGTTGGCTGATGTTGTGTTGTGGCAACCAGTTCTGCGAGGGACCTCGCGGTGCTGGGGAGCTCTACGCCGGGCCCGCAACCCGCGGTCTGGAGAAAGCAATGTGCAACCGATAGGTTAAGCAACATCCAAAGAAACCGGCGCTTGGGTAGGCAACCGCTTAGAAAAGGGTGCATAAGTATCGCCATAGTGAAACTAACAAACACAAACAGATTCAGTAGATTTCTTTGTCCAGTTTTTTTATTATTTACTAGATTCTTATTTATCATTAAGTGGTGAATCATTTAAAGTTACTGATTCCAACTCTAACTCTTTTGTTCCTTATACCAATAGAACGGCGCTATGCGCCTTACTTTGTTACCTTATGTTTATGAACAAGGTTTGTCTTGATGTTTTCTAACTAGAAATCGCCAAGAAAACTCAATCGAGTAATTTAATTAGTAACCGTTAATTTCGTGCATAATTCATCGTATGAACTTTGTTTTTTTTTGTTTAGATCTGGTTGCTTGAGTACTTGGAGTAACAATGTATGGAGAGAGAGCTAATTCTTTCTACCCAACCTATTCAAACTTGCGATAAATCACTTTCTCCGGGTTTTTACGTCGTACACCATGAGAGAGAAAGAGACAACAAAAATAACACACCGCTTTTATGTACTGTGAGGATGATCTTGGTCTCCCCCGTCTCCGGGGACTCCGCCCCATGTTTTGATATGCGACTAAACTGGACACAACTAAACGGTTTTTAGGTTATATGCTATTACGTACTATTGTAGCAATTCTGCTTCAACCTCACAATTCAACATGCCTATGCGACGAATACAACATTTGGGAATACGATGTCGCTGATATATTTAACACGTCAATTTCAAACTATGAGTTTAGTTTAGTACAGTTGTCATCATCTGGAAGAGCTTAACTAATAGTTAGACCTGTTACTTAGAATTATTATTTTTTTTTTCTTTTCTTTTACAATATTTTGAACCTGTTATTTATTGTATCTGCTATTCAATACTCTTTTTTTATTTCATTTTACATAATTTTTTGCACTTGTGAGGTTATTGTTTAAAAAAAAATGTTACTGTGAAAAAGTGGTTATACGAATAAACAAAAAACTTGTGTCGACATGTGCTACGAACGGATGTATAAATACCCTGGCCCTAGTCCTGGCCACGCCCAGGTCTACCGAGTCCGGCAAAAATCATCTAAAACTGACTACACTGCCTTGGATAGGTACCACTCTATGTACTCTAAGCTTAAGTACCTAAAGACTTTTTGTGGAACAGAGTACACAGATGAATAAGTCTCAAAGTACTAAAAAGACCAAGACATTTTACTTTATCTCGCTGTTACTGAGCACCACACCAGCTGTCAATACTATTTTCAGTGATTACTGTTGAATTATTTTTATAAGGCATCTACTGATCTACTAAAAGTTTGAATTATTTGTTGATTAATCAAATTTTTATTATTTTTTCTTAGTTATGTTTCAAAATATCACTCAGACTTCCGAACACATGCAAATGCATATTGGGGAATCCATCGTCTAAGGAAACAGAATAAAATGAACTCTGTCACCACATTCATAGAAACCTTCGAAAAATAATATCTTAGTCTATTGCCATGAATACCATCGCACAATCGAAAAAATAAAACTGTACAGCTATTATATTTCATCTTTGTTAGTGCACTGTCATATGCTGACCTATTTCAGTGCACATAATCCGATGTATGATATTAATATAGGATGGGATTAGAGAGGACAGGTATTGCAAGTTTGTATAAGAATAAGAGTGACGTGATAATAGAGAAAAAAGTGAGACCGGAGACCGCAGTGCGAGCTCCCCTGGCAGGCCCGCCGCAGCCGGCCGAGCTCTTCCCTCCCGCGCGGCGTCCGCTCGCCTCGTCTCTCTCGCACCGAGCCCGAGCCTAGAGCTCCAAGCGTTGAGATTTGAGACCATCGATAGGAGAATAGGCAATAAGGTAGGATATGGCTATGGATATGGCCTAGTCTCAGAGTAACAATATAAAGAGACCGTACTAATTTGTGACAAATCGTTGACAAACTCGCAAAATATAGCTCTCTCTTTATGCTCGGTTCTATACGCATATGAGAAAAAGAGACAAACAATTGTTGAAACCAATACACGATTTGGGGCGGGCTAAATACCATGTCCGCGATATTTGATCTGCACGAACTTCATTCACGTTTGGAGTGTCAGGCGAACGGACTGTCAAAAGTGCGTAAATAGTTAAAAACTTGAGTTATTTTTTGTCCGATATCTAGCAAAACATCATGGCCATATGTGCTATACTTGGTTGCTTCAATCGAAGTACAAAAGGACCAAAAACAAACAGTTTTCACACGTATGTACCATAAAAATCGTCTTTTTTAGTTAGATCTCAAATATTTAACATTCTAACCTACAAAACAACTAGTAACTTACACCAATATGTAATTAATCTTTGGACTATTCGTTCCAATATAATAAACTTCCGTTTGAAATGAGTTTTAGTGGATTCGTAATATTTTTTAACTTAGAGATATTTACTAGCTGTCACATAAGAAACCATTACAAGGGGGGAATCCCCATATTGTACGGCTTCTGAAAGTATACCGGTCTCTTTTCTTTCTCATGATACTAACGCTAAATTGTTGGCAAACAGATAAAGACAGAATAGTGTTTATCTCTTAGTTATATTTATAATTTCGGTTGCGTCCCCAGATTCAGGGCTATGCCAAAATTGGAATATTATTATTTATTTAATTATTTTTAGATTTCCAAAGGATGAAAAAAGACGAGAAAAATCTAATTTCTTTTTCTTTGATTTAACAAATATGTTAATATGAATTCATACGTTTCATCTGGATTTTTATACCCTTAGCTTCTAGTTAATTGTTTTTTTTTTTTTTTAAATCTATTGATGTGCACATGCACTATTGTACCCATTTCTGAACCTGTTCTCTGATGATTTTTGATAACGATATGCATCTAGATAGTTTTAATTTTGTATACATATTATATATTATTTTCTCCTTGTTAGTTAGAAATATTAGCTTAATTAATTAAGTATGAAGCGCACTTGACGTGAAATATCACAAAACTGTGCTATATAAGTTCACTGTTATTATTATCTGCATTCGAAATTTCCTTACAAAATAACGCGGGACGGAAAACATCCCTACAATACTTAAAAGCGGTGTCATGTTTTGTGAATTTTTTTGTGTCTCTTTCTCTCTCATGGTATACGACGTAAAAACGCAGAGAAAGTGATTTATCGCAAATTTATATAGGTAAAAAAAAATTGATCTCTCTCCATATATTCTTACTCCAAGGTTAAGAAAATGATTTAACATCTGTTATCACCGTACATTTTTTTTATTTTACTTTTTGTTTGTAAACTATTTTGTTGATGGAGACTGAAGTTCATTTTATAATATGTATTATAAAATGTTCTGTACTAATAATTTAATTCGTTTATATTTTTATCTATAAATAAGATTTTAATAATCTTATTGATTAATGTATATTTGAATAAACAAAAAAATATACAACATTCATTCTTTTTAATGATTTACAACTACCTACTCACAACAAAATACCTAATTTACTTAATTTGTGACAACCCTGTTAGTGATTTTACTCCGAGTTTAGGCCACACCCTTTGGTCATTGCTTGGTCAAAAAGTGCGGACAAAATTTCGCAAAGTTAGGTCTCTAGATATTGTTACTCTAAGGGCCTAGTAGAAGGTGGAAGTGTGGAAGGGCTACGCTCTCAGAGTAACAATATAAAGAGACCGTACTAATTTGTGTTAAATCGTTGACAAACTCGCAAAATATAGCTCTCTCTTTATGCTCGGTTCTATAAACATATGAAAAAAAGAGACAAACAATTGTTGAAACCAATACACGATTTGGGGCGGGCTAAAAGCCATGTATTCGTTTTTTAATCTACACGAACTTCACACATGTTTTGACTGTCAGGCGAACGGGCTGTCAAAAGTACGTAAATAGTTAAAAACTTGAGTGATTTTTTGTGCAATATAAAACAAAACGTCATGGCCATATGTGATATGCTTGGATGCTTTAATCGAAGTACAAAAGGACCAAAAAAAAACAGTTTTCACACGTATGTACCATAAAAATCGTCTTTTTTAGTTTGATCTCAAATATTTAACATCCTAACCTACAAAACAACTAGTAACATACACCAATATGTAATTAATCTTTGGACTATTCGTTCCAATATAGTAAACTTCCGTTTGAAATGAGTTCTAATGCATTTGTAATATGTTTTACTTAGAGAGATATACGATAATGTCACATAAATTTTCAAGAACGAGCAACCCCCTTTTCGTACGGCTTCTGAAAGTATCCCGGTCTCTTTCTTTCTCATGATACTAACGCTAAATTGTTGGCAAACAGATAAAGACAGAATAGTGTTTATCTCTTAGTTATCTTTACGGTTTTGGTTGCCTCCCCAGATTCAGGGCTATGTTAAAATTGGAATATTATTATATATTTAATTATTTTTAGATTTCCAAAGGATGAAAAAAGGCGAGAAAAATGGATCCGTGCTACGAGAAGGCAAAATTGGACTCCCCAATACCATAGCACAACCTGCTCAGTCCATTTCCCAAGTAACCACTTCGACAAAACATTTACAAAGATCCGTCTTAAGGATTTCGCGGTGCCTCAATATGATTCGATAGTATCTTCGGCCACACAAAAGGTTTTTATGGTCAATTTTTTTCACATATTTGACCAGTTTTGACACCACCATTAAAATTTTTGGTGCAAAACAAATGAATTTATAATAAATCGATTTTTTTATTCAATTACTATACCAATACTTATAAGAATAAAATTTTCAGATAAATGTAATGTGTAATGCGGAGATTTTTTTTTCTAGTTTCAAAATTCGCGTATTACGTTAAAGTATTATATTTTTTAAGACTATCTTTTTTGGAGTATCTACGATTGGTGCAACTACAGAATTCTCGGGCGTTACGGATCTAACATCAAATTCCAATCTAATTTCTTTTTCTTTGATTTAACAAATATGTTAATATGAATTCATACGTTTCATCTGGATTTTTATACCCTTAGCTTCTAGTTAATTGTTTTTTTTAAATCTATTGATGTGCACATGCACTATTGTACCCATTTCTGAACCTGTTCTCTGATGATTTATGATAACGATCATGCATTTAGATAGTATTAATTTTGTATACATATTATATATTATTTTCTCCTTGTTAGTTAGTATTATTAGCTTTATTAATTAAGTATAAAGCACATTTGACGTGAAATATCACAAAACTGTAGGTAAAAAAAATGATCTCTCTCCATATACTCTTACTCCAAGGTTAAGAAAATGATTTAACATCTGTTATCACCGTACATTTTTTTTATTTTACTTTTGTTTGTAAACTATTTTGTTGATGGAACTGAAGTTCATTTTATAATATGTACTATAAAATGTTCTGTACTAATAATTTGATTCGTTTATATTTTTATCTATAAATAAAATTTTAAAAATCTTATTGAATAATGTATCTTTGAATAAACAAAAGAATATACAACATTCATTCTTTTCACATGACGACATAATGCTTTTGTTTATTCGTATGACCACTTTTTCGCAGTATTGTTTTGAACAAAAATATAGAATGTAACCTAATAAACCGCTTAGTTATGTCCATTATGTCGCATACGAAAACGTGTGGGCGGAGTCAACGGAGACGCGGGACACGAAGAACATCCTTACAGTGCTTTAAAGCGGTGTGATAATTTGGGAAAAATTGCTGCCTCTTTCTTTCTCGTGGTGTACCACGTAAAAACCCGAAGAAAGTGATTTATCCCAAATTTGTATAGGTTGGGTAAAAAGAATTAGCTCTCTCTCCATATATTGTTACTTCAAGCCCTAGCTCTAGTCCTAGCCACGCCCAGGTCTAGCCGAGTCCGGCAAAGCTCATCAAAACTGACTGCAGCAGCGCTCTCTCTTGCATATTGCTCTGAGGTTATATTGTTTGTGTTTATAGTGTAATGAGACTAGTTAGTGAGTAACGACCTAAAGATTGTAGGCGTACACTGTAAACTCGTACGCAGATGTCCGTGTCCATGGGCATTGTAGTTTCTGCAAATTAACTTAGTTTTACTTTTCTTTACAAACAAGTGTGAAAATGGATTCAGATGCATTCGACTGGAACATAGTGTTAATTTTATTTAAATCAAGTATTCATTTGATTGATTAGCTCGGATCACATCTTCAAATACATTGATGCAACCTCAGGGAAAAATATACCTACATAGTTTATTCTTACTCTAAGGATGCAACATTGTAGCGCTTGATTTACTCACGTTTGCGACCCAAAGAGGAACTAACGAACAAAGTGACAAACTTTTCAAATCCATAGATTTTTTGTAACCAAAATATCTAGTGGCGACGCTCCCGACTGCAAAGCTAAATTTGTCGATGCGAACAACAGCTGATCGGATATTCCAGTTTAATAAGCAAGCAGCCAACATGTTTTAAATTAAAAAAAACACACACACACAAACCTGGCCGTGAACCAGCTTTGTTGTTTCCATTATATAAGAATTACGAAACTGAAAAAAGAACACTACCTATTTAATTATAGAAATTTAAAATCAAATAGGTCAATACTGTTTAAACATTTTTTTTATTTATAAAAACATAAGTTTTAAAAATAACTTACTTACTATAACCCTCGCAAGGAAGGAAGTCTTGTTGACTAGATTTAATTTTTAGAGAGTTAATACTTTGACTGTTTTACAAATGTGCCTCTGAACGGCATGTTTCCGCCAATCATCGATGGTGTCACACTCATCGTCCCTCTCAGCCCTCAACATTTGCTCCTCCTGATTGATTGATTCACACGCAATGACGTTATATATATAGACACGTTATAGCCTTAGAATATTAACGCAAAATGTGGCAAGCAAAACACACACGTTACCGGTAAATTCATCATTCAAATATCGGTCATGTATGACAAAGATAGACATTCATAGAATATATGTGAACGAAATAGATCCGAAGTTCGGACCGCGTTCCATACTTGCTTGAAACGACCTCAAGCGACGCGTGACCGTTTAATACTAAATCGGCTTAAACACCGATCACACCAACTAGCGTGATTATTTCTTGCCACTTTGAGAGCGCTACAACGTGTCTATAGTATATGTAACGTCATTGTTCACACGTACATACGTAATCAAAATTTGGTTTTATTCATCAACATTTATTGTCTCCTTCATGAGTGTTACATTCATTCCAACGCTTTTCTAACATTTCGATGCTTTTGTAGAACAATTAAATTTGGCCTCAAAGTAGGCTTCAGTTTCGGCAATCAGTTTTTCATTGGAGCCAAATCTCTTTCCCTGGAGCATTAATTTAGGTCTGTGAACAGGAAGTAGTCGCTGGGAGCCAGATCCGGATAATACGGTGGCTGGGGAAGCAATTCAAAGTACGATTCGTGTAGTTTCTCCACTGTTGCGATCGACTTGTGACACGGTGCATTGTGTTGGTAAGGGCTATCTCTTAGTTTCGTGTAATTCCTTGAGCAACATGTTCAGCAGATCTGTGTCCAGCCTGTGTTTGCACAGATATCTCCCGTTGAGGAACAGCACGGGAACTTCATGTTTGTAGAGATCGAAGAGGCGAGTGCTGCCGGGCTGCGTGATGTCCACCACCGAGAGGTCCAGCAGCGGCAGGAAGGGGGCCAGCTGGTCTCGGAGCGCGTCGCACAGCGAGCACTGCGGCCGCGTGTAGAGGGTCAGCCGGGGCACCGCCCCCGCCCCGGAGTCGCACCTGCAAGTCAGACACGGGGCACATGAGCTACCGTCTATCGTGGCCACGACGGAGTGCAGACTGGGGCAATGCAATGTGGCTCAGCGCTCAGCGCTCGGCCAGAGCTGGAGCACGAGTGTGAGCTACGAGCTAGCTGTCGGTCTCGGAGAGGGATATGGGCGTGTGGTAAAACCACTCATTACAAGTCCGAAATGCAAGAATTCGAAGCGAGGGAGGAGTATCGCCACAATGGCCCGCCTGTCGCCTGTCACCCGTGTGATTCATACAACCACTAGATCCGTCAATGTATCGATAGATAACTTATTGAAATATTATGTTTTATTATAAGTTACCTTTTTCAACAGTGGCTTCAGCTGCAGTTGGTAGTTTAAACAACGGCAAAATAAAATTTGCTTGTTGGTTTTTTCTGTTTTTATTGTGAATTGAAATTTAAATTTTAAAGTATTTTTTATGAAGTTCACTCATCTTCTTAGTTAAACTATAGTATTTCGATACCTCGACTTACATCGTGTGTAGTTATAGATTAGGTATAGCAAAAACACAATGTGGTAAAGAACGTAACTTCCTTGTAACGTTCTTAAAAGTTGAGCCCTATTTTCACAGTGGAAGGGGATCTTTTGGTCGCACTGCGATGGCGTCACCGCCAGTAGTAAAGAGTAAAGTAGTTCCGCTTCGGCTGACGCTGAGAGGCTGAAAGCAGACACGCTAGAATCCATGTATGATTCAAATATATCATATATTTGCATTTTATTATACCTATTAGAAAGAAGCTTAAGTGTCTGTCCAATTTTCGGGGCACCCTCTGAAATGAATTATCGAGTGTTACTGACTGTTTCAGAAGTGATTCCAACTATCAACTTCACGTTCTTCTCAGCTCCCCACTTCACAACAGGCCAGCATCTGTAATCTGACAGGTCGGCTTCAGCCGCTGCTAGTGCTAAATTACAAGAATTTGAAATGAACCGGAAGCGACTCTATTTTATAATGGTAATTGAGCAAAATCCGACGAGCTGAACAAACCTGTCCGCTATTCTTTAATAAAAAATGGCAGATATCGTCGGATTCAAGGATTGTGTTTCGATGCGAGAAAGGATAAAGCGTTGTGTAAAAAAAAGGAGATACTTATCTTCGAAGACCGATGGCAGAAGAACATTATTCCATTTCCTCTGAGCCTGGTTCTCAATAAGTGGGACATGCGACACCATCAGGAAAAACTGGTCAAAACATTGCCACGGTCATCCTACACTGTCAAAAGGGAATGGATTTAATTCGAAAGGAGAATGGATTTATCAGCGGTTGGGTGTGACGGGAGTGCTACTTTAGCTGTTAATATTCAGGCAAAAAATGGAAGTACATGGTTCATATAACGATGTAATTAGAAGTAAGTCATTCGTTACAATTAGCGGTTGTGACCGCTTTGAAAGAACTCCTTCTTTTGGCAGTGGTTCCTACTTCATTCATTGTTCATTGAACAAATACTTCAATTGAAGTTGGTAGTTCATTTTAGCCTTCATTCAATTCATTTCATTGGACAAATACTTCAACGGAAGTTAGATTACAAAGGACTACTTCAATTTGCAGCAGTTCAGTTGTGAAGTTGAACTTCAAAGCCTATAAAGAAGTACTTCAATTTGCAGCAGTTCAGTTGTGAAGTTGAACTTCAAAGTCTATAAAGAAGTACTTCAATTGAAGTTCGACTTCAAAAAAGTACTTCGATCTAAAGGAACGTGTGTTTTTCGGGAGTTCTTTTCGCCGGTTCCAGTGCTTTTCACTTTCAAATCTCTACCGACTAGATAACCAGTTCCAAAAGGAACTGAACTAATGACCGGATAAATTCAAATCTCTTTTTTGCGAGTTCGACTTCAATTGAACTGTTCATTTTAAAGAACTAGCAATTCGTGAAGCATTCACAAAACATTGAAATTTTTTTCAACGCCAGTTGCAATGGTTTGCCTGCTAGTTGCATGCAAACGATCTCCCCCTTCGCCACCTATTTCAAAGTTTGGATGGCGCTACATCAAGACGTTAAGGGTTTTCGGAAAACTACTTCAAACAGTTTTCCAAAAGAGCACGCACCAGAAATAATTGTACGAGATGTGTATCGCAATTGCAACAACCAATGCCACCAACCCACCTTAAGCAATCTGTCATATTTGCCAGGCGTTACTTCGATTTTACATTGGAACAACTAATTCTTCAATTAACCTAAAAATTCTTATTAAATACTCGTACGTTGTTAACAATGACGTTACATATATAGACACGTTATAGCCTTAGAATATTAACACAAAATGTGGCAAGAAAAACGCACACGTTACCAGTAAATTCATCATTCAAATATCGGTCATGTATAACAAAGATAGACATTCGTAGAATATACGAGTATGTGTATGATCGAAACAGATCCGAAGTTCGGACCGCGTTCCATACTTGCTTGAAACGACCTCAAGCGACGCGTGACCGTTTAGTACTAAATCGGCTTAAACACCGATCACACCAACTAGCGTGATTATTGCTTGTCACTTTGAGCGCGCTATAACGTGTCTATATACTCGTATATGTAACGGCATTGATTGTTAAGGCATATGCTTCAATTTGGTTTACGATAAGAGGCACCCATCGTATAAAGATGGTGCTTCATATCTTTTTAAATGTATACAACTCATATTTGAGCACTGATCTACACGACATTATTAATCCGGTGATTCCATAGAGTTGGTAGAGTAGTATCTATCCAAGGCAGTGAGGTTAATTTTTTACTTGTTTTTGATGATTTTAACCTGACTCGGCGCACCTGGGCGTGGCTAAGACTAAGGCTACGGTATTTATACATCCATTCATATCACATATCGACATAATGTTTTTGTTTATTCGTATAGCCACTTTTTCACAGTATTTTTATCAACAAAAATATAGTATATAACCTAATAAACCGTTTAGTTGTGTCAAGTTTAGTGGCATAATAAAAAATGTGGGCGGAGTCCCGCGGTGAACCAGGACCTTAAGATCATTGCGACAGTATATAAAAGCGGTCTATGAAATTTGTTGTCTCTTTCTCTCTTATGGTGTACGACGTAAAAACCCGGAGAAAGTGATTTATCGCAAGTTTGTGTAGGTTGGGTAAAAATAATTAGCTCTACCTCCATATATTATGACTTCAAGGGTGATTCAGATAAACGCCTATTTTTGCCTCCGGCAAAGTTTGCTGCTATGCATGATAATGAATGACGACATTTTTGTAAGAGAATCGGGTTTAAGGCGGATATTAGAGATATTACCAATTGGCAGGAATGTAAGGTTACACCGCCACCAATATTGCCCAAAATTAGAAATTATGACCTAGTACAATTATAAATGATTTCGACGAAGGGGCAACATCGCATTTTCAGAGAAGTTTTTGGCAAAAAACCAGAAACTTTTCTGTGCTTTTGTCGATTTGCAAAAGGCGTATGATCGATTTGATAGAAACAAATTGTGGAAGGTATTATCCAAAGCTTATACAAGCAATAGCGTCCTTGTACGAGGGAAGCGTTGCATGTGTTAGAGTAAACGGTGATTTTACGAAGTGGTTTAACATCACAAAAGGTGTAAAGCAAGGCTTTGTAATGTCACCGTGGTTGTTCAATTTGTACATGGAAAATTGTATGCAAGAATTAAAAGATGTGGGCTTGGGCGCGAAAATGAACAATCTGAAAGTATGTTGCCTATTGTATGCGGACTATGCGGTGCTGATTGCTGACAGTATGGAAGATCTACAGTTTCTCGTGTCTAGGGTGAACTAAGTATGTATGCAAAATGAGTTGATGATGAATGTAAGTAAGTCCAAAGTCATGGTGTTTGAAAGAGAGAGTACGAGAACAGCGTGCAATATAGTTGTGAATGATGAATACTTGGAGCAAGTGGATGAGTTTGTGTATTTAGGAAGTATGTTTACGAGAGACGGAAAGGCTGATAAGTAGCGATGGGAAAAACTTCAATGTTTTGTGAATGCTTCACGAATTGTTAGTTCTTTAAAATGAACCCTTCGAAGTGAACCCTTCAATTGAAGTCGAACTCGCGAAAAAAGAGATTTGGATTTATCCGCTTGTTTGTTCAGTTCTTTTTGGAACCGGTTCCTCGCCGAAAAAGCACGTACTAGTCGGTAGAGTTTTGAAAACCAAAAGAACTGGAACTGGTTCCTCGCCGAAAAGCACATGCTAGTCGGTAGAGATTTCAAAGCACTGGAACCGGTTCCTCGCCACAAAAATCACGTACTAGTCGGTATACATTTCAAAACGAAAGAAACTGGAACTGATTTCTTCATTTTGAAATGTCAATGCCTTCACAACGGTGCTGCTTCAAATTGAAGTACTTCTTTCAATGGAATGAAGTTAATCAAATGAATAAAGGCTAAAATGAACTACCAACTTCAATTCAAGTGTTAGTTCTGTGAAATGAAGTTAGTGAAATGAATGAAGGCTAAAATGAACTACCACCTTCGATTGAAGTGTTGGTTCAGTGAAATGAAGTTCATGAAATGAATGAAGGCTAAATTGAACTGCCACCTTCAATTGAAGTATTTGTTCAATGAAATGAAGTTATTAAAATGAATGAACGCTAAAATGAACTACCGACTTCAATTGAAGTATTTGTTCAATGAACAATAAATGAAGTACGAACTGTTGCCAAAAGAAGTAGTTCTTTGAAGCAGTTCTTTCAAAGCGGTCACAACGCTACTGATAAGGATATTGAAAGAAGGGTGAATGCAGGAAACTCTAACTGGCAGAGGAAGGATGAAAGTAGACTGAATGCTGTGGAAATGAGATATTTGAGACGTATGTGCGGTAAAACCATGTATGATCGTATTAAAAATGTGGATATCCCGGAAAGAATGCAAGGCTGATGTGAGCGTAATGAATAGGATCAAGAAACGGACGCTTAGATGGTTTGGGCATGTAGAGCGAATGAACGAAGAAAGGAGTGTGAAAAGAATATATGATGCGAAAGTGAACGGAAGAAGAAGTCGAGGACGCCCGAGAAAGACATGGCACGATCAAGTAAATCAAATACTTGAATCGGGTCATGTGAAGAGTCAGAATAACAGAAGAGTATGTATGATACGATGTATGAATGTAAATGAAGCAAGGAGTGTGTGCCAAGACAGAGTTATATGGCGGTCCGTCCTCTCTGCCTACCCCTGCGGAGAAACGGCGTGATGGTTAGTTAGTTTTAGTTAGTCCTGAAACACAAATTGGTTATCCTGGGCAATGGGCATCGCTGTCTATAGTTGGGCCCGAAGCCAGTATTTGAAACAAAATTTAAAAATAACTCTAATTTCCAATAATCCTCCAAAAAACGAAAATGGAATCCGCCTTCGAGCTTTGGTAATTTTACTTTATTTAGATATTGTACTGTGCATCTTATGAGGTGATTTTTCACAAAAACGGCGCTTTACAAATTGTCCAAATATTATTATTATACCGCTCATTTGTAATGGTTGGTCTTCCAAACATTATAAATACTTATTTTCACACGTAAAAAAATAAAGATAATCTCAAAAATGACCTTTACAATATGACTCCGCCCTATTGTGCATTTAGTATATATTATATTTGTAATATTATTTGAAGAAAGTGGTGCTACTTGAAGTATTGCCGTGTCCGGAGTCCCTTGGCAGCTGGCTGGAACCTCTTCTTGAGGATTGTGGCCACTCATCACATTTGTACAAGTACAGGGCCGGTTCCGCGACATTTCTACAAGTACCGATTGTGCCAGAATTTGGAACTGATTTATTTAAAATGTTGAAAACTGAATTGCTTTTCATTTTTTTCTCGAGGATCTTTGGAGTTGAACAAATAATTTTAATAATCACAAACTGGAAGAAAATAGTTCAAAAATGGTGCTAAACTGATAATTTCTAAGGGAAAACATTATTTTATTCTCCTAAGAATATATAAAGATGGTTTCCTTTCTATTATGGGAAGTCAAATGTTAGTCGGTTTATGAAAAATATGAAAATCAGTTATACAAAACTACTTATATTTCTTCATATGAAAAGTAATTATTAAAAATGTGTATAAAATAATTGTAATAAAAAATATAGCGATAACAATATGAAGAGTTCTTATCGTGTTTACATTATTCCGCAGGTGAGTGTGTATACAGTGATCGTATTTACATAAAATATGAGATAATAGCCGTTATATAATAGGGATCACACTTGCTGCCTGATGGGACTGAGTGTCCTCGGTACTACCCTGAACAGCCTCAAAACACTTACAGCTTCTGTATGAGGAGGGTGGAGGCGCCCCCGCCCCCGTTACAGATAGCGGCGACCCCCAGCTGCGAGGGCCGGAGCGCGTGCACCAGGTGCACCACCAAGCGCGCCCCCGACATCCCGATGGGGTGCCCCAGGCTCACGGCGCCCCCGTGCACGTTGACCCTCGCGGGGTCCAGGTCCAGGACGCGCTGCAAGGCCAGCACCACCACGCTGAAGGCCTCGTTGATCTCCCACAGCGCCACATCCTGCACGCTGACCCCCGCCTTCTTCAGCAGCGGTGGGATGGCCACGGCGGGCGCCAGGGGGAAGTCGATGGGCAAGCACGCCCCGTCCTGCATGGCCACCACGCGCGCCAGCGGCGTGCAGCCGTGTTCCTTCGCCGACTCCGCCGTCATCAGCACCAGGGCCGCCGCGCCGTCGTTCAGAGTGGAGGCGTTGCCCGCCGTCACCGTACCCCCCTCTCTCTGGAACACTGTGCCCAGCTTTGAGAACTTGGCGAAGTCCACCTTCTTGTATTCCTCGTCTTCCGAGAAGACCAACGGCTGCTGACCCTTCCTGCGAGGGACGGTCACGGGAACCATCTGCGTGGCGAACACCTTATCCAGGTACGCCTGGGCACTCCGTTTGTAGCTGGTGATGGCGTACTCGTCCTGCGCGTCGCGCGAGATCTCCAGCTTCTTGGCCGTGTTTTCTGCGCAGTTGCCCATGTGGAACTTGTTGTAGACGTCGGTCAGGCCGTCGGCCACGATGCCGTCGTCCAGGCGCACCCCCGTAGGGCGTGGCGCCGCGCTTTAGGTAGTAGGGCACATTCGACATGGACTCCATGCCCCCGGCCAGCGCCACCCTCTGCGCGCCCACCTGCAACGTCTGCGTGGCGAGCATGACGGCCTTGAGGCCCGAGGCGCACACCTTGTTGACGGTGGTACAGATGGTGGCAGGGGGCAGTCCGCCCCACAGCGTGGCCTGGCGGGCGGGCGCTTGCCCCGCACCTGCGGAGCACACGTTGCCCAAGAACACCTCCTGCACGGCGGGAGCGGGCAGCCCGGCGCGCTCCACGGCGGCGCGCACGACTACGGCACCCAACTCTGTGCAGGACAGCGGGGCCAGAGAGCCTCCGAAGGATCCTATGGGCGTGCGCACGGCCGATACGATCACCACCTCCGCCAGACTGCTGAGGCCGCGCGTGTGCATCACCTGAAGGGAAAAGTGGGCACGTTAGGTCGCTGCCCTCTGTTCTACGACAGTGTGAAATCATTACATAAACTATATCACTTACCTTTGAAAATCTTCTTGCAGAAGCCATTATATAAATATTTCACTGTGTCCTTAAAATAATTCTTTCAAATGTTCATCGGCCGGTCGAAACGAACGTTTAAAATACCTACCTAATAATCAATGCACAAAATAAGCTAACAACTTAACACGTGAGAAGTCACCCGCCGTATGAGGGCCGAAGCAAACAACATGTCGGTGTCACTTACAACTGATAAAACTTGAATTATATCCGACGAACTTTAACCTAAAAATGAATTCTAATAAATTGGCGCATGAAACGTCACAGATTTCAAAATAAACAGTGGCGCAACCTTCTGTCAAAAGAAGAAATCATAAATTGTTTTCCTAAACCATAGTAGAATTGGATGTTGAGTAAATATAATCAGAAAGTGAAAACACTTCTACCTTGAAGCCGTGAACGGTCTACGAATTATTTTTATCTGCGCCAAGCTTGTACCTATTTGCTATTTCACTACCAAGTACCTACCTTTTACTTTGACACTTTGACAGATCTTTCTGTGTTTATAAATAAAAATAATTTTGAACATCGTGATTGGCATTGAACGTTAAAATGAATTCCATTGTTATGTCAATCTTCAAAAACTTTTCTGACGAAGCTTGACATTATTTTGTTCAATGTTTAAATTTAGGATAATTTTTTCCTTGTTGCAAGTATAACCACTCACCGACCAAAGAACAGGTTGATGGTAATCGACATGTACTCATTATAGAAATGAGTAACGAATCTAGATGAAGTGATAATTTAAGTGCAGTGCCGAAGACGAATTGTTCAGAATGAATAATGAAGAAGTTAGGCTGTCCACGTTCGGAAGCTGGCCGGTGGGGGCGGCTGTGGAATTGACGCGAGTGGCTCGAGGAGGCTTCTTCTGCACGGGGCGCGGCCAGGAGGTGGAGTGCTTCTCCTGCGGGGGGCGGATCAGCAGCTGGGCCTTCGGAGACCAGGTAATGGCGCGCCACCGCCTGCTGAACCCCGTCTGCCCCTTCGTGCTAGACCCGCTAGGCTCGGGGAACGTACCGGCGGGTCAGCAGCTTCAGGGAAGACCGCAAGATCAAACCAGTGTGCACCCCAGCAATCAGCCCAGTAATCAGACCAGCCATCAGACCAGCATTCAGACCACTAATCAGACCAGAAATCAGTCCGATGATCAGCCTAGAAATCAAACCAGTAATCAGCCCAGTGAGCAACCCCCGAGTCGGTCGCAAGAAGCGCCCCCGGGAGCGCAGGAGCAGGAGGAGGACCTAAGCAAAGACACTATCTACAAAGCAGACATGTTGAGGCTCTTGTCCTTCAGCAACTGGCCCGTGAGAAATATTTTATCGTTTTGGAAAAACTTAATTTTTACAATTCACTCATGACCCCTGTGTACCAATGTCATGGTGAAATTTTATGGAAATGCATTTACCTCATTTGTAATGCATTTCTCAAGATTATTTTTACTGCCCCCAACCGTCAGGAGCCAGTGGTACTATGGCATCCCCAATTGAATTTTACATGACCTAATTCATGTTGAATGCATTAGCATTAGACATGGGTGAAATAGAATCCCGTGACACGTTCAATCCGATTCTTCACTTGACACGGAATTGATTCTTCTTTCCTCTTTCATATAGCAGTCATCTAACGTATAGTCTCCCGGGCCGCCATCCAAACCGTAGGCCATTGTCAGTCTGCAGAGAGCAGTTTCCGCACTAGTCCACAGCGTACAAATCACCGCAAGTGATACCTCTACCGCTGACTAATGACTTAAACTAGCTCTATTGTTCCATGATGCAGGTGAGCTTCATCTCGGCTGAGTCCCTGGCGCTGGCGGGGTTCTACTATGTAGGGGGTGGCGGTGGGGGCGACCGCGTGCGCTGTGCGTGGTGTGCGGGGGAGCTGCAGAACTGGCTGCCAGAGGACCGACCTCTCTCTGAGCACCTGCGCCACTTCCCGCACTGTTCCTACGCTAAAAATAGACAAAGGTGGGACTATTTTCCTTAATTATAGTTACGCTTCTGATTATGTGCAATACGGAATTCCAAAATATGCAAGTTTATTTATAAAAACTGTATATTAATTTGAAAATTTCAGCTTGACGAACGTTACTAACACTAATAAACTGCCAGACTTGAACAAAAAGAAAATAGTATTGCAAATGACTGTGTTCATATTTATTCAATTCAACTACCGTTTTTTAATTTATCAAATACTCGTACATTCAAATAAGGTTGTACAATATTTAGAGCATTTTTTTTGCATCCCATGCCTAGGGTGTTCCTGTATTATACCTTTATGCCACTCCTATGTTCCCTTCCACCTTCCTCTCCCCCAACCAACTTAGTTAAGTTACCAAAATAATACTGTAAGTATGTTGAATTGTACAACCACCGTATTCAGATAGCGGGTCGCTCTCCCAATTCCAATTCTGCAAATTCGGGTACATATTTGTACGACTCGTCCAAAAGTGTGTGACTCTGGCACAAATAGATTGATTTGTGCAAGAATCTCACTGTTGGATACGTGGCCAATAACCAATTTGAAAAAATATTTTTGCCTTGCATACTGAGAATAAAATGTGATGGATATAACTAAGGATATCATCTATGGGGGCCTAGAAATAAAAATCGTAAGAATTTTTTATGTACTCTTTTAACGCACATCATACGGTGCCCAGATAATACAGTTCAATCCCAATACACGTAGCACCAGTGTAAGTGAGTTTCAGAATGAACGAGAATCGAAATGAAGAAAAAATACATAGTTATATAGGAGAAAGCAAAAAAAAAGTATAAAAAACAGATTTCATGATAAATGTAAGCAAGATATTGGCTGTGTGCATGTGAAAGGACCACAGCTTTATTTAATTTCATTCTATTTCTACCCACATATACAAGACTGGTAGAATATTTGTTAGCTCCTAGCAGATTACTAGCATTGAGTGATGTGTTTATCACAGGCCCAATTAAAATAGCTAGAACTTGAAAACTAGTCTAGGTATTAATGTAGTATTATGATTGAACTTCCAGTCTATCATCGCCCGAAAGCAACTCTGCCCTGGTGGACAGCGAGATCTCAGGGGACCTGGGCATAGTGGCGGCCGGGGCAGGGCGGGGATGCCGGGCTGCACTCCCAGGAGGCCCGGCTGCGTTCCTTCCCCTCCACGTGGCCCCCCACTTGGCCCCAACAGCCAGTCGCCCTAGCCGCCGCCGGCTTCTACTATGTAGGCGGAGACGATCAGGTGCGCTGCTTCCACTGCTGCGGATCCTTGTGTCGCTGGCAGAAAGAGGACGAGCCCTGGATAGAGCACGCCCGCTGGTTCCCCAACTGCGGCTTCCTGCTCCTCGCCAAAGGACAGGCCTTCATCAATGCCCACAAAGAGGTGCAAGCCAGTGAGGATTTGGAGGAGGCGGTGGAACGCTGCATGCGGGGCGCTGTGGCTGCCGTGGCGCTGGGCTGTGGGCTGCCACCAAACACCCTCAAGGAGGCCTACCGCAAACGTCTCCGGGATACAGGTTCGATCAGTCACATTGTATCAATCCATTATTATTTTTGGTCAATTTTATATATAATGTAGGTATGTTTAGTTCATAAGATGATGAATTTATTATATCAGGAATATGAAATCAGATCAACTCTTAAACAAAATATATTTAAATCAGAATTAACTTTAAAGCTTTATCCTTTTTTATTTTTGTAATATTATCAATAATTTTCAATGAAAATATGAAACAGAAAATAAAAACAATGCGTTGTATTATTCGGGTTAATGTGACAATCTTTAATTTTGGTTTCTTTAATTGAAAGCTCCTGGGTCCTGCAGAAGTGAAAATGAAATGTACATATAGATAAATATGTATTATAGGAACCCCGTTCCAAAGCAGTGAGGCACTGCTTGATGCGGCCCTGAGCGAGGTCAGTGAGATTCCCTCTGCGCCGCCCGACCCTCGGTGAGTTTATAAATTATATGCATTTGCATTATCATGTAATAATAAGTACCTAGAAGCCTAATATGCATAATGTAACTAAATACTCAAAGCAATGTTGAAGTTGAGTTTTTGATTATTTGTGTGAACTTCTCTTAAAGTGGTTTAATAATTTCAGATCAGCCACTGCAGGTTCCCCCAACCTACCCGCTGGGAGCAACCCTCCTCTGCGGGAGGCGGGGGATACCCTGACGGAGGGAGGCCCAGAGGGGACAGACCCCGAGCAGGAGGTGTCCATGGAGGAGGAGAACAGGAGACTAAAAGAGGCACGCCTGTGCAAGGTGTGCATGGACGCTGAGGTAACATATCCATTTATCCATATCTATCGACCAAAACCATTTTTCACATAGGAACCCAAGCGTCAATCGATGCTTAGTCCCTCTGTCATTTATTCAATATTGTCCGGTCACAGCCACTGAAGGTTTTTTGTATCATAAATCATCAGTATCATTTGTATCATAAATGAACAGTAATGCAAATGTGGAGCAATAATGAAGAGGTGATGAAGTAATAATAATGAAATCTTAGATGTAAGTTACTAGTTATAAGTTATACTCAGTAGTAAGTTACAAGCCATAAGTCCTTATTGTAAGTCACTAGTTGAAAATATTAGTTGTAAGCCATTAGTAATAAATCTTAACTGTAAGTTTTTAGTTATAAGCTTAAGTGATAAATTATAGGTTAGATAAATTAATTTGTAAAGCGCCCTTGAGGTGATTTTCCCACAAAAACGGCGCTATAAAAGTAATTTATTTATTATTATCACATAAACCGATGAAATCTCTCAGTGACCAATGTAATAAAAATAGATTATAATTTAAATAAAAAATAATTTTGTTTTTAAGCCACTTTATTTAACCTTCATCAGGAACATGCTCCTGATGAAGGTTAAGTCTAACAAACCGGTCGAACTGTTATGTGTATAAATAAAGCAAAACAAAATTATTTTTTATTTAAATTATAATGTCCAACCACAAAGTGTTTGCTTCCTTCGATAATAAAAATAGATTACTTGACACAGCACCTAATTGTGTAATATTTTTGTGGATTAACATATGCCACTGATTCTTCTATCTGAATGACTTCTTTATGAAGTATATTATTCACAATTTTATGTCATGTGCTTAATGATTCCAGGTGGGCGTAGTGTTCCTGCCGTGTGGTCACTTGCTGAGCTGCGTGCAGTGTGCCCCCTGCCTGTCTGCCTGCCCGCTCTGTCGCTCCAAGGTCAAAGGCATTGTACGCACCTACCTCTCCTAGCCTCCTGCGCTCCTGGCCACTTTCCCTTTCTCAATCTCCACACTCCATACACCCACCTACCACTCAGTGCTCCGTTGTACCTTGTCTTTCTTATATGTGCTTTGTTTATGAGAAACAGGGAGAGCTTTCACGGGAGCTATCGGGAGTATGCCTTTAGTCAACGATATCAATTCAACCGATCTACTGAAATTCATTGAATTCTGTCTAAATGTATTGAGTATCGTTTTTTATGTCAATTTTTCCATACTGCTCCACTACTACTTTCTAGGTTTTATTTCAAGATAATTTTCTTAGATAATTACTAATCCTCCTTTCTTGGAATGGTCATGTTATCTAAGGTGTGTAACTGATATTAAATACTTAAAACACACCTTAAAACAAATATTCTGTAAAAAAACTCTATAATTATATAATAAACACTTTAATTTGGGATGTGATGTGATGTACATAACATTCTAAAATTAAAAAATACGTAAGTCTTATTTTCAGTGCATATGTCAAATTTAAACCCCTAAATAGTTGGCGGTGAAATGGTCAGCATGGTTGCCTTCCAAGCAGTTTCGAATCGGGGTTCGATTCTCATACCGTTGCAATTTTTTTTTTCTAGATTTATGTTAACCCTTTGCAGCTGGTGGAATTTTTTATGGAATTGCAATGTGCCACACTAATAAAGCTTTTAAGTATAATCCCTCGGGCCAGTGTGACTGACTAGTTCAAAAACGTCCATGCATCTTCAGTTGGTTGGAGGGTTAGGGGTTCCAGCACGTTCCATCGAAACCGGGTCCGTTCCCAAAAACAGATTAAATTTTTGTCAGGTTTTTTTTTTTGATAAACTCATTCTCGTTTGAAACCGGTTGGAAAGAGATAAATATATATATATTTTTTAAACTTTAATATTCTATCTGACAAAAGGGGTGCAAACTTTTAGCTTCACAGATTCTACAATTATAATATATACCCTGTGATTTTTCACGGGTCTGCACTAGTATAGAGTAGCAGCTATGTAAAGACCCGTGAAATAATTTAATTACTAAGTGTCACTGATCTTCTTGCGTTGATTGATCATCCCCTGAATGTGGTTAGGAAGGTGAAAGGCAAAGGGAAATCGGAAAATCGAAATGCAACCAATAATATAAAACTTATTGTGAAAAAGTGCCAAATTCAAAGAACCCTCGAAAGACGAGTGAAAAAAAATGACTTTCTTAAAAAAATCTATCCTCTTTTAGTTTTAAGGGTGTGGGAGAAAGGGACACTTGAAATACGGATGTTTTATGTTTACAGTTGTGAAAGCAATAATCTTCAAAACAAATTTATAATATTTTTTATTTGTGATATTTTTGGAGTGACAGTTTTGTGCAATTCGACCCAATTTTTTACAGGAAGAAATAATTATGTACTATTAATAATTTATATTTAAATCCTTCCATTCTTCAGGCTTTCTCCATATTTTTTGTTATTTATCCTAGATATATGTATAAATATATGTGTGATTATGCAAATTTATAAAAAGACAAGTCTGATGATTTTAGAGAAAATATTTCGACTCATGATCGAAATATTTTCCAATAGAAATCTGACCCCACTAGGAAAGGGAAATAAAAAATTGTGATTATGATCAACTGGACTATAAAAGAACTGTAGATACTTGTTTAAATATTGTTATTTTATTATTAATAAATGATAGTGAACATTTAAAAAAAAATTACAATAGACGAGCTATCTCTTTATTGTAGTGCAATCTTTATACATGGAAGATAATTTGAATTTAACTATTTTTGTTACCGCCAAATGCATGGTAAGGAAACATATTGACTGCTCCAAGCCAAAAGAATGAAAGTGAAAAATTTAAGCACTCCTTTTTATGAGAGCAAAAATAGTGAGCAAATAATCAATTACATCATTTTTTCATTCAATAAAGATGGAAATAACATCTAACATTATTTTTTCATACATGTAATTAGTAATAAAAATAGTTTTTTCTCATTTACATCAAATTTTATCACTGTTTTCACTTCAATGAAAAACAACTTTTTTCAACATTCGAAAGTAGTGATTTGTCACTTACACACTTTTTGGCTTGGGACAATGGAATTATGGTAGCTGCATATTTGCCGGTGGGGAATGACTGCTTCCAATTATAATTGTGCCACCTGTAATTAAAAAATTCAACAAAAATTGTGATTTGAGAGGAAATTAATTGTGTACAAAAATGTCCCTAAATACATATATTTTATAAAATGAATCTATTGTTACTTTTATTTTTTCATACTTGTCTACTTGCAATGTGCTGTACTTCTTATCGACTTTATAAGCTGACAATTAGAGTTGACCCAAAATCTGAATAGCCAGGTACTTTACAACCTTTCTCTTCCTACCTCCTTCCCTTCCTACTACCTTCAGTCTCACAACATATCCCAATTATGGATGCCATAGTTTCACTGGCTCTAGACAGTTGGAACTCTTGTGCGGTATTCAAGTTTAAAAGAAGGCACATGTATAGCTTTCTCCGTTTCTTTCTGTCGGCAGTAATCACTAAGAAAATATTGTTTCATTCGTTACTAATCAAAAAGGCACCCACCTAGCATTGATTTCTGTTATTCGTTGATGAAGTATGTACCTGTGAAAAACAATTGAGTGACATTAGATTGTCAGATCTTTAGTTTTTGGTCGCTGTGTCACATATTTATGAAAACTCCAAATTTTCGTAGGCAACAACACGCTTTTCCAAGCCTTAAAAAAAATAGATTTCTAAAGAATTACAATCTGAAACCCCTTGCGCCAAAAATATTATTGAAGACTGGAAATATTTGACTCCCGTGATTTTACACTGTTAACAGCTTTCTAAAAATGAAGGTGGATTAAAGCAAAAAAAAACGGTGTTCATATTATTGTAAAATCAAGTTATACCCTGTAATTTTTCATGGGTAATAAAAAACTAGTGTTTCTATGAAAAAATATATTCAGTTATCTGTCGAAAAGTGTAGTAACTATACATCAATTTAAAGTAACATTTTTTTGTCACTATATTACTTACTATAATCTTTCTCAATGATATTTGGTCAGGCAATACCAATAATAGATATTCACCAGAACACAATCGTATTAAAAATCAAAAATTGAGCATAAATTTATTTATGAATGATTACAGGAATCTAGGTACCAAAAAATTATATTTGTTTTAATCAAAATTATTAATGCGTACCATTATTTACGCAGGCAACCAAAAAAACAAACAAATGACTTTATTTTATCTTATTTTTGTTTCCACAATGTCTTTATTATCGACGCCCCGTCTGAATAAATATGTTTGCCAATCTATATGCTCTATGTATAAATAATAACATTATTACAATCAAATAATATTACTATTCAATTACAACCAACCCCGAATTATGGTATTTTTTTTCTGGAAAATTACATTTTCATAGAGTAGCAAGTAGTGATGGTTCAGTTGTCACGTTTTCAGCTTGTCAGTTTGTCTATGAAACAGGCCATCTTAAAATCGCGAGTAGTGTAATCCTAAGTTTTAAATATAAGTATTTATTTATCTTTAAACATATGTTTCTAGTAGTTATATATATATTTAAACATCACCATCATCCTTCACGTGAGTTTGTATTTAAATTTGATCGATTTATTTCCATACAGCGCTTCATATCCATTGTGCGCATAGAGCAGCTGTTGACGGAATGCCGTTCAATGTTCATAATGGCGTCTTTGTTATTTTCATTCAATAATTTCAGTATATTTCCTAATACTCCGCTATCGTTAGGGTTGAGGCTGTGAAACTTTGGTGTACTTTGATATTTTGTGATGTGTATAAACAATAAATCATGCCATTTTCACAAGTCTTTTGAAGACCTTTCTCAGTATTATTGGTAAGGAATGTTGATCAACTCCCTGCGGGGGAAGGAGAGGCGCGCGGGAATGGAATGTGATAGTGACGCGACAGAGGCGTAGTTGATTCCAGGAAAGTGTACGCATATTTATATTTCCATTCCATATACCTATCAGATACTTGAATGTTATATTAATAATAGAATCTATGTTCTAGACTAATTTTCCGTATTAAATTTCCAACGCTTGAGATTGGTGTTATTTGAAACATAAACAGTAAAAGGACGAACGTTATTTAGGAAATGAAATGTGCTTTTTAAATTAATTGCCTGGCTGTGTTGGTGGTTTAGTGAATGTGTGTGTTGTGGTAGGTGTGTAGGGTGCAGAGTTGACAGATGGCCTATTATCTCCCGGGTGCGGGTCCCACTGCTGACCCTTATTGGCTTGTACCTTGTACCACGGACGTGCGGTCGACTGATTAACTAAGTCCAACAAGTCCAATACAACCAAAACCAAATCGGTGAACAACAATCAGTTATTAATGTAATTAACCGAAACCTATAATAATATTATATAACCTTGAAAGAAACACGCAAACTGCGTTCTTATCATATATTATTTTGGAAGATAAACGTAAAACGTACATTAGTATTATATTGTTTCCCGTGGCCTGGTCTGATAAAACGCGTTAAAACCGGGATTTTAGCGGGCCATTTCTTTATCACTTCCGCTCCATCCATTTATAAAAAAAAATCGTTGGAATTGCAACACAAAAAGGAATAATCTGGAGCGTATCCGAATAACGACGGGGATGCAGAAGTTTGCGGGGAGTGTAAAGTACAATACATTGTTTGTATACATTTTAAAACAATTAAATTAGGTACTTTCATTTTCAAAAGAAAAACAAAACTCCAGTCTGTTTCATCCCTCGGCATGTGATAGAAGCGAACCTGGGTCTCGGAGAAACCCATGTTGTGGGAGGGATGAAGCAATAATATTTGGATAATTTGTATAGCGCCGTTTTTGTGAAAAATCACCTCAAGGGCGCTGTAATTCTTAGTTTATATAAATATACAGCAACAAACTCACCTGGCAGGTCACTTCTGGCAGGACACAACACCATATCATAATAACTTAAATTTTTTTTTTTTTTCATATTTAGGGCATGAGAGCAAACTTAAAATAAAGTATATCGGAGGTATTTTTAAAATTTCGTAGTGAAGAACAGATAATGGTGATAATCTTCTAATGAATGGAATGAGAGTCTGAAAAGTTTTCTTGGTTCTATTGGGCTTGTTACATCTTGATTATGGATATGATTTTCTGAAAAAATGAGTTTTGAGTTTGGCTCTGAACTCTGTCGAGTCTTTTATTACTCTCAGATCATGTGGTAGTCCATTCCAGGCTTTAGGACCTGACACTCCGAAGGCGCGCTCTCCGAACTTAGTGTCTGGTGTGCGCTTTGGTTCTTTCAACCTTCCGATAGCGGATGACATTGCCGATCTAAGAGTTGACTGTCGCGAATTGGAATCTTCAGGAATACACAATTCCGATAAATAAGCCGGAGCCATTCCGTTAATTGATTTGAAAACCATCCAGCAAAGCTTAAACTGGATTCTTTCGGGACATTTAAGCCAGTGAAGATTTTTGAGGTGCTCTGAGATATGGGAATATTTTGATACGCCGGTGATAAGTCTTGCCGCGGCGTTGAAGACTAGTTGTAGTTTGTTAATTTGATATTTAGTAAGACTAGCGTATATTCCGTTGCAGTAATCTAAACGCGAAACGACGTACGAGTTTACAAGTAGTTTGGTTGCCTCTGTAAGATCGTTTTAGAGCCAAACTGATAATGGGAACGAACATCGATATAAACGGATGCTGGTTACGCGTTTGTCGCCCCTCCCGACTGTGTCCCGTGTATGTATTCAGTAGAATCTAGATTATTAGTCGGAGCAGTAAACATTTTGCCCGCTCCGAAGCCCTGTACTAAATCATAATATTTACTTGTCTGATGAAGTGATTCTTGAATTAGTGTTCCAATAAAAAAAGTAGAGTAGAACATGTTCTAAATATACGTTAAATTTAAAGCGATACATAATATTAATTTTAAAATCATCTCCAGGAAATCGTGTAAATATTTTTTTAAATTTGTTAAAAATAATATATTTTACACCAAAGCGGTGTTATAATGTAAGGCCCTGTTTAGCCATATGGACTTCACAGAAAATGTTGCAAATTCCTTTTTTTGTGACCGCAAATGCCTAGCATTTGTTTTTTTTTAACGGTCAAGTAGATGACACTTTGAATATAATCGTGGCAATAGCTGTTTCAGACTCGCGACATATGGTAAGTAAAAATCATTTAAGGGGAGGGGGGAATAAACAACATTATATCGCAGGTATTTCAAGAGTATTTAATAGTTTTGACAGCACTTTAGGATTATAGAATTATTATTTTTAATAATATTTGGATGATTTGTATAGCGCCGTTTTAGTGAAAGATCACCTCAAGGGCGCTGTACAGATCTTATTTTGTATTATTAGATATTAATTCCTAGTTTAATTGAGAAAATATACACGAAAATACTTACCTGGCAGGTCCCATCAGATAGACACACGTATTAACTTAAATTTATTTTTTTTTTTCCCATTTAGGGCATGGGAGCGAAATAAAAAAATTGAACTTTCTGAATTTGTCGTACAGTACAGGATTTGGTTAAAAATTAAATATCGAAAGGTGAACAGAAAGGTGACAGTTTGAACAGAAATTCTGTAGGGCTCGGTATACATCAGACATTATACTAATTATAAACTTCCATTATTATTTAAGAAAACGTTCTGCTATTCGTTTAGTAAGATATTCTGAATCTATAAATCATTTAATAGTATTTTGGATATCGTTTTGTTATGCGAACGCTTTTTGAGGTTATGTTCTATATTTGTCCGTTTGTAAAAAAGGTGTGTCTACGAAAACCCTAGCCACGCCTGTTCAGAATAGTCAGGCGAAAAGTCATCAAAACTGAATACACTGCCTTGGATAGATATGTCTCTAAGAACTGAACTAGCGTTGGGAAAAACTTCAATGTTTTGTGAATGCTTCACGAATTGCTAGTTCTTTAAAATGAACCCTTCGCAGTGAACACTTCAATTGAAATCGAACGCGCAAAAAAGAGATTTGAATTTATCCGGTTATTTGTTCACTTATTTTTGGAACCGGTTCCTCGCCGAAAAAAACACGTACTAGTCGGTAGACATTTGAAAGTGAAAAGAACTGGAACCGGTTCCATGCCAAAATAAAACGTACTAGTCAGTAGTTTTTTTTTTTTTTTCTAATTGAAAGAACTGGAAACGGTTCCTCGCCAAAATGAAAAGTACTAGTCAGTAGAAATTTTATAACAAAAAGAACTCTCAAAAAATCACGTTCCTTTAGATCGAAGTACTTTGAAGTCGAACTTCAATTGAAGTACTTCTTTATAGGCTTTGAAGTTCAACTTCACAACTGAACTGCTGCAGATTGAAGTAGTTCTTTGCAATGTTACGTCCATTGAATAATAATATTTGGATAATTTGTATAGCGCCGTTTTTGTGAAAAATCACCTCAAGGGCGCTGTATTTTGGCAAGGAACCAGTTCTAGTTCCTTTCACTTTCAAAGCTCTACCGACTAGTACGTGTTTTTTTATCGAGGAATCAGTTCCAAAAAGAAGTGAACAAATAACCGTATAAATTCAAATCTCTTTTTTGCGAGTTCGACTTCAATTGCGTTTTTCCCAACGCTAAAGACGAGGGAATTTTCCAAAGCTGGTCCTGTGTGCCGTGACGTCAGCCGCCGCGTTGGGGAATGCCGTCATCGGACGCACTCGCACATCACGGATACATCTCGTTTTCTACAATAACAATTTTATAATTCTCCCACTCTGGTGCATTCGCGACGAAGGTTGGACATACGACGTAATATATATTGATACTATTTTTTTGCGCCTTTTAACTTTAGTACTGTATTTTAGTTTGTATTTTTTATAATTTATTTTCACAATAATATAACTGTATTTGGGGTACTGTGACAGGGAACATTGTTGGAAAAAAAATCGAAGTTAATTATAAATTGGCACAAAAAAATATATTTTGTTTCTAAGAACTGATAAAAAATTATATAAAGTACGATAATATTTCTAGCAAAGATTGTTTTATAATAGTTGTGCCAGCTTATCAGTATTTCATTTTCGTTGCAGTACTCCTCACTGCTAGCTGCTAGCTCATGGCAACCCAACTCGATTGCATCCTGAGGCAGCCCCATGAGCTGTCCAAGCCTCTGCCCAAGGTGGCGGTGAAAATTGAGGAGCCCCTGGGAGACCACCCGGATGGGCGTCAGGACTCCCTGCCCCCCCTCCCCCCGCCTTCCCCGCAAGACTTGCGATTTGAGGGGCACCGCCTGCGCACCCTGCGCGCTTGGCCCGCTAAGTTCCTCAGCGCCGCGCAGGCCGCTCGCAATGGCTTGTACTACAACGGGGTGCGTGACACGCTGGTGTGCTACTTCTGCAAGGTGGAGCTTTCGCAGTGGGCGGAGGGAGATGACGTGGAGGCCGACCACGGGCGCTGGTCTGCGCAGTGTCCCTTCCTGCTGGGCAAGCCCGTGGGCAACGTGCCGCTGGGCCATGACGAGTGCGGCTCCCTGGCGCAAGCGGCGCGTCCTGCACACCCCTCCTACATGGTGGAGGCTGCACGCCTCGACTCCTTCGCGGGCTGGCCGCTGCGCATGCACCAGACCCCCGCGCAGCTCGCAGACGCTGGCTTCTACTACACGGGCCAGGGCGACCAGACGCTGTGCTACCAGTGCGGCGGCGGCCTCAAGGACTGGGAGGACGAGGACGACCCCTGGGAACAGCACGCGCTGTGGTTCAACCGCTGCCCCTACCTGCGGGCCATCAAGGGGCAGACCTTCATCGACAAGGTGAACGCTGGCGAGTCTTCGACTTCGGAGGCCCCCGCCGTGTCTGTCATCTGTCCCCGCCCCCCGCGCCCCCGTGCCGGCCTTGCCCGCCCAGCAAGACGCTAGCAAACCCGACGCGGATAAGCTGTGCAAGATCTGCTACAGCAGCGACTACAACGTGTGCTTCGTGCCGTGCGGCCACGTGGTGGCTTGCATGAAGTGCGCCATGTCTATCACCTCGTGCCCCATGTGTCGCCAACCCTACAGCAGTCTGGTCAAGCTCTTCTATTCGTAACTCCGGTGAACTTTACCCAAAGTGAAAGTGAAATTCCATGATGGGGGATCCGAGCGTCTGACTCAAAAAGTGATAATATTTCTGGAAACCCGAAAAATACCTATAAATATAATATATTGTGTAGATAATAATATTTTTTTCCCACTTTGTATATTTAACATAAACTCTGTTATCACCAAATAATACTGCTCCAAATTTCCTCAAGAGTACTGGAATTACTTTAATAACTAGAATTTTAAAATTGACACATGAAACTCATCTATATGCAGAGAGGGAAGCATCTCCCACAGTGGGGTCCTGCCCGATCACCGAGCGAGAAATAACCTGAAGACAAGTAGGTCGAGACGAGGGCGACGAGTGAGAACGAGAGAACATCTGTCGAAGAAAGATAATGCGGGAGCCGAGGAACCTCCCAGGAATACCTCACTGGAAAGGAAGATGAACAATCTGTACGGAAGTTCCCAAAGGTACAGTGATGAGACCAATATATTGTGCATTTAAATCGCAGATTGTCAAAAATACTTATGATTGAATGGTGACAATATTATGTCAAGCAAATAATGCTTTTAATAAAGCAGATATGAGTGAGAATACCAAGGTTAAGAAGGAATTCGCCATGTCACATCTATGGCTCATGTAATGTTTTGTTGAAGGTAATTAAATTTATAACTTAGCATGCAGGAGGAATGAGCGTTGGAAGACAAACTAAGGTGGCCGGACGGCGTGAAGCACCTCCTGGAGGCAGTCGATGGATGGTCGGATGAGAATGATTTGGACTGTCGACAAACTAAAGGGGTATCTATACAGCTGATGCTAAGAACTCTATTGCAGATGCAGTCCACATTCACCCACGTGTGGCGATCTGCCCAGTGAAGTATAGTGCCTACTCCCCTGACAGAATGGGCCCGCTGTTCCAGTCACTAGGAGGGGGTATCAAATGCATTTTATCAAAATGTTGCAACCATATCTAGTGTGCTGACTACCAGTCTAAAGAAAATGCATTTCTGATCCGAGAGAGTATTATGGGATAATCCCGAGAGAGGAGTGTGCGTGGCGCGCAGCCAACAGGTATCGTGTGTGAGAAGAGATACTCGAGGATATTCTTTGAGAAAATCATCTCTAGCTCGATCAGAAGAAACGGAATATTAATGGATTATTATTTAATATTACTTATTTCTATTTTTGTATACCATTGTGGAGGCCTTCATTATCTCTAATTTCTGCTTATTATTTTTGTGGCTTTTGTGGCTGTCTAATATCGCTTTTTTATCACTCGGTTTATTTATATTTCATTTGTTTGTTCGAAGCAAAAAAGATTATTGTGGACTTAACACTCATTCGTTGCGATTAACAGAAAATGTTTAATATAATTTTTATACTGTGAAATCATATTTAATAGGAAGTTTGCAAATCATTTTTCCTTGTAAAACGTATGATGAATAAATTATGTATCATTAGATCATGAATACTGATTTGTCAATGTCCACAATTAAAACACTTATTATTGCACAAAGCCGAGTGGTGTGGGCAGAGGTGTGCAATATAAGTACAACAATGTTTATTGTAGATATTTTCCTAATTACCACTTAATCTAGAATATTCTATTTATTTTTAAATAATACCTATAAATATATATATTTATATACAGGCTGTTTCAATTACTGTTGTATAGAATAGTCTCTTTTACAAATGATAAAACAAGAAACACAAGTTTTCTCGACAATAATTTTCACTATCATTTAATGTTGTCCTTTTCCCGTGTCACCTTCCAGTGGTTGCAGGGAGGCCAGTCGCTCTGTCGGCTGCACCATAATTATTAAATACCTCACCGAGTGATCTTAGCAAGGAACCTCAATTCGTAGCTTGTATTTTTTGTTTTGCGGAAGTTAGTATGAGGACCTAACTTGAAACAGCAACTGAAACACCTGTATACAGTCATCTCCCTCCCCGCCTGATGATGATGATTGATACATCATCGGTAGTTTGGCAATGGCAACTTGTAACTCGTGTCAACAAACAGATCAATGATTCCAAAGAAAAACTGTTGTACTGTTGCCAAACACCTGTTGAGTGGGATTCCGACTGGTTGTTAAGTTACGTTAAGCAATTATGCCTGGGATAATTAGCACTTTCACAGTGATTGTTGTAATTAACCACCTTTTTGGTTTTAATTCTCATGCATGATTATTGAATTGAATCACTTTAGTGTCCTACGAAGGCCCTCTGTGTGATTGCCTGCGTGATGCAAGTGCCTAAGACAATATTATCAAATGCTTTGTCTGCAGGGGATTTACATTATCCCACTGTCAAGTACCTGATTGGTATGCTGTAATCTGTTTGATAATCAAATTCCCAAATAGCTGCTCCGTCATCTGTGTGTTCTATGGGGTGTCACACAGAAAAACCCAATGTTTTCCAAATGAGGTTAATCAAAAATAAGATCTATTATAAAGATGTTAGTAAGAAGTGGAAGGGAGTTGTCACTGGGTGGATATTGCAGAATAAAACTAAATGTGTGAATTGTAGACGAAGCCGAGTGACAAGATGTTTGTAACTAATCTAAATAACTCGTATTATTTTGTGTCCATTAAGTTATTTAATACCCAAATAAACTGCACCTCACATTAAATACTTTATTTATTCCAATCGCCCTATCTTCAACATTCCTAAAATAATCTCAATTGTAGAAATGTAAAAAGCCTGATACTATTTAAATACAATGAGTTTCCCAAAAGTCTGTTATTTTGTAAAAATTTGAGACAATATAATGGCTGAAATATCTAGGGCATTAGGGTAAAAAACCTCTAAGGCACCTCGGGGCCGTGAGTTGCTCATTGTTTAGCCACAGGATCAAGGCCACCTAATTTTTGGGTTATGAATAAAGAAATACTTTGTCATTCTGTTCAAGATAATATTTTTGCCTCCTTTTTTTTATTTGTCCTCGATAGAAAACAATCTTCAAAGGTATTGATATCAAGTTCATGACATCTAATGGATCTCTTTGTTAGCGTTGTTCTAATAAAAGTGAACAGGATTAATGTATGACGTACTACTACTTTATCAGCTCTAATCTGTAAACATTGTCCCGGTGAAGCTATAAATATTAGCTTCATGAGTCCTCCAACAAAGGGGCAGATAAATAAAAGCGCAGTGACTAGCAGCGACCATTGTTTGATAAATAAAGAATTTTGAATTCAATACAGATTTTATATTTTATGCATTCATCTAAGCACCAGCGACCTGGTGATGAAGACACAAACATGACGGGTGATGAAGACACAAACTTTAAAAAAATATATATTTATGAAACGCAAACAAAATATTTACATAAAAGCATCAAAACTAGCGATGGGAAAAACTTCAGTTTTGTGAAGTCTTCACACCTTCAAGTTCTTTAAAATGAACCCTTCACGGTGAACGCTTCAATTGAAATCGAACTGAAATCTCAAGATAGAGATCTTTAATCAAAAAAATTCCTCCGAAAAAAAGTACTAGTCGGTAGAGATTTCAAATCAAAAAGTACTAGCAAATCAACAAAAAAATGGAACTGGGGAAGAACCAGTTCCTTACCAAATCTTTGAAATCGGAAAGAACTGAAAACACAATTGAAGGTGCACAAATTGAACCTTCGTGTGCTGCCGCTAAATGAAGTACTTCTTTGTACTCTGTGAACTGCCGCAAAATAAAATTGTTAAAATCGCAAAATAACTTTGTAGTCTTCACATTTCTTTGAACCTTCAATTAAAGTATTCGCACACTTAAAAATGTGTGAAGTGTGAACTGCCACAACATGAAGTAGTTCCCACATAATGGTTACATCGCGAATTACAGTCTACCAAAAGAGAAGTATTGGTTTCCAAGACAACAAAATCTACATAAATTTGAAATATTTTATTCCAAAAATTGATCTACTCTTTAAAGTTTATAAAATCTTGCAATTTTCTTTAAAAAATTTCACTTTGGTTAATTCTACAGAATCAAATTCTTCCACAGCCTACGAAATTTGCAAAAACCAATGCTCGTAAATAATTTAACACTCATGTATTTTTAAGGTAATTTAATAATTATAATTTTAAGTTATTTTCTAGATTTGTAAACCTCCCTCGAGTTGATATATTTTACAAAAAGGGGACTAGAATTTTGTGTCACTAGTAGGTACTTACTTTGAAATAAAAACTCGGTATTGACCGAAATGTTCCTACATACAGCTACGGCTCAAATCAAAGCAATAGCTGTAAAAATGTATAACTTTATGTTCGTAATATAATAATTTATTCCAATATTATGTAGGTATTAATACAAGTTCGTTCTCCTTCGGTTTTCTTTAAAATTATACATATTTCACAAAAATTCGTCTATTTTCAAAATCTCAATTTGAAAGTGAGCGACACTCTTCCTAAATGATCTAACTACGTATAAATACAGCTTTTTTGCAGTATACAAATAACAAATATTTTACTAAAATATAGCCATAACATAATGTTTATGCTTCAAGTTTACGTTTAAGTAATATCCGTGGGTATTTTTAACTAAATATATCAACTTTACTGTATTGTTATTTTATTTTAAGAAATATTGTCGTTTCTATTATAATTTATCAATCGACGTTGTATCGGACGCTTGAGTCTCCACCGGCTGCTAATTAGGCTTATGATATAGAATTAAATATGTTTAGCATTAAGTTAAAAATAATTTGTAAACATTATATTTTTTGTTGTTCCCGAGCTAAATACTGCCCGGGAACTATGTTTACGCCGCCCGGCCGAAGTCATTTGACACGCCGAACGGTGTGAGAGTGAGAGGGCATGTTTACGTCTCATCCCCTCCACAGCAATCGGGAGCTATACGCCGCTCGATACGAGTGAGCTCCGATCCTGCCGGAACGCAGCTGTGAAAGTATGACGCTCCGGCGGCCTTTTGCGGCACAAGCCCACTAGGCACGCAGTATTTACGTTCCACCGTCCATAGCGCCCAGAGGCTGAGCTTTGCGGCCAATGGACGAATGGACCAATCCATCAGCCAATGAGCGCTAGACAGGGATTCTGAGAATCTCAGAAAATAATTACGGAGAAATTAGGGCTAGGTATTTCATTGTTAATTGGATAGCGGGAATCCAGCCGTTGGTACCACGAATAAAAGTACCCAGTTCTGACGGCTGAATTCCCGTCTACATTAATGTATAATTTAAAATCTTGTAATTGTTAATTTTAACTAGTTATAAGAAAAACAATACCTTTCCACTACCAATGTAACCCCCGTAATGATTTATAAAATGTATTATTGTCAGATTAATAAAAATCCTAGGAAGAAGTGGTTTATATGAAGCGAGAGGTCATAAAGAGAGCTGATGCTGGGATATTTTGCTTTCCCGCTAGAAAAATGCTAGCGGGAGCTATGAGCCCTCAAAAAGGTGAACTTATATGAAACCAGGCGGTTTGTGCGCCCGAAACCCGGACCCAACGGATGCTGGGCCGGGGATATAAATACAAGGCCCAAACCGGTCCAACCTAGAACACCCTCAGCATCCCGACCGGCATCTACTCTCCTGACTCTACGCTTCTGACTGCTTCTTCCCGCCTGGACTCTACAACTTCGTTTGACTTTGCATCTCCCTGGACCATTCGCCTTCTCCCGCCTTTTCGAACTTCGACTTGCTGCAACCGACCCAGGCCCGCTTCGCTGATTGACTGGAAGAAACTGGCCCCCTCAAAATTTATAGTCAATCTACCTGACTAAACGTCTATGAATTGACTAATTTCTAGAAAAATCTTGTTTGTGTTCAAGATAGAAAAGAGGTATTAAAAATAATTAATTTAAGTAAACATTTACACTAATGTTTTAAAATTAAGTTAAAAACATTAAATATCCTAGAGTAACAATAATTTTAATACTGGCTAAAACACTTTTGTGGGGTGAAAGGCAACTGAGTTTTTTAAATATCTTTAGACCCCGTTAAAAAAAAGTTCTTACCAATATTTAATATTGTTAAGTTGAAATGCAGTTAGCAGGGTTAGCACTTCAAGCAAGAGCCATAAAATTTTGACGTTTGACATTTTGTTTGGACAAGCAATCATTTTTTAATTTGAAAAATTTGAATTAGCCGGGTTCAGATTTATAAAAAAATAAAAATAACATAGTTTACAGTTAGATAATAATCAATTTTGTTGAAAAATGGCTGCGGTAATGATGGATTATGAGTTCAACACAAAATGAAAGAACGAAAGTAGAAGACCTGTTTGATTACGAAGGCTGCAAAGTAGGCCGGGGAACTTACGGGCATGTGTACAAGGGCCGCAGGAAGGACGGGTCGGACACCCGAGACTACGCCCTTAAGCAGATCGAAGGTACGGGGCTCTCCATGTCCGCCTGCCGAGAAATAGCTGTAAGATTTCTCAACTCTTAAGTCAACTGTATCATTTATTAAGTTCTGCAATCGGATATGTTGACATTTTAGTTTCCTAGGCCGTGGAATACGACATACTAGTTACTAAAGGTTTGTTAGGAACCTGTAATGAAAATATGAGCATTCTTAATGATTACATATGAAGCGTGCTGCGAAGACTGACTTAATTAATTTGTAATCTGGAGCGTATCCGAATAACGACGGGGAAGCAGAAGTTTGCGGGGAGTGTAAAGTACAATACATTGTTTATATACATTTTAAAACAATTAAATTAGGTACTTTCATTTTCGAAAGAAAAAAATCACTCCAGTCTGTTTCATCCCTGGGCATGTGATAGAAGCGAACCTGGGTCTCGGAGAAACCCATGCTGTGGGAGGGATGAAGCAATAATATTGGGATAATTTGTATAGCGCCGTTTTTGTGAAAAATCACCTCAAGGGCGCTGTACAAATTTTAATTTCTACTTAATATTAATTCTTAGTTTATATAAATATACAGCAACAAACTCACCTGGCAGGTCCCTTCTGGCAGGACACAAACACCATATCATAATAACTTAAAATTTAGAATAATTTAAATATATTTTTTATTTCTTTATTATTATTTTTTTTTTTTTAGGGCATGAGAGCAAATTTAAAATAAAGTATATCGGAGGTATTTTTAAAATTTCGTAGTGAAGAACAGATAATGGTGATAATCTTCTAATGAATGGAATGAGAAAAGTTTTCTTGGTTCTATTGGGCTTGTTACATCTTGATTATGGAAATGATTTTCTGAAAAAATGAGTTTTGAGTTTGGCTCTGAACTCTCTCGAGTCTTTTATTACTCTCAGATCATGTGGTAGTCCATTCCAGGCTTTAGGAACTGACACTCCGAAGGCGCGCTCTCCGAACTTAGTATCTGGTGTGCGCTTTGGTTCTTTCAACCTTCCGATAGCGGATGACATTGCCAATCTAAGAGTTGACTGTCGCGAATTGGAATCTTCAGGAATACACAATTCCGATAAATAAGCCGGAGCCATTCCGTTAATTGATTTGAAAACCATCCAGCAAAGCTTAAACTGGATTCTTTCGGGACATTTAAACCAGTGAAGATTTTTGAGGTGCTCTGAGATATGGGAATATTTTGATACGCCGGTGATAAGTCTTGCCGCGGCGTTGAAGACTAGTTGTAGTTTGTTAATTTGATATTTAGTAAGACTAGCGTATATTCCGTTGCAGTAATCTAAACGCGAAACGACGTACGAGTTTACAAGTAGTTTGGTTGCCTCTGTAAGATCGTTTCAGAGCCAAACTGATAATGAGAACGAACATCGATATAAACGGATGCTGGTTACGCGTTTGTCGCCCCTCCCGACTGTGCCCCGTGTATGTATTCAGTAGAATCTAGATTATTAGTCGGAGCAGTAAACATTTTGCCCGCTCCGAAGCCCTGTACTAAATCATAATATTTACTTTTCTGATGAAGTGATTCTTGAATTAGTGTTCCAATAAAAAAAGTAGAGTAGAACATGTTCTGAATATCCGTTAAATTTAAAGCGATACATAATATTAATTTTAAAATCATCTCCAGGAAATCGTGTAAATATTTTTTTAAATTTGTTAAAAATAATATATTTTACACCAAAGCGGTGTTATAATGTAAGGCCCTGTTTAGCCATATGGACTTCACAGAAAATGTTGCAAATTCCTTTTTTTGTGACCGCAAATGCCTAGCATTTGTTTTTTTTTTAACGGTCAAGTAGATGACACTTTGAATATAATCGTGGCAATAGCTGTTTCAGATTCGCGACATATGGTAAGTAAAAATCATTTAAGGGGAGGGGGGAATAAACAACATTATATCGCAGGTATTTCAAGAGTTTTAAATAGTTTTGACAGCACTTTAGGATTATAGAATTATTATTATTAATAATATTTGGATGATTTGTATAGCGCCGTTTTAGTGAAAGATCACCTCAAGGGCGCTGTACAGATCTTATTTTCTATTATTAGATGTTAATTCCTAGTTTAAATGAGAAAATATACAGGAAAATACTTACCTGGCAGGTCCCATCAGATAGACACACTTATTAACTTAAATTTTTTTTTCCCATTTAGGGCATGGGAGCGAAATAAAAAAATTGAACTTTCTGAATTTGTCGTACAGTACAGGATTTGGTTAAAAATTAAATATCGAAAGGTGAACAGAAAGGTGACTGTAGGGCTCGGTATACATCAGACATTATACGAATTATAAACTTCCATTATTATTTAAGAAAACGTTATGCTATTCGTTTAGTAAGATATTCTGAATCTATAAATCATTTAATAGTATTTTGGATATCGTTTTGTTATGCGAACGCTTTTTGAGGTTATGTTCTATATTTGTCCGTTTGTAAAAAAGGTGTGTCTACGAAAACCCTAGCCACGCCTGTTCAGAATAGTCAGGCGAAAAGTCATCAAAACTGAATACACTGCCTTGGATAGATATGTCTCTAAGAACTGAACTAGCGTTGGGAAAAACTTTAATGTTTTGTGAATGCTTCAAGAATTGCTAGTTCTTTAAAATGAACCCTTCGCAGTGAACACTTCAATTGCAATCGAACGCGCAAAAAAGAGATTTGAATTTATCCGGTTATTTGTAAAGTTATTTTTGGAACCGGTTCCTCGCCGAAAAAAACACGTACTAGTCGGTAGACATTTGAAAGTGAAAAGAACTGGAACCGGTTCCATGCCAAAATAAAACGTACTGGTCAGTAGTTTTTTTTTTTTTTTCAAATTGAAAGAACTGGAAACGGTTCCTCGCCAAAATGAAAAGTACTAGTCAGTAGAAATTTTATAACAAAAAGAACTCCCAAAAAATCACGTTCCTTTAGATCGAAGTACTTTGAAGTCGAACTTCAATCGAAGTACTTCTTTATAGGCTTTGAAGTTCAACTTCACAACTGAACTGCTGCAGATTGAAGTAGTTCTTTGCAATCTTACGTCCATTGAAGAATTTGTTCAACGAACAATGAATGAAGTAGGAACTGCTGCCAAAAGAAGTAGTTCTTTCAAAGCGGTCACAACGCTAAACTGTACAGTCTGATCGCACAGATATATCTGGAGGTGTGTAGCTGCCTTAAGATCGAGAAAGGAAATTGACGAATCCAGCCACGTTTTTTACTTTATAGAAATATTTCTTCAATCCAGTGCGTCGCTTCCCATTTTTACTTCTGTTAAGATTTTAAAAGATTTATCCTTTTCGAAAAATCTTTCCTAAAGTCACCGAGGAATCTATCTGATCTTGATTTCTTTAATGTTCAGAGATCTTCATTATTGTGAGCGACTGTCGTTTTGTCATAAATAAGTATCGACATTCGCGCCTGTGTGAAAATAAAGGAATGTAATCATCTTTTTAAAAGCTGTTCACTTTGATTAGAACTACCGATCACGTTTAAATTATTCATTATCTCAAATCGGGCAATGAGGCGAAAAAAAATTCGATCGTCAAGTACAATAGCTACTGGTCCTAAAAATGTAAGTTATTGCCCCAGTGTGCGTCTTTCTCAATTATCACCAATCACGGAGCGCTCTTTTTGCAAGGAATTGGTGGAGATAAAACAGTGTTCAGATACATTTACAAAATAATGTTTAAAAAATTAAACTTTTACCTAAATACTTTATTCTGTCACGAAAAAGCAAAAAAAACGGTATCTATTTTAAACCACTGTGAGAAGTTATCACTTTGTGGCCATCCATTATAATTAAATAAAACTTTGTTTTAACGACTTTTATGTGTAGTAGTTAAAACAAAGTTTTATTCAATTTTTTTAATGTATATGAAAATTAAAAATACTAAGGGTCTTGAATTGGATCCTTGTGACACACTTGAGTTTGTAGGATATGCGCCGAAAAAATTGAAGTAAAAAAAATACATTAAAATATTTTCTTCGTCTCAAAAGATCAGAATCAAGAGATAATTATTTAAAAAATAATTAAACCACTTTGATAAATGTCACAGATTATATCTATGAAGAATTCTATATATTCTAATCTATTGTGTATAGATAGTAAAAATCGTATTTGATACCGTAGAATCCTTGCATTGTTTCGAAAACGTATTTGATTTGTTTTCGTCATAAACGAAAATCGTCACGACGGCCTGCATGGTCGAGTGGTAAGACGCTCGACTACGAACCGGCGTGCGCATTTTTTAAAATTTAATTAATATGTGTCATAACACATTTAATTGATATAAACATAAAATATAGTATATTTGCGGCACGTTCCAGAGTGGTAGACACTCTAAGTATCGCCCTGGTGAAAGACCACCATTCAGAATTAAAACGTTGCTTGAAATAGCTTTAGCCGTGTTTGATGACTAGATCTGAATAGCCAGGTACTTCCCAACCTTCCCCTTCCCCTTCCTCATCTCCTTCCCCTTCCCACTACCTTCAGCCTCACACCATACTCCCTATTGGGGATGCCATAGTCTTACTGGCTCTAGACGGTTGGGAGCAGTTGAGACTCTTGTGCGGTATTCACGTAAAAAAAAAATGTGTTGCGGATTTCGAAATACAATTTTTAGCAAAAAAATCGTCTTTCGTCCAACTTTCGTCACATTGCGTAATAGTTGCGCAGTACCCCCTTGCTCGTTGCTTGCCTTAGATAACCTTAGATAGCAAACCTTGGAGTAAGAATTAGAATATAATACATCGTTACTCCAAGTAGCAAACTGGTCCTCGAACTCGAACATTTAACACTTCCTCCTACCCGCGGTAATAAAAAGGTGATAAGGCCGGTCTGTTCGTCATTGTTTACGTTTGAATGTTCATTTGAAAATCACTTCCTTCCTCATGGGAAATGAAATAAAACAACGGATTAGATTAACGCCGGTGTTGATGCATTTCACGCAACTAATTGATATGTTTTCTCGAATCTTTTTACATTACTACGTATCTGTTATCATTGTGGCGACATGAAGTTTTCAAGAATAATGACATTTGTTATTATACTTCTATTGGCTCATGCCCTTCTAGGCTTTTCTGACGCAAATTGCACTATTGGTACTCGCGTATTATCCGGAATTATTTTAGAAAAACCTACCGGAGCATTACTATAGCGTCGATAAAATAATAGACATTTTAAAATCCTCTACTGCTTCTATATAGCTTCTATACCATGATATCCGATCGTTGACGAGCAACTTTTCGCGTATTTTTATTTACGCGTCGTATTCTCTATTTTGTTTATTTCCCCTCTGCTGTACTAACTAATAATAATCTGGAACACTAGAATCTATGTGATAATAAGACTAGTAGCGTTGTGACCGCTCTGAAAGAACTACTTCTTTTGGTAGCAGTTCCTTCTTCATTCATTGTTCATTGAACAAATACTTCAATTGAAGTTGTTTTTTTCTTTTGGAGTTCTTTTCGTATTAGAATCACTACCGACTAGTACTTTTTATTTTGGCAAGGAACCAGTTCTAGTTCCTTTCACTTTCAAAGCTCTACCGACTAGTACGTGTTTTTTTGGCGAGGAATCAGTTCCAAAAAGAACTGAACAAATAACCGTATAAATTCAAATCTCTTTTTTGCGAGTTCGACTTCAATTGCGTTCACAAAACATTGAAGTTTTTCCCAACGCTTAGACGAGGGAATTTTCCAAAGCTGGTCCTGTGTGTGGCGTGAAGTCAGCTGCCGCGTTGGGGAATGCCGTCATCGGACGCACTCTCGCATCACGGATCACGCGGATATACATCTCGTTTTCTACAATAACAATTTTATAATTCTCCGACTCTGGTGCATTCGCGACGAAGGTTAGACATACGACGTAATATATAATCATACTATTTTTTTTTGCCTTTTAAATTTCAAAGACGTGTCTACTGTCATCGAACTACTGTATTTTAGTTTGTATTTTTTACCATTTATTTTCACGATAATATAACTGTATTGGGGGTACTGTGACAGGAAACATGGTTGGAAAAAAAATCCGAAGTTCATTATAAATACACACAAAAAAATATATTTTGTTTCTAAGAACTGTACCATAATATTTCTAGCAGAGATTGTTTTATAATAGTTGTGCCAGCTTATCAGTATCTCATTTTCGTTGCAGTACTCCTCACTGTTAGCTGCTAGCTCATGGCAACCCACTCGATTGCATCCTGAGGCAGCCCCATGAGCTGTCCAAGCCTCTGCCCAAGGTGGCGGTGAAAATTGAGGAGCCCCTGGGAGACCACCCAGATGGGCGTCAGGACTCCCCTGCCCCCCTCCCCCTGCCCGCCCGCCCCGCAAGACTTGCGATTTGAGGGGCACCGCCTGCGCACCCTGCGCGCTTGGCCCGCTAAGTTCCTCAGCTCCGCGCAGGCCGCTCGCAATGGCTTGTACTACAACGGGGTGGATGACACGCTGGTGTGCTACTTCTGCAAGGTGGAGCTGTCGCAGTGGGCGGAGGGAGATGACGTGGAGGCCGACCACGGGCGCTGGTCTGCGCAGTGTCCCTTCCTGCTGGGCAAGCCCGTGGGCAACGTGCCGCTGGGCCACGACGAGTGCGTCTCCCTGGCGCAAGCGGCGCGTCCTGCACACCCCTCCTACATGGTGGAGGCCGCACGCCTCGACTCCTTCGCGGGCTGGCCGCTGCGCATGCACCAGACCCCCGCGCAGCTCGCAGACGCTGGCTTCTACTACACGGGCCAGGGCGACCAGACGCTGTGCTACCAGTGCGGCGGCGGCCTCAAGGACTGGGAGGACGAGGACGACCCCTGGGAACAGCACGCGCTGTGGTTCAACCGCTGCCCCTACCTGCGGGCCATCAAGGGGCAGACCTTCATCGACAAGGTGAACGCTGGCGAGTCTTCGACTTTGGAGGCCCCCGCCGTGTCCGCATCTGTCCCCGCCCCCGCACCCCCCGTGCCGGCCTTGCCCGCCCAGCAAGACGCTAGCAAACCAGACGCGGATAAGCTGTGCAAGATCTGCTACAGCAGCGACTACAACGTGTGCTTCGTGCCGTGCGGCCACGTGGTGGCTTGCATGAAGTGCGCCATGTCTATCACCTCGTGCCCCATGTGTCGCCAACCCTACAGCAGTCTGGTCAAGCTCTTCTACTCGTAACTCCGGTGAACTTTACCCAAAGTGAAAGTGAAATTCCATGATGGGGGATCCGAGCGTCTGACTCAAAAAGTGATAATATTTCTGGAAACCCGAAAAATACCTATAAATATAATATATTGTGTAGATAATAATTTTTTTTTCCCACTTTGTATATTTAACATAAACTCTGTTATCACCAAATAATACGGCTCCAAATTTCCTCAAGAGTACTGGAATTACTTTAATAACTAGAATTTTAAAATTGACACATGAAACTCATCTATATGCAGAGAGGGAAGCATCTCCCACAGTGGGGTCCTGCCCGATCACCGAGCGAGAAATAACATGAAGACAAGTAGGTCGAGACGAGACGACGAGTGAGAACGAGAGAGAACATCTGTCGAAGAAAGACAATGCGGGAGCCGAGGAACCTCCCAGGAATACCTCACTGGAAAGGAAGATGAACAATCTGTACGGAAGTTCCCAAAGGTACAGTGATGAGACCAATACATTGTGCATTTAAATCGCAGATTGTCAAAAATACTTATGATTGAATGGTGACAATATTATGTCAAGCAAATAATGCTTTTAATAAAGCAGATATGAGTGAGAATACCAAGGTTAAGAAGGAATTCGCCATGTCACATCTATGGCTCATGTAATGTTTTGTTGAAGGTAATTAAATTTATAACTTAGCCTGCAGGAAGAATGGCGTGAAGCATTTCCTGGAGGCAGTCGATGGATGGTCGGATGAGAATGATTTGGACTGTCGACAAACTAATGGGGAATCTATACAGCTGATGCTAAGAACTCTATTGCAGATGCAGTCCACATTCACCCACGTGTGGCGATCTGCCCAGTGAAGTGTAGTGCCTACTCCCCTGATAGAATGGACTCGTCAACAGTGGTCGGCCTCCACGTCATCTTCCTCCGCCCACTGCGACAGCTCCACCTTGCAAAAGTAGCACACCAGCGTGTTATCAAAACGCAAGTCTTGCGGGGCGGGCGGGCAGGGGGAGGGGGGGCAGGGAGTCCTGACGCCCATCTGGGTGGTCTCCCAGGGGCTCCTCAATTTTCACCGCCACCTTGGGCAGAGGCTTGGACAGCTCATGGGGCTGCCTCAGGATGCAATCGAGTGGGTTGCCATGAGCTAGCAGCTACCAGTGAGGAGTACTGCAACGAAAATGAGATACTGATAAGCTGGCACAACTATTATAAAACAATCTCTGCTAGAAATATTTTCGTACTTTATATAATTTTTTATCAGTTCTTAGAAACAAAATATATTTTTTTGTGCGTATTTATAATGAACTTCGATTTTTTTTCCAACCATGTTCCCTGTCACAGTACCCCCAATACAGTTATATTATTGTGAAAATAAATTATAAAAAATACAAACTAAAATCAGTAGTTCGATGACAGTAGACACGTCTTTGAAAGTTAAAAGGCGCAAAAAATAGTATAAATATATATTACGTCGTATGTCCAACCTTCGTCGCGAATGCACCAAAGTCGGAGAATTATAAAATTGTTATTGTAGAAAACGAGATGTATATCCACGTGATCCGTGATGCGAGAGTGCGTCCGATGACGGCATTCCCCAACGCGGCAGCTGACTTCACGCCACACACAGGACCAGCTTTGAAAAATTCCCTCGTCTTTAGCGTTGGGAAAAACTTCAATGTTTTGTGAACGCAATTGAAGTCGAACTCGCAAAAAAGAGATTTGAATTTATACGGTTATTTGTTCAGTAAATTCAGGGATAATTAGCACTTTCACAGTGATTGTTGTACTTAACCACCTTTTTGGTTTTAATTCTCATGCATGATTATTGAATTGAATCACTTTAGTGTCCTACGAGGGCCCTCTGTGTGATTGCCTTCGTGATGCAAGTGCTAAGACACTATTATCAAATGCTTTGTGTGCAGGGGATTTAAATTATCCTACATAAAAAAAAAATGGAACTGGGGAAGAACCAGTTCCTCACCAAATCTTTGAAATCGAAAAGAACTGAAAACACAATTGAAGTGTGCACAAATTAAACCTTCGTGTGCTGCCGCTAAATGAAGTACTTCTTTGTACTCTGTGAACTGCCGCAAAATAAAATTGTTAAAATCGCAAAATAACTTTGTAGTCTTCACATTTCTTTGAACCTTCAATTAAAGTATTTGCACACTTAAAAATGTGTGAAGTGTGAACTGCCACAACATGAAGTAGTTCCCACATAATGGTTACATCGCGAATTACAGTCTACCAAAAGAGAAGTATTGGTTTCCAAGACAACAAAATCTACATAAATTTGAAATATTTTATTCCAAAAATTGATCTACTCGTTTAAGTTTATAAAATCTTGCAATTTTCTTTAAAAAATTCACTTTAGTTAATTCTACAGAATCAAATTCTTCCACAGCCTACGAAATTTGCAAAAACCAATGCTCGTAAATAATTTAATACTCATGTATTTTTAAGGTAATTTAATAATTATAGTTTTAAGTTATTTTCTAGATTTGTAAACCTCCCTCGAGTTGATATATTTTACAAAAAGGGGACTAGAATTTTGTGTCACTAGTAGGTACTTACTTTGAAATAAAAACTCGGTATTGACCGAAATGTTCCTACATACAGCTACGGCTCAAATCAAAGCAATAGCTGTAAAAATGTATAACTTTATGTTCGTAATATAATAATTTATTCCAATATTATGTAGGTATTAATACAAGTTCGTTCTCCTTCGGTTTTCTTTAAAATTATACATATTTCACAAAAATTCGTCTATTTTCAAAATCTCAATTTGAAAGTGAGCGACACTCTTTCTAAATGATCTAACTACGTATAAATACAGCTTTTTTGCAGTATACAAATAACAAATATTTTACTAAAATATAGCCATAACATAATGTTTGTGCTTCAAGTTTACGTTTAAGTAATATCCGTGGGTATTTTTAACTAAATATATCAACTTTACTGTATTGTTGTTTTATTTTAAGAAATATTGTCGTTTCTATTATAATTTATCAATCGACTAAAAGTACCCAGTTCTGACGGCTGAATTCCCGTCTACATTAATGTATAATTTAAAATCTTGTAATTGTTAATTTTAACTAGTTATAAGAAAAACAATACCTTTCCACTACCAATGTAACCCCCGTAATGATTTATAAAATGTATTATTGTCAGATTAATAAAAATCCTAGGAAGAAGTGGTTTATATGAAGCGAGAGGTCATAAAGAGAGCTGATGCTGGGATATTTTGCTTTCCCGCTAGAAAAATGCTAGCGGGAGCTATGAGCCCTCAAAAAGGTGAACTTATATGAAACCAGGCGGTTTGTGCGCCCGAAACCCGGACCCAACGGATGCTGGGCCGGGGATATAAATACAAGGCCCAAACCGGTCCAACCTAGAACACCCTCAGCATCCCGACCGGCATCTACTCTCCTGACTCTACGCTTCTGACTGCTTCTTCCCGCCTGGACTCTACAACTTCGTTTGACTTTGCATCTCCCTGGACCATTCGCCTTCTCCCGCCTTTTCGAACTTCGACTTGCTGCAACCGACCCAGGCCCGCTTCGCTGATTGACTGGAAGAAACTGACCCCCTCAAAATGTATAGTCAATCTACCTGACTAAACGTCTGTGTATTGACTAATTTCTAGAAAAATCTTGTTTGTGTTCAAGATAGAAAAGAGGTATTAAAAATAATTAATTTAAGTAAACATTTACACTAATGTTTTAAAATTAAGTTAAGAACATTAAATATCCTAGAGTAACAATAATTTTAATACTGGCTAAAACACTTTTGTGGGGTGAAAGGCAACTGAGTTTTTTTAATATCTTTAGACCCCGTTAAAAAAAAGTTCTTACCAATATTTAATATTGTTAAGTTGAAATGCAGTTAGCAGGGTTAGCACTTCAAGCAAGAGCCATAAAATTTTGACGTTTGACATTTTGTTTGGACAAGCAATCATTTTTTAATTTGAATTAGCCGGGATCAGATTTATAAAAAAATAAAAATAACATAGTTTACAGTTAGATAATAATCAATTTTGTTGAAAAATGGCTGCGGTAATGATGGATTATGAGTTCAAAATCAAAACACAAAATGAAAGAACGAAAGTAGAAGACCTGTTTGATTACGAAGGCTGCAAAGTAGGCCGGGGAACTTACGGGCATGTGTACAAGGGCCGCAGGAAGGACGGGTCGGACACCCGAGACTACGCCCTTAAGCAGATCGAAGGTACGGGGCTCTCCATGTCCGCCTGCCGAGAAATAGCTGTAAGATTTCTCAACTCTTAAGTCAACTGTATTATTTATTAAGTTCTGCAATCGGATATGTTGACATTTTAGTTTCCTAGGCCGTGGAATACGACGTACTAGTTACTAAAGGTTTGTTAGGAACTTGTAATGAAAATATGAGCATTCTTAATGATTACATATAAAGGCAAGCGTGCTGCGAAGACTGACTTAATTGTAGCCATGTACATGAAATGGATATGAAAATGGGCTGCGTGAAAGCTTGTACGAAAACGGCCACAGCTTGCTTTTGACGCCATGTTTACACGCATGCATCTAATATTAATAACACATGTCATTTGTTATAAGATCATCATAAACTCTAAAGGTTATGAAAGCGCAATTTATTTTCTCAGTAAATGTGTGAGTTGTGTGTTATATCTATTTATATTTCGAAGGTAAACATGCCACCATGTAACTGCCTTTATTATTTAGAATTTGACTGGAAAATAGGGTACCTTTTGTAAATTTGATTTGATACGGCATCTGTGCAGCTGCTGCGTGAACTGAAGCACTCCAACGTGATCAACCTGATCCGCGTGTTCCTGTCGCACGTGGACCGCAAGGTATGGCTGCTGTTTGACTACGCAGAGCATGACCTCTGGCACATTATCAAGTTCCACCGCGCCGCCAAGGCCAACAAGAAGCCCGTCATGGTGCCCAAGGGCATGGTCAAGAGCCTGCTCTACCAGATCCTGGACGGGATCCACTATCTGCACTCCAACTGGGTCTTACACAGGGACTTGGTAAGATCTAATTCACTATTTATCTACATATATATTTTCAAATTAGTGCCCTGTTTGAGTATACCCCATTTTAGGATATCTGCAGAGTCGTAGTATCACGTCTCGTATACATTCCCCATTGAATCAAACACTGATTTGTTCTCACTCTTATTCTGCCATCCACTTAGAAACCTGCCAACATTCTTGTGATGGGCGAGGGCATCGAGCGCTGGCGTGTGAAGATAGCGGACATGGGGTTCGCTAGGCTGTTCAACGCGCCCCTCAAGCCCCTGGCTGACCTGGACCCTGTGGTGGTCACCTTCTGGTACCGCGCCCCCGAGCTGCTGCTGGGCGCCCGCCACTACACCAAGGCTATTGGTAACTTTCTACTTCATTCTGTCTGCCCGAATGCTAGCCGAGATCCCCTCTACATCAGCATATGACATAACCTCTCCCAACAACCTGTTGCAGACATCTGGGCCATCGGGTGCATCTTTGCAGAGCTGCTGACCTCGGAGCCCATCTTCCACTGCCGCCAGGAGGACATCAAGACCAGCAACCCGTACCACCACGACCAGCTCGACCGCATCTTCAACGTCATGGGCTTTCCACAGGACAAGGACTGGGAGGACATCAGGAAGATGCCAGAGCACCCCACGCTCATCAAGGACTTCAAGAGATCCAAGTACGGTACAACGTGGCTACAGTGACGTTGACTATATTATCATATAGCCACACTGATCTTTAGTACAAGTTAAATTAAATATGTTTTATATATTATGAATAACATCAGTTGTGAAACAAAATATGTACATACCATATACCAAAAAGAGAAAGATATTTGAAAATAAAATTCACTAAATATTACAAAAGGCATAGTAGATGGTCAACAGAACAGAAATGAGATGTCTTGAGATGTTCGTGTCATACTTCACTGCTGTATGTTTTCCCAAATGTGGATTGCAGCTACCAGAACTGTTCGCTGAGCAAGTACATGGACCGCCACAAGATAAAGCCCGACAGCCGTGCGTTCCACCTCCTGCAGAAGCTGCTGCTCATGGACCCAGCGCACCGCATCACCTCGGAGCAGGCCATGCACGACCCCTACTTCACCGAGGACCCTCTGCCCACGCAGGTCGGTTCAGCTTCATGCGTGTACTTCAACGTTAGCAGGCATCAACCAATTGTTATCACAATGTTCCCTTGTTGCAGGATGTGTTTGCGGGCTGCCCCATCCCCTACCCCAAGAGGGAGTTCCTCACGGATGATGACCAGGAGGACAAGTCCGAGTCAAAGGCGCGGCAACAGCAGCAACAACAAAATGTTACTAGTCTTTTTCTTATTCTTACTCTTCCACGGCATGGCTTGGTTATACCTGTATATGAAAATGGTGCATTTTGATAGAATAGTAAACATTGACTCGATATACAACCTTTCATATGCCATTTCTAGACATGTGACATGGAACTACAAAAAAACAAATTTTGATACACAATAAAACCTACATTTACAAACTTCGTCGCCATGGTGTCGCATTAATAATGGGTTTAGATAAAAATTTACCCTTTAAATACGTAGATAAAACACCCATCTTCGCTTTCACGGCTTTTTATTTTCATTCTGATATCTGTTGATAGTATCAATTGAATAAATACTTTGTTTGGTACCAAATTTATCCCCAATTCTCCGCGATAGAAGCCCACGGCACAGCTGAACCTTGCGCTCTCTGATTTTCCACTTTTAATGACGAAAAATCCCATCAAAAAGCCTAGGTTATAGATCAAACAGAGGATACCAACTCATTTAAAACTTTGCAATCTTCTAAGAAGGCTAGAAAAAGAGTTAGTTTAACCTTTTCGTACCTGAAAGTAAAAATCGAACGTACAATCTGGAGGGGGGGTGACGTAGTTAGCTCATTTGATCTCGCTTTTCAAGTATTTTCATGACAATCTTAAGGAATTTATTCTTCGTAATACTTAGAAGTATATTCATAATATTTCAGTAATCTTTATCTAAGATATCGCACAAAATTCTTGTTTGGTGTCACATTAGAACCCCCCTTCGGAACGGGAGTGTTAATATCCCCGAATTGGTTATTTAAATTATGTACTGCAAATATGACGTCACTTTTTATGTTGTATGATTTCCAGTGGGGTTTTGATAGCAAGCGACACTAGCGCCATTTAGCCACAGACAAATAAAGATGTTTTGACAGTTGAGGAATTGCATTGACGGTATTATATCAGCTTAATACAATATTTTGGTTGGGACATCAATCATATAATCATGTTCATAGACAAGAATTAAATCAAATCCTTTGACCCATTACACAAATACAATTGTTTAAAAAAACCAAAAAAACACTTTCAAAATTCGGAATAACAATCTAGTACACTAGTTAAAATTATTTAACCCAATCTTAATCATTGGGTATAGATAACAAATATCAAGTGATTTAGCACTACTATCTGTGCGGCATAATACAATTTAATAAAACTCAAGAAGGTCAAGCTAAAATATATGCTCTTGCAATTATCAGTTTGAATCTAATAATTGTCTTGCAGTTGCTTACTAGGAGATTCCATTTACGAAGAGTAAATACTTTTTTCATAGAAAAGTGCCGTAATAGACAGTTGAATACAATAATCACTTGGTATATATCTGTTGGTTTGTTTGTTTGTTGCAGGCGAGCATGCAGGCTCAGGCGCAGGCTCAGGCGCAGATGGAGATGGGCGGCGGCTCGGCAAAGCGTGCGCGCACCGTGGGGCCTGGGGGCTCTTCGGGGGGGGCGCCCCCGCAGCAGGACTTCCACCAGCAGCAGATTATGTACGGTTCGCAGCAGAACAACTCCAACCAGCAGAACTCCTTCCAGCAACGCTTCTAGCAGCTTGACCAGGCCCCCCTGCACTCTTCTCTGTAGCGCCTGGACTCCGTGGACATTCACATAAAACTGTGCGAGAGAAGATTGTTAAACTCCTGCCTCATTTAGATTTAAAAATTCTTCCAATATGTGGCTACTATTCTATTTTCCGTTTGCCGAATCTCAAAATCCACCTTAATATTGCAAGCTAACCGCAGCTTTTTATCTAAGAATTAGTAACTATAGGTTGCTGTTCTTTAAATAGTCTGTTATTAAGGTGTTCAATCGGTGTGGTTTAACATAATAATCTGCGTAGTAACCGATTCTTCCAGAGATATTACAGAGACCAGTGTACTGGGGTCTATCCGTGCAATACATACATACTAAGGGCATGCAAATATCATCTGTGCCTCTAAGCGTAGTTGCAATTACCGCTAAAAACATTACTACTCTAAGGTTCAAGACGTGTAAGTAACAGAAACATTGTGTTTTCTTTGTATTTAGTGTCCCCTGTGAACACAAATTAAAAATGTAGTATAAGCCTAGCATAGTATTTTTTGTAGTAAAGTTGTTAAAACAGCGATATTCATTGCAGTTAAATTAATGGCTTAGCTACTAAGAGTTTTGACTGCTTTATATAAAGTGATACTATTTTTATATACATAATTATGTTAGATGTTAGCTTATTTCCACTTATTTATGTTTGATCGAACCGGTTTCACCTTGCAACAGTCATCTTCAGACTAGGAAAATTTGAAGTAACGCTATGGTATTTGTAGCATCTATGTCAGGAATGAACACTATTGGCTCTTTATAATATTAAACATTTGTGACTCAACACTTTGATTTATTGCTGACAGGAATGATTTTACTAGTTGAGTAGCTACAATTATATTTCCTTTGGTGGTTTATTACTTTCTCAGAGTTACAAAACGAGGAGTTAAAACTACAAATAAAAAAGTATGTTTGTACTTTATATGAATATTTTAAGGTTTTGGAATGAATAATCCTAGTTTCCATTTTTTCTTATGGGGAACTTTGGTTTGATATACAACAAGTGTTTTGGATTACAAACATGTTTCCGGAATGAATTATGCTCGTAAAACGAGGTTTCACTCTAATATCTATTGTTGTCAGCATCATTTTTAACAGTTGGTTATTTCTGATTTTAGTTTTTGATCTTTCAGTCTTAGTTGTTAAATATATTGTGCAGCAGTTGTCCTGTAGTCAGCCTTACATGTCAGTGACAGAATTTCCAGATTACATTTCAATCTAGTATTTTTATGTGTATGTACATATTTCCTATTTTTGTCCATATTATTATTTTCATAAAAATAAAACTTAACTACAGTGAATAGATTGAAGAAGAGTCAGCCTTTTTCTCCAATTGACTATTTTTACGTACTTTTCTTCCATTTTATTTGTTGTAGCACAAATGCAATATTTAAACATCTTTTGTTAGAGACAAGCGCCTTTGGGAGATTTTTCACAAATACTGCGTTATACAAGTTACTCAAGTATTATTATCTCTCTCATCTCTTTATGAAATGTTTGATGATTGTATGGTAAGCAGGCAGCTAATCGGTAAGTGGAAATAAGTCGTAAAGGTTTTTTTTAATCATAAATTCACATTAAAATGGACTTTCATCACATCAGTTTCACAATTAGAAATATTTTCATATACTTAGTCGTAACTGGACTCCAATTGTATACTAAAATATATAATATCTTCCCTGTGAATTAGAATTGTATTTTTTAATAAATATTGGATGTCCTATAATCATTATTGTAGTATTACATTTAATTACATCTAATTATTATTTCCAAAAAGAAGGTGAGTGGAAATTCGGCATTATTACTTAGGTTGCAGGTAGAAAACCAACTAATAATAATAATAATAATAATATTTGGACGATTTGAATTAGTAACTAGATATAGATAGATAGCCCCAGATCTTACTTTCTATCATTACATATTAATTCCTATTTAGATAAGAAAATATACAGGAACATACTTACCTGGCAGGTCCCATCAGATAGACACAATTTTTAAATTAAAATTATGATTAATTAAAAAGCAATTAATTTATTTATTTTTAGTTTATTTATTTATTTATTTATTTATTTTATTTTTTTTTTTTTTAAGTGATTTGCTAAATATCCTACTATTTGGCGAAAATAACAAGACTAGAACAGGCTGCATTTCTAACAGGTTACCAATGAAAGTGCAAGATTTTCTCAGAATTTCAAAAGATTTGCAGTCCTTGTAAAATCGAACAAATTAACGCCAAACGAAGTCTGAACACTCTGAACTGACAAAAGCTTTGTGGAAACTATGAATACTAAGTGAAAATTAATAGCTGTATTTCAAAAGATTTGGAAGAACAAATTAGCTATACAAAAGTTAAGAAACTATGAATACGAAAATTAATATGTACATAAAAGAGATAAACTAGGAGCTACAAACTCTCTTCAAAAGGAAATAGAATTTTTTAAAACTAAGCAGTAAACTGTGATTCTTATTTTTTTAACTCCTTCGAGCAGGTCGATCTAAAAACAAATTATTTATTACTATCCACTAACTTGACCAAAAAATAATATACTGAAAAACAATTTTTAAAGTGGTGTCTTCGCTCCAACGAAAATACATTTCTGCGGCAGCTAATTGAACTGGACTAAAAAAACGGGTTCGGACTTGTTCAGCGGATGAACCAGTGAGCAGTGATGCACGGTGGAGGGTGCTACTCGCCAAAAAAATAGAATAAAATGGATTGACTCGACTAAATCACTTGCTAATCTACTTATATTTTATAAATATTTGGATAATTTGTATAGCGCCGTTTTTGTGAAAAATGACCCTTAAGGGCGCCGAAGCATAGTGCGAACAAGGCTGAACAGGCTGCAACGCAACAAAGTAAATAGGCTAATAAAGCTGACTGTAATCTCCACCAGATATTCCCGAAATCTACTAAAAGGAAAGAAAAATTAGCCGAAGCTTTGTATGTATCTACATGAATGAATTCTTTAGACATAAAAATAATCAATATTTGCAGAAATCTTTGCTCCCATCGTGTGAAATAAATAATATTGCAACAACAGCAATTCACAATTTTTAAATCGGGGATGTTGATATTGACGTGGAACCGGTTATTTATTCAATTACTTTTGCAACCTATTCATGGTGGAGGAAAGGTTCATCAGTATCAGGTAACCGGGACAGGAATATTGAACATCTCTACTGGCATCCATCTTCATCTCAGAGTTCCACAGAATCCTGCCTGATTGGTTATTGTCACAACAAGCACAACTTGGGTGAGGAATGTAAGCCATTAAATTAGACACATAAACCGTGGTTGTAAGGCAAATTTTTTAATATTCCCACCTTACACCACGCATAACGTTTACAACTCGTTCATAAGTAAGGGGGCTTGTTTATATACTTCATGTGATTAAAAATAGGTATTCAAAAGGATGTATATGTACTCGTATATGCACATGAATGAAGTGGAGATAGTGCAATATTATACACCAATACTTCTTTTAATAACATTGAATTTGATATAATGTTAAAAACCCCTACATAGAAGTGATAGAGGGTTAAAAGTTCTATACTTCTACGTTAAGACATTTTTTTTGTTTTGTTAAAACCTACTTACCTCATTGTAGAAACTAATATACAAGTTTTTTTTAAGCCTTCTTTCCATTATTTCAGAAATGTTAAAAACCAGAGAGAGGCAAACAAATATATAAATACCTTTACCTTTTAACCCAATGGTGAGGCTTGTAAAAAAAATCAAATAAATTCCCAAGCGCTTATTTTAGCGCACAAAACTTTTAATTATAGAAAAAAGCACTCACTACTAATTGTTGATTCCCTTCGACTGCAAGGAGAACCTACCTTTTGAAGATTCCATATCTCGCAGCTTGTAACACTGATAATCCAATCAGAATAATTCACTTTATTGCACTATTACAAAAAATATTACAGAAGCGTATTTTATTATTGTGTAAAAAAACTTCTAATTTTTTATAATTATCTTTTTTGGAATATGATTAATTTAATTTAAGAAAATCGATTTTAATTCAAATTTAATACTTGTGAGAGAAAAATACATCACCGAGCTTTGAGATAGTGCACGTACATTAAGAATTAATTAAAACATCAATAACTTTAATCAAATTTTTGACAAAATTATTTTTTCAAACACGCGATTTCTATAACTGTACAATATTCCCGTCGCCAAAATGTGGGTACTAATCGACATTGCAAGAATCTTTGATCAACTTAAACTGAAAATTTGATGAGCGCGGCCGGTAATAGCGATGACGTGTGTAAAACTGACTCGAGTAGCTTGGGCTTGCTATCGACATCTATAATTATGTAATGTTACTTATTTTTTCGATGAATAGAAAAATCACACCTTTATTTAGATAAAATAATTGAATATTTGTTATAAACCAGCAATGATTATTGATTATAGAACCGACATAAAGTTTTTTTGATTGTTTTTTACCCTCTGAAGTTATTTGACTGTATTACCAACACGGCGAAGAACCGTTTTTTTTATCCAGCTACTATTGGTACCGATTTCTGATGGCGGAAATGTTCATCGGTAAGATGAAAAAAATAAAGCAGCTCTGCCGCTCACCTCTGACTAAAAAGTTCCGGTTCCTCTCCAAATAATATGATTTCATGAGAGGGGGCTGCCAGTAATTTTAATGAAAAAGGATCGACACCGGGTTCGTTTTGCCACAAAATTCGATTAAAAAAACAACCGGTTACTTTAAAAAGTCAGCAATTTTTTTTACAAAAATAGAAACAATTACACAAAGAAAAAATATCGACGGTTCCAACTTAGGGTTTTTTTTAACCATTTAAGACATTTTCCTTAAGAACTCACTAATGTAAATTTAAATTCAGTCAATTAAATACAACCATCAGATAGATGGTGATTGTAATAAGGCCTAATGAGCCGCAGTACTAGTTAGATAGACTTTATGAAGGGTATTTGAATAAGCCTCAGATAGTTAGCAGAGGATTACGAAAGAATCCATAAAATCAACAAACAAAAAAAAATCGACGGTTCCAGTGACCGACAAGTCGCCGAGACCGGAATATCGTCCATCTCTAATATAAATGTTGACATTTCAACATTTCAAGTCGTTCTGTGAAAGTTTTTCGAGCAATGAGTATTGAATATATTTAGTTATAATGTCGGTGATTTATATTCAGATATCCCTGATTTAAATAATATTTTCACGATTTGACAAAATAATGCGCTCGGAATATTCTTGGTTTTTATTTATAAAGAATGATAATAGCTAGTGTCGATTTCCGATGATTTCGCAATTGAATAAAGGAAAATAAATAGTGTCCTACAGTCTGACTGGATGTGTCGTGAGTTGAAATATGTTTCGACGCTACTTGAAATACGGTTTGTTACTCGGAGCGTCTGGCGGGACGGTCGCTAGCCTCCACAATAATGACTATCAGTTGGATTCCATCGGGATCGTGAGGCTCTCCAGATCGGTCCTGACAGCGTACAGCATAGCGCGAACCTACAAGAGGGAGCTGTACGCCAAGAAATGGGACAAGAGTACGGAAGAATATAAGGATGTGAAGAAGCACGCCCACCTGCTGGCGGCGGAGCAGCTGCTGGAGCTGTGCAAGACCAACAAGGGGGTGTACGTCAAGGTGGGGCAGCACATCGGCGCGCTGGACCTGCTGCTGCCCGCGGAGTACGTGCAGACAATGCGCGTGCTGCACAAGGATGCCCCCTCCAACAGCGTGGACATGATCTACAAGGTGCTGCGGGAGGACCTCAAAGTTGAGGTGAGTTTTCTTTACCCAATATTACATCATAATAAGAGAGCGACTGCCTATGTACAAGCCTAAAAACGTATTTTATAAAACATCCAAAATCATCATGATATCTACTTATCTAATAATCCTTATTTTTCCCAGGTTGTATGGAGGGGGGGATTAATTAAAGCTTTTTAGTGCTAAATGTATTATTTATGTATTTTCTCCTTCAACTTTCCAAATAATGTTGAAGCGACAGGGAGAACTAACTGGTTTCCTTCAGAACATACTGTACAAAGTATTACAACAATAAATTAAACATATTTTAAATAAATTAGCGATTTCTTCAACCTAGGTTTTATTGTGTAGATAATACACAATATAAGTGTGTTCCTTGTTAGTGTTATTTAATATGTGCCGTGACCGAATATTCAATTCAAAAGTAGCCGGATTATCTAAAGCTAATAGTTTTGTAATTATTTCAGCCTAAAGATTTGTTTGTGGAGTTCTCGGAGGAACCGCTGGGCACGGCCTCACTGGCGCAAGTGCACCGCGCAGTGCTGCGCGACGGCTCCGTGGTGGCCGTCAAGGTGCAGCACCACTTTGTGCGCGGCAACGTCAAGTCCGACCTGCGCACCATGGTCGCCCTGGTGCGCCTCATGTCCTGGGTCTTCCCCGACTTCCAGATGCAGTGGCTGGTGGACGAGGCGCGCCGCAACATTGTGCGCGAACTGGACTTCCAACAGGAGGGCCACAATGCCGAGCGCCTCGCCTCCATGTTCACCGACTACTCCTGGCTCAAGGTGCCCAAGATCTACTGGGAGCACACCACGCCGCGTGTTCTGGTCATGGAGTATGTCAATGGCGGACAAGTCAACGACTATGACTACATCAAGGTATTATAATTCATGCTGCTTTCTCGCCAGCCTATATTAAATAGTGCCGCAGTTTGCGCGACATCCACAGTCGCCATGAATAGTTACAGGGTCAAACATGTTCTGCATTATCAATTATTATGATCAACCACATGAATTTTAACTAGGTACCCACATTATTAGTTTTTATGTGAAATTTCATAGTTGAGAGAGAGGTGTGTTTTAAGGACCTACTTTTGTGTTGTTACCCCACTCTTCTATTGTTTCTTCTGTGTTTTAACTACCTATTATTCTGTCCAATAATGTTTTTTTTTTTAATTTATGAAATAACATTTTGTATAATTGGTTGGTTACATATTGAACCAATGTTATTTTCAATACAAGATTTTCTTGGTCATGTTTTCTTATAACTGTCACAGTATCTGAAATCTGATAAAAGATGTGCTTAAGCAGTGCTACTCCTAGATTGGTTAGTCCGTACATATTAGTATTAGTGAGAATAATCTTTTGAAGTGCAAAATAAGTAACCCTGCGTACCCTGTGGAGGTTATAATATTGATGATGATATTTCAGGAGCACAAGATTGACCCGTACGACCTCTCGCGCAAGTTGGGCGACCTGTACTCGCACATGATCTTCGTGAACGGCTTTGTGCACAGCGACCCGCACCCTGGCAACATCCTGGTGCGCAAGGATCCCAAGGACAAAGAGGTCACCGTGTACCTGCTAGACCACGGCCTATACGCTGTCAGTACCTGTACTCCTTATTCCATTAATATTATTTACATTAAAAACCTCAAATAAGGTTCCTATACGAGAAGTTTTCACACTTACCATGGAAAACTAACTGATTTGTATTTTTGTGAGTTTGTACTATAAATATGGTTTAAGATTCAAAGTACCCTAAACCTAGCTGAACTTGACTTGAAAACAATGATTGCTCTTGTTCTGTACTTTGATTACTTGCATTACATTCCTTTGAACACTTAAAAACAATAAGTTAAATTGAAATTGCAGAATTTGACAGACAAGTTCCGCTATGACTACTCGCAGTTCTGGTTGGCCATCATCCGACGTGACCGGATAGCCATGCGGCGCCACGCAGAGCAACTGGGCATCGTGGGCGAGCTGTGCGGCCTGTTTGCCTGCATGGTCACCGGCCGCCCCTGGGCCACCATCCTGCACGGCATCGATCGCTCCAAGCCCGACCAGGCCGAGGTACTGCTTATCGTTTACTTATAAAATGTATGTGTCAAGAAGAGAAAAGCGCTGTGAAAGGGCAATCGCCAGTCCCCGGCTGCGGGAGTGACTTGGTGTGGTAGAGGAGAATTTTGCCTTGTATAATTCACTCACTGTTTAGCTGCTTTAGTGGCGGTTATACACTCAGATTGACGAAGCGCTTTACTCCTTCTTTATCTACATTTATTCTTGTCTTAATTGTTTGACTTGAGCTAGTTCTACATAATTGACTCATCGTTACAAACATATTTCCAGAAAAACCAGTTCCAGAAAGAGGTCCCCAAGCTGATCAACGATATCTCCTCGTGCCTGGAGAACATGGACCGCCAGACGCTGCTGGTCCTGAAGACTAACGACCTGATACGCAGCATCGAGTTTGCGCTCGGCACGCACCAGCGCATGTGCGGCTTCACCGTCATGGCCAAGTGCTGCCTCATGTCTGTCAACACGGAGCGCTACAAGAACGCCACCACTTTTATGCAGCGCTTCGCCAGCCGGCTGGAGAGGTTCTCAACGCTGGTGTGGTATTACATCTATCAGATTGTGACCGAGGCCAGATTTAAATTTCTGCTTTAGTTGAATTCTCACTATCGCGGCGAAACGTACCTTAAATTCCATGACTGATTTTGTTTCATTTCCAGTAACCAAAATGATGTTAAATTATCTCGCCCCATCCAAATTCATATTCCAAAAAATAGTATTTCTTATCTACAAAGGCTGTGCGCGGCGTTAAATGCGTATGTGTACAAGCTTTACAGTTTTTCCGATGGGTATTATGTATTGGTTGTGGCTCAATGCTAGATTTATGTATTTTTATTAATAGTGATTATTGGTGATTTTGATTACAACAATTTTTTAAATATTTTCTCATCTTGTGTAGAACTTTAGTTAAATAATTTTTATTTCATAAAATATAGAAAAAGTTAAATTATTGTTAGCATTGTTGTTTTTATATTGAATTTTATATTTTTATTACACAAGGCAATATATTTTCTCTCAATAACTCGGGTTTATATACATATAGTTAATTTTTATGTTTGAAGTTTTCAAGTTCTCTCGTTTTTATCAGTATTTTATTGTTACTTTATGTAGATATATAATATTATAGTTATTGTAATAATAGCCAATGTTTTTTGACGCCATAATTGTTAATATTTTTGTTATTGTTCTCTGTTTTAGATGTTTAGTCCGAATGATTGTATCCATAGTATTTGTTTATTGTTATGTTATGAGACATTATTGTTTGCTATCCAATGACTCCATTATATTGCTATTAAAATATAATATTACATAATGTTGATGACTTCGGGCATGGGCAAAGGTAAGTGTACTATGTATTAATAAAGCCATAATTAGTCTGAGATAAAGTTTAGCAACCACTGTGTTTATTCAGTATGTTATGAGAAATAATATATTTTTTTAAATGTGATCAAAGAAAAATTCCTTAACAAAATAACCAGGCCATCATAAAATATTATAATGCAATAAAAGTAATCTTTTTTGTATCTCTGACACCGAGTCATTCATATCCTGTAACAGTTTTGTTGGCTTCATCCGGTTACAAAGTAAACTTGAATATGTACCTTGAAAACTGCAAACATTATCTCCGTCTAGGTGTTGTTTTCTTAGAACGTGTTCGGTATAACAAATATTGTTTTAGCGTAAATTTATTTATCTTTGACTATAATTCAATGTGTTACATTTTTTTTTTTAAATTTAATAAAAAGAAAAAATATTTCTATGGATAAATTTGTTCAGTGAGTGTTAATAAATGTGAATTATGGAGAGGGGTGAGGGGTATGTCAAGTGATAATGGTTTGAAACAATCACCTCTAACTTGGAGGCATATTTGTTCTTGAAAGTATTTACTTTTCATAAATTAATGTCTCCTATCAAACAAGACACACTTTTTTCAATTTTTCGCAAATTATTATATCATATTTTTCATTCCCATCCTTAATTGAAAAAAATTCAAGCCAAGAATGAAGTAAAACTTAAACAACTAAATCGAAATATTTTTTGTATTTGCATAGTTACCGAACCTTTCTAAAATTCTTTTACTATTTAATTGCCAGCAGACGAAGCAATACCACTAATATAAATAACAGAGGAAATTGTGTTGTTAAACTCTTTTAATTAAATATTCAAGGGACCAAATAACACACTTATGTGGGTTTTGCTGAAATTAAATGACACTCAATAGTTGTGGTTTATTATTATTTGTACTTATATTTCTACAGATATAATATGTATGTAGATTTCAACTTGATACTATTCTGCCAAAATGTTTTGATGCATTCCGATAAACATGTGATGGCCTGACACCAGATTTAGTAAACAGGCAGAAGGATTTTCCTTAGTTCATGTTAACCAATCGTTAGGTTTGTGATCGCATGCCTATTACATTGAATTACATATTTTTGATACAATGTTTATTTTGTACTTATATAATTAAAAAAAGGTTTCAACCAAAATTAAAAGTGGTTTGTTTTATGTACATACAGTAATTAATTATGCATATTATTTAGCAGGGGCGAACGATCGATTGTATCCAATCAATTTCCAGTAATTTTTAAAATCTTATTTTCAAGACTAATGCTTACATAACGCAGTCTGCATAGGGAAACCAGTACAGTACCGAGGTGTTTTTTCCAGTATGTATTCTAATACGTAATTATTAGGGTAGGCGACTGCTCCGACGGGAAGGGTTGTGCAGCTTCGCTCATTAAAAACAATATAGTTAGACAAGAATGCCAAAGCTGTGGCTAAGCGTACACCTAAAAACAACTTTCATACTAATATATCCCCTGCCGGAGTTGTGAATTTCCAGACTTCCCCATTTGCAAAAGTAGCAAAGACCCTAGTTTAAGTTGGAACTATAGACCGATTGCTCTCTCTTTCTTCAATGCTGTGCAGAGTAGGAGTAGCCAATAGTGATTAGAGATGGTCGATATCTATCCCTAGTAGCCAGTGATGCCATGTCGCGAAAGTGAAAATCGGTAGATGATAGAAGTGAGTCGTTCGCGAGCGACCCGGCTCAAAGATCCTGATCTTTATACAGATTGAAAGATCCGGTTCACAAAGAACGATCTTCACGGCTCACGGATCCCAACGGCTCACGGATCTTCCAACGGCTCGCGGATCCCAACGGCTCACGGATCTTTCAACGGCTCGCGGATCTTTGCGAACGAGAGATCTGTGAGACCTGGTGAGCCGAAAGATCCGTGTGATCTTGTTTAACGGGTCTTATGGCTAGCAGATCACTACAGATCCAAGTTGATCGTTCGATCATAGATACATATCATTTATTATACGTCATAGGGATCGTGGCGTCGGCCCTTCGACCAAATTATTTTGTTTATTCTAACAAGAACAAGGTTGAGCTATTAACAATAACGAAGTTATTAAAAGTATTATGTTCATTGTTTATTTTGAGTAAATCATTGCTATCTAAATAATCGTTGAAATTGTTTCTTGGTATTAAGTACTTGCATGAGTATAATTATGTTTATTGTTCGTTGTAAGTATAATACACGACGATAAACTATTATTCTCCCAAAAAAATATGTTTTTCTCAATACATTTTTTTATTAAATATATATTTTTTACTATTGTTAAATACACCTTTTTTATGACATAATTATATTAATTTTCTTTAAGTTTATCTATTATTAATAATAATAAAACTTGGCTAATTTATATAGCGCCATTTTTGTGAAATATTATCTAGATAGTTAACACGAAACTTCAATTGAATTTTTAATAAATGACAAAATCAACAACAAATTAATAAATACACTTTTTGAGAGATTTTTATTTGAAAACAAAACATCGGATAATTGGTATGATGTCATGTTAGATCGTTTTTAAGTGAGCGCTTGGCCAGCCCAATAATATTGGGATCCCCGTAGATGAGAGTTGAGAAATTCAGTAGATTGGCGACAAAAATCGGTAGGTCGCCAAATATAACCGTAACCGGTTCTTCACCACTTGGCTCTGACTGAAAAACACCATATTTTATATGGGGCTTTCCAAAAAAATATGAAAAGGAGCCGGAGCAGGGTTTACTTCCTAAAAAGCACCGGTTACGCTCCGCAATATTTAAACCAGTTCCAAGAATAGCCAAATCTTCGGAGATTTTATAAATTTCGGTAGATTTTATCTAAAACCAATAGATCTATCGAATTTTGCATCACTGGAAGTCACTTAAAGTAGTACTAGAAAGAAATCAGATTCTTTCTCATTTTGGATTAGGGATGTTTGATATTCTTGTCCCGGCTACATTGTCTCCGTGATTTTTTCAGAAAAAAAATAGTTGCCTTCCTGCCACTGGGAATCGGTTTCACAAATTGCTGGATAAATAACCGGCTTCTCGGCGGTCTCCGGTAACTGGAACCGCAGTGACACCCCATATAAAATATCTACCATCCCTAGTTGATATTAAAGATGTTCAACATTCCGGTCCCGATTACTGGAATCGGCGATCTTTTTTTTTTCGAGGAGCAAGCTCTTTTTGTTAAAGGTTCCTATTTTTGTAAAATAAAATAAAAATGCAAATATTTAAGAGTAACCGGATGTTATTTGATAAAAATATGAAATGGATTATCATGACGAAACGAAACCCGTTCCTTTTATTTTTCCCTAAAAAAATCAATTTTTTTTAGATCTATAATCAATAATCATCGCAAGTTTGTAACACATATGCAATAATTTAAACTTAATAAAGGTGGGATTTCTTCATTTATCTGAAAAAAATAATGTTACACTACAAAATTATAGATGTCCCTACTATTTTTAGTTTCTGCGCGTGCGTAAACAACATACAACAAACACACTCGCGCGCAGCGAGTCCAAGCTGCTGTCAGTGGTGTCAGTTTTAAACGTATCGTCGCCATTACCGGCCGCGGTTTGTCCAACTTATTAGTTTAAGTTGATCAAAGATTATTACAATATCGATTAGTATCCAAATTTTGCCGACGGGAAATCGCGTGTTTTAAAAAATACTTTTCATAAGAAAGTTGATTGAAGTTATTGATATTTAATTTAATTCATAATAAATGTGCACATCTCAAAGTTCGGCAATGTCTTTTCCTTTTACAAGTATTTTTATTAAAATCTAAAAATGTGTATTAAATAAATCGTTTTAATAAAAATAAATTGCTATAATAATAATAAAGTAAATTTACATATCGCAGTTTTGTGATAGTTTACTTAGAGTGCACTTTACACTAAATTACCCAACCTAATAGAACAACTAAAAAATAATATAAATTAAAACTATCTAAAATCATGATCGCCATCTAAATCGTGAAAAATGTTCAGATATTATAACAGTGCATGTGTACATCAATAGATTAAAACAATTTACTAGAATCTAAAGGTGTAAAATTTAAGATAAATAGTATTTATAAGTACAAGCAAATTTGTAGTGTAGTGTTGCACAATATATTGAAATCAAGTTTCAAAATATTTTCATTCAAGAGTTAATGCAGTTTTTAATGCAATGGTTAAGATCCACATTGCGCGGTCGATACAATTTTACAATACGCTGAAATCGCGATTAAAAAAACCTTTAAAAAAAGTTGATTGGGTTTATTGTGATTCATATTTTCACTCAATCGTAATGAGCGTCCACTATCTCAAAGTTTGGAGATTTCTTTTTATTTCACAAGTGTTTTAAATAGAATTGAAAATTGTGTATTAAATTAATAATTTTCCAAAAAAAAAATTTTAAAGTGTAAAAGTTTTTTAATAATAATAAGATAAAATTCTGCAATATTGAGTGTGACAAGAGTGTAACATTGTGATTAAGTGAATGATTGTGGTTGGAATATCAGTGTTGAAAGCTGGAAGACACGGTATCATCGAAAAGTAGATCTTAATTGCAGTCGAAAGGAATCAACGGTCAGTGGTGAACTGGTGAGTACTTTTTTCTATAATATTGAAAATTGTTCAGGATTCAAGAAATTATTTACATACATTTACAAGCCTCACCAATGGGTTAAAGGGTGAAAGTATGTTTTTTTTCGTTTACCTGTCACACTGGTCTTAATATTTCCAAAATAATTGAAAGAAGAAGGCTTACAAGAACTCGTATATTAATTTATACAGTTATGTAAATAGGTTTTAACAACTTCAAAAAAGTCTAAGCGTAGAAAAAAAAACACTTTTAGTCCTCTTTTACTATGTAGGGGTTTTTAACATTATATGAAATTCATTATTATTAAGGAGTATAAATATTGGTGTATCAACAACGGGCAGATAGACTTTCTCGTTCTTTCAGACAGTAAAAAACATAGTTTGTCTCCTCACCCAAACTGCAATTGGTGTGACAGTAGCAGATTTTTTTCCTAAACTTTCGAAGCCTTCTTTTCCTCCCTAAAACCATATAAATAAAAAAATTAATCAAATCATGCAACACCAAAAAACATTTAACAGAAAAAATACAGCGGCGAGTAGCAGGTGTCCCCGGCGCGGGCCAAAAATGTTCGAAATTTTTGTATTTTGCATGAATATTATACACCACCATTTTGAACTTTATACACCACCACCTTTTGTCTCAACGTCCCTACCTTGTTTTCCTCTCAGACGAGCCTATAGACGCCTCCTATCTGGACTGCCCTGGTTTTTCATTCGCAGGGGAGTTTAGTAGCGTTGGGAAAAACTTCAATGTTTTGTGAATGCTTCACGAATTGTTAGTTCTTTAAAATGAACCTTCGGAGTGAACCCTTCAATTGACGTCGAACTCGCGAAAAAAGAGATTTGGATTTATCCGCTTGTTTGTTCAGTTCTTTTTGGAACCGGTTCCTCGCCGAAAAAGCACGTACTAGTCGGTAGAGTTTCTTCGGCTCAGTGAAATGAAGTTATCGAAATGAAATGAATGAAGGCTAAAATGAACTACCAACTTCAATTGAAATATTTGTTCAATGAAATGAAGTTATTAAAATGAATGAACTACCGACTTCAATTGAAGTATTTGTTCAATGAACAATGAATGAAGTACGAACTGTTGCCAAAATAAGTAGTTCTTTGAAGCAGTTCTTTCAAAGCGGTCACAAGGCTAGAGTTTAGACTAAATGTAGATGTTTGTCTTTATAGTCGGGCTGACGTCAACTGTGTGCGAATCTTGAACTTGGAAAACTTTAGATTCGACGCAATATAGGTGTGCGTCTATTTTACCAATAGGGGAAGATCGTATGAGTGTTTATACTGCTCACCAAACCTCAGCGAATCAGATACAAGCTATTCAAACATTTGAGGCACAAGTCGGTATTTCACAGTGCCCTTGAGGTGATTTTTCACAAAAACGGCGCCATACAAATTATTCAAATATTATCATTATTATTAAGCGAAACAATTGATGATATTTTATCCCGCTTACCCTTCAACCTTTTTTTTACGGATGAACCTTTCTACCACCGGGAACCAATCGGTTCCAAAAGTAACTGGACAAATAACCGGCTCCTCGTCGGCTTTCGGTAACTGGAACCACAGTGACACCCCATTTCAAAAATCAACCATCTTTAGTGTAATGCTAGCACTACGCGATCTTCTAACCGTCCAACTTCCAACGGTTGAACGATCGTGTAAAAAGGTAGTTCTTGCGCGTTGGCTCGAGTTCACTTGAGTTCGGGGGAGTTGGCCTGGGATCGCTCTGGTGGCGGTAAACAACACCACATCAAAGGAGTTTGAACAAGTTCTGCCCAACCCGCATTATGCCAGCACTTTTCAAATTCATTATTCAATTGCTCTTTCAGAAAACTATTTTCACAGGAATGCGGTAAAGTAAAAATACCCATACATAACAAAATAAAGGTTTTTTTTCATTGGGGGACAGTGGGTGCAAAAAATATTGTATCGATTATGTTTATCTACCACCACAAATCAAACAATTGAAATAAAAAAGATTTAAAAACTATTAATTTTATTATGACAACGAGCAGCATTTTTTTTACAAATAAATCAATATTGTGGATTTATTTTAGGCAAGTACTTTTTAATTTATGTCTGGCTACTAACGTTGCTTGCGTATAGCATACACCAACGGAAAATAGTAAAAAATTGTCGGCCATCTTTGAAAGACGGTTTCCGCTTCCTTTTACATTTGCTCTCCTCAAAATGAAGGCTAGCGGGCAGGTAATTACGTTTTTTTACGTTAAATTCGTACAATGAATGTGCTAGTTTTCAATTAATTTGTTTCAAATACCTTTTCTGCAACGTACAAAATGTTTCCGGGAAGCCGTATCGGGTTTTATTTTCCCGGTATTGTGGAATCCTAACTTGTGGGCAACGTGTTGACGCGTGGTTTTGACATTAATTTTGACCATTTATATTGAGGGATGTGTTTGTGAAGCAAAATAAATACTCTAACTTCAGATGGCCAAATATTGAAGTACAATACACAATCTCGGTTTTATTGACAGCTTTCTAGTTTGACAGCTATAGGTTATGTATCTAAAATGTCTTCTCCTGAACTGGTCTATATTGTTTGTTTTTAGTTGAAAGAGTTTGAGGTGATCGGGCGCAAGCTCCCGACCGAGAAGGAGAAGGTCACCCCCCTGTATAAAATGCGTATATTTGCCCCAGAGCCTATCGTGGCCAAGTCTCGTTTCTGGTATTTCCTGCGTCAACTCAAGAAGTTCAAGAAATCTACCGGAGAGATTGTCTCGGTCAAGGTAAGTCGAGTTTCGTCTTATTTGTGCAATATTTAGCCCCGCTCTTCCGTCAAGAGTGATGCCAACAGAAGATTTGTTAAAATTTTGATTGCAGTGAAATGTTCAACAGTTTGTTTTGGCGAGAGTTGCCGCATCGAGCTTTACTTCATTGTGCTACAAACGCTTTTGACAGTTGTACATTTATATAGATACTCAAAGCCTAGTTTATCTTTTATTTTAAAAGTCCAAGAGTCGAGTGTCAAGACAATGTGTTTACGAATTTGTACTGAGATTTGTTGTTGAAGCTAAAGTGTACATACTCCAACCTCTAGGGCTTTTATTAGCCACCGAGGCAAAATTGGTGAGCTAATGACACTCACGCGTATTCTCAGAATATATAAAGCTTCTGTGAATAGAGTAGATCTCCTGGAGACAAATCTCCGACTAGCAAGTGTCCAATTGTATCTGTCTTTGCAGGAAATCCCCGAGAAGTCTCCCCTGAAGATCAAGAACTTCGGCGTGTGGCTGCGGTACGACTCCCGGTCGGGAACACACAACATGTACCGGGAGTACCGCGACCTTTCTGTGGGCGGTGCCGTCACCCAGTGCTACCGCGACATGGGGGCCCGCCATCGCGCGCGCGCCCATTCTATCCAGATCATCAAAGTGGAGATCCTGAAGGCGCCCAGCTGCCGCCGGCCCCAGATCAAGCAGTTCCACGACTCCAAGATAAAGTTCCCGCTGCCCAAGCGCATCCAGAACCGCAAGCGCCTCATCACCTTCTCCATGCGCCGCCCCAACACCTACTTCCAGTAGGCGTTTAATTGTAAAAATCTTAAAATAAACATTTAAAAGGTGGAATGTACTCTTTTGTTTGGCACCTTCCCTTATTTGATAGTAATCTATCGACCCTGCTCACCGAGGATGGACTCCCCACTGGGGTGAACTCTACTATACTTTGAACCTTTAGCTGCAAAAGTTGCGGGAAATGAACACCAATTATTTATCACTTAGATTTTTTATTTGAACATCCTTTTAAACGAGGAAAAAAGGTATGTCTTGCTGAATATGTATTAAGCATTTGCATCTGTAAATCCGCCTTGAGAAAGATAACAAACCTGACGAAGGGATCAGTGTCGCAAGTTTTTCAGAGCATCTTCCATTGAAATACTAGTAGAACAAGGGCAACATTCCCACCTGACGTCTGCTTCAAAGATTGTAATCCGTTTGTCAAGATAGAAGAATCCATTAAATGGACTGCCCAGTTCTGCAGTAGTGTTTTTGCAGGTATTTTGGAGCTCCAGACCAAAGATGCCTTCCAAATTCAACAACCAAATAAAGATTTAAAGGAAATCGAAACACACCACAATAGAAGTCATCGCTCGAGAGCGATGATTTATTTATTCATCAAGTATGACATAAGAAAACAGAAGTCATCGTTCGAGAGCGATGATTTATTTATTCATCAAGTATGACATAAGAAAACAGAAGTCATCGCTCGAGAGCGATGATTTATTTATTCATCAAGTATGACATAAGAAAACAGAAGTCATCATTCGAGAGCGATAATTTATTTATTCATCAAGTATGACATAAGAAAACAGAAGTCATCGCTCGAGAGCGATGATTTATTTATTCATCAAGTATGACATAAGAAAACAGAAGTCATCATTCGAGAGCGATACTTTATTTATTCATCCAACCAACCAACATAAAAAAGTTGTTGCGTTATAAAGTGGCTTTTTTTACAGTGCAGGAAATTTCCTGTACGTAGTTCTATGTGACCCTTCACAAGTAGCGTTATTTTTGGCTGCAGTTTTTTCCCGCTGCAGGGGCTTATCTGGGGTAGTAGTGGGCAAAGCGGCTCAGTTTAGGGATCCGGATCACTAGATCAGCTGTCTGTAAAGATCCGGCTCAGTGAGCCGGCCAACGACGGTTCGCGTTCCCCGCACCGTGCTCCTCTCCCTGGCTCCCTCGGCCCTCCTAACTATAATATATATTTTTATTCTTACCAAAGGGGATCCCAATATTATTGGGCTGGCCAAACGCTCACTTAAAAACGATCTAACATGACATCATACCAATTATCCGATGCTTTGTTTTCAAATTATAATCTCTAAAAAAGTGTATTTATTAATTTGTTGTTGATTTTGTCATTTATTAAAAATTCAATTGAAGTTTCGTGTTAACTATCTAGATAATATTTCACGAAAATGGCGCTATTTAAATTAGCCAAGTTTTATTATTATTAATAATAGATAAACTTGAAGAAAATTAATATAATTTTATCATAAAAAAGTATATATTTAATAAAAAAATTTATTGGGAAAAAATTTTTTTTTTGGGAGAATAATAGTTTATCGTCGTGTAATATACTTACAACGAACAATAAACATAATTATACTCATGCAAGTACTTAATACCAAGAAAAAATATCAACGATTATTAGATAGCAATGATTTACTCAAAATAAACAATGAGCATAATACTTTTGATAACTCCGTTATTGTTAATAGCTCAACCTTGTTCTTGTTAGAATAAACAAAATAATTTGGTCGAAGGGCCGACGCCACGATCCCTATGACGTATAATAAATGATATGTATCTATGATCGAACGATCAACTTGGATCTGTAGTGATCTGCTAGCCGTAAGACCCGTTAATTTAACAAGATTACACGGATCTCTCGGCTCAACGGGTCTCACAGATCAACAGATCTCTCGTTCGCAAAGATCCGCGAGCCGTTAAAAGATCCGCGGGCCGTTGGGATCCGTGAGCCGTTGAAAGATCCGCGAGCCGTTGGGATCTGCGAGCCGTTGAAAGATACGTGAGCCGTTGGGATCCGCGAGCCGTTGGAAGATCCGTGAGCCGTTGGGATCCGTGAGCCGTGAAGATCGTTCTTTGTGAACCGGATCTTTCAATCTGTATAAAGATCCGGATCTTTGAGCCGGGTCGTCAGCGAACGACTCACTTCTAATCTGGGGTGGGAATTATAACCTAAACAGCATGCGGCAGCGGCGAAAAAACTGCCGCGGGTTTTGGTCATACATGCATCAATATGCAGGCGATCACACTAGCGTTGCTTTATTACTTCATTTTGCGTCGGTTCACACTTCAACTGAAGTCAAGAATTTAGCCGATAAGTGAAACAAAAAATAGTTCAATCCTTTCTCTTACTGTCATGTTCTGGTGATTAGTGAAAATTTTTGATTTGTTTACAAAAAGCGGATTGAAACCGAAGATGATTCAAAATGCCGATTCAGTCATTTGAATTTCCTGCCGCAGTACTGTTGTCCTTAGAGTCGTGTGCGTGAGGTCATCCCATATGATTTCAGTTAGTGCGTCGATGAGTACATTCGTAATCATATAAACACTGTTGGTATGTGTAAGCAGCACTGTGACGCCGGTTTATTTTTTGTTATGTCTCACTGTTGACGATATTAGAGTTGCATCCTGAGATCTATTGTATATTTTTAGATGAAACAGGGCACACATTAAGATAAACCAATCATAAATCTGTCACGAAATAAGAGAGTTATAGCAGTTTAAAGTGATTAGTTAGAAATGTCAAAAAGAGTGCTGCATATGGATTTAATTTTTTTTTACGTAAGGATTTGCGGCGTAAAGGTTAATAATTCTAATCAAAACAAACATATTGTGATCAAAATATTATAGATTTTTTATTCATATTTCTCATAACATTTAAAAAAAAAAATTGCCAAATTCTATTGATGTTGTATAGTAATAAAATTACTGTTTCACAGTTCATAATTTAAAAAAATATACCTAATATATATTATACTATAATCAATGGACAAATACTAATTAATAAAACCCATAATCTGTGTTTAATGGGGACCGTTCAAATATCAAAATGGTGCTAATCATTAAATTGTGACAATGTCAAATGTGAAGAACGTTTCAAACAAACTGCACCTAATCCACCTTTAAATAAATTTGGAAAACAATGAATTTCTTGGAAAGCTTATGGTAGAAAAATATAGCGAGCGCGGAAAATATAAGTTTTATATTTCGATTGAGACTATATCATCTATAATGCATGACATAATATTATATGAGTTCAGACACTTAAGGCCTATCCTAGCATGCAAATTAGGGTAATCCATTTATGGATTATATGATTTTCTGTACTCTATTCAAGGTCTTTAACGTCACATAATCGGAATGGCTCTGGATTATTTATCGGAATTGTGTATTCCTTAACCTTTTAACTGCGGACTTTGGAGCGTGCGATCTTACTCCCTGTGCGGAGTTTATTTTAGAATCGACAATTTAAGTTAAAATAAATATAAATAAAAGTCTTACCTTCATATTAGAAGCACAAACATTTTTTTATGATGAAAGCTGAAATGTCAACAATGCTTTAAAACAATTAAACTATCACCAACGCATTTATTTCTTACGTAAATAAACAATAAACTACACCAAGTCAATATTTTCATACTACGTAACATAATGTATAGTCTGTTTTACTTTTGTTTGCGTCTCTTTACACAAAAATATTATTAATTTTATTGAAAATAATTGACAATAACGTTGTCGTGTATATTAATATCACTTTATTATAAATTGTTATTTAAGTGTTAGCTGTTTGTCCATGTATTTATTCATTATCAACAATGAGTTCGTTCATAAGTTTCATTCGTTTCGGCATTGTTACAAAAATGTAACACACTATTGATCGATAAAAAAAGTATCTCGCGGCATAATTTGCGAAAATATTGGACTAAATAATAATGGATTCGTAGACCAATATTCATTTACAGAGAGTTTTTTTTTATTTCTGACCATCAACATTGTTAACGCAAAAAAATAAATATAACTTATCAACTGTGAAGGTTTTCCACTAACGAAGTCTCGAGCAAGGTCCAATATCAGCACTGCTCATTACATCATAACGATGCTGGAATAATATTAGGTTCACATGGAACGGACTCATTTTCGGATAATAATTCAACTTCAGAATCTGATCCACTCTCACTGTTATTATCCTCTGAATCACTGTTCATTATAAAGTTCATTATTTCATCATCTTTCCCAAACATATTATTATCTCTAGTTTGATCCATAATAAAATATTTAAATGTCCACTTAATATTACAATTAAATAACAAGTAATGCTTTATGAACGTCAAGATAAACCAATATAAGAAACGCACTTCAAAACACAAAAGATATTAAGATAATTATTTAATCACTTCAGAGACGTAATGTGAATACGGTCCACTGTGTCAAAACTGTTTAGATAACAGAATAAACAAACATATTTCCAACGCCGACGATTAATTCTAATGTTTACTTTATTTCGAGCTAATGTAAACAATCTCAAATACCCTTAGATCGGCAATGTCAAAATTTAAAAAATACCTCCGATATACCATATTTTATATTCGCGCGCTCATGCTCTAAAAATGAAAAAATAATTAAAAAAAGATTTAAGAATTTTTTTTTTTTTTTTTTTAAATATGTGTAAGAATCAGCTAAATTCTAAATGATTATGATATGGTGATTGTGTCCTGCCAGGTGAGTATATTGCTGTATATTTATATAAAATAAGAATTAATATTAAGTAGAAATTAAGATTTGTACAGCGCCCTTGAGGTGATTTTTCACAAAAAACAGCGCTATACAAATTATCCAAATATTATTATCATTATAATGTAATTAATGTGGATTACAGTTTAAAGATTACAATAAAAAGTGTTATTACTAACTAATAGTGAAATTTGATTCCTTTCCACATAGTTATGTAGGTACTAGCAAAGTTTGATTGTTCAAATCTCCATTTATTGCTGCTAATTGTATGTATAGAATAAAACACATCAGGATTCTGCCTCAAAGGCACAAGTCTAACAAAATGGTGGGCATGTTAAAAATAATAATAATAAATATCATCTATAATATAGATATTATTTCTGAAATAGCCAAAATAAAAGTAATAAAATAAATGAGTATTCGACTACTTACGCACTTTTTTTACACTATAAATAACACTAACAACCTTTTGTTCTGAAATATTGAAAAACTGTCATTTTCCATTAAAACTTAAGCCATTTGTGGAATGCTACTTTGGCTTTAGTATTTATAAATGCTTATACAATTAGGTCCTTACCACATCATTATCAAAAATGTCAAATATTCTCAGTCTCAATTTAGTTATTTTGTTTGAGGAGCTTAACTCCAAAAGTCGTTACTAAAATCATTAAATTTACATTTCAAAGACAACATACATATAATGATTACAAAGTGAGTGGATGATATTATTAATATTGTTCCCAGCAACTTAACAACTTGGAACAATAATTTATAGCCACATAATATAAGCCATATGGTATGATGAGGCAAACGCTTCAACGCATTTTAACCTAAATATGAGATGTGATGAGAGGAAAACCGTATTAAATTAATTTTGAGAAAACTTTTACAAGTTAATGTCGCAACTTTGTAAATCAAGGAAAAAGCCATTTATAATAAATATACATTATACATGCTTTTGTCGAGAACGACACGGTTAATAGTTTCCCTTGGTTCAAAGTGTGACCGTAGTGATTCCCCAACTTCATGCCACATTATTTCTGAGAAAAATAGCAGAACCGAGTGGTGCGTGGAATACCCTGTCCATTATATATCTGGATATTTTCATTATTTATATCTTCAAAGTCCCAATTGTTGATGAGAGCGATTTGAAGTTTCTTTTGATCACTATAAATCCCAAATACTAACCAAATATTTTCATTTTATATATTATATTTGAAAATATTTGCTTAAAATTTGGATTCAATTCATTCATATTTGGATTTACATATATTATTTAATATAGGACATTAACAGTTGGCTACATCGAGCATGCGCAGCCCCACTTTGGCAGCCGCCCGGCGAGCCTGTGTCGTGTTGGTGCCGAAGCCGTGCACGTACATGGTGCGCCCCGCCACACGCAGCTCCAGTGGAACCATCATCGCGCCGTTCCCCGTGGACTCTGACGGCCTGCACCAGATGTAATACATATTGTTACACTGCCTGTAAAAGAGCTGAAATAGTTCCTAGCTAGTAAATGTCACAGGGATTATTGCTCTCCAGGGGAAGAGTGATCAGTAAATCCTTGCAGTAATTATTTAAGGCCACTTTTGCTAGCTAAGTAAACAAACACATGCTAGGGGAGTATGGAAGTCTTTGAGAACTAAACATGTCCACATTGATCTTATGGTTTATTCCAAATGATGGGAAATTATATGTTTACTGTGCTTAAGAAAGAACTGCCTAACTATGGGGAGAGGGCTTGCCCATGTCCACATGTTTCTGCTGGCTAGCTACTTCAAGTAGCTTAGCAGGTGGAAAGTTATATAAATAGAATAATATTAAAAAAATTGCACAAACTTGAAGACGGGCGATGCGTGAATGTTTTCGTACAACATGCGGATGGGGTTCTTGGGCACCTTCTCGCTGAACATGGCGATCTCTTGGTGCATGATGCGGTAGAAGACGCGCCACACGGCGGCCAGGTCGCCACCGCTATCCAAGAAAATGGCGCCCGCTATGGACTCCAGGAGATCGCCCAGCACCTACCGAGTACAGCAAAACACCGTAAGGAAATACAGAAAGCTGGGCTCCGCCTCGAGGGATGAGTTGTTAGATTCACTAAGAGACTCTGGGAAAACTGTGCAGACGACTTAGAAGGTAGGAATATAGAATATGACAATAGCTGATATGCAAGAGTTTTAACACTAGCAAACCAAAACCTCTCAGTGCCTTAGTTTCACTAGATGTGAAGGCGAAAAGACAGTAATTACCTTGGGAACTTCAATATACTCGGCCATATTGCATTCATCCTCCTGCAGCAAGAACAGCACACTCTCGTCGATGACGTTGCTCCGCTGCTGCTGGTAGTGGGAGAACTTGGCGATGGCCACGTCCAGGCCCACGCTGGAGGTCAGAAGGAACTTGTGCAGGCCGAGGCGCACGACCAAGCAGGCCAGAGTGTTGTTGTTGACAAGGGCGGAGCGCAGGTCCGTCAGGTCCCCGGGGCTTAGCTGTCCGCAATGCTCGTACAGGTGACACGTCACCAGGAAGTCCAACACGGCGTCGCCCAGGAACTCCAAGCGCTGGTAACTGTCCGTCACGCGGTTGCGCAGGTTGGACGAGTGTGACATCGCCTGAAATGAGGCGTGTAACAACATGTTACTAAGCGTAGTTCATAATTCGTAGTCCATTATTGTTTAACATTTATATGGAAGAACTTACCCATAGATTAAATAATGTGAGGGTGGGCTGCCATATCGGAGGACAGTGTTTTAATAATGTGAGCTATGCAGACGATATGGTACTCATGACGCCGTCTATAAGAGGGCTACGTATCGTCTTGAATATCTGTGAAGAGTTTGCTCAGGAAACAAACATGATTTACAATTCGCTAAAAACGGCATTGATGGTTATCAGATACGGGCAGGGTCCGAAAAATATTCCTCCAGCTATCTTGAGTGGTGAGGTTCGAAGGGTGGTAGAAGAAACCAAATGTCTAGGGCACATCATCACCAGCAAGCTAATGGATGACTCAGTGTGAAATCAAATATGCTCAGTAGAAGATTTCGGCTCTGTAGTCCACCAGTGAAAAGGACACTCTTCCTGGCGTTCTGTACTACCCTATACATGTGCGAGCTCGGGACCAATTTTAAGAAGAGTAGCATGGAAAGGCTTCGAGTCCAGTACAACAACGCCTAATAAATGGATAACTTTTATAGCGCTTTTTTTGTGAGAAAATCACCTCAAGGGCGCTTTAAACCTACCGCACGATGTTCAGTCTTCCCAGGCACTGCAGTGCTTCCGGTGTGTTCACCGAGGGGCGAGTTCCAGGATTTGCAGCCCTTATGAGAACCAGGATAGCAGAAGCAGAAATGCGGGAAAGGATTAACAATTCCAGAAATTACCTCATCATGGAATCCCGTCAGATCCCGAATTCAAGCATAGAAGCGCATTGGAATAAATTATTGGCCCCATCAATAATAACGCTGCCAGGATGGACTCCCTCTTGATGGCGTTTTGCAGAAATGAGACCTAAATATCCTCCATTTCATATTTTTTTACTTGTATTATTAAAAATTTTAATTTAATTTATTTATTTATTTTTTCTCATGAACTTCTATTCATTTTTATTACTATGTATTGATATCAATTATGGAAGGTGTTGCAATGCACTACTCCTGCATACCTTCCGGAATAAAACTTTATTATTATTATTATAATATAAGAAAGATAATGATGAGAAAGGTGTTGTATTTAAAACGGAAATGATATTGTACCTGCAACAGTAAGCTAGGGTCTTTGAAGTTGTATCCCACAATCTCCTCGATCTGGGGCGCCCGTGTAGTCCAGTAAGTACGCCACCTGATCCGGGGTGGTGGTGCCAGTGTCCAGTGGGCTGGCCAGCTTCCGGGTCAGTAGATCCAGCCACTGCTCCTGAGAAGAACAATTGTTCGCTTTAACGATAACTTCCAAGGAAGTGGTTCCCTTAGTTATTAGCAGATATGTTATCCTTGTCCGGACTCGAGAGGACAAATAGTTACCCCTCTTGGAATCACCCCGAGCCACTGCAGCAGGCGCATACCCCCCGCCGCGTGCCACCGTCCAGCAGATACACCCCGATGAGTGCCTCCACAGAGTCCGCTACCATCTGTAACCAACAAACATTAACTATATCCCGTGGGTTAATTGTAAGAAATAGGATACATCTATATAATAAACCCTTTGCGCTTCATATTGTACTTATACTGTACATGTTCACTTTATGTTGAGCAATGTTCTCTTATTAGGTTTCATTCTTCGTCTTTTCACGGTGAATATTGGTCTACACATATACATCAATTTTTATATGCTATTTTTTTATTCCTGAAATTGGCATAGAAGAGAGAGTAGGTAATCTGAAAATACTATTCAGAACAAAGTGGTTACAGAATGTAAAGATTTATGCTCACACTCCATTTAGAAAGTGCATGGTTTGCATATTATATATAGGAACAGTAATGTCTACACACAGCTCTATGAGATACGGCAATGTTTGCACTAAAGTCCTCATAGGACTCATAGAAAGTGCAAGGTTTACACGTACCCCCCTATCAGAGATAGCAACATTACCTTGTCCATGACGGCCTGGCGTCCCAGGAAGCTGTCCATGCCCTCCACAAACCTCTGCGGCCCCGGCTCCTCGCCCTGCTCCGCCCAGCTCTTCATGTCCTCCAACACCTGCTGCCAGCTCCTTGCGGACAGCTTGCCGCTGAGCACTTCCTCTCGGGGGAGGCTCAGCGAGTACAGCACGGAGGGGCACACCTGCATTGAGAGGTGCGTAGGAGTGATTAGTCAGTGGTAGACACACCTACATTTCTACAAATGACAGCACGTCTGTATTGTATGGAGTTAGTTGTGCATAGTGCCAGGTGCACTGACAGGTCCCGGACACCACACTGTCTACATGTTTTACTGGCTAGAACCAGTGGCTCTATTGCGTGCCAAGTATTGGCTAAGGAATGTTGTTGTGATACAAAGCAATAAATAGTTGAGAATCAAGTAACCTACTTCAGCTTCGATGAGTAGGTTTTTAAGTGCCTCGGGAACAGTGAAGGAGGGCACAGAACCATCAGCCCTGGGGGAAAACTTATCCACCTTCATCCTTCCCGGCAGGTCCTTCTGCAGTCCACAGAAGTACAGGTTCCTGGAAGTAGTATAATAGGTACTGTTATTAACTGCTGTTATGCAAGAGAGCTTGCACACCTTTACCTTTGACACTTGTTATCAATACACACACCTCACATGCACATTGGTTACTTATTGTCGTTAATTACTTGTTGCTGACCACTCTCCCCTTGAGCTGGGTGAGCTGGCCCTCGTGGTAGTTGGGGAAGGTGTGCAGCAGTACTAGGCTGACGCTGAACTTCAGGAAAGAGTCTCCGAGGGTCTCCAGGCGCTCCAAGTTCACCGTGTCGTTGGACTTGGCCGCGGTGAGGGCCTCCAGGATTCAGCTCAGCTGGGGCCCCAGCGCGGAGGGGGCCTGGATGGACAGGATGGAGATGATGTCGTTGTATCTGCAAATATTACATACATGATGATCTTTAATACCTACATTTACACCAACTCATTCGAGACTGACTTTCTGGTTATAACTTTGATGGTTATGGCTGGCAGTTCTAGAATGTCTAGACGTCCGATAGGACGTTATGCTTAAAGGTCGCCATCACATGTTCACGTTAACCGAGTACAGCCTCAACACAGACCGGAGAAGCTTCCCGCCAGGTGTCGGTAGAGATAACAATACACATACTTGTATGGCGGTGCACAGATGGCGCGTGCGGGCTTCATCTGGTGCTGCGGGGTGGGGGGGAGTTGCACCGTGGGTGGATTGTCCAGCGGTGACACCTGCTGCACCACAAAGTTCTCGTAGCACTCGATGTCGGCCACCGTCACCGTGTCGAAATTGCGCTCTATGTCCACCGGCTCCAGGTTTTGCTGTGAAAACACTTATTTTGTTGAAGGGTTGTGATATTCTAATGACAGCGAGCTGTTCAATAATCTGTTTTTCACGGGCATTAAACGAGTAATACGACAGAATGTTACGATTGGGATTGAGGGTGTTAGGGGGCGAGAAAGCCTTTCTTACTTTATAAATTGGCCTATAAAAGTAATGTAGCCAAATACCAGTGGTTCCCGCAGAACCTTCTTTTTCTTTGAGGAGTTACAAACGAACCCATATTGGGTGGGGTTTAGGAAATTAATAATATACTCTTACGCCCTCAGGAAAAGCTTGATTGTCTCGGTGGACCAGGTTAGAATTGAATGGATTAAGGTGGTGGATACTAATAGAGACAAATTATTTAACGAAAAGTTCCTTAATCACCGATACCGGGGATGGCGCAGGGCCACGTGGTCAGCTGGCCCTCACGTGTAAGGAGCTGCAGCAGAGACGGGTAGATGCAGGAAGCCAAGCCGATTTGCCAATTGACCAATGCACAATAATACGTGAATAGGTTTTTATGGCGGCGAGACTGTAAGTCAACATTGGCAATTATAACACTGGAGAGGACTATCTGATGTTCCAAGTAATGTAAAATAAGATTATTCCCTGTGCACTAAGATGCACTGTCTTATCCTTATTAGATATCACTACTTGTTAGTCATACAAAACACATTAATATAATGACTAACAAGTGTGCCTATGTTACGTTTAAGTTAAAGCCAGTGCGGTGTGCTATCTAAAGATTGTTATCACGATGAGTGCGTTCAAGAAATAGAAACTCACCTCCCAAGGGAATTCGGTCTGCAGCTTCTTTATCTCCAGGCGGTAGTTGTCCTGCAGCCTGGAGCTGGGTAGGCTTACTGGCAGCGCGCCGTCTACCTCCATGGGCTCTTCGGGGGGCGAGGGCTGCCTCTCCTTGGGACCCCGGTTGCCCTCCTTCTGACTCTGTCGCACGGCATGCACGTCGCAGTGCAGCTCCTCCCAACTCTCCCCCGGGGGCAGGTTGGCCAGCCCCAGTCCCGACTCCTCCACGATCAAACGCCGGAGCTCGTCACACTGCAGAAGCATCGTCATCCTGTTGCAAATAACCAGGAGGTTAACCGTATATCAACTGAACCACCAAGGGAGGCCAAGAGTCACTAGACTTACCGATGCAGCACAGCGGGCAGCAGCGTGCCCTTGAGCCACAGCAGGCCTGGGAAGCCATAGCGGATGCAGAACTCGGGCACCAGGTGCTCGTCCGAGGGAGCTCCCTGAGCGTTCTGGTGGCGGCTGTAGCGAGAGCTGCCGCCGCCCCCTGCCGCACTCTTCAGGGTGATGGCGCGCGGCAGCAGGGCGTTCATCTTGTAGCTCAGATAGCGCACCTGGTGTTAAACAAACTTTCATTATTTAACATGCTGACATTATAGTGATGAGTTGTTCAGTTCACACACCCCTCTACGCTACGCAGTTCACACTGGCTCGCGAGCGAACGCTTCATATGAACTGTGTGAAGTTAGAAGCAAAGCTTTGTGCATTACTCCGACGAGTCCGACTCTCGCAGAGCGTATGAAGTATAGTACACTGTATCGACCAATGAAATGAACACACTCGTAAGAAGTATCGAGCATCAAAGGGCACAACACTTTCACTCAAGAGTGGTATTTTTTAAACCTTTGTGAATGCGCCTTTATTTTACATTACTTGACTATTGACTTAGGATTATTTGAACTTTTGCCAAATTACGTTTTCATGTTTTGATTTTTGGTTTACAACACGAAACATAGCATGAGTGATCGCAATAATGGAACATTATTTTTTGTTATTAAGTTTATTTATTTATTTTAACGGTACGTTGGTTCCTTTTAAGAAGTTGTTTCGTTGTTATTGGCTTGCCTCATAAAGTTGTAGCTGCTGCTTTAATCTTTGAGGAACAAAATATGTTTTATTATACAATATACATACTTAAATTGGTTATAACTTATAATCGTTTTCGAGGTGATTTAAGAGGAAGCTGTCAATATGGTCCCTTTTTGGCTTTATAGTACAAGAAATACCACAAATGATTTATCTGTAAATTCTACACAGGTAGTTAGTAAAATATCTAAGACTCCCTGTGAACATTTAAAAAAAAAGTAATATTTTAATTTCTATACGAAATACAAACTACAATTTTACGAAGAACGTTCGAAAATGCCTTTTCTGGCTTTCTACCTGCGCCTATTACAAACATTTTTACTTAAAATCCTTCCATAATCTCAGAGTAAATAAAGTAAAGTTTTCTGTAAATAAATTTAAAAATAGCTCAAAATCTAACTAGATTTTTACTGTAATTAGCTCAAACTCTCTGGAATTTTTAAATTCTCTTGTCCGCCGCAAAACTGTCCTCAGTCACGAGCTAGCTTCATGGGAAAGCACGCCGTTGGTTTTTCATTTTTATTGTTTTCGAATGAAATTTCGTAACTGGGGTTCCTCAATCAACCAGCCAAAGGATATGTAAAAATTAAATTATTATTGGTTTTTCGAATGTTCTAAATCCTGTTTATGTGTTGTCTTAATCATGGTTCTTTTTTTCAGTTATTAAAAATGGGAAAGAACAAAGGGATATGTAAAAAATAAATTATTATTATTATATAAAAGAAACAAAATTTAAAATCCTGTTGTATGAGCGGTCTTTTTTTTTGTTCTTTTTTGAACTCAATTAATGTCAAATGGGAAATTTCGGCGGCCATCTTGAATTTTTTTAGTTTTCACCGATTAGGTTTAAATTCGGTATTAGGGAGATTGAAGGTGCGCTGAACTCGAATCTAATGTCAAAATGCATAATTTCGAGGCCATCTTGAATTTTTTAGTTTTCTACCGATTAGGGATTAGGTAGTTTGAAGGTGCTGAACTCGAATCTAATGTCAAAATGCATAATTTCGGCGGCCATCTTGAATTTTTTTAGTTTTCTACCGATTAGGTTTAAATTCGGTATTAGGGAGATTGAAGGTGCGCTGAACTCGAATCTAATGTCAAAATGCATAATTTCGGCGGCCATCTTGAATTTTTTTAGTTTTCTACCGATTAGGTTCACAATCGGGATTAGGTAGTTTGAAGGTGCGCTGAACTCGAATCTAATGTCAAAATGCATAATTTCGGCGGCCATCTTGAATTTTTTTAGTTTTTTATTATTTTTTATATGGGTTTGAACCCGCGACCTTTGGATTCGTAGTCGAGCGTCTTACCACTCGACCATGGAGGCCGTCGAAAACATTTGAGGTTTTTGTTCTAAATTGTCAAAAAATGGGTAAAGATCATTGGAAACCACCTCCAAAACGCCCTAATATAAGGTGCAGGAGTACCAGATGTCCTATCAAAAGACAAAGGATGTATGTCACTTTTGCAGTACTCATATTTATCTAGAGCAATTTATTTTCTCTTGTTAAAAGTGTGTTATTTTCCATGCCAAAGATTCAAACGAAGATTAATCACAAAAGTTTTTTATGAATTAAATATTGAAAAATGGTCACTGTACGCACACCACGCGTTATTTTGGTAATGATTTTATAATATTTTATGGTTTACGCGATAAGAAAAACGTTACATTATTGTGAGATAAAAAAAAGAGTTTGTTTTTGCTCATGTTTGGGCTCATATTAAATTAAAAGAAGTTATAATTTCGGAAATGTTTTATATTTATTTATTAGAGCATATGTTTAAAAACTAAAAAAAAGCAAAAAAAAAATATGAATGTACACTTATAATTTTTTTTTAAATTTGTATTGCCGGGTCCCACTGACCCTATCAGGAATAACACTTACTATAATTGCATCAGGCATGCGGAGGGTTAGCTAAAATAAATATATTTTAATTGTAAAATGTTCTATGTATAGTCAATTAATATCAAACTGTATTATATGTATTACTCTTCAAATACCTGCCTATTCTCATTATAGCCCTACATTATACCTACAGAACGACATACTTTACTTTGCAGTCGGCGGCGTCACCAGTGTTGACTTTGTGGATATTTAAATTTATGCATTTAAAAAACGTTTTGTCGTTCGCTTGTTCCTACTTTAGCCGCCTGCAAAGTTAAGTCGGTTAAGCTGTAACCATTTATTTTCATACAGCGAATAAATTAAAATGTTATAAAGCAAGTGTATTTTTATTTCGTATTTGATCAAATGCTGCGTCCTTTTGTAAATCCGTCATCGTCCCAAGCAAAGTTAGCGAGCGAGCGGGCGCCGACTAGCGGCGGTCCGCGTTTGTCTATAAGTACCAAAAATACCTAACGGCAGCAAACGCTTAGCTTGGATGCCTGCTCTTAACTATTACTGAAAGGCGCAATATAAAATTGCCCAAAAATAATAATCATAAGTTTCAGTTCCTTCTACCTACCTATACCTATCAATCTATGCCTGTCCGTCCGGAGTCATTTGAGTGACTCCGGACGCGCCAAAAGTGCTAGAGATGTTGATGTGTTGGATATGTTGATGTGCTAGTGCACTATACGTTATAATGTGAATTGCCACTAGTTTTTTCCTCATTTATGAAAATGAATTGTTTGAGTATTTGTTAAGTAAGTACATTTCTTGATTATTTAGTGAATTATTTTAAGAAATTACATTGTTAAGCATTTTATTATTATTCTTGGGTATTTTCAATTTTGGTTTTGTGAACATAGTAAGGAGTGGGGAGGAGATAATTTTTGTTTGTGTATTAATTATTTTTATATGGCTCATTTGTTTATTTCTAATTGCTCAAGTAAATTCAATCTAAAACCTTAACTTTCGATATTTAATAGCGTGAGCTTGTTACTGGCAAGTAGTACGCACTCTTTCTCTAAGAGATGGACTGCAAATTTGGAATTTTCTTGATATATTATTTTATAGCAATGGATATGCTCTATGAATCTAGTTGACGTGGCATTACATTCTGTGTGATTGCATTTCAATGCATAAATGCCAGTATTTTATAGCTTAGATATTTTATTTTTTGAGTTTTTGAGGTTAGTTCTGATATTATCGCTATTATCAAAGATATTGAACGGAAAAATTCCAAATATACAAATTTATTTGTTTTATTGGCTGGATATATTAGATTTATTTTATTGTTTCTTTTAATTGTCATACAATTTTTTGCTTGGGGGGTGTTGATGAGTCTATGTACAAGTATGATGACATAAAGGGGTACCTGGAGTAGGGGCTGGTTGGCGGGTCCCAGGACGCTGAGCTTGTACTTGGCTTTGTAGTAGGCTGCGAAGGACTCTATGGTGGGGTCGCAGAACGGGGAGTAGGGTGTCATGTAGTCACACACGTTGACCACGATGTATCTGCGTGCAAATATCAGTCATTAGGTTTATTGCTTTACCAAATGTTGACATGGTACTTGTGTAAGCACAAAACTAAGAAAATTAATTATTCGGAATGTTCAGTATGCCACTTTCCATATAAAATAAGCGCCAAATGCCTAATTTATTAACCTTATATTTATGCGAATTCCAAATTACGAAATTTTTTAAACTTATTACGTTTTCTTACTTCTTATAAGGGGGGTTTGCTGTAATTTATAAAGTTGTTTTTGTATTGAAAAGCTCAGTTTTCATACCTGGTTTGTTGGCCACACCTGTACCAGGGCTCCACTATACTAGTCCTGTAGTAATCCGGGTCTGTACGTGTCGCTCGCCGGGTGTCCACCTCGGGCTCTACGCACGGCTCCACGCTGGTGTGACCCCTCACAGCCTCCCAGTCAACGCCCAGCGAGGGGCCAGTGCCACGCGAGGCGGCCACCAGGTAGCCGCTGGGGCCCGCGCCCCTATCCCAGCACATGAAGGACTTGGTGATGCACAGCACGTCGGAGAATAGCAGGCAGTGGAAACTAGAGTTGGTCAAATGTTATGATAAGCTTCTCTATAAACTTGCGGGAGGAAGGAGTGTTCCCTTGGATCCCAGGTAACTGGATGGTATTTAGGTGAACACTGCAGAAAGTTTTAGAGCCTGAAAATGCGATCCTAACTTAGTATTATTGTCTCAGGATGCAGGAAGAAATTATACAAACAGAAAGTAAAACACTTACGCTTTGATGTCATTCAGCTCTTCCTCAGTCAGAGTGATGGTCTTTTGGTTGACCATCAGTTGCACCATGATCTCCCCAGAGGTGAGGTATAGGCGGAAGGACGGCAGCTCGGGCAGCGGGCTTTGCGTCAGCACGAGCAGCCCGGCGTCCTGTTGCAGAAGAGAGTACAGCGCCTCCGCAGTGGGGTCTTCGCGCACCGGCTTAGTGCGGATACCGTGCAGGTAGTAGGTGCAGAGGCCGGCGCTCTTCACGCTACCGAGGCAGGCCGGCAGCTGAGTGACATAATGTATAAAAGTAATCATTTCACCGCGTCACAACAAAGTTTCCACGCTACAAGTTAGGTGATGTGTACCAAGCTTTACTAAAATAATGCAGCTGGGACTAAACAAAGCCTAATTGATTGAATGAATGTGCAAACTGTGTGCATAGATAATCCAATGTCTGGTAATGAACTAAGCTCAAGAACAAATACGGTAACATTTACAAGATTAACGAGTTGGAGTGAAATGTTGATTTCCTTACGAGACCAATTAGGTTGATTACTCAGTGGGGCTCTTCTGAGAAATGTATTGGAGGAATACACTACACAAGTCAATGCATAGATTACCTTTTTAGTATAGATTCTCTTATTCCTTTTGGTTCCCAGTGTGGGATCGCCATCTGCAGGTTGCGGCTTCCAGTGGGAGAAAAACATTGCCTCAGTTTTCGGATCCAAGACCTCGGTGAACCTGAAGTATGGAGTACACTGGGTCAGATAAGAGTTCTTTAGCATGGACGAAGATTCAGAACAAATACAAAACATTGAATGACATCAACCAGGTATACAGCAGATATAAACCAGGAGTAAGAGAGATTCAATGCTGGCAGGACATGTAGCAAGGCTTAAACTTGGCGGGGAACTGGAGACCGGTAGGGGTGAAGGCATCTCCTCAAGGCGGGTGGCACTCTCCTAGGGTGTATGCATGTGTGGGGCCTAGCGTACCTGTCTTGGGGTAGCAGCTTGTCATTGAGCTCCCCGCCTTGTGCAGCAGCTCGCACGCCTTCAGCGCCGCCGCCTTCTTGGCGTTCTTCAGCCCCAGCAAGGCCACCCCCTGCAAGTACGCATCGAAACACATTTACTTTAAATTCTTGTGGTGTCAATAATTATTATTGATTCACAGTACAAGTACCTTGGAAAACACAAAATAAGTCAGTCAAAAATTACAAATAAACATATGTAATTATATGATTCTCAATTGATTAAATTTGCAGAGCGGCAATGAAAACAAATATTTATTATGACTGTTTTTAATAAAGTGTGTAATGCTTTTTTGTAAGCTATTTCACTGATGTTGAAAATATATGCTACTTCTACGTATTGGTTGCCTAAGCTATGTATGCGTGGTATAAGAGTTTATCAACCAAGTAGTTTTCAAATTATAGTTACAGTGAAAAAGAGTTTTGGTTCGCGTGATTCTATTCGGTATATAATAATAATAATATTTGGACGATTTGTATAGCGCCGTTTTTGTGAAAAATCACCTCAAGGGCGCTGTACAGATCTTACTTTCTATCGTTACATATTAATTCCTAGTTTAAATAAGAAAATATACAGGAACATACTTACCTGGCAGTTCCCATCAGATAGACACAATTATTAACATAAAATTATGATTATTATTTAATTTATTTTTTTTTCCGATTTAGGGCACGGGAGCGAAATTAAAAGAATGGACTTTCTGAATTTGTCATACAGTACAGGATTTGGTTAAAATTTGCATATCTAAAGGTGATTCGTCGAGAGACAGATTATGTTGAGATTCTTTTAATAAATTTAAGGATATGAGAGTCTGAAAAGGTAAGTTTTCAGTTTGGACCGAAATTCTGTTGGGCTCGTTATACATCTTAGTTCCGGAGGGAGTTTATTCCAAGCCTTCGGCCCCGAAACTCCGAAAGTGCGATCTCCAAACTTAGTATTTGGATTGCGTTTAGGTTCTATAAGCCTTCCGATAGCCGATGACGTTGCTGATCTAAGAGTCGACTGCTTTAGAAGAATGTTTTATGGAACGCATAGTTCGGTGATGTACAGTGGAGCCATTTCGTTAAGGGATTTAAACACCATCCAGCACAACTTGTACTGGATTCTTTCAGTGCACTTGAGCCAGTGAAGGTTCCGAAGGTGCTCTGAAATATGCGAATATTTAGATACCCCGGTGATAAGCCTTGCTGCAGCATTAAAAACTGATTGGAGTTTATTAGTTTGGTATTTAGGAAGGCTGGCGTAAATACCGTTACAGTAGTCGAGCCGTGAGACTACATACGAATTGATTAGTGGTTTAGTTGCTTCTATCGGGAGATTTCTTTTGACAGACTTGAGTTGTCTCAGATGAAAAAACCGGTACTTACAGTTCCATTTATTTGAATTTTTAGCGAAAGGTCCGAATCCAGATTAACACCAAGAAGTTTTACGGCTGTTTTCGGAACTATGTCGCTACCGGAAATAGATATTGGCGAATTATCTATGAAATGTTGACGTCTGTTTGTGGCCATGCAATGAGAGTAGTTGCAGTAACGCAGGGCTGTCAATAACGGAATCAATGATTTTATAAAGCAAAATTGAATTGGATACCAATCTTCTGTCAGACAGCATTATTGAATTTAGATTTTTCCTTAAACAGTTATAGAATATTAAGTTTATAATTTAAATGTGGTAAAAATTTGTGCTGATTTTTTTCTATAGAATCTTAAAATGCGGTGACCAAATGGATGAGCTATACTCATTTTAGCATTTTCATTGGTTTATTTATAAAATTGGATTTATATGTGACAATTTTTTTATTAATTAATCAAAATTAATAAATAAAATTTGGCCTTAAGGGCATTTATTTCATTGACTGATAATCTCAGACTGAAATATCATTAGGCGAGTATAATATGATACAAAATCTTTTTGACAGGAGGGTAGATATGGTTCCCAAAGTCACAAGTATTTAACATTGCTTCAGAGACATTATGCTATCACGAGCTTCCTGGACAGACTATCACTAACACAAGTAATGCGGAAACAATGCTGCAAGAATTGTCAAACCATTTCAGTAGTAAATATCTTCACATGTAAACATCGATACATTGTTTAAGGATTAGCATTAGTATGGAGCCAGTGTGTACTGGGTACAGGGTACCTTAATGGCCTTCTTGATGGGGCAGAAAGGGGGCAGCAGCACCGACACCTGGTACACCGGGCTCGCCTGGTTCTGGTACTCCGAGGCCAGCTGCGTCTGGAACCACTCTGGCTGGAGGCAGGTGAACTTGTCTTGCGGCAGGGAGTTGCAGTAGCGGTGCACCAAGCTCATGGCCGTTTCCAGCGTCACAGAGGCTACGCACACCAACCGAGTCACGTTAATACTAGCACCATTCCGTATTTACTGGGATTGTGTTTTATTTCATATCCATCATGAGACACAATCCACTGGAGAGAAAGGAGTAAGGTGGGTCTTCAAGAGACTTGTGTTCTAAGGGGAGGTATCTAGGGGATTCAGGCAAGAGGTGGCCATCAAACTCATTAGTAGGCCCCACTAGCGATTTATACTCCTATTATTATAGTATCTGAGGGCTCTTTACAGTAGTTTTCCCAATTCCTTAGAGGCTGACTTAACTCTGAATTCAATGGAGCCCCCGAGTCTTAGCTAGTATTATTTAGAATTTTGGCTTAAGAGATTCAATTCATTTCGATCCTTCACGCTGTTCTACAACAAACACCCTACCCCTGCTAGTCTACTGCTATCTCCCTCTAGATCCTTAAGCTTAAGTTGGGAGGCCTAAATTCCGACCCTCCTCCGTATTGCAGGTATATTTGGTGGTCAGCTATCTTCCATCCTTGCCCCGCCCAGCAGACCCATTCCTCCTCTGGGAAGTATGTTTACGAGAAATTAACAGGCTGATAAAGATATTGAAAGAAGAGTGAATGCAGGAATCTCTGATGGAGAACTGAACGCTGTTAGCGCAAATAAAAAAATTGTCCAAAGCGAAGCTGGCAGTCCGCAATGGAGTGCTGATACCAACCCTGATGTATGGCAGTGAGTATGTATGGTAAAACCAAGGATGACCATGTTAAAAATGTGGAGATCCGGAAAGAATGCAAGACTGATGTAAGCGTAGAGAAAAAGATTAAGAAAGCGAAGCTTAGATGATTTGGGCATGTAGAGTGAACAAACGAAGAAAGGAGTGTAAGGAGAATATATGATGCGAAAGTGAATGGTAGAAGAAGTCAGGGACACCAGAGGAAGGCATGGCAAGTGAATCAAATACTTTAGTCGGGCCATGTCAATAGTCAGAATGACAGAAGAGGGTGTATGAGATGTTGTATGAATGAGAATAAAGCAAGGAGTGTGTGCCAAGACCGAGTTGTGTGATGGTTCATCGTCTGCCTACCCCTGCGAGGAAACGACGCGATAGTTAGTTAGTTATACTGTGACGCTCAACACATAACTTCAATGGACAATGTGTTATGTGAGTTATGAGCAATATTTACCATTTCCACAGACGTAGGGTGGACACAGTTTCCTGAACTTCTCGTTCAGCTCGGCAGTGGAGGGAATGGTTCGTTCATCCACATCGTTCACAAGAACCTGCACAAATATAATAATTCTAGTATTAGACTGATCAGACCAGTCTTAAGATGCCCGTATGCGGAGTGAAATCTGTCCGGTCACAAAGCAATAAACTATCATAATTTTACAATAGAATTCCACCATAAATTAAGTACGTACTTTGACAATGGATAAATAGAATGGGCTAATCTGAGAAGATATTGAATAAATAATAGTCCATGAATAGAATATATCATTTATTGTGTAAATGCAAAGTCATAATTAGATAATACAAGTTAACAAATATTTTTACATTTATCTCGAAAACTTTAAATATTTGATACCAATGCTCGAGTCTATAAACAATAAATATAGTAATTAAGTAGATATAAGTATTAAGTTATTATTAAATATATAGGTATTTTTTTCCTTAAAAAGAAAGACAAACATTCCCGGATTACAGACAACCTGACAATATTTGAAAATAATAATTGGACTTGCTAAGCCGTATCCCTGGGGAGTTATTATTTTGACTTTGTTTTCTCTTTCTTATAAATTAGATTCATTTAACTACTACATAATTGTATGTCTGATATAAATATTGTGTGTATAATTAAACACTTAGCAGTTTCTTCTTCTCGACTACTTTCTAAAAAAAACATGATCACCTTTTCGTTATTAGTTTGCTACTCTTTAATTGTCTTATATACAGATGCATATGCACCTATGCGTACTTACTTATTCTACCAATTTTGTTTTTAGGGAATTCTCGCTTTAGGCTTGTGCTTATTATAGTCTTGTTTGTAACTTGTTTAACCTCTGGAATGCCAGATTCCCGTAGATAAAGCGGAAGATGTGGGAAACAATAAAATAAAACCAATGTCGGCGATTGAGATATAGGGAGCAGAATATAGTGAAAATAATAATGTCCATTAAATAAATCAAAAGAAAAGGATCCCGGCAACATATTCTCCAAAATTTTAAAATCAGATTTTAATCCACTATCTGCGGAAAAGACGCAATGTGATAACTTCAAAGCGAAATAACGATATTTGTATTCCGTGTTTGGTTTCTCCTTCCTTTCGAAAATAGCCCTCAACTACTTGTCAATTATTTCGATTTTGCACGTCAAAGAGCACTGCTAGAATGCATGCACGCCATACCGTTTGAAAAAATAGTTTTTTTTGTATAGAATTTCAAGGAACCAAAAAAAAAACTTCTAAATGCGTTTTACTGTATCGGCATGTCTATAATAATATAATATAAGAGCGTACAAAGATGTAATACTTATTCCTTCAACGATACACCTGTTTGCCATCCAATCAATATGTAAGTCAATAATGGCTTTCAAATATACAATCACATTAGATGGTCAAAATAATGAATAATGGTAGATTCACACCAACGTCCGGATCCGCTCAGTGACGATGTTGGATTCTAAATAAAAACAACTTGCTAGGTTCTCATCTTTTGTCTATTCTCCACTCCCAACCTATATACCGGTCAGTTTGCTTTTTGAATTTATCTGTGACCAACCTTAAAACAAATCGGCGACGGTGCCGCTCTCGACAGGCAAAAGTTTCACAACCCGCTCCTGACAAGACAGCGGGTATATTCGCTACCATTCGTCTTCAATCGTTTGTCGCAGTAAGTGCCTCCAGGGACTACGCCTCTTTTCGTCTTTCGTCATTCGCATCACATCCGTCTCTGGAGGACACATCAAATTTCGTCATCCATCGCTCGAGGCAGCCGGCCGTTTCCTCTCAAGGACCTCAGGTGAGCAAACTGGCTTAAATTCCTAATTATTATCCACAATATACAATCAAATCTTCCATCAAGTAGTATTCATTGTACAGTCCACTTTATTTCACAATTCATCCGAAGCTGAAACATATTCGGCGTTTTTCGCAGTTTTCGGATCGAACAGACGATATTGTTCCGCATGAGAGCTTATTGATATGGTATGAATATCAATCAAGGAGTATGTGCCAAGACAAAGTTGTGTGGCAGTATATCCTTCTGCCCACCCTTGTGATATTTAACTACTTAGCTAGTTAAATAATTATTGTGATGTGTAAAATTACTTACATCGCAGATTTTTTTTAATTGAAAACCATTTTTTTTATCACTAAATAATATTTTTAATAATTATTAATTATTAAAAATATTACTACAAACAACAAAAAAACTATAAATAATCAATAATTATTTGATTTATTTCTACGATCATGAGCCCTATAAAAATTCTCAATTTCGATTATGTACTTTTACAATTAACTGACAGCTGGTAAAATTTCTATGGCTGTTTAAACAAAAAATTGCTGCAGATTTGAAAATACGATATAAAAGGTTAAAAATAAATAAAAACTGAATGCCACAAAAATTTTCCTGAACTTAAAAAAAATCATGCATGTGGCTCATTCTTCCTCATTTCACAACTCACTCAGATCTCTTATCTTAAGTGTTCATAAAATGATATAATGCAAGTCTGGTATGAAGCTACTCACCTGGTTGAGCAGGCTCTCTGTCTTCTGGAAGTCCTTATAGCTAGCAAGGAACTTGGGCAGCGTTGCCTCGGCCACGAGAATGGCGTACACCGCCTTCTTATGTCGTCCGCGGCCCTTAGCTTGGATGTAGGAGCGGTAGTTCAGGATAGGGTCGAAGCGGACCACGAGCGTGCAGCGCGGCACGTCCATGCCCTCCTCCATCACCTGCGTGCACACCAGGCAGTTCAGCTGCCTGCAACATGCTCCAACAATATTATATACGCTACAAGCCTAGAAAGATAAGCATACGCTTTTGGCCAAATTAAAGCTAACAGTCACTTGACAACGCGGGAACTTTAAGACAGCATTTAATATCAAGTCCATAAACCACCAATGTCTTAAAGACAATACAGGATCGTAAACAAGGATGTGAACTAAAATTGCTCGAGACTATTGTCAATATTTGTACTGTTAACTCGGAGGATCTTCTATACATTGACGGCGAAGAGGTCGGGAAAACTTAAATCTATGAGAGTCGCCCAAGATCGGCAAACCTGTAAAAGTTCGAGGGATAAAAAGCGGCAATGCTTATGATGTAATACGTATGGGATGTCACCCTAGTTGAGAGCTTGGGGATTCAGTATTCTCTATATCATCACTGTAAGTAGGCAAAAACAGTAGAATTAATGAAATGTCCTTACTGCGAGATGAACTTCATGACAACCTCCTTGTTCTGCTTCTTCTCATAGAGGGCCTCGCGCGTGTCGGAGAAGGGGTTGACGTTGAAGCCCACGGCAAAGTCCACCTTAAGGTACTCCAGCTCGGGGCAGTTGGCCGCTGCGTGCTTGAGGATGGTGGCCAGCACCTTGCAGGCAAACCTCTCTTGCACAAACACCATGGCGGACAGGCTCTCCTTGTAGGTGTTGTACTTGGGTACTGAAACAAGTCCTTTTTAGCGATTTGTGCATATTTTAGTCATTTTAATGCATATTATTCGATGTATAGTATTACCATTATTGGACGCCATGTACTGCGGCGAGTACTCCTTGAGAATGTTCAGCACGTGCTGCACCCGGGGCGAGGAGAACTTCACGATCCTGTCGAGGCCGCGGTGGTTGGACATGGCGCTCTCCAGTATGGCGCGGGCGCGACTGAAGGCGGTGATGGCGAGCTGCAGTGCAGCCTTGCGGGCGGCCGTGTCAGCGTGCAACTTCAGTCGCTCCGAAGCCACGGTGTACGCCAGCAGGGCCAGCGAAGCCCCGTACACTCCAAAGTCATCGAAGTACTGCATCAAACTCGCCGTGCAGTTTTTTATGAATTTCTTAATCTGAAAACAAAAAACACAAGTACTGATTCTTCATTTACCCGGATTGGTTTAGCCGGGATGCTTCAAAGCCCGAAAGATTTAAAAAAAAAAAAACAATAATTTTACTATGTGGAAGCACAAGAGTACATAATGCAATTTATTTTCAACATTTTGTTGAAACATAAGGCCTTGTTTCTGATCATATTTCATGATGAGAAGACCGGGTTATACCAAAAATGTCTTCACACAGTAAAAGTTTTTAGACAAAATAAGTTATGCATTTGGGAACCTATTTTTGGACACTTGCATATTGTGCAGACCGGGTAGAACATTTCACACTAGGGCAAGGAAACATTTTTCAAGCAGGGTCGATAGGAAAGGTGAATTGTCAAATGTAACGACTTGCTTATTAGACAATCATCATTCATGTTAAAACAGTATTTATACCATAGATTCACTTCAAATTGTGTCAGTCTGAAGATGTCCGTTATGAGGTGAAACCGGTCCAGCCTTTAAATAGTAGAATAAAGTTAAAAAATTGATATTAAATCATTGAGTGGTACCTTATCAGGCTTGGCCTTCATCTTGGTGGCGTTGGGCAGCCGCGAGGAGGGGGTCTGGGGCTCCAAAGTCATGATGGCCACCACCTGCGAGAGGCGGAGCAGGCCTTCCAGGGTAACCTTCTCCATCCCCCGCGAGGTGGGTGGCTGGAACGGGATGATGAACTCCGTGGGGTTCGTCGAGTGCCTGAAACACATCATCTCACATCAAGGTTGTGAGTATAAGGGGCTATTTCACCACCTCTCAATAAACGACTATTCATTAGTTAACTCTAATCATCGGAATATTCGTTAGTTATCTCTTTCCGCAAGTTTGGCTGGCAAGGTCGCTTTTTTTCAAACCTTATCCCGTCTGCTGTCACGTCTGTCAATACAATGCCGTTATTTCTAACATAAACTAACTTTCACAACACAACATACGCGCGCGATGCTCATTACATCCCTGTCACCAAATAGTTAAACGCGTCTCTATATTTAAATAAAACATATTTCTATTTTATAACTTTATTATTAAATTATATTAGTGAAGTGCATTGGGGAGTGTCTATTATTGCTTGGTGAAGGTTGATAGTTTGTAAGCATGAACATGTTGTATGTGGGTATATTGTACTGCCAAAGATTGTTGTTATTTCATAGTATATTCCGTGATACATTGTGAAGGCGTATATTAGAATTACATACCGTGTGCTTCTTGGAGAGATTTTATCCTTGATTTTGTATCTCCTTTACGGCATTTTTTGTCAAGCGAAATCTTGACCTAAACTCAATGTCATCTAAGACGTATAAAAAATTGACTCTTGGTTTGAAAACACACGGTCTACGTCTTTCCGCCATGTCCTGTTCGTCTAAGATATTTAAATCTTCAACCACTTCCATAATTACAGTAAAAAATCAACTTCAACAGAAAACTCGCCTACTGTCAGCTGTCAAAACAGTACGCCGCCATTTTAAATCAGAAGATAGATACTAACTTGTGCACTTTACGTTGACAGCTTCTTGAGAAGTGGTGAAATAGCCCCTGAATAATACAATAAAGTTATAAAATAGAAATATGTTTTATTTAAATATTGAGACGCGTTTAACTATTTGGTGAGAGGGATGTAATGAGCTTCGCGCGCGAATGTTGTGTTGTGAAAGTTAGTTTATGTTAGAAATAACGGCATTGTATTGACAGACGTGACAGCAGACGGGATAAGGTTTGAAAAAAAGCGACGTTGCCAGCCAAACTTGCGGAAAGAGATAACTAACGAATATTCCGATGATTAGAGTTAACTAATGAATAGTAGTTTATTGAGAGGTGGTGAAATAGCCCCTAAGTGGAGTATAGGTCATGTACAACTCTAATAGAAAAACTAAGGAATGAGGGCCGAGTGTCAGGAAAGATACCTTAAAAATGATTGACAACAAGATTTGAAAGCGCATAGCGCTCTAAGATGATGTTAAATATCCAAACCACATTAATAATCATCCAATCATGTGTAAAGAAAAGCACAAGAGAAAAAGGTTAATTGTCAGACAGGGATTTGAGATGGGTACCGCTGTAAATATCAACTTCGGCCACGGGTTGTGCATCACCGACAAAGATTAACAAACAAGCTTACAAGATAACTTGGGAGATATGTTCCAAATTCGTGGAGCATATCATGGCATTATAAGTCTTCTCCAGTTCCCGGATTTCCAGCAGCACTCCATCCGGCTTTATGTTCTTGTTCAAAAGAGTGGCCGTCAAGCCTGAAACAAATAATATGTTAGTTGTTGTGACCCCAACATAATAACGCACTGTCACGATTCTTTCTGTTTTATTTCTCCACATTGTTTGAAAAATCTAAAAGGAGCTGATTCAGAAGGCATTTTCAAAGTGGATGACAATGTTTGACAATGCCTTCAACGCAGTTTGACAACATTTGTAAGGCAAAATGGCATTCAAATTTGTCATATTGCTTGTTTAAAATTATTCAATAAGAAAAAACCGCGTTGAAGACGGGTAGCTTCTAGTAATGATATTGGTCTGTCGTAGTTTTATCTAGCGCCTATTAGATGCGCAGTGCCCAATTGAAGGTCGAAGAGAGTTACCGATGATCTTGGGGTGTAGTTTCTTGGGTACTCTCTCAAAGGTTTTCATGATTTGGCGCATGGGGTGATCGTCCACACCGTGGTGGCACTCGTCAAACACCAGCAGGTTGATCTTCTCCAGCGACACGAAGTTGTGGTTCAGCATGTCCACAAGAATTTGGCTGGTCATCACCATCACCTGCAGATGTTCAACAACATTAGTAATCTAACTTAACTTTAACCAACCCAGAGTATCAACTGTTAACCTAACTATTCAACCTAGTTATGTTTTATTATCATTTAAAGAAAAAAAAACACCTGTCGTTGGTAAAGCAATAGTTTGTAATCATTAAATGGGGGGAAAACAAATTTTAAAGTACCTTACAGAGTAAGAAATTTAGAGATGTACAAATTTTGACGATTTTTTGTAAGCCAATAGCTTCGTTCAGATGGCACGAGGCATGTGGTAAATAAGATAGACAAGTGTACACAAGTACCAAGCAATAGTTGAACATTAATGGAAATTCCAGAATATGTATATAATATTATTAGTCGCATTTGATTTTATACACTTTATTTTACCCTTTTGATAGTAAAATTATTTATTTGGTAGTTAGGAACTGCCTCGGGCAATAGCCATGCGACAACTGGACAAAGCTAATGAAAAATGAATGTAAGTGGCTTATTGCTAAATGTACATTCTCGATGTGAAAAGAAGAATTTTTACAACTTGACATTGATCAAAGAATCGGAGTGAGTGCCCTCTCCATTTGTTACTTTGGCAGCGTTATGAAGTTGTTGTTTTCAACAGGATAGGGTGGCACCATACCTGCACTCTCTCCAGCTGCTTCTGCCAGTCTGCGAGGCACCATAGGTCAACCTTGTCCTGGCTACTGTAGCCGTGCACGCTGAGGTTGGTGAGGTCGCGCAGCACCCCGACTTGCTGCTCTACTAGCACCACGCTGTTCACCAGGTAGAAGGTCCTCTTGCCTCCGCGGGAGTACGGCGCCTGGATGTCCTTCTGCTGGCGCTTGATGATCTGCAGCACACACACACATAACTTATCAGTTCTGGTTGGGCAGAAGGACAGATACTAATTGAACGCACACAGAGAGCAGACCTGAACGGCGATAAAAGTTTTTCCAGAGCCGGTGGGCAGGAATATGATGGTGTTCTGTGCCATGCACTGGCGCTCAATGTGGTTCTGGTAGGGCCTGGCTTGCATTTCCTCGGCCATCTTGCTACGCCAAACAAACAACAATACATTCATTATATCAATTATGGCGATTGGAGTGCCTACTAATTAATCTATAATATTATATATTATGAGTTGTGAGGGATGGGTTGGAAATTGATGGTATTTTTCCTATTTATTGTAAATTATTGAAATAAAAATGTATCATTTAGGTTCTTTGTGTTTTGCCTCTTTTAAGAATATGTTTAGAGCGTTAAAATATAATGTATGTCATAAAAACTAGTGTTTTTTAACGAAATACAATATTACAAAAAAAAATTGTGGTGTCTTACGAAACCGGTAAAATATTAGCATTAAATAGATCAATAATTAATAATATGACAAATCTTTAAAAACCAATCATAAACTGATTGAAAACATAGAAAATTAATTATGAAAATACTATAGAAATTTACATTGTCCTTGGCGAAAGTTCTGGAAAAGTGATGCAACTCACCTCACAAAACAAGACTTCCTTTAGCTATATTTTGAATAACGTACTATATATTAACTTAAAGGTTCAAAAGGGAGGACTTAAAAACTATGCGAATAACGTACATTTTGAAGGAAAATCTGATATTATAATTTCAATGAACCGTTTTTTTGTTTGTTAGGGTGTAGGATTCCCCGAAAGCTTGTTCCGACACGTCACACGGAAGGGAGCTGACGGAATAAAAAGTATATCGCTGTTTATCTGTCAGACTCACTTTCAAAACAAAAGCAAACTTTCTGTTATTTTGTCTATGCTTTTAATTTTTAAGGTTGATAGAAAATGTTTTAAGAAATTGATGATTTGACTTATTGTAATTATTACGAAGAAAGTAACTTAAGATGGAATACAAATTGTGGTTACATTGCTAACTAACTAACTAACCATCACGCCGTTTCCCACAGGGGTAGGCAGAGAGGACGGACCGCTATATAACTCTATATTTGCACACACTCCTTATTTCATTCACATTCATACATTGTCTCATACATACTCTTCTGTTATTCTGACTCTTCACATGACCTGATTAAAGTATTTGATTTACTTGATCGTGCCATGTCTTTCTCGGGCGTCCTCGACTTCTTATTTCATTCACTTTCGCATCATATATTATTTTCAAACTCATTTTTTCGTTCATTCGCTCTTCATGCCCAAACCATCTAAGCATCCCTTTCTTGATCCTATTTATTACGCTCACATCAGCCTTGCATTCTTTCCGGATGTCCACATTTTTAATACGATCATACATGGTTTTACGCACATACGTCTCAAGGATCTCATTTCCACAGCATTCAGTCTACTTTCATGCTTCCTCTGCCAGTTCCATGCCTTACTGCCATACATCAGGGTGGTATAAGCACTCCATCGTGGACTGCTAGCTTCGCTTCTTTGGACAATTTCTTTTTTGCGCCAACAGCGTTCAGTCCTCCATTAATGGAGTTTTCTGCATTCACCCTTCTTTCAATATCCTTATCAGCCTTTCCGTCTCTAGTTAGCATACTTCCTAACTACACAAACTCATCCACTTGCTCCAAGTATTCATAGTTCACAACTTCTCTTTTTCAAACACCATGACTTTGAATTTACTTACTTACATTCATCATCAACTCATTCTGCATACATACTTGTTTAGAAAGCTACATTGTTTAGAAAGTTACTTGGGTTACATTGCTTGTTTAGAATTTGATATTTACTAGATTTTCTTAAACGGGCTTGAACAATGCAAATTTCCGGTAACACTGGTAAAAACTATAGCCGGGCAAAGTTTTTGGCAACACGGGCTAATCACATAAATAAACCGAGAAGAAAAAAAAGTTATTTTTCTTAGTATAAAACGCAAAGAAAACATGTAAGTGTACTTCACATGATTAATTTTGATTGATTTAAATTTAATGTCACCATCTTTACTTATGTATATACTGATAATTGATTGGTCCACGTATCACGTAAATTACGCATTTTTACTTTATTCATTTCACCATATATTAGTAATGAGAATAATCGATACATCCAATTACAAAACAATATCATAATCGAATGAACTGCTTGGATTGATACCAACTCGTATCAAGTATAAGAAGAGAAGAGAAGGTTTTCATTCCAAACCGTTGGGCCGGGAACTTACGGGTTTAATTTTCTCTCATCAATATACACATTAGAACCGTCCTTTTTTTAAATAGAATCTAATTTTGATGACTTAAAATGTAAATTTGGGAACTGCACTTTGATAAAAAAATTATTATTGCATCATTATGCAGTTTTGATTCATTACTCTATATGCATGTCATGTATACGTTTGGTAACTTCTTATTATTTATGTCCTGCAGAAAAACGTCTAAAGAAAGTTTTACATTTCTTTGGGCTTAAAAACCTTTATCGCAAAACATATTACTCCACCATTTTGTTGACAAATCGAGCACATTCTTTGAAACGTGGATTGTGAACATGAATAAAACCCTTAAACTTGTTATCTTCAGTAACAACCACACGTTTTCTATACCTATATATACTTTTGTAGATTTTAATTACAAATAATATAATATAAATTTAAATCGATTAATATTAAAGTAACATTTGAAGTACCTCAAGGTGCCCATCTAGCTTTTCTTCTTTTTAACATATTTACTAACGATATTGCCAAAGTATTTTCTTCCTCGCGTTTTTGACTTTTTGCAGAATCTGACGACGATATTAAGATCCTTAAAATAGTAAAATCTTATCATGACTGTATTCTTCTATAAATTGATATTGACTCCTCTAATGATTTGTGTGAAACTAACTGCCTATAACTAAACATTGAAAAATGTAAAATTATGTCATTTTATAAAGCTCATAAACAGATCCTCTTCAATTATAAATTTAACAGTGTCTCCCTATCTAGCGTCAGATCTATAAAAGATTTTAGTGTCATTCTAGACTATATATATTTTTTCGGGAACACATTAATAATGTAGCTGATAAATCACAAAAAATTGGATTCATCAATAGAATTTCCTGTGACTTTAAGAATATAAAGACCCTAAAAACTCTTTACTGTTCATTAGTTCGCCTTCGTGTAGAAAATGTCAGTGTCATTTGGTTCCTTTTCTATACCGTTCATATTCATCGTATTGAATCCGCACAACATCGTTTCTTACGCGAAATTGCACGGAGATTAGGGCGAGGAAGAGAGGATTATTCATATTTTAAAAACGAAAAAACATTGAAAGTTTCTTCACTAGAAAAGCGTAGGAAAGGCTTTGATTTAATTTGCATTTTCAAAATTATTAATTGTATAATTGACTCATCTTATTTGTTGCAACTCATCCAGTTCAACATTCTTTGCCGCAGACTTAGAAACAATGAATTGATGCTCCTCAATCATCACTCTACTAATTAAGGGTATCATTCTCCACTGTCCAAAATGTCGAGACTTGTTAACTCAAGCCATGGTTTTGAAATTTTTGGTACCAGTCTAAATGATTTTTGTCATTGTTTACGACTTTACCAAAACTTTTAAATTGACCTTTTTTTGATTTGAATGTTCTTTCTTGTGTGTATTTTGTCTCATTTTTTATTGCTTCATTTAATATTATGTATGTGCTATCCTTTCTCTGTTGCTCTTTTTTTTCCCATTTTGTGTTTTGTATTTTTTTTTTAAATTGAACAAAAGTTCGTTAGTTTATAAATAATGTAGAATCAAGAGCATTTGATACTTGATATTTTAGCTAACTTACACTCTAGGGGATTTTTTTTTTGAAGTACAGCGGGTCGCTGTACTTCCGAGTCTAAAACCGATAATTTCCGAGTATTCATTACTTTGAAGAACCCTATAAATATTTATAGGGACGACGGAGCTAAACTCAGTAATTAATAATATCTGGTATTAGACCGCTATTTTAAAACCAAACCTCAAATACCACATTAAGTAAATTAATGTAGGCAATACGGCAATACAATATATAAATCACTTCTTCCCAAATAAAAACACTTTTCACCACAATCTACACATATGCCTTTATGCTGAACACTGCAAGACTGTTTAAAATGTTCGCAAAGGAAAAAGAAGCGTTACACGGTATATTACCCCAAAATCAATTACGATAAATCAAGATGATTCTGCCACATCGCTAACACGTTTCAGTTATGCCATCACTAGTAGGATGGATGGATATAGAATATAGAAAGAACCTACGGAATTTTGTCTATGACATTCGATGACAAGTGGTAGTCTAGTAGTGTCAATTTTGATTATTGACGTCGGTAGTGAATAGTCGAGTCAAAATACTTTTATTGGCAACCGGTGATCAGCAATGTCTAATATAAGAAGATTTTGTAAAAGCTATGAATTCTGCATAGTTGTTCTTGTAATGCTGCAGGTGCCAAATTCATTGAGCGGCGGTAAGAAACTTTGATTTTTGCCTGTTAACGATCGAAACCTTTCAGTAACTGCGTAGAAGCGATGGTAAATCATCTTAATTCTTCCATGAAGTTTTCACACACGCTTCGCAAAAGTTTCAGAAGTGTTGACTCTGATTAGTTCATATGAAACGTACGCTTCACGAGCGCGAGAAACGCAACTCACCAACGGAGAGAGATTGATGGGCAGAAGGTAGAAGTTAGTAAGGACTTTACTCTAGACTTTACAAGTCTATAGCTTCCGTACTTTACAAGTCTATAGCCTCCGTACTTTACAAGTCTATAGCCTCCGTACTTTACAAGTCTATAGCCTCCGTACTTCGATCCTACGATATAATATCTACGCAACACTCCGCACTCTGCAGAGTTATTATTATTAATTATCTCCTTCGTGGTATTCACTTAAAACAAGAGTATGGTAAGGTTACGGATGTAATGAAGATTAAAACTTTTATTGGCAAATTTTAAATGTGTTTCCTGTAAATCAACCTTTATCCCATCAATTGTCAACTTCACCCTCATTTGATGCTACGAATCACTCTGTTTTATTCCATAACTCACCCATTTAATTATTATTATGTATCCAAATAGCTTCTTTTCCAGTAAATTCAATATAGGATCTTTGTCTGCCCCTAACATTACATCATTATCTTTCTATTATGTACACTTGTTTATTTATCAATTCTTCGTAATATATATTAAGCACTTTCAATTGTTCCCTCCCTCTAATATATGCACTCTCTCTTCCTTCTTTGTATTTTATACTGTCTCACTCTATCATTAACTGTTGTACCTATATATACCTGTTAACTCTGTATTTTTTCTTTAGTTATTATATGTGCCCTGACGAAGCTTGATCCAAGCGGAACCGGTTGGCCTTCATCATAATAAATTCTGTGGTTTTAAAACAAAGTATTCTTTTATTTAATATAATGTCCAACCACCATGTGATTGCTTCTTACGAAAAAAAAAAAGTAATGAAGATTGTTTATTTTTCAGTAAACAACATGAATATGCACGAGGGGGTGACCACTCCGTACGTGGTGGGCGGAGATGTATTCTTTGAGATAGTGGAGCCTTCCCAACTCAGGTACACTTACAGAATAAGGCCAGCCACAAATTTTGGTGGAGAATTTGTAAGACATGTTTAATATTCTAATATCTTTCTCATTCACATTCATCCCGTAGAACTTGGAGTGATCGTGTACACAGCTATTCAACATTACCTACAGTTCGCGGATTGTGCTAATACCTTCATTACCCTCTTCCTTCTTCATTCTTGGGAAAATAGGCAGAAGATCAATCCATTAATGCTTGTAGTTGGTAATACGTACACAGAGGTGGCATTCTTACTTTTCGTATTAGCAAATAATTTATACTTTTTCTCCTGTAAAATGTATCTTTAAATGAAAAAGCCCACTTGGGTATAATTATTGCAAAAAAATAGTTTGTTTCCATAAATAGTGGAAAGTAGAAAAAGTGCTGTAACTGTTCTCCACAGATAATAAAAGTGGAGGTGTTTTAATAATATTCTTAGTTTTTTCTTCTTTTAGTTGTTAATACAGAAAACGTTTCAAGGAACCACCCTTTCAAATGTTACTTACATGAGAAGAGTGTCGATCTTATGCATAATTACCAAGTTTTTCCTTATCTGTACGATAATGAAGGTGGATGGTAAAATTTGATTTCATGACTTCATCTGCTATAGTTGGTGAAATATATAAATACCTGCATGAAACTTTTGCATGAAATTTAACTGTGTATCAATTCTCAATATGTACATATTTTGACGCTTTTTCATTTGTTTGACGCATGCCAATATTGTGCAACATTTGCCTATTTAGCTTATTTCAGCTTGTGTTGTAATATTTTTGTTACCTCTTGAATTTAGTAAATATATTTAAAAAAAAAATGTTTGAAAGATTCTTAGAAATGATATTCTTCACAGAATAGCTCATTTTAATACTTATCAACCCAAACGCAAATACGTATTAGATAAGAAGTCACTTATACTGCCTGCTGTTACATGCAGGCACAATAACCACGCGAAGAAATGAATAATGGTTTATATTATCAACAAGAGATTATAGAATATTATTTACTATCCCCCTATAGGTATCGACGCTGGAAAGGCAAAAGGGCTTAAGCGATACTTTGGCCAAAAATTAGTTAAATATCCAGTTTTAATCAGTTTTTTTGTTCTGCATTGAATGCTTTGACTCATTTAATTCTTAAGACTTGTGGCGCTTCAGCTACCCAAAATGACACAAGCTTGGGACTTTTTTTTAGCTTTTTGTCGCTTCGAGTTAACTTTTTTTCAAAATTCAACTAGGTACTGAAAACTTATGAATTTTACTGTAAAAAAAAACTTAAAGTGCTCTGGTGTAAACTTCCCAAAATGACGCTTCGGCCCTTTTGCCTTTCCGGCGTCGATATGTATATGATATTGACACAGGAAAGTGATATTTCTGTAACGGCCACTAAATTCTATTACCACCGGCTGTGATAATATATTATGTACATGTACACTAAACTTGATTGTTTTCAGAATGAGAGTTTCTGCATGACCAACACCAAGCTGGTGGTGATGGAGCCTATAGAAGGCTGCACCGCCCCAGAAAACCAGGAGGAACTGGAGGGAAATGTAGCCTTCGCTGTTCGAGGGTAACTTACTCTTCGTATTTTTATATCTTTTGCACATGGTTCCATTCACTCATGTCGGGATTAGAGGCTAATCGGAATATTTCAGGGTTGAAGAATAAGGTTCTTAAACTGGATAAACTCCTTCTAATAATATGTGAATGTGTTCATGAATCTTTGACATTATCTGTTAGCTCTCTGTGGAAGTGTAACAATTGGTTAATTTGTTTGTACGCAGGGAGTGCTCCTTCCTGCACAAGACCCTGGTAGCGGAGAGAGCGGGGGCGCGAGCGCTCATCGTCACGGAAGAGGACAACCTGCATGACCCCAACGCCGACCTCTTCATTGAGATGGTGGATGACAAGTAAGATTCAATTCATTAAGTAGTAATCCATGGACAGGGACCACCATTTAGCTGTAGGTTTAATAATAATTGGCTGATTTATATAGCGCCGTTTTCGTGACAGAGATATCACCTCAAGGGCGCTTTACATCATAATTAACATAATATTACAACTAAGGCTTAATATTAACTTATGCCTAATTCTTATAACTAGTGACTTACAACTAACATATTAAAATTAGCACATATTTATAATGGTTGTTGCCCGTGCTGTCGGACCTAGGGTAGAAAAAAAGTGAAGTAAGTAATATTTAACTATATATATAAACTATGTATAGCACTCGGACTTAAGTGATCAAAACTCTAGTTAAGGAAATTTACGTTATTGTGGGTATGATAATTTAAAAAGATGCGTCTTTAGTTTTGCTCTGAACTCAATTGAGCTGTCAATCTTTCGCAAATGTGAAGGGAGGTTATTCCAAGCTGTGGGGCCTGCTACGGCAAAAGCTCGCTCTCCGAAATTGGTGTTGGGATTGCGTTTAGGTACAGTGAGTCTACCTATGGCCGTTGAAGATGCTGATCGAAGAGTAACTTGTCTCGTGTTAGTATCGCTTGGAATGCACAGTTCCGACAAGTAAGGTGGCGCCATGTCATGTTTCGCCTTAAAAATCATCCAGCATAGTTTGAATTGGATCCGTTCAGGACATTTAAGCCAATGAAGGTTCTTAAGATGTTGCGATATATGGGAATATTTGGAAACGCCAGTTATCAGCCTTGCTGCAGCATTGAAAACTGACTGAAGTCTGTCAGTGTGTATTTTGGGGAGATTTGCATATATGCCATTGCAATAGTCGAGTCGTGACATAACGTAAGAATTTACCAACATCTTTGTGGCATTAGACGTAATATTTCTTCTTATGGATTTAATTTGACGCAGGTGAAAGAAACCTGTGCTCACTGTTTTATTTATTTGGGATTTGAGTGAGAGATCGGCATCTAGATGGACACCTAAGAGTTTTACGCCATTTTTAAGGATGATGCTACAACCAGAAGTTATGAGAAGAGATTTATCTATTATTGACTGGCGCTTTTTTGTTGCTGTCCAGAGAAATTCTGTTTTGGATGGATTTAGTCTTAGTTTATTCGAAGACATCCAGTCTGTGATGGCGGAGATACATTTGATAGTGGTATCTTTTAGTTTGTCTATCTCATTCGGTGCACAATAGAAATAGATTTGCTGATCGTCAGCATAGCAGTGGGAAAGAAGTCCGAATGATTCAATAATTTTTGGAACATCATTGATGAACAAAATGACGTCTTTATCTTAGATATGATTGGATTGATAATGTCGTGGTATTATGTAGATAGCACTGACGGGATTTAAGATAACACATTACTTACTTGTAGCTCTAAATAAAATCAATTCATCATTTTCCTTATGTTAAAAATATTAATGCATTAACATGAAATGCGATTATTACCTTATCATGAATACACACTGAATGCTCTATGTAGTAACATTTAAGATTATAAAATACGGCTGTAACCGCCACTACATACGAGTTTCCTTTTTATACTACTGAGATATTCTCAGGAAACTTCTCCGCATTCAAAATTATTAATTGTTTTATTGACTCACCTTCTCTGTTGCAACTTATCCAGTTCAACATTCCTTGCCGTAGACTCAGGAACAATGAATTGCTGTTCCTCAATCATCACAATACTAATTATGGGTATAATTCTCCAATGTCCAGAATGTCAAGACTTGTTAAGTCAAACCATGGTCTTGAAATTTTTGGTAGCAGTTTAAATGATTTTTGTCATTCTTTACGACTCTACCAAAACTTTGACTAGACCATGGCTTGAATATTCTCTCTTATGTTTATTTTGCCTTATTTTTGTCTTCGCTTCATTTATTATTATGTATATGCTATTCCTTCTCTGTTGCTCTTTTTTCCATTTCGTGTTTTATATGTATTTTTTGTAATTGGACTTTAGTTCGTTAATTTATAAATAAATAAGAAGTCGAGGATGCCCTAGAGAGACATGGCACGAAAACTTGAATCGGGTCATGTGAAGAGTCAGAATAACAGAAGAGTATGTATGAGACGATGTATGAATGTGAATAAAGCAAAGAGTGTGTGCCAAGACAGAGTTATATGGCGGTCCGTCTTCTCTGCCTACCCCTGCGATGAAACGGCAGACGGTTAAGATTCAATTACTGCTGCTTTTAAATTCACAATTTATTTTCTAAATCTGTAAATTACTTTTAAATCTGATGTAAAAAAAATAATTTTGTTGGTTACAATAATGTCGTTTTCCTGTTATGATTTGTTTTTGAAACTTCTCTTTCTCTATTTTAGCTGTCTTATATTTTAGTCTTTAAACTGTTTTTCATTAAGTTATCAGATTTCATCTTTAATCTCAAAGCTGAATGTTTGTCATCAGATCCAACAGAGACGTCAGCATTCCGGTGGGCTTCCTCCTGGGCCGGGCAGGGGCTCAGATCCAAAACACCCTAGAGATGCTGGACTTGCCCTACGCCCTCATCAACATCCCCGTCAACATGACCTTCGTGGACATTCACCGCATGAACCAGCCACCCTGGATCAGCTGGTGACTCTGCCCCAACGCTTGCTCATGGAGAGATTGAAGTCTGTGAACTAGTTGTGAATTCTCCTTAACCCTTTAAACACGTAAATCAAGTAAAGTTTCTTGATTTTATTTTTTCTGTTTCGACACGTATATTGTATTATATTCCAGCCACTGAGAGATATATATATATAAACAAATATTTAAACACATTTGATGAACTGTAGTTCCTGATTCCGCCATGCCCATTCTCTCGGTGGTGGCTCTATAGTTCACGGCTTGTGGTTTTTGTGAAAGCGATTAGAAAAGAGATAAAAAGAATTTTTTGGTTTAACAGATTCGAAGGGTGAAAAATCAAAACAGCGTAATGATTTTATTTTCTATATTGAATAAGAATACCTCAAAACAGCGATGCTTTTCTCCCTCCGTAAGCATTAGCAAAATGTCTACCTACGTCCTAATGAACACAAATACAACCATAGAGATTCCTTATGTCAAAAAACTATTGAAAATCTTAACCATGTCGTTAGATTGGTTATAGGTATGTTTTATTTAAGATGTACATATATGCTAATAGACCTATGCTGGTTCATTCACTAAATATTTTTATGTATAATACATATAAGTGTAAACTGTTTGGATTGATAGCAAAGCTAATCTGGAAGCCCTCAGTCGCTAGACTTAAGACTTCTTTAAGTCCCTCTCCTATCATAAAGTGGTTTGTCTGACTTGTGTTCTTGTACTGCAGTTCTATTTTAAATTACATTCACCCACAACTTTAAACTTTCTCGCCATTATCCAAAATATTATGTAATATTTATGTATTCATTGTCTAATCTATAAATAACACAATCAATTGGACGTAGTTATGCAGAACGCGTCCAACCCACAATTTACCAAAATTGATCAAAACAACAAAAATACATACATTCGTTCCAAAATACCATTGAGTTATTTTGCTTTCACAATTTTATGGTTTGTCTAAACAAATAAATTTGTGTTTCAATTCATGGAATGAAATTTGACAACTATGTTTTAACTTAATTGCAAACTCAGTTGCATACTTTAATATTGCATTTTGTAAACATACATATTATTGCCTACTTGTATTACCTACGGAATTCAATTTCTAACTGAGGCTCTGCCAATTAAAAAAACCAATGTTAATGTAATAAAAAATGTTTGTTAGATTTATCATTTACTGACTGTACTTTATAATATTTCATAATCTATTTATATTGTTTCATATTATCCTATTTGGAAGAAATGTGATCTAGTCAACATTATTAATTGCTTTTCAAATTGTGTTAACCTTTCGTACAAAGAATATAGCAATTATTCTAGTGCTTTACAGAAGTCACAAATTGTATATGTCTAACTAACTAAAATAATATTGAATTGTATGTCGTTACTTTGTTCAATTTATAAACTGGTTATAATTATGTATTATTCATTTCAAAACTGTCACAAATTTTAACTTGTGTACACATTTGTACATACAAGCGCCCTTGAGGTGGTTTTCCTCGAAAACGGTGCTATTTATTATAATTTTTTAAGTTATAAATTGAAACCTGTATATATATATATATATATAAATATATATATATATATATAAATATACACGTTAAAAACTCTCCTTTATTTATACATATGTGCATTAGGGTGCTTCTTATGTGGAGCTTTTTCGAAATTTCACCCTCTTTTTATATTCTACTATTTGAGAAAAATCATAGTTTTTTTGTTCAAAATTAATTTAGTGATTTGTTTCTTTTCAAACATTTATTTTTCATTCTCTGCGGATTTGTGTGAGGAGCGAAAGGTCGCAATTTTGAATGAATTTGACAAATGTATAAACGCAATAAACAAACAGCCGACACTTGATGTTGATGAAAAATATATAATGGACTGAAATTTCCCACACAAAGAAGGTCAACTTTAACATAACAGTGAATTTATGTAGCGCAGTTTTATGATAGTTCGCCTCAAGGGCGCCTTAAACTTTGTTCTATTTGTAAATTAATATTATAAATAGAAAATAATTTCTAAAAATATTATACCAACCCTGATGTATGGCAGTGAGGCATGGAACTGGCAGAAGAAGGATGAAAGTAGACTGAACGCTGTGGAAATGAGATCCTTGAGACGTATGTGCGGTAAAACAATGTATGGCCGTATTAAAAATGTGGATATCCGGAAAGAATGCCAGGTTGATGTGAGCGTAATGAATAGGATCAAGAAAGGGACGCTTAGATGGTTTGGGCATGTAGAGCGAATGAACGAAGAAAGAAGTGGGAAAAGAATATATGATGTGAAAGTGAATGGAAGAAGAAGTCGAGGACGCCCGAGAAAGACATGGCACAATCAAGTAAATCAAATACTTGAATCAGGTAATGTGAAGAGTCAGAATAACAGAAGATTATGTATGAGACGATGTATGAATGTGAATGAAGCAAGGAGTGTGTGCCAAGACAGATTTATATGGCGGTCTGTCCTCTCTGTCTACCCCTGCGGGGAAACGGCGTGATGGTTAGTTAGTTTTTTTTAAATACTAAATTACACAATACTATTTTTTTATTGATTTTGTTCAAACTGTGTAATTATAAGTGTTTGAAAAATAAAATTCTTAAAAAAATTATAAAATCAAAGCGAACCATTGACAATATTTGAAAAAAAACTTAAAAGCGTAAAAAGAAGGTGCCCCATTAAAATTTTCAAAAAGTGCCACTTAAGAAACGCTATGTGCATATTTAAAACTATTGCAAATTAAAATTTATGTGAATATTTGAAAATGTTAAGAATAAAATTAATGTATCTATTTGAAACTGCCACAAATATTTGAACTTATGTATTTAATTTAAATTGTCCAAATCTAAACTAATGTACATATTTGAAATTGTCACAAATATCTGAACTTATGTACATAATTTAAACCGTCACAAAAATACAACACAAATGTTTTTATATTTATTAACTGGTTGAAAATAAATTAGATTTTATTAAAACTTTTACTTTGCTTGTTTAGCTCTGATCTACAGTCAGATTTTTGTCAAAACAAGCAATTTGTAAACCAAACACACAGTTCATGATCATTTATTTATTATCCTTAGTATTAGCAGATTTTTATTTAATTTTGAAGTCAAACCTCAGGTTACGAATAACCTGACAATATTTAAATTACTCCTACCACCATAATAAGCGGAAATGTTGCTTGGGTAATGAGGTAGGACACCCCTGGGTGGGAACTCGACGCTTTGAACCACTTGGCCACTAACCGGTATCAACTAGAAATTGAGGTGTGTACAGCGCCCTTGAGGTGATTTTTCACAAAAACGGGGCTGTACAAATTATCCAAATATTATCATTTTTATCTGCAGGTCAAGTGGAAAATTTAAGAAAAATAATTTAGCTGACCAAATTTTTCTCACTGCTTTCTTATTGCCCTCGCCGCCCTCTTATTGCCCTTCGATGCCCCCTTCTTTCCCCTTAGTCCACTTCCACCCCCCCCGGTTCTCCAGGGGGAGACATAACTTTCGAAAGCACATTTTTTTTAAATTTTGTTTAGCCGCTCAATTTGATTGGTGAAAGGTAAAAAGATAATATTTTTGGTTAGCGGAGGTCGACAAAGAGGTGAATTAAATAAGGCTAAAAAAAATCGAGAATGGTCTTTTTCAAATATTGCTCGTAATTAATTACTCCGTTGAAAAAAGTTTTTTTTCTTGATATATTTTCACTCCGGGCTAATTAGTGCTATTTAAAAATGGTGAACTACCAGTACTATGGGTAGGTGATTTTGGAAATGCGTGCTTTTGCGTAAATATAATATTGCGAAAATGGTTGCAGGGGGATGACCCTTCCGGGGATTTATTTCGGTTTTTTAATTCATTCTTCATACGAACCTGTCCCGTTTTCTCTTGCACCAGTCTGTAGTACATACATGGCCTGTTCAAAAGAAAAGGTGAGTTTTGAATTTTCGCGGGCTGTGTACATTCGATTATCGATTTTTTTTTGTTATGTTGGTACACATATGTTTATCATATGTTAGCATTATCAGGTATTTTGGATTAGTGGTTTGTTTTTGACAACTGGAAAGGTTAGTCACGTTTTTGTGTGTTCTTCGGTTTTTTACTTTTGAAAAAAATGGATCAAAGAATGTTTTAAATTTTGCGTTAAAAATGGAACAAAGTGCTCCAACGCACTTAAAATGTTGACTGTGGCATTCGTCGAGTCTACTTTGTCTCAAAAAAGTGTTTATAAGTGGTACAAGCGCTTTACAGAAGGCCGAGAAGGTGTTAATGACGATGAGCGTTCTGGAGTTGTGGAAAAACAAATCATGGATTTTATTCTTTGATCCACTTTTTCTCAAAAGTAAAAAATCGAAGAACACACAAAAACGTGACTAACCTTTACAGTTGTCAAAAACAAACCACTAATCCAAAATGGCTGATAATGTTAACATATGATAAACATATGTGTACCAACATAAAAAAAAATCGATAATCGAATGTACACAGCCCGCGAAAATTCAAAATTCACCTTTTCTTTTGAACAGGCCATGTACGTGCGAAACACGGTGTGTACCATTGATGGCTAATTGAATCGATGGCAGCCTTATTTTTATCTCCAAGCTCCCGTGAAAAGCGTAAGCCTCGGCTCACTGGCTAATTATTGTAGTTGTCAAAGAGGCTGATACTTGAGCGCCGTGACATTCTGCAGCGGCTTTGGCCCGTAAGCCGTTCCCAGAGCCAGGGGGGTTATACTACATCCCTTGCCCTTAGGAATTCCCTGTACGCCGGCTCTGCTATGAATACTTGATGGTACCTATGCTTCATGCATTAGGAATTGATACCCCTTGAACGGCATTAGTTTGCTTGTTTGGCCGAACTGGGGGGGTGGGGGGGGGAGGTGAACCACCTACCCCAAGGGGCCGGTCTTTCACCAGGGCGATACTGAGAGTATTTACCAATCAAACGCGCCGTACATACATCTACTATATATTCTAATTAAATGTGAAATTATTTGATTGATTTATTTATGGTTTTAAAGTTTATTTTGTAGAACTCCATTTTAATTTTTAGGTTTTTTAATTTTATTTAAACAATAACAATAATTATTTTAATTTTTTTTTAAAAACAATTTTTAGTTAAATGTGAAATTATTTGACAGCTGTTTCGCCTTCTGAGGGCATTATCAAACTGTTGATAATGCCCTCAGAAGGCGAAACAGCTGTCGCGTAAAATAATTACATCGCAGAGCTTTTAACTAAAAAAATTGTTTAAAAAAAAATAATTAAAATAATAATAATTATTGTTTAAATAAAATTAAAAAACCTAAAAAATTATTTGATTGAATTAAAATTATTTGCGCTCCCCGGGTATCGAACATCTGGATTCGTAATCTGAGGTCTCAACCGCTCGACCACGGAGGTCGGGTATGCAGCAAAATTCAGATGAAGTCATAGTCAGGGCTTTGAACTGACCTAATGCTTCGCAGAACACTGGTTACCTTCACAACTAATTTATTGATAACGCCGTCATGCGGTGATGAATCCCAGCCGACAGCGCTCTTGAGGTGATTTTTCACAAAAAACGGCGCTTTACAAATTATCCAAATATTATTATTAATGTTCACCTCCCCTGATGCTCTATACCCCTCTCACCGTAGACTGGAGCAGAGGGTAGGCGGCGGGGCCAGACGTTAGACGATGTAAGTATGCTGATGGCCACAAGGTTTTATCACCCCTTCTAGTGGTCGAACGAAACCCGGCGAAAAAAAACGGTAAAAAATCCGCTCCTCTCGTCTTATGCTTCAATACTTGATACGAGTTGGTACCAATCTTCAGTTTGAACAAAAAAAAATCGTAAAAAGTTTGATCAGGCGCCGTTTGACTCCTACATCATCAGGCAAATGCGGAGGTCTAAAAGGTCATAGCCGTTCACGCCCTCCCACTCTCACCCTGCATTATATAAAGTATTTGTAAGTATTATTATTAGTTTAAAACAAAAGCCTGGTACTTTAAGCATAAACGGTTTTCACCTTACTTTATTTTTTTATTAGTGGTATCATTCATTTCTTAAATTGTTAAATTAAATTTTCAAAAAAGTAGTAAATATCATATAAAATATCAAAAACAACAAAAAATACTCGTAAATGATTTGCAAGAAAACGCCGTCCCGACCAACGGAAGGAAATACTCGGATATTCTACCAGGAGCACAAGGGTGCTAGTAGGTGACAATTATTTCTTAACCGCCAAGAAAGTATTTTATTGGATTTATTTGTAGAGTTCGGGCGTTTTTCAGCGTTTTATGTATCCGGAGTACAGAAATCAGCCGAGTAATTTTATTTTCCGGGAAACAACGCCGTGAGTTTGAACAAAATTTCGTAGCGGCGCTAATGTCGCAAGAACGAAATACCAGGGTAACAGAAATATGAATGGGTATTTTATTTCGGTTTGGTTATTATTGTCATTTTATTGAATCGATGCATTTGTCAACATTAGTTACCAACTAGGCAGATGTCTGTTATAAGAAAGCAATCGTGCCGTGACATGTTGCGCAATTAACTAATTGAAAAGTATATTTATAAGAGAATCAAATTAAATTTTAAAAAATGTTCCTAAACCTTTGCTGATAAGGGCGACCTTTTTCTGTTTTCGCACACAGGCGGCGGCACTTACCGAGACGCCTCTGTGTTTATCCCGGACATGAGAAACTGCAGATTGTTAGACATAAGCGCTGCATCATCAGCATCACTAATTTCAGTATCCCAAAGGTAACAGACTTTCAGGATAGTGTTGTTCCGGTGATTGTTTGATCTATGCAGCCTGACAGATGACATGACACACACTGACAAATAAAAGACATTTTGTTGTAAATTATATTATTTATTTAAAAACATTAAACTGGAGACATCATATATTATCCAATCATTTTTTACATGGTAAAAATACACAAAGTCAACTAAAATGAATGAGTTCATTCGTTAGGTACTATTTTTATTTTATTAAAACAAATCAAAATTTGAGTTCTAAGCTAACTTTTCTTAAGACTATGTTAAAATTAACATAAATCATTGTTTAAAATTGAACAAATGGTGATTATGTTGAAAAAATATAATCGATACGTAAATTGTATTGTTTTAATTTTTTATTACGTTATAATTATTTACCGTTATCACTGGACGAACTTTTATCTTAGAAGGAGACAGTACGTTAACATTATGCATGAGCTAAGTTTGTATGCGACCGGTGCTGGCTGCTAATACACTCAAAACACGTACTTATTAATTGACAGTACACTGTAACGATATCATTGAATGCTTCAGAAGTTTTTCTTTGACAATATTTACATACAAATGAAAGACATAGAACAGGTAATTGTTATTTTGACAGATTCCGTGCGTTCAATGGAAATGCGATTGACTTTGGTGATATATTCCCAGAGGCAGACGCAGACACAGGTCCGGAGCCGAGTCCAACGGCGCCATCAAGTAAGGCGAGAGGCGCGGTTTGCCCGGGGCGGACTGCTCCAATAGCGCCTGCACAGAGCCGGCCCCGCGTTGGAGTGCGTCAATTTGATCTCTCTCAGCTTTGGGGTTAGCGATGTTACGATTGTCTACACACTTAAATAATACAAAAGAAATACGAAGGGATTTAAGCCGCTAATAAACACAGTAAACCAGGCTAAATCATAGAGCATGACAGAAAGCAGCGATGGATGAATGCGATGTTGAGTAGAAAACGCGTGATATAATGTGGGTACAGTACAGTACTAAGGCTAATATTATTTAAAGTACGTACATAAATATTTTTTCTCAACTCTCCAAAAAACATTTATTTAAAGAAATCATTGATCTGAAGACGTAAAAATAGCTGTAAATATTATATTACACTCTTAAGTATGGTAACATTGACTTACTTTAACTTAACCTACCCTTTTAACGTTAGTATTAAACATGGCCGAGAACAACAACAGTTTGTTATTTGACACTTCCGAAATGTTTTATTAAACTTTCTGAACTGAAGTGTTTTGGTAAAATAGATATTTTTCTTAAATTAAGTCGCACTTTTTTTGTACTGGCATAAAAATTGCACGCCTCTTATTTCATCCCGCAGGACATTAGCTGAAGTTGTCTGGGTGATAGGGCAAAGGACTGATACATCTTTACTAAAGTAAAATGGATTATAAAACCCCTCTTCAGGGAGAAAAACTCTTTTTGAGTAAATAAAATAATCTGATGTTTTAAAATGTATTGTACTTTTAAACCTATTCTTTATCAGTCGTCATTTTCGGATCTCGTGGTTTCGTAATGTTTACCAATTCTATTTGCGCAGTCTGGACTAACTGGTCAGTATTGCAGGGAAACTTCGATTTTATACCAACGTGCATTTTCCTCGGAATTGGCCATCAACCAAGTCTGGGAACTGATCTTGAATTGTCATCGAAAACATTAACAAGTGTGTCTTTTTCTACAAAACTTCAGAATTCCGCAATCAGAAGGCGTGTGGGGCGTAGTTTCGAAACGATCATGGCACAACTGTCATCATACCAATCTACAGGACTCAACACGTTTACTCATTCTGTTTCTTTAGTCTATCACCTTTACAGTTGGTTTGTGTTCTTTTTACTTCTACTTCTTTTCAGATGATCCTGAACAAGATGCATGTCCCTTAGCCAATTTTGTAATAATTGCTGTAGCCTCACTTGACTAAGGTATTCAAGATTCGAGTTTGTTTTTCTCTAGCTTTCTTCCTAGATGTTTCCAGCTAAATTTTCTCTATGGTTGTTCATAAAATCTCCGATGAACCATTTAGTGCATTTATAATTTGGGTTGTTTCTGATTTGAGTATCTTCTTCTGGTTGGTTGCTTCACTAGTGAAGAGTGTTACTCCGCGGCCCAGTGACGCCGTGTGCGCCCGCCTACCAGTTGAAGTAGCCCTTGGGGCAGTCGCGCGCGGAGCCGCACCAGCGCGTCTGCAGCGTGGGCGGGCACGCAGTGCCGCCGCGGCGCGCCTTGCGCACGATGCGCCGCACCCTGCGCGTCTCGCCGATGCCGCACGTGCGCGAGCAAGCCGACCACTCGCCCCACTCGGACACGCGGCAGTCGCGGGATGGACCTGCGAAAGAGATTTATTATAGTGTCATTATTATTGTTAGCAGATTTCAAGCCATCGTCAAGCCTCGAGGCCAAGGTCAATTAACAGTAAAGATGGTACTCATTGGAACGGTTAGTAGCCGACTAGACCAAAGTATCGGATTTGAACCCGGGCATCGCGGGTTCAACCCTCTGCCTGCTAAGTCCTCGATCATGATTGCACAATCAACATTTCCGCTTTAGATGGTGGGAGCAGGGCAGGGAGCAGGGAGCAGGGAGCAGGGAGCAGGGAGCAGGAAGCAGGGCGAGTTAGTTGGAAGGTGGAGGCGGTACTCACGCGTCTTGTGGTGGAGGTGCTTCCTGCGCTTGCCCCGGTAGGAGCGCGCGATGCTGCTGAGGATGGCCTGCTTGTCCCCCCGCGGCAGTTCGTTGTTCTCGCGAGGCTCCACCGTGCTGTTCCTCTCGATGCTTGGACTAAACAAATTACAAAGGACCATTAGCAAAACACGTTGTAGGAGGGAGGAAACACGGAGGAAGGACGCTAGTTTATCGGAGCATCTTCCATTGAAATACTGGCAGAGTTACTTATAAAATTAAAGCGTCTTTGAACTGATTCACATTTTCATGTGGATACCGCACAAGAGTCCCAGCTGCCCGGAGCCAGTGTGACTATGACATCCCCGTCGGGGTATGTTGTGGGGCTGGAGAGAGTGGAGAGGGAAAGCAGATAGGGAAGAGAAAGCTATTCAGATGTGATAATGAAACACAGCTAACGCCATTTCAAGTAACGTTTCGATTCTGAATGGTAGTCTTTCCTCGGGGTAATATCTACCACTCTGATTATGGTAGTACAAAACCATCGTAAGGTTTTGTAGATCCCAAAGACTTCGATTGGCTGGAAATAATTTGAAATGAAAGATGATTGTGTGGAAAGAGGATTGAAGGCCTGAGAACAGAAGACGAATGACTAGACAGCCTGGAGGGTGACGAACGTCTCGTTGAAAGCCAATCCCCATCGAAAGAAGAAGTGTCGAGTTTAATTACCTGGCAGTGTACTTGTTCTCCGGCGTCGTCTTGTAGCCCCCGTCCCGATCCAGTATCCTGGGCGACAGGTCGGGGCCGGCGGGGCTGGCGGGGCTGGCGGGCGGAGTGCCGGCGACCGCGTGCGGCTCCCGCTCGGCGCGCTCCTGCTCGATGGCCAGCGAGAGCGCGTTGTTGCCGTCGAGCACGTCGATGTTGTTGCCCGCCGGCTGCTCGAGCCGCAGCACGTCGTAGCTGCGCTCGTCGGAAGAGTGGTGGAAGGTCTCGGACAGCTCGTATTCTCGCAACTGGGGACAAAACATCGGCAATTTCGATTATCCATTTCGGGGAATATTATATTTAACCAGCAGGTTCTATAGTTCTTCCACTGAGGGCTCCGGTTGTAATAATTAATGTGGAAAGCAGTGTCGTGGCATTGTTCCGCCCTAGGTAGATACATTTTTTCCACCCTCCCGGAGCGTGGATTTATAAAATATAACATTTTGTTTTCTCGCTTCGAATTATTGAAAACGGCGGCAGGCCTTGGGTCGAACACCATTAATTTATACGATTATAAAGCTTCTTATTGTGTAACGGGTTTCTCATAATTATTCTCCGAGATTCAATTTACAGCAGCTGTAGTATCGTGCCGTGTCAACCACATAGTTCGTAAAACACTCTTCCGCACCAAGAAGTTTTCAGTAAAATTCCCCTGTAGGTTATTGTAACATCCGGCATTACCCCCATGAGCAGGGCCAGTTCTACAACATCTGACGCCCTGTGCAGTACATACCGATTGCGCCTCTCCTCTATTTTTTATTTAAATAAAATTCCGTGAAAAACTTTTTCCCGTACTTTTTTCGATAGCCGTTGAATGCACAGTGATGTTGTCAGTGCAATAGAAAACATAATTGACCCATGGGTAATTTTAAAATGATTTAAAGAATATTTTAAGTAAATTTAAATAAGATCTTTATTTTCTTTTGGAAATGGCGCCTATGTTTTTGCACAGTTTGAACGTATGATGGTGGATCCGGCGCTGCCCGTGAGCTAATAATAAGGTTTAGCGAGTGGACCAAACGTGGAATATATCCAACAACAAACTTACTACCTTAATCCTTGCTTGAAGGCCGGGATACTTTATCGACGTTATTATGAACTAAATACAAAAAAGACAAAATGTATGATAATTGGATCTAAGAAAATATGCAGTAAAAGCAACATTAAAATTGATGGTGACATTATTGAAAATGTAAGTGATATGAAAAACAACGATTCTTTTTTTGTGTAACGACAAATAACAAAACAGGTTTCAAATTCTCCAAAATAGAGCATTGAGAATTATACTTGGGCGAAATAGATACTCAAAAGGAGCTAAAATGTCAGAGGAACTAAATTGGCTGACAGTTAAACAGATGCTGACATTGAACACATTGATGTTTATACATAAAATGAAGAACAACTTGTTACCAGAGTATTTTTCTGACAAAATTATCTACAATGTTGATATTCACAAGTATAATACAAGGGCATGCAAAGAAATTAGACTACCAGAAAAGAATAAAGCCAACACCCAAAACAGCTTACTATATAAAGGAATGCAATCGTATAATGCGCTGCCGGAAACCATCAAAATTATGCCTTTCAATAAATTTAAAAAAGCCTGTAAAAAATTATTTAAAATGCATATAAACCAAAATAATAAGTAGTGTTTAAGTTAAAATATTATTAGTCAAAAAGAAAATGAAATAATTAGATACTTGTAAACTTAAATGTACAAAGTAACTAATATAAAAAAAAATAAAAATAATAAGACTGTCCGACAGTTGGCGATGTACAGAAAGTATCCAGAACAAGACGTTCTGGTTTATGGTCGCGATTTGGAATGAAGCGCTTTGCAAATTTGATTAATTTTGTGCAAAATAAAGGAAGTATTTAGTTTAAATAAAAAATAATGTCAAGCTACAAAGTGATTGCTTCCTTCGAGAAGTATTTAGTCTTTAGAACTTTGGCGGAATGCCGTCCCCCTAAAATTTGCCGCCCTGGGCCCCTGCCTAGATTGCCTAGGTCTAAATACGGCCCTGTAGCCTGTATGTGTGTCATCTATGAAAAAGAGAGGTTGAAATGGACCTATCAGCGTTATGCTTTTACCTGGTGGGACCCAAAGTCACTATATTTCCAAAACTATTTAATGGGAAATTATTTTAAGACAGATTATTGATTTTTCAAAGCTCGATAGCTCAACGTGAAAATTAAATTTTCGAGTGGAAAGTAGTTGCGTTGTCCAATAAATTTCAGGGAAAAAAGGTTGTGGTAGTTTCATGATGCTAGAACTGTTTTTCAGTTTTTATCGGGACATATATAGATTATGATGCAGTGCAAATTCGGGAATCAATTTCCGAGGGTGAAAGTCTTATTTGAAGTTTATTGAGTCGTTGACTGCCAATGAATGATGAATAAGGGAGCTTAGATTAGGTGACAAAAGCAGATCGTGCGTTCGGTTAACTGGATAAGAATATGGACAGCGCCGCTAACCAGGTGAGGCAAGACAGTCATCCGTCAATATTGGTGCTAGCCGGGTACTGCGGACCCGCTCACTTGTCAGAGCAAACATTGACTCTGCTGGATGCAAACAGACAAACAGCCACACAGCACACATACTAACTGCCACACGGCTGGTAGAGATACTAACTTCCGCCGACAGGCTCTATCTCCTCATTTTCTGACTACCTATCATTTGCTGTCTGCTGAATGATCTGGGATTAATGCAAAATATTAACTATTCGTAAACGGATTGCAAGTTGTAGGCACTAGGTATTGCTTTTTAAAATGTACTCTAACTAACTAACTAACTAACCATCGCGCCGTTTACCCGCAGGGGTAGGCAGAGAGGACGGACCGCCATACAACTCTGTCTTGGCACACACCCCTCATACATGCTCTTCTATTATTCTGACTCTTCTATTCACGTGGCCCGATTCAAGTATTTGATTCACTTGATCGTGCCATGTCTTCCTCAGGCGTCTCCGACTTCTTCTTCCATTCACTTTCGTATCATTTATTATTTTCACACTCCTTTCTTTGCTCATTCGCTCTACATGCCCAAACCATCTGAGCGTCCCTTTCTTGATCCCATTCATTACGCTAATATCAGTCTTGTATTCTTTCCGGATATTTACATTTTTAACACGGTCATACATGGTTTTAACTCACATACGTCTCAGGGATCTCATTTTCACAGCATTCAGTCTAATTTCATCCTTCCTCTGCCAGTCAACATGGTAACATATTGTTGTGGAGTGTAAGGTTAGCGTGTGGGTTATATTAATGTGAATGAGTTTTACAGTTTGTTTTGTGAATACTTAAACAAATCTTGTAGGTGCCATCCGTTAAAACTGTACCTAAAAATCTACAAACCGATCTGTGCAAGTGGAGAATTTTTTATTAATTATTGTAGATCCAATATGTACAGACGTGTCGCACTCTCCTGCACAAATAAGTATGTAAATCTGCACCCGATTTATAATGAAGAGTGGTCAACAATGAAGTGGTCAAAGCCCGCTGGCTAGCAGTCGGACAAACAGAGTTCGAAACTCACAGCATTTGTAATAATAAGTTATGCGTAGTGAAAATCTAATATGCGCAGTACTAATCTTACAAATAGTCGATATAATGAGAATATTTCTAATAAAAAAATCGTATTTAGCCGTGGATTAGCAAGGCGAGCTGTCAACACGGGAACAGAAAGAGGCTAGTATTTATCCTCGATTTCCTTTCCTTCCGCGCGTTTGGCTCATTTCCTTTCAGACAGAACTACGGAATCGGATTTCCTTCGACACCTGTCATTTTTGTGACGTCAATGAAGGCTTTCGTAAGGTTTTTGTAACCCAGATATTTTAAGTTGGTTAAATATTCACGGATGGGCCTCGATTGGAAACTTATTTGTAGAAAAAAACACAAGAAAACTAATATTATACGATAATATTAGTCATTTAGATACTCACTTGTACCTAGATTGCATACAGTGGGTAATTCTTTCGCTGAAATAGTAGATATATTCAACTGCACTGAATCTAGTTACAAGAAGGCTATAATAGGATACCTCTTTCAAAAAATATTACTGTTAATTTATTGCATTACAATATTTTTATTAACTTAATTATGTTTTTGGGTGCTAATCTGTGTTATTTTTATGTCACTATTATTTTTTGTTATATATTACACTGTTATGTAAAAGCCCATAAGGGCGTATATAATTAAATAAATAATTTTGGTAGTAGAAAAATGATTTTCTAGACAGGTTTGTTATTAATGCTATAGTTTTCCGTTGAAATCTGAGAACAAACAAGCTTTTTCCGATGTATTTTGAATTGCTATTGCACTACGTATCATTTTTCCCGATGTCCCATTAAGCAGAACCTTTATTCCATCTGTTATCACAATAAGTAACTAAATCTCACTTCATTTCCCCGTAGGAGAAATAAGGTAGGCAGATAACGTGATACACTATACTACTCTGGGCACACACTCCTCTCTTCATTGGCATTCATAATCTAGACATGATACAATTCAAGTATTAAATTATCTTCATTAAATATGTTCCTAAGACGGTTTCGATACTTTGAAAAAAAAGTGAATACCGCTCAAGAGTCCCAACTGCTCCCAACGTCTAGAACCAGCGAGACAACGGCATCCCAATCGGGGTATGTTGTGAGGCTGGAGGTAGTAGGAAGGCAAGGAGATGAGGAAGAAGAAGGTTGAGAGAGTACTTGGCTATTCAGATCGGTCACCAAACACGGCTAAAGCCATTTCAAGCAACGTTTCGATTCTGAATGATGGTGTTTCACCAGGTTTTTGATACTGAGAGTGTCTCCCACTTTGGAACGTGCCGCAATTAAAGTATATATTTAAATGTGTTATAACAAATATTAATTAAATAAAACTTACTTACGCACGCCGGGATTTGAACCCGTGATCTCTGGATTCGTAGTCGAGCGTCTTAACCACTCGACCACGGAGGTCGTCTTGCGCGTCACGCATTCCTTTGGACCTTTTTTCTACATGCATATAAGCGTTTCCTTCAAAAACCGATTACTCATCAAATCGTTATCAAACATAAGGAACTTATAGCAGTTTTTGTATTTAAAAATACATCGAAAATAACGAAAACACACCCATGGTGATAACGCCCAAACACCATGCTAGCGATATGTCCCATCGTGTGGTATGTGTGGTGAGTGAGGCTGTACGGCGTGGGCGGCCCTGCCTACAGCGGGTGCCTTGCCAGTGGGACGGTTGCTTGGTTTGCCGTCATCGCCCGGGGGAGGGGGGGAGGGAGGCCGCTGTGATGTCACGTACCGTGAAAGAATGACAAACTAATGAAGCGTCCCACCTGGAACCACCCCCCCAATCTCCTGGAATTACACGGGGAGTGGAAACTGGAAGTTGTACTTATTTTTTAAAATTATTCATAACAATATTAATTTAATTTTCACGGAATTGAAACGTAGCTAGAAATGTATTCAGCTATGTTTGATGAACAAATATGGAAAGACGAGTACTTCCCAACTTTCTTCTTCCCCCTATTCTTCCTCCCTACTTTATTAAACCTCACAACAATCCCCAAATGGGGTTGCCATTCATTGTTTCACAGACAGTTAAAACCCTGATGCGGTAACCGAAGCAGCATAAAACCTCGATCAAAGTTATTTTCATACGCTATGAAGTATAAAAAATAAGGCAAAGGGAAATTTCGAAAAAAATGTGATGAAACTCGGGTGAAGTTGGGCAGTAGCAACTGTTTTACATGCAGAGTACATATGGAGTGCAGTTACCAGCAATTTATATTTCCCTTCTTATTCTTGCCTGGAATGCTTGACCTCCACACCACGCAAGCTCGTCGAAAAATGTTTTAGGGAAAACACTTTATTTATTTTATTATTTATTGACATTCTGTTTTTTACATTACCTTCCTCACTAGGTCATAAGAACATGTTCTGAGGTAAGTGACAGTGAGTACAAGTAGTTAATTATGTTCTAGTTTGTTATGGAATGAGTGAAGAATTTCAAATGCTACTTTAGGAGGTCTTCAATTTCCTTGCGGTCCTTACTCATTAGCCATTTAGTAATGTTTTGATTAAAGGAACACATATTGGTGATGGCTACAGTCTGTGGTGGGAGTTTGTTGTAAATGTGAGGCGCGATGTACATATGGTGTATTTGTGCAAAAGCTGTGTTGTATTTAGGTACTAAAAGACTTTCTTCTTGTTTGGCCTTTGTATTTTTATTATGTGTGATATACATTAAAGATTTTGAAGAATGAGTTATTTTTAACACTATTTTAAGATATAACTGTCTGATATTGAGGATTCATAAAAGTTGAAAGAGTGGCGTTGTTGGGCGCCTGAAGGGATTTCTAAATACAATTCGTAAAATTACTTTTTGTATTTCTTTTTTGCAAGGTGATAGCAACTCCCCCCCAACCAGCTATTCCATTTTTACATTATTTATTCCTATTCATATTCACACTTTACAAGTTGGTTACAGATACTGTTTAACGTAATGGTGAACAAACATTTCTAAGAAGTGTTCTATAATATATTTCCGCCATTGCCTACAGCATCAGGACACCGTGCAACTCTAATTAGAGTAAAGAGGGAGGGGGGGGGGGTGCCTATAGCCAGTAGCTACTCAGCCGAGTTTCTTACCCCGTCACGTTTTCTGCGAATGTTCCTTAGCAATACCAACAACCCTCTACTAAATATTTTCATTTGACTGATTAGTTTCAGGGCTAATTCATGCTTTTGCGAACAGAAATAGATTCGATCGTGCAAGGAAAATGTATATTTTTTAAATCGAGAAAACGTTATTTTGAAATAAGGCAACACACTCTGGGAACTGACAGAAATAGGTTTGATAGAAATAATAAATACATATTATATTAAAAGGATTTGAAAAAAATCAAATGAAATGTAGTGCTTTTATCGCAATAAGGCTGTACTACGCTCAAGTTCGCAATAACGATGAAAACTCTAAAGAATTTCTTCACAATATAACCTATTCGTAGATCTATTTTATTCTAATTATTTTATTTTTATTTTAGTACATATAACAGGCACGATGCCCAAAACATAAATACATGAATGGTTATTTGATTAGAATATTTAACAACAATAGGTGGTAATCAAGTAAAAGTTTATGAAAAATGCCAAAGTAAATGAATAACAAACAAAAGCAAACTAATAATATTATACAAGGTAGAACAAAAATAAATGTATTTTTATAAATGGGATTTTGAAGTAAGTAAAAGAAGTTGAGTAAAATAACGAGTCGTTGACATTGACGACAAATGTTTGGCAAAATAATGACGTATGCATTGTAGATAACGCAGTTCAGTATCAGACGACCATTGTGAGTCACGCGGCTTCAGGGAACGCGTGGGTGGATCAACTTGACCGATTGAATGGATAAATGGGGCTGATAATCAGCTGTGACGCGTTCGACAAGTAGCGCAGTGTAGGGGGCTACTGGGATGCTGGGCTGCTGGACCACTGCCCAGCCTACGACACGTGGGCGGTGCGGTTTCGAGACCGCCACTGCCCTTGGAGTAACAAAGTATGGAGAGAGAGCTAAATATGTTTACCCAACCAATACAAATTTGCGATAAATCCCTTTCTCCGGGTTTTTATGTCGTACACCGTGAGAGAGAAAGGAACAAGAAAAGCCGTCACACATAATATTGCAGCACTTCTAAGTGTGTAAGGATGTTCTCCGTCCGCGCTAACTTCACATCATCGAGTCGCATAACGACGGATTTGGAGGTTATTTCCTATATCTGTGTTGATTAAACTACTTGCAGTGGTTTTACAAATAAATCAAACGTGATGTTGATATGTGTTATGCGCGAATGTTCAAATAAGACCAAACAATGATTATATAACATCACTTTTTAGAGGTATTTTAACAGTTTTAAATATTTTTGATCGAACTTTAGAATTTTTTCATTTTTAATAATATGAAGACATAAAATCAACAAAAAGCTTCCATCATTATTTAGGCAAACCTTCTGTTATTAGTGTTTGTGTGATATTTTGACTTTATAAATCATTTTAATGGTGTATTGATATTGTTTTGTTTAATGTGTTAAAATAATCAACTAAAAAGCTAACCAACATCCTTTATTATACCTTCGTCTCTTTCTATCGAGGCAGTATAAAGTCAACCGTCCTGACTACACTGTTTCGCAAAGGTATAGAGTATAGGTTATACCCTTGGAGAAACAATGTATGGAGAGAGAGTTAATTCTTTTAACCTAACCTATACAAACTTGCGATAAATCACTTTCTCCGGGTTTTAACATCGTACACCATGAGAGAGAAAGAGACAGCAAATATAATACTCCGCTTCTATGTACTGTCACAAATATCGTGGGCTCCTAGGTCACCGCGGGACTCCGCCCACATTTTTTACTATGCCACTAAACTTGACACAACTAAACGGTTTTTTAGGTTATATGCTATATTTTTGTTGATAACCATGTTGTGAAAAAGTGGTTATACGAATGAACAAAAACATTAAGTCGACATGTGGTATGAATGGATGTATAAATACCCAAGCCCTAGGTCCTAGCCACTCCTAGGTCTGCCGAGTCCGGCAAAAATCATTAAAAACTTGACTACACTACCTAGGATAGGTACCACTCTATGTACTCTAAGGTTATATCTATCCATGTCCTCCAAACCCCTGCCAGTACTTCCACACATCCGTATATGGGGCACAATGGCCCGGCCCGGCCTACTGACCGACAGCCCACGACGGCCGCCGCATCTGGCACTTGTGCATTCAGTGGGCAAGTACGCCGGACACTTCTGCTGCACTATGCACTGCGCACTGTACAGTGTGCAGGGGTGCACTGTTGCGTCACTAATAGTACTGTGAGGAGAGTAATGGGAACTAAGGTAATTGTCAATCATTCCGTTGTAATTGATTGTCAGTCCAAGTAATGGTGCAGCATTCGACGTTGAACGGCATTATCCGTTTGAGTGTGTTGCTTTTGAATGAGGCCACCACAAGCAGTTGACATAATATATTGGCATAATAGAACGTTATTTGCTTGTAAAAGCAAAACTCTCGAGGGGCGAACTTTTAAAAATTATTTTTAATTAATTTACATAATATTTTTACCATTTTTTTTAAATGGATAATAACCCACGAGAGTTCCAACAGCTCCCAACCGTCTGGAGCCAGCGGGACTATGACATCCTCAATCGAGGTATGTCGTTAGGATGAAGTTGGTGGGGAGGGGAAGGAGATAGGGAAGAGGAAGGTCGGTAAGTACTTGGCTATCCAGATCTGGTCACCAAACACGGTTAAAGCCATTTCAAGCAACGTTTCGATTAGGAATGATGGTCTTTCGCCAAGGCAGTATTTAGAGTATCTACCACTCTGGAACGTGCTGCAAATGTACTATGTATTATTTTATATGACTCAAATGTGAAATGAAACATATTAATTAAATATAATGTATTTATGCACGTCGGGATTTGAAACCGCTACCTCTGGATTCGCAGCCGAACGTCTTAACCACTCGACCACGGAGGCCATCAAGTATTAACAATACGTTAATATTGTTGAACAGCGTAACGTGACAATGCGCGCGGCTCCGAATACTTTCTCGCTCCCGTCTAAAGCACTGTCCCTCTCTAGCAATGTCGAGCTGTGTAGATCCAGGGCCGGACTCCAATTGGGCAATCGCCGACGCAATTCTAGGAATTTCACCTACTACTCCCAATAAGTGCTGAAGGCCGCTGCCCACTGACCTATAAAAGGCGCTGCTCGAGCAGAGAGCAATTCTCGAGGTCTGATTACTGATTGCGCGTTGTTCCCTTTCAGTGAGGTCTTTGAAAACTTAGTGAGATATCGAGAACCTAGCCTCAAGACCTGATATTGATTGCGCGTTGTTCCCCTTCAGCAAGGTCTTTGAGCTCTAAGTACGAAATGTCTGTAAGCGTTCGATTAAATTGTGCGCCGTCTACCATTCAGTTTGTTTTATTTGTAAAATATTGTTTGAAGTTTTTAAGTTATAAGGGAAAACCCTTTCAAGTCTCTTTTAATTTATTGTTGGTTAAATATAAAATAAATACTAATGCTAAATGTCTCTGTACCGAACTATACTCACTCTTTTAATATAACAAATTAGTTTCATTATAAATTGTCGCCAAACACGTGGCAACGAACGAAAAAAGTGTTATAACCGGTTAAAAAATGTTTATTCGAATCTCTTTTTTCAGGCTTTCGGGGAGGATATTGTTTATGTGTACTGCCTCATGGGCTTTGCTTCTTTAACCATTTTAGTCTTAACTGTGCTAGTGGATAATTTATGTTGTTGCCTTGTATGGTGTTCGTGTAATTGTGACCTTTTATAAATGTTGTGGCGGTGTGCATCAGTACATTTTGTATTAATAAACATAATTATATTATATTGTACTCGTTTAGTTTTCTGATTTTCGGTAAGTTCATTTCTTGCCATAGTTTTTTGTGGGGGTGTCCGTCACCTTGCAATGTTATTTCCACCATGATCTATGGAGTTTCGAATTTTTTTGTAGAAATACAACAAAAAATATAAGATACCGAATCGTTTGTTTTTTCCATTTTCTTAAATTGTTAGAAGAATTAAAATAAAATTAAAAAATAACGAGACCTTGGAAAAAACAGAAACATGAAGATAGTAATATTTATAAAAAAATAAAACTAAGTAAAATAAGATGTCGGAAAAATAGAAATCCGCAAAGTCTATGGCTGGTTGAAGTTTCAATGTGATTTTAATGCCGATTAAATAAATGGTTTTGTCCAGCTACTGTCCATTACTGCAGGGGTGGCGGGTGTTTTTTCGGGTTATAGAGTTGAGATTTATCAAAAAATTTTAAAGTCATAACTCATAACATAACTTGCTAACCATTAAGCCGTTTCTCCGCAGGAGTAGGCAGAGAGGACGGATGGCCATACAACTCTGTCTTGGAATACACTCCTAGTTTAATTCACACGAATACATCGTCTCATACATACTCTTCTGTTACTCTGACTCTTGACATGGCCCCAATCAATTTGATTAACTTGATCGTGCCATGTCTTCCTCGGGCGTTCCCGACTTCTTATTTCATTCACTTTCGCGTCATATATTATTTTCACACTCCTTTATTCGTTTATTCGCTGTACATGTCCAAACCATCTAAGCGTCCTTTCTTAATTCTATTCATTACGCTTACATCAGCCTCGCATTATTTCTGGATATCCAGATTTTTAATACGGCCATACCTACATGGTTTTACTACACCTACGCCTCAAGGATCTCACTTTACAGCATTCAGTCTACTTTCATCCTTCCTCTGCCAGTTCCACGACTCACTGCCCTATATATTTGTAAAAATATATTTCGGATTCAGGCTATCTGGTGCGGTGAAAATAGTAAAAAAAATGAATGACATTTCCACTCTTTATCCGCAAGTATCAAAAAGCCACCAGCAGCCACTGATGTGCTTCCTCAAGCAACACGACGATTCTTACAAATGGACAGAGCAGTCCATGAATTTTGATTTGGTTGTAAAATTTAACCGACCTTATAGAAATAGAAATGGCCATGCAACTGCCGTGATAAGGAACGTAAAAATATGAATAATTTGGTCCGAAAAATCAACTTTTCACGATTTGAATCCTTGCAGTCAGAGGAAGGAACTTCCTGTAAACATCGATATCCCAGTATCCGATGGAAACTTTTCCTATAAATAGTCACCATTAGTCACATAGCTGCTGTACCGCTATGTTTATTCTTCCCGATTTGGAGATAATATTTTCCTATTCCCAACACGATAATAATGCGTAAATAAAAAACGAGACACATTAGAACGTGACGTTTCACGTTTTTAGCGAAATATAAATAATTTATTTTCGGAATTAAGCCGCGGAGCTCTGACTAAAAGTTAGCGATGGAAACGTTTCCGTAACCAAATGACACGCATCACCGCCCCCCCCACCCTCTATTTCAATTTGTGAAAAGAAACCCGCCATAACCTTAAATTTACATCGTTATAATTCAAACGTGTGAAAAATTCTCTGTAATTTGGGGTAATATTTGAAAAATTCCCCCCGGTCCCCGCGGCCAATTAGGGGACGGCGGGGCAGGTTTCTCATCTGTTGTGTTTTATAGCCTCGGGCGGGTGGGAGGCGGCGGGCGATGGGCCTTGGGGCTGGAATCCACGTCTTATTAGGGTCGCGCAGGTCGTCTCCAGACATTCTAGACTCTACTCTCTAGAGTCTGGGGCGTTCTCTCCCCACACCTTCCCAGTCTCACATCGCGCTACTGTCTTCATATCTGGGACAGCGATGCAATTTAAAGAAGATGTAATTTAATGTAGAATTGATTTAAAACCCTTACGTTTGGGCGCTAGTCAAGTCTTCTTTGAAACAATTAACCAGCAATATACGAGTGTAATGAAAAAATCCACGTGAACTAGAGCTCTCACTAACAGTTCTCCCAGTGTTGTGTCCGCGAAACATAAACACACTTTTATAGTAATTTCGTACACTCGCTATCTTATACTTAGTTAATTATTCTTAGATTAGGTATTACTATTTATATTTACGAAAATAAATTCGATTCAAATTTGAAACCATATTGCTAGATTTCTTAAAGCAAGCATAAACTGAAGCCAGAATAAATAAAAATGACCTTTGTAAAATTGACAAGGATTCAAATCCCTTTTTCGTGGGTTTTCTATCCTTTGTGCCAGAGTCTTCTCACATTTGAAAAGCGCTGACGCATATACAATACAACCGAACCAAAAACACTGTAAATAAGAAGAAAGAGGTTTCATCCGGCGATTCAGAGTGTATTCCTCGCTATAACCCTCCGCCATTGAACAAGATGGCGGCCCACGCCTCACGGAGAGACAGCCCCATTCCCGCCATATGTTGACACTAAAGCCATATGTTTATTGCCAAATTTAAAGCGGGGATATGGCTGCAGTAAATCCAGATGTTTATCGGCAAGACCTTTTCCATTATTGTCCGGTAGTCTTTGCTCGTTTGACGATACTAAACTAATGAATTTACTGCCACGGGCCACTCGTGGCGCCGCTAATCCACAAATTAGATCCGAAAAGCTCGCCGGATACAAGTTCTCATTACGATTTCATTTCCAATCATTGAATATTGGCTGTAAAGTCCGCGATAGTAAACTCTTATGTGCTTACCGCAAACAGCGGACGTACAAAATATGGTCCGAGCACTAAGCGTAACTTAGTGTTCTTTTGGTGCATGCCTCATGTTCCAGAAACTTAGCCATCAAGCATAAAGTCATTTTCAATTTTTCCTGTCACAAAACTGAGTGAATGCGTAGTTAAGTAAAAATCGCTAGCGAATGGACAGTAAATTAGAGATCAGACACTTAATAAATGTTTCATTTTCCATATGGAGATACATCAAACAATATTGTAAACATTTTTCGTAAGGCATATATAAATCTCTTAAGTTTGTTTAAAATTGAAAAACTCTATTTTTGGGTCAACACAGCATCAAAAAAAAAATACACCATGGGCTATACAGATTTTAAATATCTTAATTTATTTATTAAAGCTTTATCGCGATACTAATGATTTTCATAAAAAATATTAAAAGAATATTCTACAGTCCTTCAATTATAGACATTTTACTCGTGTATCCGTTAAACCATTGTGAATACCCGTCATCTCTTTGACCCGCATCAAAAGTCAGCCCCTACCGGTGCTCTAACTTTAAAGCAGGGTTGAACTCCATGATTATCGCGTATTACACAATAACAGAGATGATATATGTGTCCAGCGAGTTATTGAACCCAAAATCCGCCCAAAAGACGAAGTAAGGTGTTATTGAGACTGCCACAACATATTTACGGAACTGAAGGTTTTTCTTTACCTCCGAGTGACAGTTGAAAGCCGAAGCAGTCGGCTCCCCGTTGGCCAATGTTTTAAATGTCAACAATATGGCCACGCACAATCACGCTTTATTGCTACCCCAAAATGTGCTAAGTGTGGTGAAGATGACTTATTACTTAACTTGACCAGCAAGCTAAATTACAAAGGCTGTCCTGCACGCTTCACTCCCACGCCCAATGGCCTTCTTTACAGAATGAACCACGCCGGAATTCCAACTTCCATGACTCAACTAAAAAGTAGCTGCCTCTCAAACCGTTCATTTAGTTAATGAACGTCCACTCACCGCTGGAATCCCTCAGGGGTCAATCCTGTCACCAATCCTCTTCAACATTTACTTTGCGAGATTCCACTCCGCAGACTGCAATTTCTCAATTACATAATTTGGCGAAGACATGGCCGCATATCAAGCTGTCTAATGGCCACCCGCCAAGCATTTCCCCTTGAAAAATGCCACAAAAAGTCGTGCTTAACAATAATAAACCCCTTGAGAAGCGCAACCACCATCTTCGTCCTTAGGCTGTCTAAACGGCCTCCAAGTACACAATTGTTTAGATAAAATCTTCCGTGGACCAAAAAAAAAATACTTAAGCCTAACCTTAAATAGTGAAATTACTTGGAGACACCACACAATAAACAAAGTAAATAACACTTCACTCTGCTTGGTTTATCCCATGTAATGTAGAAATAGTAAAATATCTGTCAACAACAAACTCTTTATAACCCGCCCTATGATTTGAGAAATGCAGCGCAAAGTCAAAAACGGCAGATAATCAAAAATAAAGTCATAAATATGTGCCTCGACGCCCTCAGCTGGATAAGGACTATCATTATCTGCAAAGACATCAAAATACTGACCATCAAAGAATATGTAAAGAAAATCGCTACGAACTTCTAAACAGACATACCGGGACATGGAAACAACTCCATTTATACCCTCGCCCGATACGAAGAAAACGAAATGACAAGCAATCTAACAATGACTTATTAACTCTATTAATACGAAGCCACAATATAAGTCATCACCACCCCCCATAAATATATAAACAAAGTTTGCCTAATTGGAAAGGAGTATTAGATTCAATTCAAATATCAAAGTTAAAGCTGTAATAGTTCCAAGTTATCACAAAGCCAACAAATCAGATATCCAGAAGCCTTTCGATGGCCAACACCTTCGCTCTCGTCTCTGTCGTCACTTTGCCTCTACTTGGGATTTTGCATTTCATTTCGACCATTGCCTGTACCTTGGACCATCTGACACTCTCTCCCTGGAACAGATCCGCCGCTACGACACACAAAGTAAAAAGGATTACAAGTAACCGTGCAAACAACATGTCCCCCCTATCAAAGGGAACATCAGGAGGACCGCAGCTCAGAGCAAGAATATTTACGGAGAGAGAGCTAAATGTTTTTACCCAACCTAAACAAATTCACGATAAATCAGTTTCTCTGGATTTTTATGTCGTAACCCTTGAGAGAGAAAAAGGTAAAACAAATTGTGACATATTACTGCACCAATTTTCGGCATGTTTTTCGTCTCCCGCGTCTCCGGCGACTCCGCCCACTACGTTTTGTTATGCGACATAACTCAACGGTTTTTGAGGTAATATCCTGTATGTTTGTTGATAACAATACTGTGAAAACGTGGTTATACAAATAGATATAACATTATGTCGACATATGCTATGAATGGATGTATAAATACCTTATCCCTAGCCCCTAGCCACGCCCGAGTCAGGCAAAAATCAACAATCCTGACTACACAAGAGGACCGAGGACCGTAGTCTATTTTACGGTTCTTGTGTGCCGGACCTGTCTGGTAGAGTTATTTTATTTGTTCAATCGAAGCAAGAATTTAAAAGCTCGCGAATCTGGGTAGTAACCACCGGTAGTCAAATAGAGTATGTTTTCGCATTCAAAATAATCATAGTTCTCGATAACATCTGGCTTTGTTTCCCATTAGACAATGGAAGTGGGCTGCAGTGGTTTCAATTCCCAAAGACTACCAGGAGGGCATGCTATAAAGGAGGTACGGCGCTTACAGTTTGCGCACAGAACTGTCCGTGTTTGGCCGCAGTTTATTCATTTGCAATCACTCGACTCGGTATCGGCTCACTGTGAACCCTTACGACATCCCTAATGAATATGGAGAAATTCTCACTGCAATTAATTTTGCACTGATAGTGAGACACTGAATGGACAGTGGCTTACGACTTTCATAGAATAGTGATTTATTTATTTTTGTAATTGGACTTTAGTCCAATTTTTATAAAACACGAAATAGAAAAAAGAGTAACAGAGAAGGAATAGCATATACATTAAAATAAATTAAGCGATGACAAAAATAAGGCAAAATAAACATAAGAGAGTACATTCAAGCCATGGTCTAGTCAAAGTTTTGGTAGAGTCGTAAAGCATGACAAAAATCATTTAGACTGCTACCAAAAAAAAGACCATGGCTTGAGTTAACAAGTCTTGACATTCTGGACATTGGAGAATTATTCCCATAATTAGTATTGTGATGATTGAGGAACAGCAATTCATTGTTTCTGAGTCTACGGCAAGGAATGTTGAACTGGATAAGTTGCAACAGAGAAGGTGAATCAATAAAACAATTAATAATTTTGCAAATGAAAATTAAATCGAAGTCTTTCCTGCGCTTTTCTAATGAAGACATCTACGGTTTACGACTCGAGAGTTTAACTCGAACGACTCGATTTAAGCAGTGCCAAAAACTATATTATGGTCCACTAGGGGTGTAAGTCTATAAGGAAATCACGTCAATTCATTCTTAAAAACTGTAAATAGTTTCATCTTATCATATTTTATCTCACGAATCAACTGAAGGAGCTTGACTTGACGCGATTTCCGCATATACACATTCACCTCGACTGACTTAACGTGTTTATTTTCATTTTATACACGTTCTTCCCATCCCTAGCTGACACCAAAATTACCTTATGAATGCATATTTTATAAAATCACATTGAAGGGATTTCATATGCGCGAATTATGGGATGCCTGCTTATTGAAAGCACTTTTGCTAGGCGAGTCTCACGGTGCAACCACGAGACAACTCGCACTGCCAAAGTCAACGCGCACATTTGAAATCTGGACGAACCTCGATCAAGTAAGGCTAAGAAGTTTGGGGGTGGTCCACGAGATGGTTGTGGAGTTGGACCTTGTGTCCGGATGATGGGGGTTCTCGGTGCACCGCTGGGAATTGCTTATAAATTCAATAAAATGGAACTAGACGGAAAACAAAAGAGCGAAGGAAAAGGATTCCGGAATATGAATTAAAAAAATCGCACCTTTAACCTGGGCTAGCAAAACAATTCTCTAGTTGTCGGGTTTTCTAGTTCCGTTTCAATAAATCTGGGCATTATTTGATGTTTTCTAGTGTAGGTATTAAAAACAACAAGACAATATGTAATACAAAGAGTGTAAGTGGGTTTTTTGATAAATATATGTAGGTATCTACAGCTGATTAAATGAATATCACAGAAACTATTTGAATAAGCATAAGAATTTTTGATGGCGTAGTTAAACCTAGTACCTAGGACCAGTTAGTAGATGAGTGGACAAACGCGTCGGATTCCCACCCGTGCGTCGAGTGATTGTCTTATAATAATAATAATAAATGGATAACTTTTATAGCGTCGTTTTTATGGGAAAATCACCTCAAAACGCTCTTCCTTAACACAAACAAAAAAACTTCTAGTGTGCCAGAGGGTCCTATAAGACACGGGCATTCTTCTTTACAGGAGTTTTTATCCTTAAAAACCTGTTGTTAGCTTTTTTAAATGAACCATAATCGCCTGTCAACAAAATAATCAATCCATTGAGATATTTTGCATTGCGTTAAATTCGGTACAAGTCGAGTAATAAATATTTGAAGTTTGCTTACATCAGAACGGCTGAAAAAAATCAATTTTTAAAGTGAAATTACTTTTTTATTTACAAGAAAATCTCACGCAATTTAATTTTCATTTGGAAGGAAATTTATTCAACCATACAGAAATACAACAAAACAACAAAAAAATATTCACATTTCTTAATCAAACTTTTTTTGGTGACACGGAGGGGAAAAACCAATTCTCCGAATATAAGAAGCTATTCCAGGAAAACCACTTATGCCATTACCATGCGATTTGAAAAAGATACATAAACACATTATCTGCGTAGATATCGTAATTGACGAAAACACGATTCAGTAAAACACAAGTGAGTTATTACGAAATTACAGTCAGCACCTTAGAGTATATAGAGTGGTATCTATCCAAGGCAGTGTAGTCAGTTTTTGATGTTTTTACCGGATTCGGCGGACCTGGGCGTTGCTAAGACTAAGACTAAGACTAGGGTATTTATACATCTATTCATAGCACATATCGACATAACGTTTTTGTTTATTCGTATAACCACTTTTTCACAGTATTTTTATCAACAAAAATATAGCATATAACCTAAAAAACCGTTTAGTTGTGTCAAGTTTAGTGGCATAATAAAAAATGTGGGCGGAGTCCCAAGACAATCGCGACAATACATAGAAGCGGTGTATTATATTTGCTGTCTCTTTCTTTCTCGTACGACGTAAAAACCCGGAGAAAGTGATTTATCACAAGTTTGTATAGGTTGGGTAAAAATAATTAGCTCTCTCTCCATACATTGTTACTCCAAGGTCAGCACGGTACGACGGAAGTTGTACCTTTCGAGAATCCAGCATTCCAGAGTAAATTCATCAATCATTTTAGTCCAAGAGTAATTCCGCTAAGTAATCGGGCAAATAAATAAAACTGAAAACCGAAGCTTATAATTTGGCGCGGAAGCGTAGTTATTTAAAATAAAATTAGAGTAGTCATCAAACCTTAAACATCCCTGGAAGCCAACGAGTGAGGCATCAGAATAATCATTTTTACACCGGACGGGTATACTCGTATACCGTTACACATGTTTTGCTGCTAAAATATGCTTTCTGGTGCCAATATATTAATATGTAAGATACCAAACTAATATTCAGGTTATAAAGTTGTCTTGTTACCTAAATACTGCCGCTCATCTTTTAGTGCTTAAATATTATTAGAGAGAGTTGTGTGGCGGTTCATCCTCTCTGAATACCTTTACGGGGAAATAACTTGATGGTTAGTTGGTTATATTATTAATGGTGAGATGCTTAATCTGTGAGAAATAGTTAGGATGCAGGCGAATTCTCGATACTTTGTGTAAAATATTGTTTATTTATTAGTGTCTGTATCTGTGTTTTTCCTGCTTTTACTTTGGTGTTTGGTCAAACATAATTGTTATTGATGAAACACGTTGGTAATAATAAAACTCGTTTAAAATCTAAGCCTACCTTGGTAGTGATAACTTAAAATACGCATAAAAAGACACACTAATGATGTACGCACTATACTACACTAAATATACGAGTATTTACAAAAGGTGTTCCACGTACTCCACTCTCTCTGACTCGAGAGTCTTGAGTTTTTGATACCCCCATACATGCGACGTCATTCGGCAGTTCCACAGTTTTACAGTTCCACAGTTCCGCAGGCAAACCATTAACCGAGAACCCTTTGAATTGAGGGATTTTCCACGTGACGTCGTGTATGTGGCGCCTCGAGTGACTCAAAATACTACGTGACTCAAGTTCTAAGAAAGCCCTATCTGGTCTACTGCTGGCACCAGCTGCCGGAGTACTAGGGACGCTGGAGGTGGGGGCGCCTTATTACGTGGCCTTATGGAAAATGTTAAAGGAGCTAATTATGTGAAGAATATTCCCTTCCTCGAGGGAAAACCATATTATTCCTTGGAACTAAGAGCTTTGCGGCTTGATTTTATATTCATGGCTCATAGAGTTGAAACAGTTGAACATTCACTCCCTGATTTTCTACGAGCTTTTGGATAGTTACAAGGTTGGCAATGAATAGAAAATTACTATACAACCATGTACTCTTTTGTTCAAATATTTTTCGTAATGATTTTAGATTTTGTTAAGAATTCCTACCCATTATACAATAAGCATTTTCATTATGTATAGTAAAAAAAAAACGATAACGTTTCTGCAGGAAAAGGAAAAAAACTTTATTCGGGATAATACGACGGTATAATTTTGACGACCTCCATGGTCGAGTGGTAAGATGCTCGACTACGAATCCAAAGGTCACGGGTTCAAACCCGGCGTGCACCAATAATTTTTATTTAATTGAAATGTGTCATAACATTTATATTATGTGAAATAATAAAAAAAAGTATATTTGCGGCACGTTCCAGAGTTGTAGATACTCGTATCGCCCTAGTGAAAGGCCACTTTTCAGAATCGATTTGCTTGAAGTGGCTTTAGGCATTTTTGGTGACCAGATCTGAATAGCCAGGTAATTTCCAACCTTCTTCTTCCCTATCTCCTTCCCCTCCCCACTACCTTCAGGCTCACAACATACCCCAATCAGGGATGCCATAGTCTCATTGGCTCTAAACGGTTGAAAGCAGTTGAGACTCTTGTGCGGTATTTACTATAAAAAAGTTAACTTCCATTTGCTGAATGGGGATGCTATAGTTTCACTAGCTCCAGGCAGTTAGATCACTTGTGCGGTTACACGTAATACGTAACACTGAAATTCTGTCTCGAGCATAAAGGTTTACAAAATATTTGGTTGTATTTATTTATTGCCTAGATGGCTCTTACATATATACGAGACAAAATAAAACACAATAGATAAAAACACAGCGATCAAGCAGGTGTAAAAGAGGAAACAGTAGGTTTGAGAATATGATTGGAATAAATATTTAACGCGATTCACAAAATCCACAAAACTAATGCCCACCTAAGTATTGGTTTCCCTAATGTGAAACCGTTGTATCGGGGATTAAGCAATGTAGTGTACTTAGGTATTTACAGTAGAATGGTAAATTGTATCGGGTTGTTCTTGTGGGGTTACGTAGATTTATGAGGTGCAGAAGTTCGGAACAGTTGAGTTTGGAGTTAGGATTTTAAATAAAAAACTATTTTGCGTCTATCTTATAATTCCTGTATTTTAGAGTATTCAATAAACAGGGATAATTTACGTATTCGAGCGGAGTATTTAATTTAAAATTTACAAGTTGTATAAAAAGTACTTTGAATTCGCTCAATGTTAGTTAGTTATGTGAATTTTGTAAAAGGGAGACCAAACTATTGAGTTAAATTCAATATTGCTTCTAACTAGATACATTATTGATGGTTCAATTACTTTTTGATTGTTGTTAATATACGAAACACACAATTTGTTGAAAATGACTACCTTCATTTAGTTTTTACCCAAAATAATGCCAAGATCTCTCATTTCTGTGACTATTTTAAAAGTTGTGTTGTTTATAGAATAGCCAAGTGGTGGGAGTTTTCTCCGCAGAATGTTTGAGAATTGATTATTTGGTATAGATCAATCTTTCAACTAAGTAATATTTGATTGTGAAATTTGACAGTAATTTACATCAGATATTTTTTTGTATATCTTAATATCGTTAGCAAAGGGCAACACCTCGATATCGTCGAAATACTTAGATATATCGTAGCAGTGACCACCCACTTGTCGCAGAAAAATCTTTCGATACCCTCCATTTTATTTTGACAAACAGTTTATTGTTAGATAAATAACTAGTTAACCAGTTTAACATGTTATCTATTATCGTAGGGCGTAATTTTTTTGAATTAGTAGTTTATGGGATACTTTTTTGAAAGCCTTTGAATAGTCTGTAGGTCTGTCCGAACTTCGTATTAGAATCTTTTGAAAAATAACCCAGTCATACAGAATTGGTTATTTTTCAAAAGATTCTAATACGAAGTTCGTAAATATACTTGGGTTAGTTGCGATTGATCTATACTTCTGATAAAACCTTGTTGTTTTTGGTCAATTAATGAAATTATTGTGATTCAAAAAGCTTGGGTAGTACTGACTGTAAAAAATGGGGCGACAATGGACTGTCAGTATCGTCTAGCGTTTTGAAGTTAGGTGCAATGGAGCTGGATTTCCAATGGTCTGACTAACATCCAAACGATAAGAGACAGTTGAATAGTATTAGGTGGTTTGGCTATTACATTGGAGCATTTTTAAGGAATATTGGTGGAGTTTTGTCTGGGCTTGCAGATTTTTCAGTGTCTAAGGAAAGTAATAATTGTCCTTCGTAGTATATAGATAAGACATCTCGAAATGTAAATATAAGAATTAGTGAACACCTAAGATGCTTAAAAAACAATAATTTTTCAGAGTTCGCCAATCACCTCATTGCTACTGATCATAATTTTAATAGGGATACAGGGGTTACAATTCTTCACCGTTGTAATAAAGGGAAAAAATAGATTACATAAAAACCATTAGAAATTAGAAAATCATTGAATTGTAAATGTAATATTTTGAATAGTAAAATTAATTTATCTTATAGTCCTATCCTAGATATATTTCCAGTAAGCCGCTCTGTTATTCCCATAATCTCCTCAATTACCCCTTCTCCTTCGCATCTTAACTCCTAAATATGTATATATATATCTCAGTACTTTGTATTTTAGGTTAATTTTAACATTGTCCTGATGATGGAAGGGTGCTTCCGAAACCGGTCGACATAATGTTGAATAATTTAAGTGGTTGTAAACAAAGTTTATCTGTTTTATTTATAAATATGGCAAGCCACAAAGTAAATGCTTTTTACAAATATGAAAGTAATATAATTTCGGAAGATTCTTTTGTGATATGGCATTTTGTCAAATGTGTTTAAAGGTATTTTCTCTCCTGAGGTTTCTTTATAGTATACGTTGTTGAAAAAATCCGAAAAAAGATTACCAATGTCATGTGTATTGTTTCACTGATACCGTTCTAATGCTTTCCCGCCGGGTAGTCTGCCTTTTCGTTCTTAATTTAGTTAAGACATTTCTACAGAGGATTATTATATGGAGGATTCAGAGGTTACGTGTACATGTGCGTATTAGTGGCGTGGGTAGGGCGTAGGGACAAGCGGGTAGAGGGTAGCGGGTAGCGGGTAGCGGGTAGTGGGTGGCGGGTAGCGGGGGAAGTGAGACCTCCCAACCCTCTTTATTAAATTCTTCCCCGCCGCTGCCCGCGCCCCCTGCTCGACTCAATCACTTTCTGCACGGGCGCCGCCGGGCACGCTGCATGGAAGCAAAGCGGGTAGTCAGAGAATGATGGAACACTTGTTTTACGAAACTCAATTTTAAGTGAATGAAGATAGTCAGAACCAGTTGCGTTGAACATGCATTGAAAACAAATCAGAAATTTAATCCAGAACATTCCAGAATGAGATATCGTGGATATGTGGAGCCGATGTATGGAGAAAAGAGTATGATGAGATATTTTGCGCGCAAGCGAATCGAAGAATAAGTCGGGGACGTCTCAGAAAGATGTAACGCGATAAAGGGAATCAAATACTTGAGACTTGTCAAATTAAGAGTCGGTATAACGGAATGCTATGTGTTAGTATTTAGTTATTGGTGTCGTCTGCCTCATATACATCTGAGCTGTGGATACAGTACCCAACAGCGCAATGGAACAAGTTGAGGGTTTGCTACAACAATGCCCATAGGCAACTTCTGCAACTTCCAAGATTCTGCAGAGCCTTTACAATGGTGAACATTGTAAACAAGGGAGGGTGCACTCACTCCCCGCCTTACTTCGCCACCGACTAGCCAGCTTCTGGGGGAGGACACGGAATTTAACCAACGTCATTGTCGCAGCTGCATCTGAATGGCTTAGCTCTCTTCTCAACGAGCGATGGATGCAGATAATGCGGAGACCACCTTGAAGCACGCTCGATTTAAATGACATTATTATTGTGTGTATTAGAACTTGTATTTTATTATTATTGTGACTATTTATTACTATCAATTATGGAAGATATTGCATTGCACTACACCTGCATACCTTCTGGAATAAAAAAATATTATTATTATAGACTTCCCCGGTGGCGAGAAGAGAATATAGTAGTCGGCGACGGCCTATTACTAAAAATTACTTTCTGTTCATCATTAGTTGTGCTTTTGGAACATGTTTCCACCCCCTTCATACACACACGTGCATACCAAATGTTATCAACGACTAAAATCTTTCCCAATTACTAGAAATGGTTTACGGTTCGTACATTACTTATGAAGGATGTCTTTAGCTGGGAGACAACCATCCCCTGCGACCTGTTCGCCCGAGTCTCTTTACCAACAGACTGAATCTACGGCGAACGCACCTTTTACTTCGTGCTTCGTACGCCAGTCTAGCGGCTCCGAACCCCGAACACGTACACAGGTTTGCCCGTTGAATAAAGCCATAATTCAACGGAGCAACTTATTCTTTTTGTCATCCCTCGCATCCCCCGCATTCACTCCATGCGACGGTATATGAAATTCCTACGATGAATCTGTGAATTATTGAGCCTTTCTTTCCCTTTGAACTGCCCTGACATGTTGACTGAAATTCTGGATTCGGCATTTTACTGAAATTACTTTTCACCAAAATCTTAGGAATGTTTATTTATTTATTTACGCCCGTAAAAGGCTCTTACAATAAACCATAAACCCATAAGCAGTGCAAAAAATATTGTAAAAGAAAATAAAAAAGTAATACTGAACAATAGGTCCAGAGCTAAATAGATTCAACAATTAGTTTAGTTCTAGCAGATGAAGAAAAACCGTACTACGGTTTACTTATAGTGTGATATTGACGTGTTAAATATATCAACGACATTGTTTTTTTAAATATTTTGTGCTGGTGACGTTTTGAAGAATTGAACGTTTGAAGCACAGCGTATGTATGAATACACATATACATAACCAAATAAACATACACATAACCATATGAATATACCAATTCCGCCCCTTGAATGACCTCGCTTAAATATTTAATTCAATTGTCTTATCAAATCTTTCTAGGCTATAATCGAATTGAATTCCTCTATCCACACTTAAATCAGGCTGGCTTCATTCCCGGTCTTCTCATTACGGTTGACCTTGGTTTTATAACACTTAGGCCTCAAGGATCTGAAGCGAACAGATATGAAACGTAAGTGCTTGAGTTCCTTCCCAATTACGCTCCTCAAGTCGCGCAAATGGACAAAAATATAACCATCGTACCTATTTGTCTTGATCTATTTTGTTTAAATATTGGGACAATTTACAAACTACAAATTTTCATGATATAAATACTCTGAAACTTTAAATAAATGGATATCCAGACAAATAGTAGCATAGGTTTTATTGCATCGAAAAACATTTGTAAAAGTTTGACGGCATCCGTAGTCGAGTGGTAAAACGCTCCACTACGAATCTAAAGGTCGCGGGTTAAAACACGGCGTGCGCCAATAACTTTTATTTAATTAAAATGGAACATAATACATTTAATTCATATAAAATAATAAAAAGTATATTTGCGGCACCTTCCAGAGTGGTAGATACTCTAAGTATCGCCCTGGTAAAAGACCGCCATTCAAAATCGAAACGTTGTTTGAAATGACTTTAGCCGTGTTTGGTGTGAATGGCGAGGTACTTCCCAATCTTCCTCTTCCAGATCTCCTTTTCCTCCCCACTACCTTCAGCCTCACAACATACCCCAGTTGGGGATGCCATAGTCTCACTGGCTCTAGATGCTTGGAAGCAGTTGGGACTCTTGTGCGGTATTCACTATCAAAAGAAACAAAAAAGTGCCAAATATTTATGGGTCCGTTTAAAATCGTATGAGTTATGTTCTGAGAGCGTTAAAAAATAAAAAGGTTTGAAAATTCGACCATTTTGTTTACATAGTGTTATATCAAGCAAAAAATAAACACGTCGAAACGTTCATTTTTGTTGTGCATGAAAACAATGATGCTCTTTTAAGCGTTTTAATTGTCTTTGTCTTTGTCTTTGTCTTCGCAGAAAGCACTTTTATCTTTTTTAACAGTTTTTTACTGTCTCTATGTTACTTATAACGTTTATTGCACCCTATAAAAGGACTCTCTGGAATATATGGAGATGCTATCGCGCCAGTCTGTCGAGTTTCATATATGTTTCGAGATATGAGAAATGTAACAGTTTAAAGTTACGTGTTACTTAACTACTTAAAGCACAGAACTCCAGCTGTATGTACTGAGAACGGGAAGTCAATACTTAAAAGTTTGTTCGTTCATAAAATATAGCATTAACGTCACGAGTTCGCCTTGCAAGAAAATGTTCACAAGATGCACACATAAAATTTTCATGAAAATTGCTACCAAGTAAAAATGCATACACTCCGACCTGGAGTACGCGGGTTACATGATGATATGAACTAAAGATGATGTTGATTTAATCGGTAAAATTTAGGGGTATATTATTGATTTGTAGATAAAAGCTCTTCTGGTTGAGGAACTTAAGACGTGTGCAAATATATTTAATTTAATTAATATGTGTCATAACACATTAAATTCATATAAAATAATATGCAGTATATTTGTGGCACGTTTCAGAGTGGTAGATATTCAAAGAATCGTCCTAGTGAAACACCACTATTCAGAATCGAAACGTTGCTTGAAATGACTTTAGCTGTGTTTGGTGACCGGATCTGAATAGCCAGGCACTTCCCTACCTTCCTCTTCCCCATCTACTTTTATTCCCCACTACTCTATGTGCATAACAAAAGACAATGGACAATGGACAAGGCTCAAGTTGTTTCGCAGAGTCTTCGACCTCTGTCTTCTGCTAGGATACCTTCTAACTTTTGAATCTCTACAGCATCTGCAACCCTTGTAGAGCGCTAAAAGCCTTCACCCACGCTGGTCGCAGGTGTAATCCTTCCTGCATCTTTTACCCAAAGAAATAGTGCTAGCCTCCACACTTGTTACATCTTTGCCCAGCGGAGTCATCCAAGTTTTTCAATCGCGTTATTGAAGGTTCTTGAAATGGTTGCATTTATCTGCAAAGATTCCTATAAGGGTTTCCCTCTAGAAGTTATTCAGCATTTTTAATACTTTTCCAGGTTTAAGCATTCTGAGTCATACACCGGCCGAGTTTGAGCGTTTTAAAGTGCTTTGTTTGGCCCTTCTCCTCTAGACACCTGTTGGCCAAGGCAATTCAACTAATATTTTGCTGGCTTATATAGTTTTGCGACATAAAACGACTTCAAAGATAAAAAAATCCACTCACCACTTCAACATCTATTTATTGGCTGCAAGTTAAATGCCATCAGCTGTGTCATATTTTGTCTTGGCTTCATCCGCTCTGAGGACTAATTATTTTGTAGTATTGTCGATTATTTTATAAGGGTCTGTACCCAAAAATACACACTTTTTAGTTTTATAGTACAAGCAAAAGTACAATTTATTTATCTGTGAATTATATACGGGTATTTAGAAATATGTCTAAGGTTTCCAGTGAATACAATTCTTAAACAGTAATCTTTTAGATTCTTTATGAAATGCATACTGGAATTTCAGGTAAAACGTAAATAAAAATCCTTTACTGGTTTTAAAACTGCACCTTACTACTGATATTTCAGTATGTTTTCTGAAGAATTTAAAGAATTACAGTTAAACAATTGTATTCACTGTAAATCTCAGACATTTTTCTAACTGCCCATAGAAAATTTGCAGATAAATCGTTTTTCGTATTGCTTGTATTAGAATGCTACAAAGTGAAGTTTAGTGTCATTATTGAGTGTTTACTACCACCAAATTGTCGGAAATAGAACGCTAAATAATTTGATTGATTTATAGAATTTTAATGAAGAAGAATAAACAGACATGAAAAATAAAAACTCTTTTGATGTCAGTTAAAAAAATCACAGAATCGGTGGGTAAACACACATAGCATCTTGAAGCCAAGAGACGGAAATAATTAAAATATCGAAGGTAGTAAATAGTGCAGTTTCTTACCTTGATGAACTGGAAGGTGGCGATGGGTGGCAGGCGCTTGACGTGCGGGTAGTAGAAGCTGCCGGCGGGGTGCGCGGGGTAGCGGGCGGTCAGGCGGAACGCCACCCCCTGCGGCTGCGTGGGCCAGTTGGGCGCCGTGAACGTGAAGCCGTTGTCCGTGCCCGCGTCGATGGGGTCCACCTGCGCAGGGAACAGGCACTCGTCAGTCTCGGCGCTTACTACAGAGCGATGTGTGGCAGAGGGACGAGAAACAGACCGGAGCATGCTCAAATGAGAGATTGAAGATGACGGAAGGTCGAAGAGGTGCGATAAACGTTTTGATAAAGTAAGTTTATCAAAGTATTTTCTTTAATTGATCAACTACAAAGTGAAGCACCGAGGCGTCTAATCACGCATAGAAAGAGCACTAGAGGGACAAGTAGTCAAAGTTGCCAGCGGAGTGCTTTGAGTGAAATTTCGACTTCTTCGTGAGTGCATCCGGCTGCACCCCGGAACAAGCCATCGTTACTGCAGTCTTACTAGCCAAGTATGCCTTGGAACGGTTATTAAAGGGCGATATTACAAAAGCTGCTTACCTCAATGGTGATGCTATCGAGCCAGTTTCCGTTGACGCACAGGTCAAAGCTGTCAATCCCGACGAACCAGTCGGGGGAGGGGATCATCCTGGACATCACGGACACCTGCAAAGAGACGCATACTTCAATTATTACCCAAAAAACATTTTAATACCACTAGGAAACATTTTGAAACAACATTTTACTGCGCTTTTCCACAATGAAATATATCGATGTAGTTATTTTGCAGAGAAAAAAGGTTAAAACAATCCTGTATAAATTAATCAAAGTTGATACGTTACCGCAAAATGATTGTAAATATTTTAGTTGGTTTTATTTCCTTCCTGTTACCATTGCACCTCTCCCAGGTCTTTTAAATGACGTTTTTTGAAATTTCTTTTATCCGAATCGGATTGTTTTTGTTTGAGCATTTTTTTATTATTGTAAAAGGAAGACTGGACCAGTTTTATAGTTTTACCTTAAGGTACTTAAATTTAACAAGTTAATAATATAGCAAATAAATAAATCCAAAACTTTTAGGTTACTTTGTAAAAAGTAAAGCATCTGAGTCCACGTTTCTACTGCGAATTCACTAAAATCAAAATAAGAATAAGGTTCACCCCCGTTAAATGAATACATCTATAATTTTTCTCTCATGTATCGGAGAAATGTGAACAATGTCTCCCTCCAGTAGAGCTCCTGAAAACTACTTTCGATGGAATAGGTTTGTCTGAAGGACCCTTGGAGGAATATTGCGCCGGGGTAAAAGCCTCTTTTTTATAGTGTTTATCGATCCCAGGAACTGGGTCCCGGAGGAACAATCCATATTTACACTGGAACCAATGAAGGAGATCGCGAAATTTGATCCCGGATTTCAAACTGTGGGAATCGGATGAAAAAATCATATTCTTAAATATTTTTTTATTAACTTGTACACCAATAATCTCAATAATGATCCAAACAAAAAAAATCTTGGAACGTTCTTTCTCTCTCATACGCTTGCAAACAATGATAATTTATGAACGCCAGATCGGTAGGTGAGAGAGAAAGTGCACTGAAGCTAGAACACATCTCTGGTTTGATAGACATTATACCGAATGACCACCATAGAGGCTTCTCTAAAATAAATCTGCTGGACGAAGCAGTGTTGGGAGACGTAGACCTGGGTGACTGGATGGTGTGGAGGTGAACACCCCAGCCTTAGGCATGAAAAAATGGAAGGAACAGAAGGAGAGCGACAGGAATAGAAGCGTGTCTCAAAAGTCTCTCTAAGAGTTGTATGGTCGGCGATGTATTTAAAATTTAAAAAAATAGTGAATTTAAAAGGGGAAGTTATTTAAATCGCCAACTTATTTTTTCGTTGAATATTTTTCAAATGATGACGATTTTCGCGACCTGATGGTTTTTTCATTGCAGTCTTCCTAAATATTGTATAAAAAAATAGCATCAGTAATTCCCTGAAAAGGTTTCAGGTTTCCGAGTGGCCGGTTTCCCCTGCTCCCCCGGGGCTTGGGCAGACGGTGCAGGGACAAGGGACAAGGGACAAGGGACAAGGGACAAGGGAAAAAGGACAAAGAGGGGTCTGTGCATATTGTAACACGCTGTTTGTAGAGATTTAAAATACCTCTATCAACGTTTCGGCCACTGGTTTATTTAATGTTGATATTTGTATTGTTTAAAGGTGTGGGTATTTATTATATGAATAATACAGGATATATACAACTGTTTCTTGTTTCACAAGCTCACATCAGGGGATATTTAGTAGAAATTATAATAATTCTCTTTTTTATCAATATTTTGTATAAAATAAAACCAACTAAACAAATTGTTGATTCGTTAATAGAGAAATACGGTCCAGAATATTACCGATACGGGGTTCACCAGTCTAGGTCGTTGTACCGAGCAATCAAACTATCCCTACAAACGTGGTTTGTAATGATTTTATTTGGAATTATTGGAACAATATCAATATTTTTTAATGAAATATGAAACAAAAGAAGACACAGAAAATTAAAAAAAAAATAGTTTGCGACCGAGCCTTGAACTCGGTAGACGTTCCAAGTTTAAGTCCTGGTCGCAATACAAAGCAATAGGTTAATTCTAATTTACTGATTTTCCTTGGGCTTAAAAGATGAATAGGATATAATATGACTATGATAGGTAATATCGAATACCGTTGAATTAAATTGAATCGTGAGAGGGAATTATCGATTATACAATATTGGTACGTTGTATGTTTGAGGTTCGAATTAGAGATTGCTCCAATTACAACCCAAGACTTGGAAAATAAACGTATGAAAAGCACATAGTATTCTCCGAGCAATCTGTAAGCTTGGAGCTCCCCTGATACTCGTTACGGGGGCCCGCAACTTGCAGCCCACAACCCGCAGGCCCCAGCCCTGCGGCCGACGCTGCACTCCGGTGCAGCTTAAAGCTAAGGAGCTTTTCTAAACCGATATGGTAAACCTCACCGTCTTTGCAGAGACAAAAAAATCGAAAAATAACATAATTTACCAAACAAAGTCAACATGTCGTGAGAGTAGATCTATAAATGTGTAGGTACTGTTGGATTTCAAAGAGATAATTTGTTAGGTTCTTACCTTCTTGTTTTTCGTCCAGTTCCTACCTATCACGCCATTTCGCTATTCGATTTCTACACTCAACAATACCGTGTTCGAAAACAATTGACAATCAAGAAACAGAAGAGCTATCTGAAAAAACGTTGTTCGTTCGTTGGTGTCTCGCTTGGTCGTCGTTTAGTTGGTTGTTCTTCAAGTAAAATTGAGTTAAGTGTTGTGATTCGGTGTGTTAGAAGAATGAAAAGCTTAAACATCAATTTCATCGGTGAGTGAATTGGTTTCATCTGTCCATATCCATAATTAGACACTCCCATCAAGTAGTATAGTTTTATCGTTTTACAGTCCACTATTTTCAAAATTCATCTGAAGCTGAAAACACATTCGGTGTTATTGTTTATCGCAGCAACAGATATTATCCCACAGATACCATGTCATAAACTGAATACTTTTCAAGGGAATCTATAAACTGCTTTAAACTACTACATATTTGTGAAAAGGTATACATCAATTACAAATTTTGGAACAAGATTAGCAATATTTACTGATCTGAATTTCATTAAAAAGTTTTAATAAATACATGTCCCTGTATCTTTTTTGGTTATTAAAATAAGTTGTTTTAGTGACGTTATTTGATTTTAGTCGAACCTGAAACCTTCCTAAACGAGTCCGTATATCTCAACACTATCGAAGCTGGGTGAGTCCGTGGCTCTAGACATTGTTTTTTAAGACAAGACACAGCTAGTTTCCCGCGCCGAGTTTTATAAGGAAATTCCTAGGAGTGTGAATTTTTCAGTTACAAGTTTGTGTTCGCACGTTTAGAGTTGCTATAAATCAGTACAGAGGAAATATTTCCAGTAAAAAACACCAATCCTCATCAATCTTCCCCGCGGCACTGTCCACTGAAGGGTTGAGAAGAGCAGGAACTAGGAATGGCAGAATATTCGGCACACGGACGTAATTTTTTTAAATATGAATATAGCACAAGCGACTCAGATGATCGAAGCCAGCTGAGCTATGGCATCCCCAATTAGAGCAGGTTGTGAGGCTAGACTTTAGCTAGGTTGCTGAGACTATTCGGCAACGAGCGCTGAAGGGGTATTAGTTACAGAAACGTCCCAACTTGGCACTGAGAGATTGTTCGGAACATGCAAGACATTTAGCACCGAGAAAATTATTATTTAATCAATGGCTGTTTTTGACTATTTTTGTGGTGAGTTTGCAGATCTTTACTAATTATAAATAATTTCCTTTGTGAGTGCGTACGTTCATATTATTTTCCTTTCTTGTTTGTCAATTTTTTTCAAATTTATACATAGTTTAAACTTTAGGTTTTTTGCACCGTTAGTATCTAGAAAATTGATTTTTAATCTGTTGATGTATACATGCACTGTTACATACACTTCTGAACATTTTTCAAGATTTATGATAACGAAAATGATTTAAGATATTTTTAATTTGCACGCATGTTGTATATTATTTTCTCATTATTATATTAGGTTCGGTAATTTAGTGCAAAGCGCACTTGCGGTGAATTATCACAAAACTGCGCTACGTAAATTCACTGTTCTATTCGTACGAGTTTGAACTTTTCAAATTTAGAACTGATCCTAAGTGTAATTATCAAATTTAAAAAATAATCTTTTTCAAATCTATTTCAGCAGACATTATTCTGTATTTCAAATGAGTGGAAGAAAGCTAGCAATATTTTTTATAAGTCAAGTTATATTCGGTGATTTTTCAAGGGTAACGAACAACTAGTGTACAAATTTAGGTATCTGTAAAAAAATGCACATAATTATTATGTCTAACTATGTTGCTTATGGAATTGTTTGTTTGAGTCTATTAAACATTGTGCTTTATGATTATATGTTTAGCTTTTTAACATCGTAAAGGCCGAAATAACCATTTTTTAAATTTATAGTGAATACCGCACAAGAGTCCCCACTGCTCCCAACCGTCTGGAGCCGGTGGGACTATGGCATCCCCAATCGGGGTATGTTATGAGGCTGAAGGTAGTGAGGGGCAGGGGAGAAGATGGGGAACAGGGAGGTTTAGAAGTGCCTGGCCATTTTAAAGCAATGTTTCAATTCTGAATAGTGAACTTTTGCCAGGGCGATATTTGGAGTATTTTTCACTCTGGAACGTGCCGCAAATATACATTATTTTGTATGAATTAAATAAAAAGTATTTGCACACGCCGGATTTGAACCCTTTGGATTTGACATTTGGATTAGTAGTGAAGTATTTTACCACTTGACCGCAGAGGCCGTCAATTGGTTACGAGTTTTTTTAATGTAATCGGTACACTTCATGCAAATATTAAGAATACACCCGTCGTTAACGAAGATGTGCAAAAGCGCAATAATGTAAAAGCATTAAAAAGCAAACTACTTTCTGTACAAGCTCCACGACTTTCGCCATAAACCGCGAGGAAGCTGAAAGACATCTTAGAAAGTTCCAGAAATCTCGGGACGATTCGAGCAGCCCTACCCGCCAGCCCTGCCCGCCAGCCCTGCCCGCCAGCCCTGTCCGCCGAGCCCCCCGAGCCCCCTAATAGTTGGTGTAATTGGGAGAGGAAAAACTCCGTCTAAACAGAACACGATGTTTTCTTTTGTTCGGCGAACCTGTTTGGAAAGCGTAATGACGTCAGAACGGGTCCGGAATGGTGAATCTAAAAACGGATACGGCGTCCCTAGTTGCCAGTTTCCAGTTGCCAGTTGCCAGTTGCCAGTTGCCAGTTGTCAGTTGCCAGTTGCCAGTTGCTAGTTGCCAGTTCCCAGTTCCCGGGTGCTGAATTGTTCCTGACAAATGAATAAAATAAATAGACTGTTTGATACGGGCACGAAGTATTTACTCCGCGCCGCGTCAGGCTGCTTAATAAAGCTCTGCTCGAAACTTCCTTGGCGCCAGAATAAGAAACGCGAACGAGTATTAGCTTTTGCTTCCTCCACAGGGCTGATAGAAGAAAGAATTGCGTTTAATTATTTTACATGAACTTTCTTGGTTTTGCTAAGTCATCTGTTCATTTACTTAGATCTATCCACAGTGATTCATATCAACGCACTCGCAGATATATCAATTAACGAAAGAAGCATATCGACGCTGGAGACGCAAAATGGCTTATGCGATAATTTGGTCAAAAATGAGTTAAACATGAGGTTTTGATCATTTTTTTTCTGCGTCGAATGCTCTGACTCTCGTTTGATTTTAAAGACTTTTGTAGCACTTAAGCCATTTAAAATATATGTACCATTAGTAGAAGGGCTTGACTCAAGTGACATAAGCTTGGGATTTTTATAAACTTTTTGTAGCTTCAGGTAACTCAATTTGAGAATTGAGTTAATTTTTTTTTCAGAATTCAAACCAGAGGCTTAAGAATTTTATTGTAAAAAAATCTGTAAAGCGCTCTGGTTTACACTTTTCAAAATGACCCTTCAGCCCTTTTGCCTTTTCGGCGTCGATATATCTATTTAACTTCTGATTATATAGTTTTAGGTACTTAGGGAGTACATAGTTAAAATGTTTGTGTTTTTCTAAAGTGACCTGCCAGGTAAGTATTCTTCTGTATATTATCTTTGTACATAATATAAATACATGTTAAAATGCCAAACACTACATGTAGTTAGTAACAAGATGGAGATTAGGAATCGAATTCTTTACAACACCCTTGAGATGATTTTTTACAAAAATGGCGCTATTTAAATTGTATTGATATTTTTATTGTTATACGATATTAGATATGTAGGTGTGATTAATCTGCCGTAGAGGTACCTGATTATCTAGGAATTATAAGACCTAAGCGTTTTCTTTATTGACTGGTTGTTAGTTTTGTTACATGGTGGATGGGCGAGGCAGGTATGAGTAGGGCGCTACAAAGTACGATATAATTATTAATCTTGAATACATTATCAAAAGTTTAAAGGGCAGGTAAGTTAATCGCGGTAATAAGCTTTATTTTGTTGCTGTTTGTTTTTGCTTTAATTATTTAAAAAAAAAACGCCGTTAAAAATAGGTTGACATTTATGATAAATGAAAAAATATATGAAAATTCCATCTTTCAGAGCGTAGGAGGTTTAAATAAAATTATGAAATAAGCATTTGTTTTCGCTGTGGTATAATTGGACACGACTTGAACGTCGAACCAATAACTAAGCCCCATAAATCAATTATCATCGTGACATTTCAGGCAATAAACAAAAATAATTGACGTTTGATCAAAATAATATTTCTTTTCTGAGACGCCGAAGAAAAGAAGTGCGTAAAAAGCAAAATAACAAGTTATAGCGAGCAGGGGCGTTGCCGGGCGTAATGACCAATTATCTGTGCGCGATCTCTCGGTCCAGGGAGTCCCGGGGGCGGGGGGATGCTGCGAGGGAGGGGGAGGGAGATGAGAAAAGCTCCTCATCATCATCTATCATCGTCCTGACATGTAGCACACACTCCTCCCCGGCCCCAACCCCCTACGAGTTCACCCCTAGCGCCATGCAAGGCCCCTTGTATTTTTCATTGGAGAGGTGAGGAAGGGTTTGAGTTTCAATGATTCTCCGAGAGGTTTTCTCGACCGTCGTTTCAATACACTACATTCTCGGTTCGTTTTGACGGCTAACAAATTGTGAAAAGCTGATTTGTGCGCTACACCGTGTCTTTATATTAGAGCTCTTAAACAAACTTTGGATTTGTTTGAATTATGAGAAAAATACGCTAGTTATATCGTCATTTCCTCGCAGTGGAATCACCTCCTTCTTAGCATATACTCCTTGATTCATTCACATTTGGATTTTGACGGCCTCCATGGTCGAGTGGTAAGACGCCTGATTATGAATCCAAAGATCGCGGGTTCCAACCCGGCGTGCGCCAATAACTTTTATTTGATGAATATGTATCATAAAAAACACTTAATTCATAAAAAAATAAATATATATATAGAATATTTACGACACTTTCCAGAGTGGTAGATACTAAGTATCGCCCTGGTGAAAGACCACCATTCAGAATTGAAACGTTACTTGAAATGGCTTTAGCCATGTTTGGTGACTAGATCTGAATAGTAAGGTACTTCCCAACCTTCCTCCTCCTCTTCCCCATCTCCTTCCCCTCCCCAATACATTCAGCCTCACAACATAACCGATTGGGGAGGCCATAGTCTTACTGGCTCCATGCGGTTAAAAGAGCAGTTGGGACTCTTGTGCGGTATTCACTATAAACAAAAAAATCGTCTATCGTCTCATCCATGCTCTTCTGTTATACCGACTCTTGGCTCGAGTATCCGATTCGTTTGATAGTGCCGGGTCTTTCTGGGGCACCCTCGATTGTTTATTTGATTCACTTCATTTGGGTATCGATAACACTTCTGCCACTCCCTTTTCCGCCCGTCCACTTTAAGTAACCAAAGCGTCCCTTTCTCAACGTTGTTCGTCACGCTCACATCGACCTTGGACCCTTTTTGGAAAAAAACTCAAAGCTGACATTTAAGTATATTTTCGAGTTATATGTATATTATATTCAAGCATAAACGCGCATTGGAGTAAATTATTGGCCCCATTAATCTTAACGCTGTCAGGGGGGACTCCCTCCTGATGGCGTTTTGCAAAAATGAGGCCTTATATCCTCCATTCATATTTTTACTTGTATTATTTTTATTTTATTTATTTTTCTTTTGAATTTCTGTTCATTTTTATTTTTCTTTAATATTATTATTGTGTGTATTACAACTTTTATGTTAATATTATTATTACTATGTATTGATATCAATTATGGAAGGTATTGCATTGCACTACTCCTGCATACCTTCTGGAATAAAAATTTATTATTATTGTATATTTTATTTTATAAAAATGTTTTATTTTATTTATATTTTAGAAATGCGAAATTAATTAAAGTTTTTAAATAATGGAAAATGTCGAAATTACTTCAAACTAAAAATAATTTTTTTTTTCAAAAGGTGTGCTACATATAATTTTGTTTGAAAAAATAGTATTTTATTATTGTAAATACAGATTTAGTTGTTGGTGCTTAGCGCCTTAATTAATACAAGTATCCAATATATTTCTACTGTCGCTACGTCAAAGCAAGCATATAATATTTGACTAACTAACTATAAAACCGCTTACGGACAAAAAAGTTTTGAGTACAACGCCGCTAAGCAATTCAATTCTCTGTCCAGCACCATCAGAAACATAGAAACCTTTAAAAGCAATATCATTACTCACTTTAAAAACTTTGAAAAAAAGTTCTTAATATGTAGATTCTATATCTTCAAATTTGTTATTTACTTATATTATTTTTATTTTTATTATTTATGTACTATATTTTCGAAATTAACGTGTTACTAAGTAGCTAAAAAACTACTTTTGTAAATTGCCATCCCAACACAGGCTTGTGCCTAGTGGGATGGGCAATTTACCAACTGGTAAAAAAATGTATGTTCGAGTAAAATAATAAATAAATAAAATAAACTATTAGGTATAATGGGAACTTAAAATTATACGCAAATATCAATAGTATCTTGATCATCTTTGATATTATAATTTATTATTGACTTTCACCAAATTCGTATTTCGCTCGCTTAGAAGATCAATAGATCAAAGATACATAGTAAGTTTAGCGAGTTTAAAGAACAACGAGCTTCCACAACTAACTACAAAGGCGGCTGGAATTTGAGGTCGGGTCAAAATATGCAAAGTTCCTACAAGTTAAACGTTCTGGAAGTACTGTATTCCAGTGTTTCCCAACTAGTGCGCGTGGTCTCCTTTGAGCCACAAAACAGACAAACGTTCAACTTTTTGGGGAGCCAAAGCAAACTTTAGGAAAAGCATATTGTTATGGAATAATCATCGACCTGGTGATTTATTTATCTGATCAATATCTTTTACCAGTCAGATACATTAGAGCAAATTAATTAATCAAATAAACCATTGTAAGATCCCTCTCTGCTGAGAAAAGCTGGAATAACCTCCCCCGGTTATTCCAACATTTCTTAGCAGCGAGATCTTTTCGGAATTCATGTTGGACGTCACTAGTTAACTTTGACGGCCATCATGGTCAAGTGGTTAAAAGCTCGACTACGGATCCAAAGGTAGCGGGTTCAAATCCGGCGTGCGAAAATGACTTTTATTTGATTAAAATGTGTCATTACACATTTAATTCACATAAAATTATAAATAGTATATTTACCCTTGTGAAAGACCTTCATTCAGAATCGAAATGTTGTTTGAAAAGACTTTAGCCAAACAAATATAAGAAAAAAACCTCAAAATCTTTTGACGTAAGTTATACGACTTGATTATGTGAAGTTGGCGCGGACGGAGAACATTCTCGCAAATTTGTTGTGTGTGTTGATTGGGTAACAATATTTAGCTCTCACTCCACGTATATTCTTACTCCAAGATCGTAACTGATACACTAATCACCAGATTCTGGCCCATGAAAAACGGCGCCATCATCACATGCCGACTTCTACTGACCTCGGCTTCATTTCCATGCCTTACTGGCGTCACCCTTAGCGCTCGTATCATTGTTGTCTCAACCTACTTTGGTTCATCCAGGCGTTCGTCCCACGTCATTCATTCACACCGATCCAACGCTTTACCGTTTACGTTTGCCGTTAAGTGTTTGGAAGCAAGGCACCGGTAAGGTAACATTTACATATTTAAATAGCCATCAGTAAAGTAAATTAATTGGTCACACTTCGGCTACAAAATTGGTCAGTGACATCGAAATACAAAAATATGATATTTTGGTTTATTATGAAAACAGTGTAGCTATTGAAAAAGTGTAAGCTCGATTCAGTAAAATAGTACGTAGGAAATATCACGGCGCCATATTTGAAACAAGTTGAGAACCTCTGCTGTGGAATGTGGGTAGTAGATCCACCTTCCTCATAATGAATGCGAGAGCTAAAGATTGTCGGTGTTTAAGTTCAGTTCACCGCCCCAAACCGCCACAGTTCTTCGGTTCAACTTCTTTATTAAGTTCTTTAATAATCCCAGCCTGAGATCCTCGACAATAATACTTATTTGGCAGTTACTTCTCTCGGGCGCGTCGAGGCAGCGGTGCGCAGGCTGCGGCGAGCGTACGTAGTACGTGCCACGTGGCAAGCGGCACGTGGGCGGGCGCCATATCTAGATATTCGAAACTCGACACTCGCACGTGCGATCCCATGAACTTTTCACTGAGAATAAACAAGATGTGAAGTCCAAATAGAAATGGAGCTGAAAACTACAGACTATAAAGAATGATGTAATGAAAATTCTGATTCAAAAGACAAAATTCCGTCTGTCACCATACTAAATGAACGTCTTCGAAATAAACACAAAAATACAAATAAGTTTAAAAAATGAGTTGGTACCAACCATAGCCTGCCTATAAAGCAGAGGCGTGTGCACTCCACATATACAAATATACATATAAGCACTGCCTACCTTGCTGTACTTGTGACGCGTCAAAAGCAGTAACTAAATATGCCAAAATACCGCCCACATCAGAGTAGATTATTCCATGTTCACTAGACTAAACAAAATATGTATGCATGTATGCTGTGAGCAAATACAACAGCAATCGGTGATATCTGTTGGTACATATCTCTATTATCAATCGATCCGCTGTTTTTCCTAATGCCTACCCTGATCAAAAACTCTGTGCACAACACTGCCATAAAGCATCGTTTGTAAACCCTTTGCTAATAAGCTACGAGAGTTGGAGAATAGTTCCGTTAAACTAAAAATGTTAGCAAAAAAAGGTCGTGTTAACTGGAGCTTCCCGTTCCACAGTGTTCGGTTATTTATATATCAGAACAGCTTTTCTGTGATTATTATTTAAATCACTTACGATGTTCACAGATCTGCTAGGCCTAATTTTATTATTGTCAAATAGCTGTCAAGCGTAAAAGTTGTCGTGCAGAAAGCAATTCCCTTTACAAGGAATAAAGAGTAAAATAAATAAATAATAAAAACACATTGATTATTTCTATATCGCCCTTCATCGTGGGAAAATCATCTCAGTAAGATGAGATCACCTTCGGATTAAAAAAAAACAAAAACTTCTTGATGTATGAAGCTCTGAAGATATTTGGCGAATCACACTTTTGAAATTCAAATAGTCATCCATTTAGGTTTAATTTTTTTTTAAGGTTGTAATGGTCGTGTACCTATGTGCTACTAAGAACAATAAATAAATCCTATTTGATTTAAATAACAGCCATTTATGACGCTTTAATAATACATGATGATTAAAATCAACAGTCAGAAAATTAAATCTTCTGTTCTTGTACCTCGCAACTTTATAAATATATAAATAGAAAAATATTTTGAAGAAAACCGTACCATTCAGAAACAAAAAATCCATTCCGCAAAAATATATATTAATATATACTATGTTATGTGAATTAAATGTGATGTAACACACGAATCAAATAAATTTTATTTACGCCCGCCGGGATTTGAACCCGTGACCTCTGGATTCGTAATCGAGCATCTTAACCACTCGACCACGGAGGCCGTCAAATATATACACACAAGCGCAGGTTTTTAATGAAAGCATATCCTAAAATTAAAATTTTGATAAAAATTATATACGTGTAAGTATAAAATTTTAAAATACCCAACAAATATAAAGTAAATAAAATACAAAAATGAACCTACAGAAAATTAATTAAAAAAAAACTTTTAGATTTTTGTAGTTTATTTTCAAAAAAAGTTTTCAGACCTCTGTAAGCCATTGGATCTGTTCCAACGAGGAGGAGAGATTAAATAATCTGGATCATGTTACGGTTAGTGTTCTAACTTTCCCAATTTATTGAGTGCCCGAACTCGCCCACCCCGCCGCCTGAACACTGAACACTGAACACTGGACACTGGCCGGACACCGAACACTGAACAACGAACACATGAACACTGAGCGGCGAGCAGCTTCGTGTGATGTACACCTCAGAGCAATAATATACCAGGAGGAAGTGTTGTCGATTTTTGTCTGACTGGGGCGTGGCTAGGGCTAGGGTATTTATACATCCATTCATAGCATATGTCAACATAATGTTTTTGTTTATTTGTATAACCACTTTTTAACAGTATTGTTACAAACAAAAATGTAGGATTTAATCTAAAAACCGTCGAGTTCTGTCCTGTTATGTTGCATAACAAAACGTAGTGGGCGAAGTCGCTGGAGACGATTTATTTGATTTATTTTGTTACATACATTTAAAAATTACAGGTAGACGGCAAAAGCCAGTGCGTGGGTATACTAATTCAAATCATAGTTATAGCTCTCTATAGTTACATTTTACAGTATAAGGTTTTTTTTTCTCTCTTTTCTCTTTTTTTTTTTTTTTTTTTTTTTTTTTTTTTTTTCAAAAAAATCACAACAGATAAGTTAGTTAATTTTTTAGAATTTAGCACTTATAGTATGAAGAGGCTGGTATCTTTTGCTTTTATTGTGTAAGAACTTGTCTTATCTCTTTTCTCTCTCACGGCTTACGACGTAAAAACCCGAAGAAAGTGATTTATCTTAAATTTGTATAGGTTGGGTAAAAATATTTGACTCTCTCTCCATATATATTCTTCCTCTGGGGTGTACACACTGCGAGAGTCTTTATTCCTCACTACTTAGGACTTGCCAACAACTTGCCGACGTGGTTTAAGAATATTATTTTCTCCGAAAGTTATTAGTTTGCGCCATTTTGTGTTTACCGAATGAACTGGTTATTAATGGAGGTGTGCACGCTAGTAATTAAAATTGCTATCTTCAGAACAACAGCCGGAGTTCGGGGCTTGACAAAGTTATTATTATCGAGGTGAGTTATAAGAAAACACGCAATTAAATATCGTGTGGGGTCTGGACCCTGGGGTCGCTGCTGTGGATTCCGCCGAGGTAAATTATAAACGGTTTATATTAGTTCATTAACGCGTAGAATTTAACCATGGGATAGTTGCTTCTCGTTCTAGAGTGAAATATTCATTATGTGGGGGTTAAAAAAGCAAAGACAACAATTTTTTTCAAACTAAATAATTTTTTGAAAAGTTGACAAAGCGTAAAATACACTTTTCTTTCATTAATATGTTCATAAAATCAGAGAATATTTTTTTAAAAATGCCCCTTTTTATGTACATAATTTACACCAAAAATCCTTTTTTAAAACTTTGACATGATGCACTCACTTTGCGGTAAGACATAATTAAATTTGAAATAAAATGATCTTTGTTTTAACACCACTTTATTGGATACATTCACCGACTGACGGCCTCCATGGTCGAGTGGTAAGACGCTCGACTACGAATCCAAAGGTCGCGGGTTCAAACCCGACCGTGCGCCAATAACTTTTATTTAATTGATATTTGTCAAAACACAATTAATTCATAGAAAGAATAATAAAAAAGTATATTTGCGGCACGTTCCAGAATGGTATATACTCAAAGTATCGCCCTGGTAAAGGACCACCATTAAAAATCGAAACTTTGCTTGAAATGGCTTTAACCGTGTTTGGTAACCAGATCTGAATAGCCAGGTCTTCCAAACCTTTCCCCTCCCAATCTCCTTTCCCTCCCCACTACCAGGTAGAGCCGAAACCGGTTGGTGTATGTGTCCAATAAAGTCGTGTTAAAACAAAGATACTTTTATTTCAAATTTAATAATTTTTATCTTTATAAACACAAGTTGACAATGCTGCAGGTCCGTCTTTGTAGACTGCTGCCTTTGCTTCTATGCCCCTTGTGTATTAAACGTGGTTTGACATGACTTAACACATGCTTAGTGACCAGATATGAATAGTCAGGTACTACCGAAATTTCCTCTTCCCCTCTCCCTTTGATTCCACAATTTTTTCAACCACACAAAATTATCGAAACTGGGGATGCCCCTATTCCACAGGCGTAAAATAATAATGATAAATGTCTAAGCCTCAAAAAAACAAGCAAAAATGTATTGCTTGATGCTGAGTCTGTTAATTATTACCAGTGCACTATTTTTTAAAGCTTATTTGAAAGTTTTAAGAAATCGTAGAATTGCAGTTCTTTTAAACGAAAATCAACTATAAATATTTTTCTTTGTGAGTGCGTACGACCGTACGAGTGTAAACTTGTCAAATTTGTAACTGATGCTAATTGAAATATTCAAATTAAATGAATAATTTTGTTCAAATCCTCACCTACTTAATAAAGTACCCATCTACTCGTATAATGTATTTTAGCAGACATTATTCTATATTTGAAATGGGTAGATTATTGCAGCTAATATTTTTTCATGGCGAGGATTTATCACGGGTAGCTAGAAATTATATGATTTCAATTGCGCGTGGAAAAATGCAAAATTACTCACATACTAGTACATGTTTCTGGGCACAAAGTCCACAATGCTAATAATATTATGATGACAGAACTAGTTGTTAACGCGTGTAAACGGGGCGACTCTGGACAACTCCAGCATTGTTATGCCCCCCTGGCAAGGTGAAAGTTTTCATCTGCCTCGTAAAAGATTCCGTTCTGAAGTTAAGTCTGTTTGTTCGGCTCTTTATCTGCCGAAGTTGGCCGCGCTCCTGGTCGCTAATGTTTCCGTGTTATTGTCTCGCGTGTGTGGGGGCTGCTATGGACCCCCGGCCCCGCAGTGTGGATGTGTGGTGAGCTGTAACTACGCTCGTGTCGTGAGGATCCCGGAGGGGCAGGAAAACTTTAATCAACTCTGCCAACCATAGCTTTATCTGTAATAAACAGGCATGCTATGGCGATACATTGTATGCAGCAGGAGTCGTTTGCTTTTACCTATATGATTTTGTCCAGTAGATATTTAAAGTACCCATTTAAATCTTTAATACACCTTTTAAACTTTAATACCTTTTTAAATGGTCACAGTGTTTTATGTCTGAAATATCTAGGTTAACAGAGCTTTAGATGATGTATTTATCTTTAAAAGCCAGATGGAAATTGTTAGGCAAGTACATGTGTAATATTATTTTACAATTATTAAATGAGAAAAACATATTTGTTCGGCAAAGTCATGTAGTTTATTTATCCAGTCAACTAACGAGGGGAATTTGAAATATGCGAAGGTAATTTTTATATTATACTTGCGCAGACCCGTGAAAAATAACGAGATATTAAAATTGTAGGATTTGTGAAGCTGAATGTTTGTATCATTCTTTTCAGATGGAATATTAAAAGGTAAAAAAAACAATACTTATAAAAAAAGCACTGAAAATTAGAGTTATGTATTTCTGAACTCATTATTATGTGAAGAGATTAAGAATTTCGTATTTATTTTTTTACTTTATTTCTTTAAAGTAGAAATAAAGTTAAAAAAAAGAAAAATTAAAATAAAGATTAAATAAAAATAAAAAAAAATTAAATAAAGATTTGGGTGAATGTCATAATGTTTAACTTGTCACAAGCTGAAATTCTTCCATTCAGAAATCCAACTTGGCTATATAAATTAAAGATTCTATGAGCACGATGAGAATTTCGATTGGATTTGAACAGTGTCTTCTTCATGTTATGATAGTTAGAAGATGGGCTCGATTGTATAGTAGCCGAGTTGACAAATGCGTCGGGATCCCACCTAGGTATTGCTCGTAGTTTCAATTCCTCCATTCAACAAAGCGAACAACATTTTCCGCTAATTATGATGGCAGTCGAAGTTTTAAAAATATTTTCCGGTTATTCGTAATCCGAGATGTTTGTCTTTCTTTTAAAAATTGATAATTAAAGACTAGAGTGACACGAAGGCCGCTGTCGAGGCCAATTTTTACAGCTGTTAATATTTTTTACCGGTTTAAAATGTTGTATTAGCGATGTAAAAAATGCATTGACACTTGAGCAGATTACATTGAAAAAAAAGCATTAAAATTGCTTGATTTTCGCTACCCTAGGCTCATTTTACATCAGACACCCTAAACGCCTCTATATAAAAATTCCAAGTCATTCAATATTATCTTTTAGCTATTTTTTCTTGGCGAGACAAGACATTATATCATGTTTACGATTTTCCGACACAGGAAGTGCGGAATTGAATTTTCGCGGACTTTTCGGTAAAATTGAAAATGATGCAAGTGAAACAACCGCGGCATTGTCAACAACTGTTGCTTGCTCGAGTTCCCTGCGTGAAAAATAATTGTTTTTTCAGGTGCGCCTCCGCATCCGGGCTCATTCGGCGGTCATGTAGAACAATATTAATCCCCACCAGGTTTAACAAACATCTGTTATTGTGTTGACGATGGAGTTTAATGAATGTGAGTTTGTTTTCACCTTTTTTACATTTTAATTAGTGCACGTTGTGTGATTACAGTCAAATCCACGCGTGAGAAAGTTGAAGAGAATTAAACGATGCTTTAGATATTATTTGTTCGAAATCTGTGAGCCACAGGTGGATGGCATCGGTACAATGACTATAAAAATTTGGACATGGTCTGAATATAAAAATGTGAGTCCAAATCATACGTTTAAAACCTTTTTTACTATGTCTAAACAAAATCACTTACAACCTTCATGATGTTACATAATCTGACATATATAATGTACATAACTTACATAACCTCACTAGACCCATAAAAACAACCATTAAAATAAGGACTTTAGTACTCGGTGAGTCCCATAACATCGTCACAATTCAATGATTAGCGCCATTTCGTTTTTTAGATATTTGAACGGTCCGCGTCAAACGCTGATTGTCGGTCCGTTACAAAATGTGCTCAGCTGAAAAGCACAACGGTCGTGTTTTTATGCTTGTCAAAAGATAAAAAAATATTCAAAAGCTGAAACAGGCCTAGGGTCGAAGTTTGACGGAGACCATCGAATTGTTAAAAAAGCAAAAGGCGCAAATTTTTAAAATATACGCATCGAAATAATTATCGAACTACATGTCGAAAAAAAGGTTTATTTTTACGCAATTTATTATTTTTCCCGTCGCGCGTCATTATTGCACACTCGAGGTGAACAAAATCACAGAACTGCGCTATATAAATTCGCTGTTATTACTATTACAATCGTAGGCGGCCTTTTAAAGCGCTATTTTTTTTCGTAGAAATTATTTTATACGAATTACCGCGAATTCGGATTGAACGATAATTATAATAAATTATCCATACATTGTAATTAATTCGGGGTCTGTTGTTGGCGGAGGGCCGTGCTACCGACCCGCGATACTGCCACTTTACACTTTTGAAAATAAGAATTTTCCATTTTCAACTTTTTTAATGTTATGTACTCACATCTCATCACACCTAAGATTATATTGTGATGGAGGAAATAGGGAAGCCGGTACCACGTTCCACAGACGTGCCGTTTTATATTAGAATTAGTCCGGCATACGATTTTTGTTGTATACAAATGGATAAGTCTTATTTATTTGACGGACTCCATGGTCGAGTGGCAAGATGCTCGACCTACGAATCTGAAGGTTGTGGGTTCAAACCCGGCATGCGCCAATAAATTTTATTTAATTAAAATGTGTCATAACATATTTTATTCATATAAAAATGATGTAAAGTTTGTTTGCGGCACGTTCCAGAGTGGTAGTATCACCCTGGTGAAAGACCACCATTCCGAATCGAAACGTTGCTTGAAATGGCTTTAGCCGTGTTTGGTGACCAGTTCTGAATATCCAGGTACTTCCCGACCTTCCTCTTACCCATCTACTTCCCTTCCAACTACCTTCAACCTTACAACATACCCCAATTGGGGATGCCATAGTCTCACTGGCTCTAAACGGTTGGGAGCAGTTGGGACTCTTGTGCGGTATTCACTACAAAAAAAAAAACTAACTAACTAACCATCACGCTGTTTCCCCGCAAGGGTAGGCAAAGAGAACGGACCGTCATTGTCTTACCATACACTCCTTGCTTCATATACATTCATACATCGTCTCATACATACTCGACTCTTCTTCACTTTCGCATTATATTCTTTTCAGACTCTTTTTTCTTCACATGATTCGATTCAATTCAAGTGTTTGATTACCAAATGAATAACGGTTGCTGAATTATTTCGTACGTATAAAAAAATGCAAGTAAATGCGCTTACCGTCTTTCGATTAAAGCTCCTATTATAATAATTGACGGAAAAGATTGAACAGCGCTTTGCGTCAAATAAAAACTCAACAGCGGGGAAGCGCACAAGAATGCATATCGATCAGGCTCTTGCAAACCGTCACTGCACATCCCTAGGGGTCCATAAAACTCCGGCAAAACACGTCCAATATTCCTGTCGTTGTGGAAATATCGAACGCGAGTTTTCCCATCCCTAGCCCATTGTCAGGGCGAACAATTTCCCGACGTTTCTACACTCATTCCCGCCTTTATCACACCGCCATGTTTCCATGCAAATGTTTGCTTTTCATTTTTACTATTTGCGCCAATAATAATAAAAAAGGGAATGAAAGAAATTCTGTGTGGGGGGGCTGTCTCGCTTGAGAAATGCTTAATCGATTTTATTTTCAATAAACGCTATAAATTGTGCTAATAAAACATGTACTTGAAGATCTGTGTATGAATTGGCAGCATATTTTAACACAGCACTTACAAGGGAAACTAAACTGGTACATCAGTATTTTTTATTTATTTATTAACTTTTTGTTTCTTACATTACTTTTTTACGTTACCTACCTCACTAGGTCATAATAACCTGTTCTGAGGTAAGTGACAGTGAGTACAAGTAGGATAATTTAAAAAAATAATGATATTTGTTACACGATGTTATATGATACAACAGATACTGACCGTAAAACTCTCTTGATACCATAAAAGATACATTGACAGTAGATAAAGTTGCAAAGCACTAAATCCTGTAATTAAAGACAGTGGACAGTATATATTCTAACTAGTGCTAACTACCCGGATTTGACCGGTATCGACACCCTTTCGAAAGATTTTTTTCAATTGAATTACAAATATGAAACGAACACAATATGGCGTGTGAAATACTTTTATTTTTTGAAAATGAATTAATAACTTTGTAAAGGACCAAGGATTTAATTTTTGTTTTTATTACCGACCGGTGTTCGCTTAGCCTAAGCATCAACAGGGTGCAAAATTAAGCTAAATACAAAATACAAAGGGTGCGGTTATATATACATACAGAGGGAGAACGCAATATAAAATAAAATAAGAGAACAGTGAGAAAACAATAAAATAAAATTTAAAATTATAACAAAGGAATAGAGACAAAGAGACAGATAATATGAAATAAAAGAGGCAAAAGTCAACTGAGAAGGTGTTTAAAGAAAAATGAAAACTTTCTTAGTTTACAGGAAATATACCTAATATTGGACTACTGGACAAATTAAAGTGATTATTAAGAATATGACTATTTATTTTGATAGCTTTATTTCTAGTGCATCTTACTTTTATTTAGTCAAATGTTTTTTTCAAAGTTACATCGCTTATAATATAGATTAGACTTTGGGAGCTGAAATTAGAATTTAGACAGAAAAGCTGAGCAAATCACCACAACAGTATAACCTGGTCTTCCCCAGTGCCCGTTTTACATCTATTAGAAGTAAAAACTGAGAATATTTCACGACTTTTTGTGAGATATAAAAACACATTTTCCGCTTTATAGATAAGATATATTTTTAAAAATTTAGTAAGGAGTGGGTCACATTCACAAAATTTATGTATGACCTTCAGAGACGACCTCCATAAAGGCACATAAGCGCTGCCTACCCTGCTATACTCGCAAAAAATATGTATAATTTTGGATTTAAACATATAAAGAATCTACATTTTCAAAATACGCGCAAAAATAAGTTAATCGCACCGCCGCAAACTCCTCACAGACCTTTCTACTATAACGTGTCAAAAACTGTAACTACATACTCGTACGCTCAAACGTAACCAACGTCAGACTAGATAATTTTATGTTCACTAGACTACACAAAATATGTATGCTGTGAGCTGTTGCGCGTTCGAGTGATTCGGTTGTGTTAGGTTGTTATATTTATTATTTATTTTATTTTATTTTATTTTTATTAAATTTTTTTAATTTTTGTTATTTTTTTACTTTGTACATTTAAGTTTACAAGTATCTAATTATTTCATTTACTTTTCGACTTATAATATTTTAACTTAAACACTACTTATTATTTTGGTTTACATACATTTTAAATAATTTGTACAGGCTTTTTTAAATTTATTGATAGGCATAATTTTGATGGTTTCCGGCAGCGCATTATACGATTTCATTCGTTTATATAGTAAGCTGTTTTGGGTGTTGGCTTTATTCTTTTCTGGTAGTCTAATTTCTTTGCATGCCCTTGTATTATACTTGTGAATATCAACATTGTAGATAATTTTGTCAGAAAAATACTCTGGTAACAAGTTGTTCTTCATTTTATGTATAAACATCAATGTGTTCAATGTCAGCATCTGTTTAACTGTCAGCCAATTTAGTTCCTCTGACATTTTAGCTACTTTTGAGTATCTATTTCGCCCAAGTATAATTCTCATTGCTCTATTTTGGAGAATTTGAAACCTGTTTTGTTCTTTGTCGTTACACAAGAAAAGAATCGTTGAACAGTAATAAAAATGTGGAGCAATAATGGAGTTGTACATGGTAATTGCTGTTTTTCTGGAAATTTTTCGCCGAATTCTTCCCAAAAAAGAAATCTTATAATATATAATCTTATTTAACAATATCTCATAAAAAACAGTTCTTTACCAAATACATTAAGAGATGAATGATATAAAAATATTGTAGATACATACATAGTGTAAAAAAAAGAAATGAAACATTTATGTACATCTCACATATGGACAATGTATTATATATCCAAAGGAGTTATATAAGTACAAACTGAAGTAGTGTGACGCACTAAATATGATATAACAACGCAAATAAGGTTAGCAATGAAAAACAAATAAGATAAGATATAAGAGAGGTGAGATATTTGTTAATGTTTAAGGCAGTGCTTTTACAGAATAAATCCAAAAGCAATCGATGACATTTGTTGGTACCTATCTCTATTATCAATTATTCCTCTGTTTTCCTACTGTTTTTATCCTGATAAAAAAAAACTCTGTGCACGCCACTGATGATCTTAGTACTTTCCAGCCCCAAAATATCTAAATCGAATATAAAAGATATTTTTTTTAAGAGAGGACAGACAATTATTGTAATAAATTTAGTACAGAAGATCAAAAAAAGTATTTGAACTTTAATTTTTTTGTTCATTTTTCAGATGCATGCTTAGGTAAATAATAACTAAATATATTTCCGATAAGTGAAATATGAAAGCCTCGAGTGACTGAGTTGAAAGTTGGGTGGGAGAAGGAGAAAGATGCTTAGAGGGGGCGGTGTCCCGTGAAACTGCCAATCCAAATTGCCACTAAACTTGTCACTTTTATATGCCTGGAGGGTCTAATAAATTGGGGGAATATATTATTTTTACTAGCAACAATTCAATTTAATATTTATTTTTCACGAGCGTTGGATCTGTGACTCGGCAGGAGTGTGTGACGTCACCCCAAATAACTGAATCCAAATTTACATTAACATCAGTTTGATCTGAATTTAGATGTAATTTATTTTATGGGTCTAATCATTTGTATTTGTTAGATAAACGTTATTGTTGGTATTTTATTTTAATTTTAATAGTGTATACCGCACAAGGGTCACGACTGCTCCCAACCGTCTAGAGCCAGTGAGACTATGGCATCCCCAATCAGGGTATGTCGAGAGGCCGAGAGGTAGTGGAAAGGGGAAGGAGATGGGGAAGAGGAAGGTTATAAAGTGCCTGGCTATTCAGATCTGGTCATCAAACACGGCTGAAGCCATTTTAAGCAACGTTCCGATTCTGAATGGTGGTCTTTCGCCAGGGCCGCAAATATATATTTTTATTATTTTATATAAATTAAATGTATCATGACATATATTAATTAAATAAAAGTTATTGGCGCACGCTGGGTTTGAACCCGCGACCTTTGGATTAGTAGTCGAGCGTCTTATTACTCGACTATGGAGGCCGTTGTTGGTGTATTATATCTTCAATTTACATTTATTTTTTAACAGTCTGGACCAGTAGGACAATTAAACCCCTAAATGGACGTAGTTATGCCGAAAGCGTCCAACCCACGAATTTCCAAAATCGAGTTTTACATGTTTTCCTATTCATGCATACGAGATTTCTATCTGCTGAAAACATCCAAGCTCCAAATGTAATAGATTTTTGGTAATTCAATTTTTTACTAACCCACATTGCAGATATTTGACTTAAATTGAAGTTTAAAAATATTTAATTGTAGGATAACATTAGAAGCACAATTATTTTTTTAATAAATACATTGATAGATTATAAATTACGTATTCATAATAATTTTCATAAAGAAAGAACACTGATATTCATTTTACAAATGCCGTAATATGTTTTTGAATCGTCATATTTGCGAACGCCATTTTCTTCAGTTTCATCTTTTTGAGGTTGGACGCTTTCTGCATAACTGCGTCACATCAAGATATGTTGTGAGGCTAAAGGTAGTGGGGAGGGGAAGGAGAAGAAAAATAAGATGGTTGAGAAGTAACTGGCTGTTCAGAACTGTTCACCAAACACGGCTAAAGTATTTAAAATCAAAGTTTAGATTTTTTGGTGGTCTTTTGCAAGGGCGATATTTAGAGTATCTACCGCTCTGGAACGTGCCGCAAAATTTATTACGTTACAGTATGCTGCGGTTATTAATATATTACGTTAGATTATATTCGCACGGTTAGTTCGCCACCCCTCTCGGGAAAAGGTAATTGAAACATACATTATTTTTATTACGTACAGAGGTGTACCTTTGTCATCAGCTTTATTATTAGTAGTGTAAACGTTGAATGGATGTTTATACCTCTTTTGTTGAGGAATGATGCGTGAAAAAAAATGTGTGTTATGGAAAAAAAAATATATATACGTAGCCTGTTCAAAAGAAAAGGTGAATTTTGAATTTTCGCGGGCTGTGTACATTCGATTTTCGATTATTTTCTTGTTATGTTGGTACACATATGTTTATCATGTGTTAGCATTATCAGTTATTTTGGATTGGTGGTTTGTTTTTGACAACTGGAAAGGTTAGTCACGTTTTTGTGTGTTCTTCGATTTTTACTTTTGAAAAAAAATGGATCAAAGAATAAAATCCATGATTTGTTGTTCCACAACTCCAGGACGCTCATCGTCATTAACATCTTCTCGGCCTTCTGTAAAGCGCTTGTACCACTTATAAACACTTTTTTTAAACAAAGTAGACTCGCCGAATGTAACAGTCAACATTTTAAGTGCGTTAAGGCACTTTATTTCATCTTTAACGCAAAACTCAATACATATTCTTTGATCCATTTTTTGATCAAAAACAAACCACTAATACAAAATGGCTAATAATGCTAATATATGATAAATATATGTACACCAACATAACAAAAAAAAAAACGATAATCGAATGTACACAGCCCGCGAAAATTCAAAAGTCACCTTTTCTTTTGAACAGGCCTCGTATATAGAACAAGCTTCTGTTGTAGAACAAAGCACGCTTTGGCGATGTTGAATATTAAAACAATACGAGTTTTCAAATAATACATTTTATAAACACATGAGAGAAATAGGCCAACATCATAGTTTCTGACTAAAGACAATTGGAACTCTTGTGTGGAATAACATAAAAATATATTAAAACATATATTTATTACTTTCTCCAACCTTCCTCGCAATGACAGCAGATTAAAGTAAATCAAATAGGTTGTTAGTCATGGTATTAACAGTGTAGTGTTATAGAAATAATAACAAAAGGATATTGGATAAAATAGAACTCGAGAGCGGATAGAATTCTGTTGGAGTAAGAGCGAATTGAATTAATAATGGTCGAGTGTGTAAATAAATATTTATTTTAATACCACATAACAATCTTCCTTTAACTGCACAGGAGTCACAACTGCTCCCAACCGTCTAGAGCTAGTGAGACTATGGCATCCCCAATTGGAATATGTTGTGAGGCTGACGGAAGTGTGGAGGGGAAGGAGATGTCAAATATGAAGTTTGGGAAGTACCTAGCTATTCAGATCTGGTCACTGAACGCTGCTAAACTACTTATGTCAGCTAGCTATTTATGTTAATCGATGAGAAATAGTTGGGATGTAGACGAATTCTCCAGTGAAAGTAATATTTTTTATGAATTATTCTCTGTATCTGTGTTTTCTCATTAAATAATAAAAAAGCCATTACAAGAAATATTTCGATTCTGAATGGTGGTGCTTTACAAGCGCGATACTTAGAGTATCTACCACTCTGAAACGTGCCGCAAATATACTATATATGGTTTTATATGAATTAAATGTAAAATAACATTAATTGATTTAATTTTTATTGTGAATACCACACAAGAGTCCCAACTGCTCCCAACCGTCTGGAGCCAGTGAGACTATGGCATCCCCAATTGGGGTATGTTGTGAGGTTGAAGGTGGTGTAGAGGGGAAGGAGATGTGAAAGAGAAAAGTCGAGAAGTACTTGGCTATTCATATCTGGTCACCAAACACTGCTAAAGCCATTTTATGCAAGATTTTAATTCTGAATGGTGGTCTTTCACCAGGGCGATATTCAGAGTATCTACCACTATGAAACGTGCCGCAAATATACCTACTATATATTATTTTATATCAAGTAAATGTGAATTAACACATTTTGATTAAACACAAAATTAATTTGCAGCACTCCAGTATTTGAACCCGCGACCTCTGAATTCGTAGTCCAGCGTCTTAAATACTTATCTTAGTCACATTCCGATGATTAACATGATTATAGTCGTTGTATAGTCCTTTCTGTTATAAAGTCCGCGCCAGCGAAGTCGTGAACTGCAATGAACTTGGGAATTGTTTCCAGTCATAATTATTCCGAATGGAGATAGTTATCAATGCAAGCTGCTACACCAGCTAGCCGCTAGCCGCTAGCCGCCAGCAGATAGCTAATAGCCAGTGGTTGGTGGCTCGGTTCCGTGAATTCCTTTCAACCGTCCGTCAAATTCCGTACAATTATTCCCTTCTTCTGTTATTCTCGGAGCATCCCCTCCAGAGGAATTCTTCCCACTGGCTGCTGGACAGTAATTACCCCGTCTTCATTAGAAGTATATAAGTACCGCCCGTTCTTAACACATTCCTACGGCTGGTATTAATTGGAAACATCCTGATGCGGGCCGCAGGTGGCAGTGGGAGGTGGGAGTTGGGAGGTGGGAGGAGGCAGCCCTCGAGGGATATACTGCAATTGCTTGATCCGCTGGTACGGGTAAATTAGCGCATTATTCATCTTAATGTATTCAGATGAAGATTGCGGGGCCACCCTGTCTCTGGAGCGCTGCACACACCTACATGCTAAATACGTACTATGTTATGTACCCACCTTAGAGTAACCAATATAAAGAGACCGTCCTAATATGAGTCAAATCGTTGACATACTAGCAAAATATAGCTCTCTCTTTATGCTCGATTCTATAAAGGTATGAGAAAAAGAGACAAACAATTGCTGTTAAAAAGATACGGTTTGGGGCGGACTAAACGCCATGTAAGCAGTTTTTGATGTGGATGAACTTCACACTGATCACTTATGTCAGTCGAGCCGACAATAAAATGTGCGTAAAAATATTATAACTTAAGTGAATTTAGTGCAATTTAAAAAAAAAATGATATGGCTATATGTGCAGTTGATGGATGCTTCAACCAAAGTACAAAAGGACAAAAAAAAATTTTTTAAATAGGTATCGAAGAATTGGTATTTTTTAGTTTGATCTCAAATATTTAACATCTTAACCTACAAAACAACTTATAGCTTACACCAATATTTAATCAATCTTTGCACTATTAAATGAGTTTTAATGCATTTTTAATATGTTTTACTAAGAGAGATAAACGAGAATCTCGCAATTTTTTTAAGAACGGGAAACCCCCTTTTTGTACGGCTTCTGAATGTATCCCGGTCTCTTTATTTCTCATGGTACCAACACTAAGTTGTTGGCGGATAAAGACGGAATAATTTTTATCTTTACGGTTTTCTTCGCCTTCCATTCGCCGGCAGTTTATAGGCCACACCTCCTTGGTCAAGCTTGGTTAAAAAGTTGCTTCAACATTTCGCAGAGTGAGGTCTCTTTATATTGTTACTCTAAGGTACCTACCCACCCTACTATTGATACATTTTGAACCTATTTAATATCTTTATTATTTGTCCGTCGCACCAATGTACACACGTAAGGTCAACATTATTATTGATTTAATTTATTGTCTTTGTTCACAGTAAACTCTGTTCATTTTTGATTAAATTTATTATGATTATATATCATTATGGTGAACTATTTACCTAATTATTATGTACACTAATTTACATTTAAACAAATAAATTATAGTGAATACCGCACAAGAGTTTCAACTGCTTCCAACCATGTAGCGGCAGTGAGACTAGAAGGGAAGGATAAGGGGAAGAGGAACGTTGGAAAATACCTGGGTATTTAGATCTGGTCATAAAACAAGGCTAAATCCATTTCAAGCAACGTTTATATTCTGAATGATGGTCTTTCACCAGGGCGATACTTGGAGTATCTACTACTCTGGAATGTAGTGTAAACATACTATATATAATTTTATATCAATTAAATACGTTATGATACAAATTAATCGAATAAAAGTTATTTTAACGTACGCCGGGTTTGAACCTTTGACCTCTGGATTCGTAGTAGAGCGTCTTACCACTCGACCATGGAGGCCGTCTATTGATAAACTATTCGATATCTTTATCATTTTTTCTGTTGCACCAATGTACACATATAAAATCGACATTATTAATGATATAATCTATTGTCTATTGTTCACAGTAAACTCTGTTTATTTTTTATTAACTTAATAACGAATAGATATCATTATGGTGAACCATTTACCTAATTATAATGTACACTAATTTGCACATAAGAATACTGAAATGTAAAAAGTTTACCCCAACTAATATTGTTATACTTTGTAAACACTGATTTATGTACCACATTATATAAGCTGCAAATATTCCATAAGATAGATATTCCATTAGAAACAGACACAGTTGATAGCAGTCAAAGTAACACTACGCTTCTGGCGTAGACATTGTTCTGTTAAAGCTCAAGTATGTAAAAGGAAATATTATAAGTCTTACATATAAATATAAAATTCATAGCAAAAGTGCGAAGTGTGCGGACCACTACGCTGTGGTTTGTAATGGGCTTTTTAGTATTGAAATGTTGACTTTAACACATTTAAACCATTAGAAGATAAACAATGGCAGTTGAATTTCATGACAGTTAAGCAAACCTTCATTGAATAAACAATAACCTTTTGGCAAATGATTTTGAAAGACAAATCATTCATTTTTAATTATGAAATTCCTGTAAATGACAAATTTGATTTATCATTGTTTACTTTTTTCCGTTTTCCCTTAAATGTATCTTTATGCGGGTATTGTACTCAGCTTTACTCCTTGATTCATCCCTCATCTTAACTAGAAATAAGAAGGCTTTAATTCTGTAAAGGACATGATAATAACATGAAATTTACTGCTTATTGTATTTAAACAACACTTACCATCACTTTGTAAATCAAATTAATTTTATTGCGCCATCTACCTTGCTTCATATATAAGTGCTAAATCTGTGAGAAATTGTATGTATACAGGCAAATTCTCTATGCTTTACGTTAAAAATTGTGTATTTGTTATCTTGTGTCTGTATCTGTGTTTTCTCCTAAATAAAGAAAACAAGAAAAGAAATGCACGAGATTGCATACAAAAAAAGATGCACTCAAAAATCCCCTGTGGATTGGCCCATGCAACTTCATAATAAAATTTCAGTGTAAATTAATTATATTGTTTGTAAATTTGTAAAGCAATTAACATAAATAAATGTACATAAATTAGAGCACACAGCGATGTGATCAAACTTAAGATTAGAAAATAAATATTTTCATATGAATTTATGTATCATAATAGTGCGGGCTGTGTTCATGAAGGCTAAGCCCGTTAGGGTATTTTGTGAGGCTGAAGGTAGTGGAGAGGAGGAAATGGGGAAGAAGAAGGTTGGGAAGGACCTAGCTATTTAGATCTGGTCACCAAACACTGTTAAAGCCATTTAAAGTAACGTTTCGATTCTGAATGGTGGTCTTTCGCCAGGGCGATACGATTATCTACCACTCTGGAACGTGCCGCAAATATACTATATATTATTTTATATGAATTAAATCTGAAACAACAGCACGTATTGATAAAATACAATTTTTTTGCACACGCTGAGATTTGAACCCATGACCTCTGGATTTGTAGTCAAGCGTCCTACCACTGGACCACGGAGACCGTCAAACGGACTGCCCCGTTTTTTAAATATATTTGCCCTTGTTTAGAAACTTGGAGTAACAATATATGGAAAGAGAGCCAATTTTTTTATCCAACCTATACAAACTTGGGATAAATCACTTTCTCCGGATTTTTACGTCGTACGTCCATGAGAAAGAAAGAGACAATAAATTTTTCCATATGATCACACCGCTTTTGTAAGAGTGTTCTTCGTGTCCCGCATTTCCGTTGACTCCGCCCAAACTTTTTTATATGCGACATAAATGGACATAATTCAACGGTTTTCTGGGTTATATGGTATATTTTTGTTTATAACAATACTGGGAAAAAGTGGTTATACGAATAAACAAAAAAATTATGTCGACATGTGCTATGAATGGATGTATAAATATCCTAGCCCTGGTCCTAGCCACGCGCAGGTCTGACCGAGTACAGCAAATCTCATAAAAACTGACTATAGCAGCGCTCCCTCTTGTATTTTATAGCTCTGAGTTAAGAAATATACGCTTACACAAGAACAACGACCGCACGATTCGCACGTGTAATATAAAACGCTTGGTCTACGCAACTCCGTGTGTGTCCGGATATAGTGATAGCGGGCAAATGATTAGAATTAGCGATTGGGAATAATTAGAGCATCCCGCAGCCGGGAAGGGCCCCCGAAGGGCCCGACATCACCGGGAATTAGCACATTCAGGATTAGTACCTCGCACTCAGCCAATCAGAATAATAGCGAGGGCAAGTTGTGGTGATTGGTTCGGCGGGCGCGGCTACCTTATTCCTAGGTAGGCACATTCCTTCTATTTACCGTCGCCGTAATGCCTTGTTTATCGGGTGGCGAGAGGATTTGGCGATAGTCAAAAGCTACATACTATAAAGTCGTTGAATTGAGAAGGATCAATGTTTGTATGCTTTGGAAATGATCATGATTTTTAATATATTAGGCCTTTGCGGGTGGTAATGGCAAGGTCATAGAAATGACAAAAATTAGGGGTTGTAAATTAAAAAAAAGTGAATAGAGTGCAAGAGTCTCGATGCTCTCAACTTCAGAACAAGAATATATATGGAGAGAGAGCTAAATATTTTTACCCAACCTTTACAAATTTACGATAAATCACATTATCCGGGTTTTTACGTTGTAAACCATGAGAGAGAAAGAGACAAGACAAGTTTTCACATAATATAGCACCACCATTCGGTATGTACGCATGTTTTCCGTCTCCCGCGTCTCCGCCTACTGCGTTTTGTTATGCGACATAACAGGAGATAACTCAATGGTTTTTTAGGTTATATCCTATATTTTTGTTTAAAACAATATTGTGAAAAAGTGGTAATACAAATAAACAAAAACATTGTGTCGGCATGTGCTATGAATGGATGTATTAATACCCTAGTCCTAGCCACACCCGAGTCGGGCGAAAATCATCAATACTGAATACAGAAGCGCTCCCACTGTATATTATTGCTCAGAGCACCCAAACATCTAAAGCCAGTGAGACAATGGTATCCTCAATTGGCTAATGTGAGGCTGAAGATAGTGGGGAAGGGAAGGAGATGGAAAAGAGGAAAGTCGGTAAGTACCTGGCTATTCAGATCTGGTCACTAAACACGGCTAAAGCCATTTCAAGCAAAATTACAATTCTTAATGGTGGTCTTTTACCAGGGCGATACTTGGAGGATCTGCCACTCTGGAACGTGCCGCAAATATACTACATATTATTTTATATGAATTAAATGTAAAACAACACGTAGTGATTAAATACAAATATAATTGCACACGCCGGGATTCGAATCCACGACCTATGGATTCGTGGTTTATGACAATGCCACCCTCAGTATAGATGTTAAAGTTAGAAATAGCCAATGGCCTTTCTTACATTCATCAAGGTTCAAGCACAGTATGTACGAGTATATATATACGCGAGATGTGAACTGAATTCAATATATCCATATGATAACAAGCCTCCCGCATTGCCTCAGGTTATTCAATTACTTACTCAATTAACCTAATTAAAAAACAAAAAAAACAAATTTATATTCCAACTACCTCAGACTTCAAGCTGTTTTCCATTTGAAGGGACCCAAGATGACAGGTAATTCTATCTCGAAAGAATCCCTTGAATGAAACTACATAGATGGTCAGGGTCCGTAGGAGACAGGACCTTGATTGGATTGAATTGGCTACACAGCTGCGAGGCGGTCCAGAGGGAGTTGGGGGGGGAGGGTGAGAGGGGAATAGAACCAAAGGTTTAGGTGCACCTGCGCCGCGGGAATGTCTAGGAGCCGCACAACTTTAGCAGGTCGTTATTTTTACTCCACGTGATGTTCCGCCGTGGCCTCCTCCCCCCTCCCTTGCTACCCCCCCTCCTACAACACACCACCCACCGGTAGGGGTACCGCCCGACTTAAATACTTTATCACTTGTTTTTAAAGTTTTTATTGTTTCTCACGGAGTTGGTAAATAATCGCAGCTACTCTGGTAGATGGATGGGAATATGTTCCTACTTATATACAGAGGACTACAAACTTCGGAGTGTTCTTCTTGGAAATGTTAATACAACTTTCTGTAGTAACATTATTCTTTCCAAACAAGGCCAGTTTAGTTGTAGGAACTATCTGTTTTTATTCTCTTCATCGAGAATCGTTTTCGAAATAAATTTCGTAGAAAAAACTAACGAAATAATGTTGCGCATACAGTTTCGATCTGTGTTTCTAAATATCTAGTACTTTATGTACCTACATATGTAGATTAATTTGTATCATATTCAATTATACACAAAGTAGAGTAATCTCGCACATACATACATGTCATTTAATCAAATTGCGTACAGCTTCCTCTGTTGTTGCTAGGCACTGGAGGCGTGCACTCCATACAGGCATATAAGCACTGCCCACCCTACCGTAGTCGCATAAAATTTGTATAATATTGAATATAAATGCGTAAGTTCAAATAATCACCGCTGCGAGTGCCTCACCGAATGTCCTATTATAACGTGTCAAAAGCAGTAACTACATATGCCCGAACGCCGCCAACGTCAGAGTAGACTATTCTATGTTCACTAGAACTAGACTACACAAAATATATGTGCTGTGAGCTGTACGCGCGTTCAAAAGATTTTTTTTTTTACGTGAATACCGCATAAGAGTCTCAACTGCTCCCAACCGTCTAGAGCCAGTGAGACTATGGCATCCCCGATAGGGGTATGTTGTGAGGCTGAAAGTAGTAGGGAGAGGAAGGAGATGAGGAAGGGAAGGTCAGGAAGTACCTGGATACTCAGGTCTGGTCACCAAACACGGCTAAAGCCATTTCAAGCAACGTTTCGATTCTGAATGGTGGTCTTTCACCAGGGCGATACTTAGAGTATCTACCACTCAATGGCTCATTTGTATTAGTATCTTTGTTAGTGTAGGCAGTGGTTTTACATAACAAATTCAATTGCAATCAGTGACATCTGGTGGTACCGAACATATCTCTATTATTAATTAATCCACTGTTTTTCTACCCCGATCAAAAACTCTGTGCACGCCACTGCTAGGCTCGCTGTCTATTATATTTGTTATTTTTGAAAAATACTTTTTTCGGTAAACTGATAAGGTATAAATATTATAGAACAAATCTTTTCTTCTAATTTAATATCATATTACAATTTTTATTTATAAACATCAATCATCTGAATGCTTAGACATCATCCACCGTATATTTTAACCTGTCAAAGCCTAATAAGGGGATTGAATTGAAAAAAATATAACCAAAGGATATATTAAAATTACGCACGAAAAGCATTTGCTTTTATAGATAAAAATACATTTATTCGAAAATGAATTTGGGTTTATGATAGAAGAACAAGATAATGTGGAGAAGACGTTATTATAATAATTCTTACCAGGAAATCGTAATGTATTGAGAGATTTCGGAGGTTTATTTCCCCAAACAGACTTAGTAGGAAAAAATAACATTATACAGTTGATAAAGAAGGGCGGCGTGTATAGCGTGGTGGTAAAGCTACCACTAAGGTTTATCAGAAAAAGTTAGTAAAACAATTAGGTAACTACTAAATTACTCAGAGTTTAAAACAGAACCTTAATTATTATTACCAATGAAGGTTGCATAAAGTAATTGTAGTAAAATAAACACAGTGAAATAGGTAATGTAATGACTTACATCTGATGATGAAATAAAAAGTTTTTGTAAATCAAAACGACATTGGGAGGAAATATGGTTTTCAAAATGTCTATTTGTAACTTTATTTTGTCATTTGGATCACTGTGCGAGTAATTTAAAAAATATGACAAAATCTCAATTTTTAAGTTTATCTTAAGCAGTTTATCTTTGAGGTGAAATATCACAAAATTGCGCTATATAAATACAATGTTATTACTACGACATTACGTTGAAAAGTATCTACCTAGATATTCAAATCTGGTTACTAAACACGGGAAAATCCAATTCAAGTAACGTCTTTGATTCTCAATTGTTATGACACTGGCTCGCGGCAGTTGGATCTAGAAAACTGGGGAACTAGTCGGAGGCTAGGACAGTTCGTGGCCCAGTGCGCAGTGGGTATGGCGCATGGCGCATCCCTGTTCCGGCGATCAGGTTCTGCGTTCCCATTGCAAGCGGACTGCGCACATATTTATGCTTCTCTGTCGAGCGGCGCAGACAGGCTATCTGCTGTACAAACAGACCGACTAACGGGACTCGGAGGCTGGATAACTGTTCCCATAAACATTCTATTGGCCGAGCCAAATATCAGCCGGCCACGAGCCAAAAGGAAATCGAAAACTAACACATCGAGGTGGGTGCTGTCTCTTAAGCCATCGAAGTGTAGAAGTTTCTTATGTGTATCTTATTGTAGAACTCTCACTTTTTGAAAGTGAGCTGCTATTTCAAGGAAATAAAAATAATTTGATTTCTATTAAATGCTTTGTAGTTGATAGCTAGTAAATACATAGATGCCAGGATGAAACGTTGTATTTGATCTACTGCTATTTTGATGGAATGTGCCCCGAGGAGTTAACATTGATTCCATCGGCACTGGTGCACAGCCGGGAGACACGCTAAGCAGTTCTTAACATTTATAAACGGTTCACATTTGACTGCTGTAAATCTACGTTGGTTTGTGATAATTTGAGTATCTTTAATGGAGGACTGAACGCTGTTGGAGCAAATAAGAAACTATCCAAAGAAGCAAAGCTAGCAGTCCACAACGGAGTGCTTATATCGACCCTGATGTATGGCAGTGAGGCATGGAACTGGCAGAGGAAGGCCCTGAGACGTATGTGCGGTAAAACCATGTATGGCCGTGTTAAGAATGTAGATTTTATATTTTTATTTCTATTTTTAAAATATTAAAATTGTAACTTTATATTTTTATTTATATTTTTAAAAATGTTGTGTAGACTGCTAACTGTAAACTGCGCCTGCTCTCAACACAGGAATTCCTAGCGAGACAGGCACTGTACTACCACCTTTATGTTGTAATTTTTGAAAAGAATAAAAAAATAAAAAGATATCCGGAAAGAATACAAGGCTGATGTAAGCGTAATGAATAGGATCAAGAAAGGGACGCTTAGATGGTTTGGGCATGTAGAGCGAATTAACGAAGAAAGCAGTGTAAGAAGAATATATGATGCGAAAGCGAATGGAAGAAGAAGTTGGGGACACCCGAGGGAAGACATGGCACGATCAAGTTAATCAAATACTTGAATCGGGCCACGTGAAGAGTCAGAATAATAGTAATAAGAGTATGTATGAGACGATGTATGACTGTGAACGAAGCAAGGAGTGTGTGCCAAGACAGAGTTGTATGGCGTTCCGTCCTCTCTGCCTAGGAAAATGCGTGATGGTTACTTAAAAAGCTGGTTTCAAAACCCAGGTTTATTTCTCTCTTTTTAAACAAACCGTCAGCACAGCATCTCGAAAGATGAAAAGCCCCGAGGAAAACTGGCCTTTTGGGTGGAGTTTATAAAAACAAGATGGCAATGGCGAGGATAAAATAAATATTTTTTCTCGTAACAAAGTCGAAGAATTCCAAGAACATTCCTACACAACTTGCAATATTATCATATCATTTTTTATATTATTCGTTAAAATTTTGCATTGAAATACGACATCAACACTCTCGTTCTGAAGGGGGTTTTATTCTCACCCCGAACGAGAGTTTTGTGCGATGACTTAGATAAAGAATGAAATATTATGAATATACTTTTCTCAAAGTATTACCAAAAACAAATCACCTAATATTTTGCCATGAAAACACTATCAAATACGCCAACACTAATTTCGGAGATCGAGCTTTTGCCGTAGCAGGCCCCACAACTTGGAATAACCTACCTTCATTTGTTGAAGATTGACAGCTCAACTGAGATCAGAGCAAAACTAAAGACTCACCTTTTTAAATTACCATACCCACAATAACGTCAATTTGCTTCACTAGAGTTTTGATCACTTAGTCCGAGTGCTATACATAGTTTATATATATATAGTTTACTATTACTTACTCTATTTTTTTCTACCCTAGGTCCGACAGCACGGGCAACAACCATTATATATATATATATTTGTTAATGTAAATATGTTAGTTGTAAGTCACTAGTTATAAGTATTAGGTATAATTTAATATTAAGTCTCAGTTTTAATATAATGTTAATTATGCTGTAAGGCGCCCTTGAGGTGATATTTCTGTCACGAAAACGGCGCTTTATAAATCATTCAATTATTATTATGATTATCAACTACGTCACCCCCCCTCGAATCGTACGATGTATTTTTACTTCCCGGTACGGATAAGTTAAATCAGCAAACACCTTTCAATTCAATTAGTATTCATCCAGTGGGAATCATATTTAAGTATTAACCTTGATAACGATTATTTAATTTAATTTTCGACTCACGTGAACGTTGATACGTTCGACCCACCGCAAAGTTCTTCAATAATTATCCAAGCAAACACTGCGCGATACGATAGTGAAGAGGTAGCACTGTTTTTTTACGTGAATACCGTACAAGAGTCTCAACTGCTCCTAACCGTATGGAGCCAGTGAGACTATGGCATCCCCAATAGGGGTATATTGTGAGGCAGAAGGTAATGGAGAGTGGAAGGAGATGATGTAGGGGAAGGTTGGGAAGTACCTGGCTATTCAGATCTGGTTTCCAAACACGGCTAAAGCCATTTCAAGCAATGTTTCAATTCTGAATGGTGGTCTTTTACCAGGGCGATACTTAGAGTATCTATCTGGAACGTGCCGCAAATATACTATATTTTATTTTATATCAATGAAATGTGTTATGATACATATTAATCAAATAAATATATTTGCGCACGCCGGGTTCGAACCCGCGACCTCTGGATTCGAAGTCGAACGTCTTACCACTCGACCATGCAGGCCGTCAAATCTAGTCTCTGGCCCAGAAAAATTCTCACCAAGCTGCTCTACCAGCGATAGAAATGGTCAAATGGCGGCCATTCTGCAAATGCTATTACTACGTCACCAGTTTTTAATTAAACAAAGTCGTTGCGTTTGTTTCAATTATTTAATGTTTGTACTGCAATTCGTGTCTATGTTTTTACCGCTAATTGCACTCATCAGGGTCGCTAACAAACTTGTTAAAACAAACTCGCTAATCAGCTAATTGCATAGCGTTAATGTATAAAATTTGCATTTCATTAGCAAACCGTACACACGAATGCAAATGTGCATTATTCTAATTAGTCGTTAATATAGAGATTATTTAAAAACTAGATAACAATTTAGTCGTAATACACACGTCACAAATGGATATAGTGAGTAAATCGTGAAGTAGCGTAATCGAAAAAAAACAGTCTTTTTTACGTATGAGCGAAAATTACTATTTATAATTTTTCCTCTGTATCGAATCAAGTAACATGTTTTTGCAGAAATTAGAGCCCCACCCGGCGATCCAACGAATCATGTACGGAAGACGGTTTAGCGTATTAATACTACAGATCAGTAGGTATTAAAATGATCATGATGACTACCTATATAACATAGCGTAGTAATGTACGCATTTGACTTCGGGAATAGCGGTCGCGGGTTCGTTTCTCGTGCAGCTTTAAAATAGGTTTGTTGTTTAATATGTTCGGTCAGAGTGTTGTGATGTTGATTGTTTAGTTTGATGGAACAGGGAAGGAATTGTAAGATCCGAAATAATATTTTGTAAGTCAATAATTTCGCGATGGAACATTATTATATATTCGTACACATCTCGGTACACATCTACGGTCAAATTATTTTTCGGGCGATGAATGGATATATTTGAAAAACAAAAATCACGAAGACAAAGGAAATATTAATAATTTCCGACAAGCTACTTGAATATGCTCAGAAGGTAGAAATTGGTTTGATAATAAAAAAAGGTTGTTATAAGTAATTTCCATAATATAATTTATATCTGATTGTATTAATACGCTAAGCCGTCTTCTGTACACGATTTGTTAGCGCTAGTGTCTGCAAAAACAATACTGCTAATTATCGCTCACACGTAAAAAAGTTTGATATTTTATTCCGATTTCGCAACTTCGCGATTTACTCACCATGCCCCTTTTGACGTGTGTATCAAGAGTAAACTAGTTTTATTATACTAATGTGCAAATTTGGACAATCTTTGTCTTTTTAACTACTTGTAAAATTTTCCGTAGTTTTTCGCTACAATCCAAACCTTTCACATCCCATCTGTAAATATGTTAAAACCAGTTCTCGTTTATTTTATAAGGCCTTGTTTAATCTCTGTGAATTATTATTATTTTTTAATGTGAATACCGCGCAAGAGTTCCATCCGCCTAGAGCCAGTGGGACTATGGCATCCTAAAATTGGGTATGTTGTGAGGCTAAAGGTAGTAGGGGGGGGGGTGAGATTAGGAAGTGCCTGGCTCTGGAGATCTGGTCGCCAAACACGGCGAAAGCCGAAGGAGAATGTAATAAAACTACCCGAATGTATTTTTGATAGTTATGGTAAATAATGTAAAATGTGATGTTAGGTTAAGCCACCTCTGTCAGCAATGAAACAAACCTAACGTCACAGATGATCACTAAGAAACTCAATACGCGTCCATTCCGGACCTTCTTTCTTTTTTTAAAAAAAGAAAGACAAACATTCCGGGGTTACGAATAACCTGACAATATTTGAAAAACTCCTACTGCCATCATAAGAAGCGGAAGATGTTGCTTGTGTAATGATGGAGGACTTAGCCAGCAGAGGAATTGAACGCACGACGCCCGAATGGGAATCCGACGCGTTTGTCCACTCAGCTACCGACCGGTCGACCTAATAGTATATATTCCATAGACTTACTTAAAAATGTATCAGTCTGAAGATGGCCGTCATAAGGTGAAACCGGTCAGGTCTTTAATACAAAATGGTGGAATAAAGTTTAAAAAAATGATACTATCAAAATCACGACGAAAGCCATTTCAAGCAACGTTTCGGTTCCGAATGGTGGTCTTTCAACAGGGCGATACTGAGAATATTTACTACTCTGAAATCACACGACTTAATTATTGTAAATACAATTTATTTGCGCATGCCGTTATTCTGACTCGCGACATTTGAATTCGTAGTCCAGGATTTTAACCGCTTGACCACGGAGGTTGCAGATACCTTGATTTAAAGGAGTAAGTATTTCTAAGGCAATTAACTGCAGGTCTTTGAAATGTTTTCGTGGTTTTTAAAGCGTCACAAAATGGCTCAATATTGATTAGCAAATAATAAAAATTAACATGTATTAAAATACGTTCTGGTAAAAGATTGTAATGATTCACATTAGACTGGCGGGCTCCCGTCTGGGACGGCTCGGGCAGGTGCGCTGTGCACTGCGTACAAGGCAACGCGCACTACAAACACACACGACACACATAATATAAAAGCCATTTGCTGACCGGTCCACAGAGAGGACTTCTTGTCCGCAGCCGAGAGAGGACTACAAATGAGCTCTATCGACGTTTCCAACCCAACCTGGTGTGGGGGCTTGGAGTAGGAATAAATTTGTGATAAATCACTTTCTCCGGGTTTTTACGTCTTTCACCATGAGAGAGAAAGAGACAAGAAAAGTTTTCACAAAATATCACACCGCTTAAAAGACCGTATTAAAAATGTGGATACCCGGAAAGAATGAAAGGTTGATGTGAGCGTAATGAATAAATCAAGAAAGGGACGCTGAGATGGTTTGGGAATGTAAAGCGATTGAACGAAGAAAGGAGTGTGAAAAGAATATATGACGCGAAAGTGAATGGAAGAAGAAGTCAAGGACGCCCGAGAAAGAGATGGCACGATCAAGTGAAACAAATACAATAATAATATCTTTCTCTCTCGACGTAAGAACCTGGAGAAAGTGATTTATTATTATATTATTATTCATCACCCTTGCATTCTTCCTGGATATCCACATACGCCTCGGGGGTCTTATTTCTACAGCATTCAGTTATATTCATAATTTATCTGCCAGTTTCATCACCCACTGCCATTCATCAAATTGGAAATTAAAATGAAATATAGTAAATTTGTACCTCAATCTATAGTTGTAGATAATTTCAGTATTGTCTGGGTGAGAGATCACATTTCAGAATGAAAACCTCTTACTTAAAATAGCTCAAGCCATGGTTAGTGACTAAATCTGAATAGTCAGGTAATTCAAAACCTTTAGAAAAAAATATAGTGAATACCGCACAAGAGTTCCAACTGCTCCCAACCGTCTAGATCTAGTGAGACCATGGCATCCCCAATTGGCGTGTTGTGAGGCTAAACTTACTGGGGAAGGAAGGAAGGTGGGAAAGAGGAAGGTTAGACGATACTTGGATATTCAGATCTGATCACCAAACACAGCTAAAGTCATTTCAAGCGGCGTTTCGAATCTGAATGGTGGTCTTTCACCAGGGCGAAACTTGGAGTATCTACCATTCTGGAACGTGCCGCAAATAAACTTTACATTATTTTTTTATGAATTAAATGTGTTATGACACATATAAATCAAATAAAAGTTATTGACGCACGACGGGCTTGAACCGCGACCTTTGGATTCGTAGTCGAGCGTCTTACCACTCGACCATGGAGGTCGTCTTCTATTTCGGCTCCATTTCTGATCGCTTAGTGACTAAAGTCATGTATTTCACAACCTCGGTCTTCTGTTTTCCGTTTCCTCCACAGTAAATTGGAGTGCCGTAGTCACGGTGGCTTCGGACGTTTGTGACCTTTATGTGGTAATCTCAAAAATAAAAATAAAATATCAGAGCGCTTCATTGCAGGAACGTTGCTTCCGCCGCGTGGTTCCAGATGGCGCGCCTGCGAGCAGAACGTTCTGGAGACGTGATACTGTACCGTGTTATTTTGTGCAATAAAATACAACGACGCGACGTCGCGGCTGCTCGTTGACTCCGGCGTAAAAACTCAGCTGTGGGCGGCAGAGGGTTAAGTGCTCAGAGCAATAATATACAGGAGGGAGTGCTTCCGTAGTCAATATTGATGATTTTTGCCTGACTCGAGCGTGGCTATGACTAGGTCTAGGGTATTTATACATCCATTCATAGCACATGTCGACATCATGTTTTGTTTATTTGTATAACCACTTTTTCACAGTATTGTTTTAAGCAAAAATATAACACATAACCTTAAAATCCGTTGAGTTATGTCGCATATCAAAAAGTAGTGGGCGGAGTCGCCGTAGACGCGAGAGACGGAAAGCATCAATACAAGTCAGGCAAAAATTATCAATACTGACTACAGAAGCGCTCCCTCCTGTATATTATAACACTGAGATTCAGACTTTATTCAATAGTGTGCATTGTTCTGTACACGAAAACCGCTTATTCTGTACAATGCCATTATTGGTAATGTCTCCTAAAAGTAAGAGATACTAAATAGCGTTTTATTAGGATCGTTTGTGGGAGGCCCCTGTAAATAATTATGTTAAAATGTACATAAAAGCACTACAGAGAGTTGGTGTATGGAACTTTCGTCATAAAATGGCTGAGTCGTGAAGCGTTGTGTTCTTTTAATAGTGAATACCGCACTAGAGTCCCAACTGCTCCCAACCGTCTGGAGCCAGTGACACCATGGCATCCCCAATTAGGGTATGTTGTGAGGCTGAAGATAGTGGGCAGAGAAAAGAGCTGGTTAAGAGGAAGGTTGGCAAGTACCTGGATCACTTGAGAATCACCGAACGCGGCTATAGCCATTTCGAGCGACGTTTTGATTATGAATGTTGGTCTTTCACCAGGACGATACTTGGAGTATCTATCACTCTGGAGCGTGTCGCAAATATCCTATGTATTATTTTACAATAATTAAATGTGAAATTACACATACTAATTTCATAAAATTCACTTCGAATGAATGTAAACGACAAGAGTATGCAATGGATCGAGAAAATTTAAAAAGAATAACACAATTAATTTATCAAATTCGAAAGCGTTCTCAACTCAGAAGTGTTTATTTCCAAACCCACGTGTCATTAATTAGCCAGGATCACCGTCACCTGAGCACTAAACAGGTTTAGACACCTGCGCCTAATTGAGCTGTTAATCCACCCGACACAACGGAACAAATAAAAACATCAAACTCCAACAACACCCCGTAGAGTAAAGCTGTCCATTCTCTTTGTACAAGGTAAATAACACTCTTTATAAACTGTATCTCTTTCTACAATAAGAAAACTCCGGCTTTCTTTCCTCCAATAAAAGAGTTCGGGTGTTCTGTAACTCTGTCTGTAGCTGTAACAAACCTAGCGAGGATCCAGCGGCGCTAATCTCCAGAACAACGAATATCAACGTTAATCCGATAAAGTACACACTATACATATATTGTTTATTTCTTTAGATAGCGTTTAGAAGCCCGTATTTATAAAATTGAGGCATCATCTTTTTCGAGCATTATTTTTTTCTTTGAACGAAGAATAAAAAAATACTGCAAAATAAAGCAATGGGAATTATAGATACGCTTAAAAGAGCTAGATTTTATGACGGTGCAGCAAACTACATAGTTCAAATGTTTATATTTTTGTACATAAAATTATTAAAGGGATTTTTTATTTTTCTTTTTAAATACCGCATAAGAGTATCAACTGCTCCCAACCGTCTAGAGCCAGTGAGACTATGGCATCCCCAAATAAGGGATGTTGTGATGCTGAAGGTAGTGGGGAGGGAAAGGAGATTGGGAAGAGGAAGGTTGGGAAGTACCTGGCTATTCAAATCTGGTCACCAAACACGGCTAAAGCCATTTCAAGCGACGTTTCGATTCTGAATGGTGGTCTTTCACCAGGGCGATACTTAGAGTACCCATCACTCTGGAACGTGCCGCAAATATACTTTTTATTATTTTTTATATGAATTAAATATGTTATGTCACATGTTAATTAAATAAAAATTTTTGGCGCACGCCGGGCTTTAACGCGCGACCTTTAGATTCGCAGTCGAGCGTCTTACCACTCGACCATGGATGCCGTCAAATAGGGATGATGTCTAAGAAATTCAAAGGAAGAATCAATTATGATTTCGAGTTACACGGACACGGGACGAAAAATGCCAAATTAATCTGAATTGAAATCTCTCAAGTACCGGGCCGTCCAACTATACAATAAAATTCCTACAGAAATTACTGTTATAGACAATATTCTTCCATTTGAAAGAATAAATTAGAATTTTTTTGCCTTAGCCACTATAGTCAGTATATTATATTTTATATATTTAAAAAATAAATAAATTACACAATATTATTGGAAAAATATGTTTGCAATGTCTATAGATATTTCATATTTTACATTATAACACACAGATGATGTGTTCTAACTTAAGAAGAATATACAAATGTATAGAATTCTCAGCATTCTTACCACTGAACACAAATGGTAGAACTTATATTTGCTCAAAATTAAAAAAAAATTGCTAGAATGCGATTTGCACCAGCTGCACTTTAATCATCTTGCAAATGGTTTATCAAAATAGTGGTTTTCACTGCGAAAGCTTAAGTGATACATCCTTAGAGTATATAGAGTGCTATCCAAGGCACTGGTTTTTTGATGATTTTACCAGACTCGAACCTTTTTGCATGGCTTATACATCCATTCATGTCACATATCGACATGTTTTTGTTTATTCGTATAATCGAAAGCCAAAAATATAGTGAATCTTCTCTTCCATCTTCACAAAAAATGAGGAGTCCGTGACGCACCACAATGGTTTTTATATTTTTTTTCCATCTCCTTGGTTTTATTCTGGTTGAAATGGCAATTTGATAATTTTATCTTTATTTGGCAGTTTGACTTCCATCTCCTTGGTTTTATTCTGGTTGAAATGGCAATTTGATAATTTTATCTTTATTTGGCAGTTTACTCGACCAGCATGGGAGATACTCAATATTGCCTGGATTCAACATTGACACACTGCTTGAAATAGCATTGCCGTGTTTGGTGACCGGATGTGAATAGGCAGCTACTACCTTACCTCCCTCTTACATTTCCACTTCTTCTTCCCATCTCCTCCTACAAGGATGCCGTAATTCACCTAGCACCGAGGAGTTGAAAGCTTGACTTTTTTCTGAAAGGTAGTTTTATTTGGTTCCTATTCCTCGTCTCATGTCTGCCTGCGCTGGAAGCTTTAATTTTTTCTCAGAAATCAGTTGATGTGTATGGCCATTCATTATTTTGAAGATCAAACATATAGTGTGTAAGGAAATAATTTGTGTATATGAAAAATATTTGACATTTTTGACTTATTTTAGTTCTGATTTATTTTCGGCTATTAGCACTGTTTCGTCTACAAACATAATTTTATTTTTTAGCTCTACCTTCTGCTGCAACTTTGCTTCTTCAAGTCACTCATTGAAGACCGAGAATATGATATTCAGAATTAATGCAAATCGCGAAAAAGTTAAATCACAGTGTACTAAACAAAAAATAAAGAAGTTTAAATAAAAAAAAACTAGGCCTTACCTTGGAGAAACTTAAGAACGGGCTTCATAATACGAATATAAAAATAAAATAAAAGTCGTTGTTGGTTTATTGGAACTTCTGTCAACATAATATTGTAAGTGGCTTAAGTTCTTAATAAAGAGTACAGGAGGAACCTTGAAACACTTTTCAGGCGTCTTTCATTCTGCTGAAAGGTTTTGCAAAGGCGCCGGCGCCGAAAGGAAAGTTCCCAAAGAGCTCGAGCTTCGGCAGTCAATGGCGCCCATTATGCCTGGAACTGGAACTAACTTCAGCGCCGCTTCCAGAAACTTCTAAACGCTCGGATTATCACAATGCGCTGACTCGACAAAAGGAGCATTTCCAATGCCTTTTAGATTTATTGGCGCCTTTAGGAGACTGTTTATAAACTAATATTTTTCTTCGGAAAAAGTATAGAAATTAATTACATAAGCTGTATTTGTGCTGGGCTAATAGTTGCCATAAGTTAAAAATTTAATTAATTACTTTAAAGGCATATGTGAAGATATTCTTAACAATTAATCTATGATCGATATTTTGTTCGTTGATTTTCGTGAAAACGTTTCGTTTTTTCTCACAAATTCGAGTAATTGTAATGGATAAAATAACTTTTGTATTTTCAAAACGAATAACACACTAGTCCACACCCTTGTTAACTATTCGATTGGGAATATTACTTGAAAGGAAAATTAAACTTTGTTTTAATATGGCACCACCGTTTACGGAATGTGGTAAGGTTGAAGAAAGTGGGAGAGGGATCAGAAAAAAAGGAGAGAGATAAAAGTAACTGGATACTCTGATCTGGTAAACAAAACATAGCTAAATACAGCCTAGTCTCTCATCAGGGTGACAATGATAGGGCCTTTCACTGTTGGTGTGAATTTAGCGTTACAGGGCGTTAACTATAAATCGAAAAAACGCCAACGCCGTTATCGTTGGCGATTGTTAACTGTTAAATATAACCGTTGAAAATAACGCCGACGTTGACTATTTTTTGATAAACTACCAATATACTATATTTTCTAAATTACATATAAGTACACAAAGCGTCCTTCGGGTGATTTTCCCACGAAAACGGCGCCATAAAATTTATCCATTTATTATTATTATTAAGTCTAGACGTTGAATTATGTAAGCTAATAATGCAATAGTAAAAAAGTAAAATAATACATTGCGTCGTATTGTCTACTAAAACTCAATTTATTTGCTTACTAGGTATTTGCACTTTGGCCGTGAAACAAAACATAAACATTAGACAACTACACCATTAATCGTATTCTTCAATTCACAAAAACACATCGAAAGCACGCGCGACGAGTGAAAACGCGCCAAACTAAACGAGTAAGAGATTGACATAAAACCAACTAGCAAAAATAATGAATAACGAGCCTATTGGTTTTAATAATAATAATCCCTTGTTGAAAAATAACAGCTCGATGAAAAAACATTGTCGTTATAATATATCTAGCTGTAAGATATGTTTTACTTGTCATTATTTTCGTCGCTTGATTATAGGCGCTACGTATCGGCTGTTTCGGATAGGAAAGTCCACAAAGATGTCTAGTAAGAAGAAGTATAACCAAAAGATTATTCCAAACTACGTATAATATTGTGCACGACGCACACACTCTTTACACCTTTTTAAAGACTAAAATAATAAGTACATGACAATGGGATGCGTCGTTATAAAATAATCCCCTGTTGAAAAATAACAGCTCGATGAAAAGACATTGGGAGATATTTAACACAACTGTTGGTTTACTTGTCATTATTTTCGTCGCTTGATTTTAGGCGCTAAGTATCGGCCGTTTCGGATAGGAAAGTCCACAAAGATGTCTAGTAAGAAGAAGTATAACCAAAAGATTATTCCAAACTACGTATCATATTGTGCACGACGCACACACTCTTTACACCTTTTTTAAAGACGAAAATAATAGGTACATGACAATGCGATGCGTCGTTATAAAATATCTAGCTGTTAGATATTTTGGTGACATTCGAAGAATTATTTAACATAACAGTTACATTTTAGGTGCCGTCGTTTTTTACCTAGCCATTATTTTATTTGCTTGACTCTTGGAGCTACGTATCGCGCGTTTCGGATAGGATATTCCACAAAAACGTCTAGTAAGAAAGTATAAAAAGACACACATAATGTCGCTTACGATGCATAAACTCTTACTCCTTTTTGTTTAGTTGGCGCTAACGCTAATACAATAGCTAGTATGGAGATTTCACTGTGTCGAATAATATTCGTATGTAGGTACTAATATTTTTAATAATAATATCTAACTGTTAGCGCAAATTTTCGTCAATAGCGTTAGACGTTATATATTTATTTTGATACAGTACTAGTGTGAATGGATATGTAAAATTTTGGCTATGACGCCGACATTCATTTTAATAGCACGATACAAAAACACGAAGTCAAATATCTAAGAAAAAACCGAAAACATTCCTAAACCTTTACATAAACTTATAGAAGTAATCGAAGTTTTGAAATTATTTTTAATATGTTTTCCCGATGTCGTCTGGAGGTTTGCACGAGACTGGAGTCTGTTTTTCTTCTTAAAAGGTTGCTCGAGATTGGCGACACGTGTGAGAAGATCGACTCCAAACGAAAACATCAAAGAAGTTTGAAGGAATGAAGTGTGAACGCGTGTCATACATAAGAATATCCCGTGTTGATATAGGATATGGGCGCCCGAATTCCCGACAAGATTTTGAGCGTTTCAGAATGGGAAACTTGTGCTAAGTAAGACGAAGCTCTCCAGCATATGGACCAGGAAACGCCTACACGTCGATATTATTGTCAATCCACGCCTAGTCCTTCAATTATATTCTTCTGCAATATCTGAAGATGGAATGATGGGAGGTGAGTTATGTTGGGACATATGCCTATAGATCTATGGCATTCCCATTTAAAGAGTAGAAGCAAGGGAAGGTTGAGATTTCCTTAGCACCTCAAATCTGGTCAAAAATCATAGTTAAAGTCATTTAAAGCAAGCGAGTATGACTTTTTATTCCATATTTTATTTGATTATTACATCAATATACATTTCGCGAGTATTAGAGGGATTTAAATAATAAATTTAATACCGCACAAGAGTCCCAACTGCTCCAAGCCGTCTAAAGCCAGTGAGAATATAGTATCCCCAATTGGGGTATGTTGTGAGGCTGAAGGTAGTGGGGAGGGGAAGGAGATGGGGAAGAGAAAGGTCTGGAAGTACCTGGCTATTCAAATCTGGTCACCAAAACACGGCTAAAGCCATTTCAACCAACGTTTCGATTCTGAATGGTGTTCTTTCACCAGGGCGATACTTAGAGTATCTACTACTCTAAAACGTGATTTGTTTTTAATTAAATGTGTTATGACACATATTAATTAAATAAAATTTATTTCCGCACGCCGGGTTTGAACCTGCAACCTCTGAATTCTGTAGTCGAACGTCTTACCACTCGACCACGGAGTCCGGAGGGATTCTTGACTTGTATCTTTCAATAAGCTCAGATTAGCAGGTGAAATAATATTATGTCACATTTTTACCGTACAGTGGATATTTCCACATTATGGTCTCTGCAGGTTATCGGTGTACGCATTTGATTTTGGAGTCTGAATGTTAAATACCCGTGTCGGAGTTTTTTTTCATTACATAATACACGGGCGCTACACTTGGTGGTGATGTGAGGTTGGTTATGGCGCGTGGAAGGCCGTAGAAAATAAGTTTTGCGGCTGTCATGCCCATTAATACAGAGATTAAGGAGAAAGGATAGTAAAGGAGCTGAGGTGGGTGGAAGCGAAGTATTAATCCGGTGGGAAAGATGATGAGGTTTCGAGTCAAGAGTCCTCAAAATAATTATAACAAGATATTTACCTATGTCTTTTATTATTATAACAAGATATTTTACCAATAGATACATGTAAATGTACCTGCCATAAAATACATTAACAAACCGAGATGGAAAAATCAAACAGTAAATTTAAAAATAGCCAACTGTCAAGTTTGAATAAAACTAACAACAATATAAATTATATAAAAACCCACAGATTCGTCTAACTCATCACTATGTAACCCGTCTCCCAGAAGGTAATAAAACCACCCGAAGGTATATTTGAATGTGATTGTAAAGTCGCGCCTGTCAGCAATAAAACAAAATACTAAGTCACAGATGTTCACTGTGATATAGAGCCAATAAGCGTCCATTCCGGACATAAATAATATACGAGTATATTCCACAGATTCACTTCAAATTGTACCAGTCTGAAGATGCCCTTTGCCATTTATTTTGATAATTAAAACTTTAAAATGGAAATCCACAACGATTAAAAATTTTCAAAATTAGAAATAATGATAATAATATTCGGAAAATTTCTATTACGCCGTTTTTGTGGAAAATAACCTCATACATTTGGAATTTAGCAAAACAAAACCGTGGTTAAATTTAAACATGGCACCGAAGCTACTTAGAAGCCAAAATCAAGAGCCTTTGAGGCTCATATATGGCATTAATGATAGATTTTTTCACATTCCCTTAGAAGGTTCAGTGAGAAGTGGAAGGCTATGGGAGTGGATTAGTTATTCTCTTAGTGGTGAATACCTAATTAACCATTCCCATCTCCCACCCCCGCCCACCTCGAATGTGTGTATGATGTATGAATAACGCAGTATGCTACATATTGGTGGGTGGCACGAGGTTGACGTGGGTAGGTGTCTAACAAATAGCATTTACGATGAACATCGAGAGAACAACTTATCTACTGGTCGAAGCAATTCTACATTAACTCAATATTCTGCTTTTACTATCTGATTCTACCCGCTGTCGGGTATATGATTCCTTTTCTCCTTCAGTATTACCTGTTTCGGGTCAGAGCCTATAATTTATCCTTCAATTTGGAGAACATCCGTCTTACATGGATCGCAATCTCGGATTGACTTTTGGAGAGAATTATACATCTGCAGGGATTATCCGGCTTTTCAAGATCGTCATCTTGACAACTGTAGTCGAGACGCGATGCTTTTGATGATTCCGTTTGGATTATAGACTTGAAACGCATACTCTAATGAACAGTGAACATTTTTTAATTATTTTTTACATTAACTCCACACAGGAGGCTCTGAGAGAAATTATTTCCCTCGGGGCCTATGTCATCTTTAAGGATGGTGTGTCGAAGATGTTTTTGACGAAAGGAAGGAGTGAAGCTGGGTCTTGAAGAGGCCCATGTCCTAGGAGGGAAGAAATACAGAGGTCAGCAACTCATTCAATAACCGGGCTGTTGAACACAAGAACAAGTCGTAGAAGCGACCCGTTCTCGTGTATCGAATGTCAACCGTTCACAAATGTTGGGCGCGCGTTTGGCAAGTTTCCCAACTATGCACCGATGCCGAAGGGATATCGATTAAGATTACCACGCCTATTAAATATAGCATCTCCCATTAAAATACCGGTAGAAGAAGGACAGCATACCCACATTTGTGTTCCAAAGATTGCAATCTGTTTGTTAAGATAGCAGAATCTATCAAACGAACCGCCCTTTCTGCACAGATTCTAGGGTTTTTTCAGATATTTTGTAGGTATGAGAAATTGAACGTTAACAATTTAATACATTTTATAATTGAAGACCCCACGGCAAGAACTTGTTAACTAATATTTTTGGCAAAAATAAGTTAGTATCATCACTAAACTAATTTTGGTACGCTCTATCCGATGAACACACTTTCAGATCATGAAAATGGCTCGAACATGGAAAATCAAAGAGTTGAACATGTTGACTGCAAATTTTGTTATAACTGGAATATTTTTCGATAGTAAGAAAACGTTATCTACTTAAATAAAATTGTATTGCAGAAATGTATTCAAATGTGGAATTATATATTGAAGTTAGTATGTTAGCTATAACAATCATGAAAAATAGTTATTGGATTTGTGATGGTACACACTTTTTTTTAACAAAACGCAAAAGACTACATATCTCAGAACGATTCGACAGTTAGTTAACAGGTTCTTGCCGCGAGGTCTTCAATTATTTGAAAAAAGATTTTTATTTTTAAAATCATTAATTAATCATCACCCAGGGGCTTTTAAATAACAATTGAGTGTATAATATGAACTGCTTCCAAACTAGGAGTGTGAAAAAAATAAATGAAAAGTATACTATATATATGCGAAAGTGAATGGAAGAAGAATTCAGGGACGCCCAAAGAAGACATGGCACGGTCAAGTGAATCAAATAATTGAATCGGGCGGGCCACGCAAAGAGTCAGAATAACAGAAGAGCATGTATGAGATGATGTATGAATGTGAATAAAGCAAGAAGTGTGTGCCAAGACAAAGTTATACGGCGGTCCATCCTCTCTGCCTACCCCTGCGGGGAAACGGCGCGATGGTTGGTAAGTTAGTTAGTTCTATGAATAGTTATAATGATTCATTTTAGTTTTTATCCGCATGTTTTACGTAAAATATCATATTTACCGACAGAGTGCGGGGAGAACTACACGATAAATTATAGCAGATCGAAAAAGTGCTTTGGTAAAAAGAGGAAAATGGAAATCGCAAAGCTTAATTAAAAATTAGCTTTGCGTCGCTGTAGACACATAAAAAACGGTAAATCTAGCAATCTAGGAAAAACGATCTTTGAATTGGGTGATTCAAGTGTGCCCAACTGCATATTGAATACGTGTTAGTTTCCCGGGAAATCATTTAAGATTATCTTCTATTGGAATAAAGATGGGTAGCTTCTGTCTTCTGGCTACCTGCAAAATAAGTCCACCTTTATAATGTTTGAATATATTAAGTATTATTATTCGGTTATTCGATCGAGCGGTCCAAAGCGTCGGGTTCCCGCCCAGACATCACGGGTTCAATCTTCTGCTAAATAAACAAGCAACATTCTTTCGATTTCTTTATTTTTTCATGGTGCATACCGCACAAGAGTCCCGACAGCTCCCAACTGTCTAGAGCCAGCGGGCCTATGACACGCCCAATTGGGGAATGTTGTGAGGCTGAAAGAAGTAGGGAAGGGAAATAGATGGGAAAAGGAAGGTTGGGATGTACCTGGATATTCAAATCTGACAACCAAACACGGTTAAAGTCATTTCGAGTAACGTTTCAATTCTGAATGGTGGTTTTTCACCAGGGCGATACTTATTCTACCAAACATCCTGGAAAATTTTAAAATGCCGAAAATATACTATATATTATTTAATATAAATTAAAATGTGTTATGACACACAAAAAAAAATTGATATATTTGCGCACACCGGGTTTGAACCCGCGACCTTTGGATTGTAAGTCGAGCGTCTTACCACTCGACCCCGCGGGCAGTCAAGGTAAGAGGAATTTAAAAAAAAAATCAGGTTATTCGGAACTCGGGAATGTTTGTTTTTCTGTAAAAAACCTAAAATAATATTAAACACCTACCTTGGAGTGGTTTCCGTCGACGGAGAAGTCCGCGTCCGTGCGGCCCGCGCCCTGCGGCACGCCCGGCGCCGTGAACACGTCGAGCACGCCGCGCGCGCCCTGCACGCCGAGCACGCCGCCCGCCTCGCCCGCGCCCTCGGCCGCCGCGCGCACCGCCCCCGACACTCGCGCGCCCAAGCGGAATAGCACGTGCGACTGGTCGTGCGACTGACCTGAAACAAGAAAACATCACGTGTTACATTATCGTCGGTACAATTTCACGAAGGAAAGTTTTGACAGTCAAGCTAGTAATACTAAAATTGATAGCGCACAAAGTGGGAGAAGTTTATCATGTCTGATTACGATTAAAAAAGATCGTAATGACAATTTAATATAACGAGCCCAACAGAATTTCAGTCCAAACTGAAAACTTACCTTTTCAGACTCTCATATCCTTAAATTCATTAGAAGAATCTCAACATAATCTGTTGGCTCGACGAATCACCTTTACATATACAAATTTTAACCAAATCCTGTACTGTATGATAAATTCAGAAAGTCCGTTCTTAATTTCGCTCCCATGCCCTAAATTGGAAAAATAAAAAAATAAAAAATAAACTATAAAAATCAAAATTATGATTTAAAGTTAATAAGTGTGTCTATCTGATGGGACCTGCCAGGTAAGTATTTTCCTGTATATTTTCTCTTTAAACTAGGAATTAATATCTAATAATAGAAAATAAGAGCCGTTTAGGTGATTTAAAAAAAACGACGCTATACAAATCATCCAAATATTATTATTATTTATTATTATTACTCTTCAATAGAAGCAATATTCCCAACAAGCTTTCCATTGACACGCTTGGCGTAACCTTAAGTGACCAGCTAAGGCGCGGGGGCTCCATCGAAGCCAGAGTAAAGTCAGCTCCTCAAAAGTTGGGCGTACTGTACAGGGCCCGCAGATGTGACCCTCACTGTTTAAATTGCCAACATCTGGTCTGGAGCTCCAAAATACCTTTAAAAAACCCTTGACTCTGTGCAGAAACGGGCGGTCCGTTTGATAGATTCTCCTGTCTTAAAAAACAGCAATCTTTGGAGCACAGACGTCCGGTGGGAATGCTGTTCTTGTTCTACCGATATTTCAATGGAAGATGCTCCGAGGAACTTTGCTCATCAAACCCTTCGGCACCGCTGCACAGTCAAATTTGCTAAACGTGCGCCCAACATTTGCACACAGATGACATTCGATTAAGGACAACGGGTCGTGTGTTCAACAGCTCGGCTGTGGAACGATTTGTCGGCATCTGTGTTTCCTCCCTCCTGCAACTCGGGTCTTCAACACCCAGGTTCGTGATTTCATTTTCCCACTTACACCAGATCCACAATTATTGTGATTCGTAATACCGTCATTAGTTAGACAAACAGAGGATATCGATAGCATCGTCTGCGAGGAAGGACAAATATTCAGCTACTCTTAAATTATTTTCGCATCTCATCTATATAATCTCTTCAATATTTGGCTAATTTGTATAGCGCCATTTTTGTGAAATATCACATATATGTATGCAAGATGGCCGCACGCTAGTCATGTTCATTCTTATTTTTCAAGCTAAAAGGGCAAAACAAATGAAGAAAAAATGGAATTCAAGTAAGAAAAATTTCCAATAAAAAAATAGTAATAAAGAGTTATTGAAGAGTATGAACATATTTTTCCAATTTGATAATATCAATTTGAAGAACTTTGAAGTATTTTTTCAGGTTTTCCAGCACTATGAAGTGGATAAAATTCTTAGTTTTTTATTTGTTAGAGTTGACTTGTTTTAAAGTGGTTTTTCAACAGTTTAAAAATGATAATTGGATAAAAGTTTCACAGTCGACGGGTCTATTTGGACTTTTGCCATTTACCATTCCAGTATGATTAACAATTTGATTAAAAAAATATTGCAATACACTTCAAAATGAAAGTTTTGTGCGAGAATCACACTAAGCCTCAAGACAAGCTCACTGAACAAGCAATCCCTAGAATTGTGATTTATTCAATTCGTCAATTCACATAAAATCTTTCGACAGGATCTGGTAGGTTCCACATGGTCAGTAAAATTATTTTTTTATTCGGGACGAGTTTCTGAATTAAAAAAATTATATTTCATCAAAAGTGAGGGGAAATTTCCCTTACTTCGGCCACACTTAAAACGCCCACAACACATTTCTATTGGTTTATCTCTACAGTGAACAAGCTGCATGCATCGTTTACATATTTATCATAATGATTTATCAACATATTTTCAAAATAATTAATTGTGTTATTGACTCACCTTCTTTGTTGCAACTCATCCAGTTCAACATTCCTTGCCGTAGACTCAGAAATAATAAATTGATATTCCTCAATCATCACTCTACTAATTATGAGTATCATTCCCCACTGTCCAGAATGTCGAGACTTATTAACTCAAGCCATGGTCTTGAAATTTTTGGTACCAGTCTAAATGATTTTTGTCATTTAAAAAAAATATTTTTTTATTTATTTACTTAACTTCATGTTTATTTACAATATTTTATATACATTGTCCTCCACCCTAGGAGTTCATCTGTGATGTGGAGGTGATTTTTTACGTCTCTACCAAAACTTTGACTTGACCTTGACTTTGATTTGAATGTTCTTTCTTTTGTATATTTTATTCATTTTTGTCATTGCTTTATTTAATATTATGTATGCGCTGTTATTTCTCCGTTGCTCTTTTCCCCAATTCGTGTTATATATATTTTTTGTAATTGAACAATAGTCCGTCAGTTTATAAACAAATAAATATAGTTGAGAGTTAGGCCGTCATAATTAAACTTAATTCCTTGGACATAGCTCAAAAAATTACAATTATCGCTAAATTGCGCGTAAGTTTTGCCGGGTCGGCCTGTGGTTGGTCGCTAGGTCTGCGAGCTCTAAACTTGCAACCCCCATAGCCTTTCAATGGCGCAACCGATTTGCCATAGGCGTAACAAAAAGCCGGCCGTAGTTAAAATGGTAATTTAATATTTTTTATAACCTAACGGTAAAGTGTCCAATCAAAAAAAGAAAATACATAACACGAAATGGGAAAAAGAGCAACAGAAAAATAACAGCACATACATAATATTATAATGTAGCAATGACAAAAATAGGGTATACTATACATAAAGAAGAACATTCATACAAAGACAAGGTCAAGTCAAAGTTTTGGCACAGTCGTAAAGAATGAAAAAAGCCATTTAGATAGGCACCAAAAATTTCACGACTAAGGCTTGAGTTAACAAGTCTCGACATTCTGGACAGTGGAGAATGATACCCATAATTAGTAGAGTGATGATTGAGGAACAGCAATTCATTGTTTCCGAGTCAACGGCAAGAAATGTTGAACTAGTTGAGTTGCAAATAACATACATAAAAAATGAGATAAACCTAATTAAAGTTTAAGATATGAACAAAATTTCTCGGCCGCTAATTGTATCACGGTCAGCACGTCGACACTGAACTTGAATCACGTAGTGAGATTAGAATAAATAAATAAATACCACCCTTACTAGGGGTTGAATGTGTGATAATCACAATACATCACCAGATCAAAATATTCGTACCACGTTTCACTTATATACCGCCGAAGATGTTTATTCATTAAAGTCTCGGAAAAAAATCAAAATAATATTTTGGTTTTCCTAAATAATTGTAGTATGAGCGTGGGTTAACCATTTAGGTACTCACGTAAAGTTCGGTAGCCATCTTAGATCGTAGAATTTCCCGATGGGTCGCTTATAGAAAATTCGTCTGAAAACTGTGAACCGAGTGCGAGTAAAAAAGTTATATATATTTTCACTCAATGAAATACTAAAGTTTTCATCGACTTTATTGAAAATTACCCCCCACGTCTTCAAAAAACGATTTTTATGTAAAAGTTACTTTAAAAAGTAAAGAACATTATAAAGATAATAGTAAATATAACTTGTATAAACTGTTAATGAAGGTTCATCTAAAAACCTTTTAACAAATTAGGATAACTTCTAAAATATTTTTTCCACCCTATTTTTCTGAATGTTAATTGCCTAGTTTTCTTATAACATCCTTTAATTCCCTACGGAAAAAAATACGTGGACCCAGAAAAACGAAGTTAATTGCGCGCGTTCCGCTCGAGATATTTTTATTTTGTCGTGGAACTTTGTAGACGGAGAAAGCTTTCTTTAATTTTATCACGTCTTAAATATCCGTAAGCAAAGTTGGGTGGATCTGCAACAAGTTTTAATTGCTTCGTTATAAAGCGGCGAGAGGCAGATGGTTCTCTGCGATATGCGAGGAGAGGTTCCAAGGGAGATGGCTCACTCTGATCCACGAGGAGATGCTGGAACAGATATGGCTAACTATGATCTGCGAGGAGAGACTGGAATAGAGACTTTAACTCTGATCTCCGAGGTTTATGCTGGAACAGAGATGACACACTCTGATCTGCAAGGAGAGGTTCAAAGAGAGATGACTAACTTTGATCTGCGAGGAAAGGCTGGAATAGAGTTGTTAATTCTGATCTGCGAGGAGATGCTTGAACATAGAGATGGCTAAATCTGATCTGCGAAGAGAGACAGAAATAGAGATGTTAACTCTGATCTCCGAAGAGATGCTGAAACAGAAATGGCTAAATCTGATCTGCGAGGAGCTTCAGGAACAATGATGGTTAACTTTGATCTGCGAGGAGATGCTGGAACAAAGATGGCTAGACCTAATCTGAGGAGAGGCTGAAAAGAAGACGGTTTATCTTTATAGGCAGTGAAAAAGTGGGAATGATGGCATGGTAAGGTATAAAAACGCAACAAAGTGAAACTATTTTTCTGATCACTTATTATGGTTGTGTTGGTGCATATCACACGTTAAATACTAGTCCTAGTCGTTAAACGTACATTCTACAACCATTTGAGTCATCCACCTTCATTTTCTACCATATTCAGAGAGCTGCATTTCTTCAGATGATTATATATCAATTAAATTTTAAGATTTGAAATTTGATTTTATTTTAATACGCATGTTTCCGTTATGCCTTTGAGTATTTCACAGATAATCATGCCCCCAGAAAGGTTAGCGCTTACCAATGTTACATGTTCACCTAGTATTTTGATAAGTTTTAATCCACAGGTAAAGGGTTACATTTAACAGAGAAACGACGGATCCTTTTCCGCATAAATAACAGTGAAGTAAAAAAAAGCTTAAGCTCGGGGAAACTTTCATCTAGCAGTGGTAAAGAGAAGTATAATGGTGATGATTTCTTAGCAAGACTTATCACCGAAATTAATTTTCGCTCAGTGTGCAATGTTTTCTCCACAACTACCAATGAAGTGTTTAACAGATATTAGAGTACTTGCATGTTTCACGAACACATCATCCTCAAAGCACGTTTCTCGGTATACAGATGTATATAACAAGTACAGAACTTGGATAGATAATCCTCCTTTATGGAGGAAAACGCCATAACACTGGGAATTAAACCCGAGGTTTGTGTTCGCTAATCAGGCGCTTTACCACTAGTCGCCGGTGCATTATGGCCGCTCGGGGCACATTAACAACTTCATTTGAATATTCATTTTATAATCGTCTGTTTGTGGCCCCGCGGTAGGAATAACTCAAATGCCCGCCCCCTGCAATTAGGGACCACGCACACTGATTTTGCACGGTTCGGTTCTGTTCATTTCTCCAGTGAATTTTTAATCACAAAATATAATAATTATAATTTTGTTCTAAACATGCATTCGTTACTCAACAAAATTAAAACGAGGAAGTTAGGTAATCACACTAGGTACGTTGAAAGGTGGGAATATTTGGAATACCAAAATATATTGGGAATACCAATCAATGTGGTGAGAGTCAACGTTTCCTCGTATTTCGCAAATTCTCTATTGAAAAATGACAAGATTATTTATTTCTCAATAGGTTCGATGTGGTTTCAATCAGTTTTAAAACGCCACACTTTCAGTTAAATCAATTTCAAAATATGACACCGACGGGTGTAAGCCAAGGTACAACTCCCAACATGGCCTAGGTAGAGCCAACAAAACATCATTTTGAGATGTTGAGTATTTTTTTTTAAAATTTGATAAATTCTCATTTTTACTTTATATTCGATCGGTAAATAAAATAAACTCGATTAAATTATTTTGATATGACGGCTTCGATAGACGCTATTTTCTGGAGAATCTGTTTTATATATTCATGTCAAATAATAAAACAGTGTAGTTTGAAATGTGATGTGAGTACGTAACATTCTAAAATTCATAAATACATCATTCTTATTTTCGGTACATAAAATGAATTTATACTACCGTACTTACAATATTGGTGTGATCGGTTAGTAGCTGAGTTGACAAACGCGTCGGATTCCCACCGGGTATCGTGAGTTTAATTTCTCTGCTAGCTATGTAAGTCATTTAATATTGCACAAGATTGATTTTTTCAAATATTGTCAGGTTATTCGTAACCCGGGAATGTTTGTCTTTCTTTAAAAATATATATGCACGAGTATGTGTCTTGGTCAGCATAGTTCTGCTGATCGAGGTTCGATTATCGGCATTGGTAATTTAATTCCTTACATTAAAAATAGTAAAAATATTTTAATTTTAATTTTACTATATTTTGTTTAATTTAATTTTAACTATAATATTCAAAAAAATAAAATAAAATCCCATGGTTTTTCACGTATCTGCGCTAGTAGTTATATAAAACAGATAGCATAGATAACAGTCAATTATAATTATAATTGTTTACTGATGTTCTGTCTTGTTTAGATCAACTTTTCCAGGTTTAATGTAGTTAGTTAGTCATAGTATAATAGTTAATAGAGATGTGAATCTTTGGAAAATGCAATTCGCGGTCGGCGTCTAACATTTTAATAAGTGATACTGTTAAAGCAAAGTTAATGGTTTTATTCAATTTGAATGTCATTACAAAGTGTTAGCTTTCTACAAAACAAGTAATTATTATAATTTTTGTTAGAGCTGGTTATAGACCTCGGCGCGGTCGCCTAGCCACCGCCCGCACGCACCCGCACCGCGCCCGCACCGCGCCCGCACCGCGATAATGCGGGCAATATAAAAGTCATTAGCGCGATATTCAAACAGGCGATTCGAATGCAAATCGCGTTTATATTCCCTCGGATTTATTCCGTCGTTACCGCTATCGTTGTGGCGGGAGAGGAATAGAGGAGGCTTTTATTTTTATTTGTTTTTGTATTGCTAAAGCTCTCAATGACCGACAAAGCTTTTCGGAATTAATTATGTATGGAGGATTTTTACTGCGGTGAATTTATTTATTGGAGTCAGTTACTCCTCATCACCGACGCTTTTTAGATTTGCAAGTTGAATTATCGACATACACTTGATTAATTTCTTTTTACAAACATCTATTAGCAATAGGAATAATATTTACAATTTCAGGTCAGCCAGGCGTAGTACAGTTGGCAGTAACCTACTAAGTCACTAACCATCACGCCGCTCCCCCGCAGAGGTAAACCGAGAGGATGGCCCGCAATACAACTCTGTCTTAGCACACACTTCCTGCTTAATTCACATTCATACATGCTCTTCTGTTATTCTGACTCTTGACATGGCCTGATTCAAGTATTCGATTCACTGGATCGCGCCATGTCTTTCTCGGGTGTCCCCGACTTCTTCTTCCATTCACGATCGCGTCATATATTTTTCTCACACTCATTTCTTCGCTCATCCGCTTTACATGCCCAAACCATCTAAGCGTTCCTCTCTTAATCCTATTCATTATGTTTGCATTCTTTCTGAATATCATAAGGTCATACATGGTTTTACCACAAACACACACACCACTCAGGAATCTTATTTCTACAGCACTATTATTATTAAAAAAAAAAAAAACAAAGAAAGAAAAACATTCCAGGGTTTTGAATAACCTGATTATATTTTAAAAAAATCATCATAATAAGCATAAAATGTTGCTTGTGCAATTATGGAGGACTACCTGAGGAATTGAACACGACGCCCGAGTGGGAATCTGACGCGTTTGTCCACTCAGCTACTAACCGGTCACTTAGCTCCCATTCAGTCACTACTTTCATCTTTCCTCTCCCAGTTCCATGCCTCACTGCCATACGTCAGGTTTGGTATAAGCATTCCATCGTGGACTGCTAGCTTAGCTTCATAAAACAATGATACGGAGTTCTAGAAATCATTTATTCAAAAAAAGTATAACACACTATTAACACGTTCGTTGCTGACACCGCGCTTCGTGCATTGACAGAAACTTGACCAGTATGCGCACAACGCGCCACGCGCGTTTTTTCACCTCTTCACTTTGAACCGATCTAAAACAGAGGCAGCCATGTGGTTTTAAGTCGTTCCACAGGGCACAGGAAAACCCGTCACTATTCGTCAGTATGAATTGATCCGTCATTCATATGGCATTATGATGTACGAATTTTAGTTAGCAATGAACGTGTCAAGGTATTTTACCCCAAAAAGTCAATAATACTAACCAACGAACCACAATTATTTCTCAAACAAAAGGAATTCTAATAATATGTTGATAGAACCGTTTGTGGAGCTCAGTTTTCTCTGCCTACCCCTGCAAGCCTCCAGGGCGTGTCGGCCCAACCCAGAACTGCGAGAGAAGATCTAATGCGGGGGATTGTGTCAAAGGAAATGTATGGCTAGCTGAAAAACAGAGATTTCGAGGCAAGGAAATGCAAATCCGAGGGAAGAGTAATGGATTAGATTTAAAAAGAGACGTTTGGATACATAATTTAGTCGGAGTTTTGGTAACTGAGCATCATATCGCGGGGAGGGGAGCAAACAAATAAACTAGGAACATTTAATATGCAGAGAAGCTCGTCTTAGATTTAGTTTTTTTTCTGTGGTGAGACATATCTTCTATGGGTGAGAAGGAAACGAGGGGGGGGGACGATTGAATATTTAGATCGCCTACTTACTCGAAAATACGGCGTGCATGGATATGCAAAAGGCTGAGGCTCTACAAATGCATATATAGTTTAAATGATTTAATGTAAATACCGCACAAGAGTTCCAACTGCTCCCAACCGTCTAGAGCAAGTGAGACCATGGCATTTCCAATCGGGGTAAGTTGTGAGGTTGAATGCAGTGGGGAGGGGAAGGAGATGGATAAGATAAAGGTTGGGAAGTACCCGGCTATTCGGATCTTGTCATCAAACACGGCTAAAGCCATTTCAAGTAATGTTTCAATTCGGAAGTTTCAATACTTGGAGCATCTAGCAGTCTGAAACGTGCCGCAAACATACTATATATTATTATTTTACATAAATTAATTCGAAATAACACATTAGTTACATACATGTTTTACGCACGGCGGTATTTGAACCCGCGACCTCTGGATTCGTAGTCGAATCTGTAAAACGATATCATAGCGTGTATTGTAGTGAACGAAGCAAACAGTATTTCTCACAGTTTCGAGATGGAGGTGTTTTATCCTCTGTGTCTACACCTAAGTTAGAATAATATAATAAAACACGTTGGTTTCAAATTAACGCGAAAGTTAGCAATGAAGTCGACATCTCAATAAGACTGAGTGTCGTCACTCTGCAAAGTGATAAATTAATCCCGAAGGAACCCCACCTCCAGCGCTTCCGGGCAGGATTATAAAACCCGCTCTCTGATGTTACCTTCTGCCTCCCACCTACTACAACCCACCTCCCACCTTCCGCTGACTCTGAATATTACACCGCCTTGTTCTCAACACAATAAACTACTCACTTTTCTAATGGCCTGCTCACTGGGAACTTTGTGAAGTCAGCAACGGGTAATAGTGTGCAAAATAGCTCCTCAACATTCTAGTAGGTAAGAGACTACTTTGATGTTAACCATATTAGATGATATACTGAGCGAAAGAAGTTGTCTATTCTAGAAAACGAAACGTACTTTTGAGAAATTATTTACAAATATTCTTCTACGAAGTGTTCTGTACTTTGTATTTGTCCAGATTCACACAATTCAGAGTACGTTAGGCCTCATTTATGCATTGATGTGGTTTAGTGAGGTCCACCTTTTCCAGGGAAAAGAGAACCCTGGCAGTTTAATAGCTATGTCCACAAGAAGGTGACACACATTCTTCCTTTTAAATTCTGCCGATAGATAACATTACAACTTCCATATTACAAATAATTCAACACTCGTCACACACCAACATTAAGCCAGCCTTTAATTCCGACATACGCCAGCACAAAACACGATCACAAAATCAAATACACTTATCGTTATCTAATCACGCAAATAAATTTGGAATTTAACACTTACATACATCGCATATACTTAATAAATTAAAACTCCCAGTTAAAAACAAACAAAAAAATGACAAAAACATTTAAAGGATATTTTCTCAACAACTTTATAAATCAGTGATATTATATCCTTTTTGCAAAATCTTTATGTGTGTAAATATCTTTCTCAATGTACTCGTATAGTTATTAATTTCTACTCTTATGAGTTTCTTTTTAATGTATTTAGTCGTTTGTTTCCTTTTCTTTTGTACTCCCTTTTAAAATTTGATTGTCTCGTTACAAATATATTATTACTTTTTGTTTTATAATTTTTATCTTCCCGAAATGAATTTTTTTTAACTCCTTAGGAATAATATACCAAAATATGTATTTTTACCCCCGAATACTTACTTTTGTATAAACTAACAGAGTTAATATATTTACACAATATTACTTAATTGTATTCTATGTAATTGGATTCAACGAATCATTCTATTCCATTGGGATGACATTATAAGCTCACTACGAAAATAGTTCGAAAAGAAAATATTTATGGTTAGAGAATTTTGTTTACTAAATCTTAATTCTTTAAATAAAACGTATCTAAGCGGACAATAGAGTTTTTTCTTGGATCGCCATTCTTCAAACATTGCTGGGTTAAGAAACAATTCATAGCAATAACCTGCAATAAGAAAAAAGAAGATTATCCACCCACTATCCGCTAGGGAGCCATTGAAACGGAATGGAGCAATTGATATTTGGCACTCTTGTACTTTTTTCTCTTTTATATAAAACTAGCGCAGAGCCGTGAAAAAGCAAAAGATATTATAATTGTAGGATTTGGGACGCTTAATGTTTTTCAGAAATATTTCAATGTTTAAAATGGTCACCACATATAACTATTCTTAAAAACAGAGTTCGAAAATTAACATATTTCTTTAGTTGCTTAAGGCATATTCTTAATGAACAATTACTAAGAATGACCTACTTTGCTTTCTGTCAATCCATAATTCAATATGGTAAAATAGGATGGGATAGGGTGGCACAAATAAAACTCACACACAAACCCTTTACATCACACAAAAAATAATAATTAAAATAATCTAAAAAAAAAACATTTTTATATCCACCAGAACTTTTTTTAAAGAATTTAAAGTCAGAAAATTAAATACTTTAAATAAAAAATAATTTTGTTTTAAGCCACTTTATTTATACACATATAACAATTCGACCGGTTTCGGGAACCGGTTTCGACCTTCATCGGGAACGTATAAGTATAAACTTTCAGTTTATACTTATACGTTCCTGATGAAGGTTAAGTCTAACCGAAACCGGTCGAATTGTTATATGTGTATAAATAAAGTGGCTTAAAACAAAATTATTTTTTATTTAAATTATAATGTCAAGCTACAAAGTGTTTGCTTCCTTCGATAAATTAAATACTCTTTATTTGTACCATGCAGCGTTGCATATAAATAAAAAAGATTTTAAAATAAAATTGTACCGTTCAAAAATACAAAAAATCTGAGGCAAAAATGCATATTACCGATCCCCATATGTAAAAAAACAATAAGTCAACAAAGTTACAAATATCTTGGAATAAAATTCTTTAATAGTTTACCGGAAAAAGTAAGATTGATTAATAATGATCTCGAAGAATTCAAAATACAATTAAAAAACTACACTGAAAACTGAAAATAAATATTTTGGTAAAACATTACAATAGTTTATTAGTAACTAAATAAATAACGCACCCTCATACACACAAGCACAGCTTTTTTATGAGGGTACATCTTTATAATGAAAATTTAGATTAAGGAAAAATTGTATATTAATATAACACCTTACATTATAATGTATTATTTAAAATAATATTTTTTTTTTTTTCTTACAAAAATACAGTAAAAAATTTCCACGCCGAGAATCGAACCCCGATCGACTGCATGGAAGCATTGTGAAAACGGCGGCATGCATTCACTAAATGTACTGAAAATAAGAATGATGTATTTTCAAATTTTATAATGTTACGTGCTCACATCACATCCGAAATTACACTGTTTTATTATTATGATAACATCAATTTTCGCACTAAACACTTGCTCTTTTGCCTAATAGCACGGATGTGGAATTGTTTTCCGGCTACTTTCTTTCCTTAAAAAGACCCTCCAGACAACATCCCTGTCATTTGTCATACGAAAAAATGATAGCAGCCACAGCTGGATTCGAATTCCACCTTTTCACCACCAATCTTTCGAGAGAGGGGTTTTTGTCAATGCCACAAACGTATATGTGGAATATTCTATAACAATTTTAAAAACGTTGAAGGGGGTACTCACTTATGTTAGGTTTTTGCATTTTTTTATAAAAACCGGACCGTCATATCCCGAGGTAATCCCTATACCGATCATAATTGCCCCCCGGTTATTTCCCTTGATCATGTTTGCCAATGCCGCTCAGTCATTTGACCCCAATTAGTATTAAAAACCAACAACATCGAAAAAGATCAGGTGAATCTGTAATTCGAACCCAAATACTCTTCCCACGCTTCTCGTCTCTCTGTTCAGACTGTAACTCGATACAAGGATCAACAGAAGTAGGTCTGTAGGCCAAGATAAACGTAACGACTGGTAAAATACTGCACGTTCTTTTTATGGGCTCTTTTGTATATTACAGAGAAAATGTTTAAAATTGAAAGTAAAATAGGTTTTAGAACGATTATATGAAATTGTTTTCGCGACAAAAACACCTCATTTTATTGTTTTCGCAGAGGATGAAACTTGACAAAAATTGACATTACTTCGGGTTGATATTTCTCTCGGCGGGATTGAGCGGATTTGGCGGATCGGGGGGGGATCGGGGCGGCCGGAGGAGTAGGGAGATCGGGGAGATCGGGGGGGTTGTGGAGCATTCGATGTAGTTTTTCACTTTATAAAAGAAAGAAAGGCCTCGCGCGTTTAGAGCAACATCTGTTGGCCCGACAAATCAATTCCGAATTCACGGAACGTCGAGGAATCCGCCCGAAATGTGTCATTTCGGCGCTGGAACACATATTAAAGGGAAAATTGAAATCTGTTGAACGAACTCCGATGGGCTGTTGGAACTGGAGCCTGGTTCCTCGGTAAACTAGGGAACGTGGCGAGCCTCCCAACTACTTTTATAGACCTCGCCCGCTAAATATTAGACTCCGAAATACCTTTCTCGCACGCCCGCTCGCGTTTCGCCCGGATTTATAAACGCTTTTTGACACAAACTTATATTTTTAACCGAGTGATATGATCGGATAGGTAGACTTATAAATTTGATATATTTTATACGCTTATTTCAATATGCGACCGAGATCCGTTTCAATTTAAAAATGAAACGTACCTACACGTTTAAATAGGGCCTCCGACCGAAATAATGTTGTGAGCAACAAAATTCTTATTCCGAGGAAAACTTATTCCGGAAAATGCGAAAACTGCATTTTAAAAACTGTGTTCTCACAACCGTGAATTCAAATATTGAAACAATGTCAGTGAAAATGCAAAAGGGCTGAAGCGCCATTTGGGAAGTTTACACCAGAGACATTTATTTATTAACAATAAAATTCATAAGTCTTCAGTACCAGGTCGGATTTCGAAAAAAAAGTTAACTCAGGGTACTCAATGCTTTCACTGAGTTACCTGAAGCGACAAAAAGGTAAAAAGTTCCAAACTTGTGTCGCTTAAGTCAAGCCTCCTCCCAAATGATAAATATATTTTAGATCGCTGAAGGGCCACAAAAGTCAGAATCAAACGAGCAGAAGAAACAACTGATTGAAAGTGCGCATTTAACTCATTTTTGACCAAAGTGACACTTAAGCTCTTTTGGCTTTCCAGCGACGATATATATACTCGTATATATATATTTATAGTTAATACCGTACAAGAGTTCCGACTGCTCCCAACCGTCTAGAGCCAGTAAGACTATGGTATCCCCAATCAGGGTATGTTGTGAGACTGAAGATAGTAAGGAGAAGAAGACGAGGAAGAAGAAGGTTCGGAAGTACCTGCGTATTCAGGTCTGGTCACAAAACACGGCTAAAGCCATTTTTAGGAAACTAGATTATTTTTAGGCGTCTAGAGACAGTAAGACTATGCCATCCCCAATTGGGGTATGTTGTGAGGCTGAAGGTAGTGAGGAGGGGAAAGAGATGAAGAAAAAGAAGGTTGGGTAGTACCTGGCTATTCAGATCTGGTCACAAAACACGGCCAAAGTCATTTTTAGGCAACGCTTCGATTCTGAATGGCGGTCTTTTACCAGGGCGATACTTAAAGTATCTACCACTCTTGGATACTTTATACTGTTTTATATGAATTAAATGTGTTGTGACATATTGAAATAAAAGTTATTTGCGCATGCCGGGTATGAACCCGCGACCTTTGGATTCGTAGTGGAGTGTCTTACCACTCAACCATGGAGGACGACAATTATTTTTTAATTGTCATTAAATTCCACAAGGTTATATACAATGTTACTGGTCGTTACATATTTTTCCTACATTCTTCTCCTTTTTCTTTTTTGCTCCTACTCAACAGGACCTTGAATTTTGTATTTTTTTCTCATTTTTTCTTATTGTGTACATACGTCTCACGAAATAATTTTATTGTTGTTCTTTATTACATACTTAGATCGGCAATGTCATCGGCTATCGGAAGGTTGAAGGAACCAAAGCGCACGCCAGACACTAAGTTCGGAGAGCGTGCTGCAAAAGTGGCATATCCTAGAGCCTGGAATAGACTGCCACATGATCTGAGAAAAATAAAAGACTCGACCGAGTTCAGAGCTTAACTCAGAACTCATATTTTTGTAAAATCATATCCATACATAACATAATAATATAATTGCCCTAATTTACACAGCTAACCTAATCCGTTAGCATTTAAACTCACTCATCTTTTCATGCAATGAATCGCGATCCTTAATCCTCGATCCTCAATCATCTACTGCTTAACAAAAAGTTCGACAATTTTTCATAGCTCGCGACAAATGTAAATAAATAATATGCAAATATAAAGTAATTTTAGCTGTAGTTTTAGGTATTTAGATAGTTGTATGGTAAATTAAGCGATAGTTTTTAGGTTTCGCAAAGCGCCTTTTAGGTGATATTTCACAAAAATGGCGCTATATAAATAAGCCAAGTATTATTATTATACTCGTATGTCAATGCCACATGTATGTGCCGTACATATATGTAAAAAATGTATTCTAGACTCAGACATTCATATTCAACTATCCAAAGAGCCACCAAAAACAAGTCATAGAAATGTAACCACTGACTATTAGCCTTCAGATTTCAACCAAACGTCCCGAGTTTTGCACAGCGAGTCCCAAATCTGGGCTCAGCCTCCCGGAGGATATTATTACATCTGCGGGATTATCCGTCTTGCGGGAGATCAAATTCTTCTGTTGTCGGCCAGAAATAAAGGAGAGGGAAGATTAAAAAATGATGGCATACGAGCGGTTAGGGAGAATTATAATGTGCTAGCTATAATCTCACCGCTCGCGAAGTGTGCGGGCGATAAAGGGGGAGGGCTGAGGTGGGGAGGCTCCTGTTTGCGATACCAAATGAATTTACCCGCGTTACAAGGCAAATTCTTTTATTTCATACTTTCGGATCAGAATTTCGATATCATTACATACATGGGATATAGATATTAGTATATTTATTCTATTTTTGAAGGTTTTTTGGTGTTCCGGCTATGTTGGCTTACAACGTGACAATCATAATGCAAAGATTTTTTTATATAGTCTTACCACTGAGAGCTCCTTTGTAACATTTTTTTTTCTGTTACTTTTTGTGTCTTTATGATAAAGTGAAAGTAGTTACAACGGATCTGCAGGCGGTCTGCTTGAAATAATTTGAATAAGAACTATCTTTTCATCATTCAGCTACTGGAACGTCGCGAACTTGAGTCATCTGCTATTGCGTGCGGTGAATCTCTCTCGAAGAAATTTAAATCTACAAAATATTTATTAAAATACCTGCGTACATAATTAAAAAAATAAAAATAATTTTAAATATAATAACAAAAAAAAAAAAGTTCGAAGCAGAGCTGGGTAATTTATGCAAATATATAAGTTCTACTGGCCAATTTTTTTTTTACTGAGATATGTTTATATTTTACTATTGATTTGTTAAATATGTCAATGGAATGGCTCCGGCTTGTTTATTAGAACTGTGTATTTATAAATATTACAATTTGCGACAGTCAACCCTTAGATCAGTAACAACAGTAAGTAATTATTTCGCTAAAATAGTAGATATATACAACTGCACTGAATCTAGTTACAAGAAGGCTATAGTAGCATACCTCTTTCAAATATATTACTGTTAATTTATTGCATTACAGTATTTTTACTAACTTACTCATGTTTTTGGGTGCTAATCATTTAATCCGTGTTATTTTCATGTCACTATTATTTTATATTATATATTACACAGTTATGTAAAAGCCCGTAAGGGCGTTATAATTAAATATATAAATAACTTATCAGCAAGCTGTCGGAAGGTCGAAAGAACCAAAGCGTACATCAGACACTAAGCTTGGAGAGCTTATTGCAAGAGTGTCATGTCTCAAAGCCTGGAATAGACTGCCACATGATCTGAGTATGATTAAATACACGACGGAATTCAGAGCTGAACTAAAATAACATCATTTCAGAAAATCATATTCACAAATAACTGAATCGTTTTAATTTGCAAGGATAGGCTAGGCTAGGCTAGGCTGATAAGGATATTGTAAGAAGGGTAAATGCAGGAAACTCCATTAATGAAGGACAGAACGCTGTTGGTACAAATAGAAAAAGGCCAAAGAAGCAAAGCTAGCAGTACAATGGAGTGCTTATACCAACCTTGATATATGGCAATGAGGCATGGAACTGGTAGAGGAAGGATGAAAGTAGACTGAATACTGTGAAAATGAGATCCCCGAGGCTTATGTGCGGTAAAACCACGTATGACCGTGTTGGAAATATGGTTAACCCGGAACGAATAGAAGTCTGATGTAAGCGTGATGAAAAGGATTAAGAAAGAGACGCAGATGTAGTTTGGGTATGTAGAAAGAATAAACAAAGAAAAGAGTGTGAGAAAAATATATATATTAGCGAAATTAATGGTGGTAGAAGTTGGGGTGGCCCGAGGAAAACATGCCACGATCAAGTGAATCAACCACTTGAGTCGGGCCATGCCAAGAGTGAGAATAACAGAAGAGTATGTATGAATGGGAACGAAACAAGGAGTGTGTGTCAATACAGATTGACATAGCAGTCCATCCTCTCTGCCTTCCCTTGCGGAGAAACCGCGTGATCTTTAGTTGGTTAGAGTAACTCGTTATCATGTAAACTCACCGGTATAATGGTATTTCATGCAATAATCGACAATTTTTTTGATCTACCGCACAACAAAAAGTCCGAAAGTCTTAAATATCAATAAAAAAAAGTAATTCTACCCGTGGTTTTAGGTTTTCAAATAATTTTACTGTAATTTTAGCCGTAGGTTTTAAGTTTTGCAAAGCGCCTTTTAGACGATATTTCACAAAGGTGGCGCTGTATAAACTAGTCTATACAGTATTATAATAATAATTATTAACAATATCTTTATAATTATTCTCTACGGCGTACGGAAGCATGGAATTGTGATACTGTATTAGAGTTGTCACAATAAAAAGGTATGTACTGTCTCAATGTTGATTTACGAGGAACGTTAAATGAAATCAAACACATAAGTTCAGGGCCGTCAAACATTGAATTTACAATTTAAATAAACAAGTTAGAGACTAATCATCCCTCGCTCGAATAAATTCAATACATTTAGATGAAATTAAGTTACAAAATTCGTAGTATTTATCGAATACATTAACACTTTTGAAAATAATTCGCTCGTTACTTGACGGCCTCCGTGGTCGAGTGGTAAGACGCTCGGCTCCGAATCCAGAGAACGCGGGTTCAAACCCGGTACGCACAAATACATTTTATTTTATTAATGTGTGTCAAAATCCATTTAATTTACATATAAAAATAATGCAAAATATATTTGCGGCACGTTCCAAAGTGGTAAATACTATAAGTATTGCCCTGGTAAACGTCCACCATTCTGAATCGAAACGTTGCTTGAAATGGCTTTAAGCCGTGTTTGGTGACCAGCTCTGAACTACCAGGTAATTCTCAACCTTCCTCTTCCCCATCTTCTTCCCTTCCCCACTAACTTAAGCCACACAACATACCCCTATTGGGGATCCCGTAGTCTCACTGGTTCCAGACGGTTGGGGGGCAGTTGAGACTCTTGTGCGGTGTTAACTATAAAAAAACATAGGTATTTGAAGTATGAGGTTTTCCGATCTTGCCACATACTTTGTAGGTTCCAGTTTGGTTGAATCAAGTACGCTTAATTCATTACAAAAGGTTTCTTGTTAAAGCCTTCTAACAGTTGTAATTCTCGTAGGATCTTCCAATAACAAGGAATTGAATCTCGCTCAATCAACCACCACACGAACCTTAATGGCTTGGAATAATCTTTCCTCCCCTGGGGATCAAATAATGTTGAGACGTCATCGCAACCAACCCCCCACTTCTCCCGCGTCATCATATCGTTGCTTCTTCCAATAAAACATGGAGGGATCAGTTTTAGTTAACACTTTACCAAGCGATGATTTATTCCGATATAAAATACAACAAACACTTGCTGAGATTTTAGGCATATTGAAGCAAAATAATGTAGAGGAAATAATAAACCACCGATGGATGCTGAATCAATAAACTTATCAATATGTTTTATTCCTGCCTTAATGTACCTAACGATTTACTTAAAAATGCTGGGCTAACTTCGTGCACATAATGTTTTATTTTAATATGCGGCGTTTGTCCTTGCTTTTAAAATTTATTTCATTTCTGAGAATACCCGCTTTGAATAGATTTTTATTAGCTGTGCGGAATTTTGATTGAATATTAAGTTAACCAAGTTCAGCTTTAGATTCAGACGGAAAAGCCAATTTTTATTTTGTCTTCATTGTCGTTATTTTCCAGCGGGAAGTTGGTTGGGCGCTTCTCCGTGTCGCCAATCGGCTAACTAAGTTGTCTCAAACGATAATAACTTCGCCCTCCTCGAAACAATTCTTCACCCCGTATGGCGGGAAAATTCTATCGGAATTTAAAAAAGGAACACGGCTTTCCAAATTCGATTTAAAGGAAAAATATGATTAGCCCTTCCCGCCTCCTCGCAGCGGAGCAGAAATGAATTCCGCCCGAGGTGAGGCGGGCTTAGAAATACACAAAAAATCATAAAAATTCATAAAAAATGCGTAAAATAATGACCCGAGGGTGGGTTTATTTTAGCCGAGATCCAGGCTGGGGATGAAGTAAAAAGGACAAGCCCTCCCCGCTCGCGGGACGCAGGGAGGCACCCCCTTTTCCGCTGCTCAATTTTCGTTTTATTATTTGTGATTGATGAATTATTATGTTACGTAATCCCGCATTTACATGAATAGGGGGCGGCGGGAGGTATTCCCGTGTCTGGGGATGAGCGGCTATCTGCGAGGGAATTCATTTAGCGGAGGAACTGCTGTATTGAATAACGCGGATAATGGCGGGTGAGTATTTCCATATCGCTCAAATCGAAAACTTAATTTGCTTCTCATTTAATGTATAAATAAATTTCCCAGAACTACAGACGTAGCCTCCAGAGTCTCAGATTAATTGAGAACATCATTTTCTTTACACATCTACAAATTAAATAACCAATACAGATTTTATAATTACTGGAATAATATAGTCTACGATTTCTGAACCTACCTAATGAATACTAGAATCTAAGAAATATTATTGTATTTTGGCAACTGGTGAGCGATTTTCGACTCTATTTTAGTTTTATTTGATACACACTTCCCGTGGAATTGAAATTCATAACCAGCCCAACAGAATTTAGATCCAAACTAAAACTCACCTTTTCAGGCATCCGTTTCCATATACCAGTCATTCCACTCATATTAATCAATTATTTAAAAAAATAATAATGTCATTAGTTTTAATTTACTAGCTACAAGTCTTGGATAAGTCACTAGTTATAAGTCTCAGTAGTTAGTTTCTAGCTATAAGTCCTAATTGTAAGCCACTAGTAATAAATTTTAACTGTGAATTATTAGTTATAAGTCTATGGTAAGTAATAAGTTATAGCTTAGATAAATTAAGTTCTAAAGCGCCCCTGGGTTGATATTCCCACTAAAAAACGGCGCAATAGAATTCATCCATTTATTATTATTATACCAGTATAATATTTGCGGCGAAAGCTGGTATTTCAGCTGATAAAGTTGTTTGATTTCCATCACGTTAAATTAAATTCACAAAAGTGCTATCCTAAGTGGTCTGGCTTTTTAGTAGCCGAGAAACAAACTTGTAAACCACTAAACTTCACAAAGACTAATGAACTAACGTTTACAGCTTGTTGCTTCAAGACAGACTTAGCTGCTCAAGTATTGCCACCGCAACCAACTAACTACAGCGTCTGAACTCCTTGCTGAGTTGTATCACTGTAGTGAGTATGATATATATAAAGCTAGCCATTGATTTGCTATTCGCAAGATGAGCCTCGAATGTCCATTGATCTCATTTGTGGCTTATTACTGAGTTTATTTATTTATTTATAAATTAACGGACTAAAAGTCCAATTACAAAAAAGACATATAAAACACGAAATTGAAAAAAAAGATCAATAGGGAAGGAATAGCACATACATAATAATAAATGAAGCGATGACAAAATAAGACAAAATAAACATAAGAGAGAACATTCAAGCCATGGTCTAGTCAAAGTTTTGGTAGAGTCGTAAAGAATGACCAAAATCATTTAGACTGCTACCAAAAATTTCAAGACTATGGCTTGAGTTAACAAGTCTTGACATTCTGGACATTGGAGAATTATACCCATGATTAGTATTGTGATGATTGAGGAACATCAATTCATTGTTTCTGAGTCTACGGCAAGGAATGTTGAACTGGATAAGTTGCAACAGAGAAGGTGAATCAATAAAACAACTAATAATTTTGTAAATGAAAATTAAATCGGTCTTCTTTCTAAAAGTCTTTCCTGCGCTTTTGTAATGAAGACATTTTCAATAATTGTTCAATTTCATCATATGTATAATCGCTTATACTAATTTCATATAATAATTTATACTAATTTCATTTAATATTTCATAAAATTATTATCATATTTCTGAAATCTTTACAAAAGTATAATATGAAACACAGTATTGCTCATTAACAACACCAAAAACAACAATTATCTAGTCAGTCTGAAGAAGTCATGGTGGACCACAGGAGACACAACGTGACAGAAGAATCCGACCGCTGCCGGTGCTAGGAATAGGGACGGTGTAAAGGGCAGCACTTCCTCCGGGTACCACAGTCATCGGTAAAAAGTCAACGACAGTTACGCAAAGACCAATCTAATGAGCATGGGCCATTCTAAACAATCTAGTTCGTATAAGCAGACTAGCGATAGTTACTTTAACAAAGTTCGGTTAATCTGAACATTCAAACAGACTAGTAAACCAAAGACTACGAGACGTCTAAAGGGATAAGGGAAAATTAAACATTATATTCTGATACACCGATGATAGGCTTAAGTATTAAATCCTAATATAGGTACATTCTTAGTAGATACTACCCGGTTTCGCCTAAGTTACAGCATTTTTTTTCTTATGGAAATATTGATAACCAAGGACCGAACTGTTTGGAGTCTTGTCTTATTGTTTTCAGATATTTTGATATTTAAAATCTTCCTAGCTCATTTTTTTTTATTAGTCCTAACCGCTCCCAACCGTGTGGAGTGAGACTATGGCATCCCCAATCGGGGTATGTTGTGAGACTGAAGGTAGTGAGGAGGGGAAGGAGATGTGGAAGAGGTGGTTTGGGAAGTACCTGATTTTTAACCATAACGATTCTGAATGGTGGTCTTTCAGCGAAACATACCATTCTGAAAATTTTGGGATTTTAACCCGTGAACTCTGGATTCATAGTCGAGCGTCACAACCACTCAATTACGGAAGTCGTCATGATGGATATTGCTCACTAGGCATACTTGCGTCAGTTTAGATATCCCTACCTACAGAAAAAACTGTAACGAATTGGTTTGAGAGGTTTTGCAGGAATAAACCGATAGAATATCTTTTATGTTACATCTATTATTTTTAAGCGTTTTATTGCTCTATCTTGAGAAAAACAAACTGAAGGAGGCTTCACAAAACTGGGAAAAAGGATTATAACTTTCCTATTACAATTACGATCTAAATACTTAATAAAACAAACAGCAACTAGTACTTTATAAAGTCGAATTACTTAAATACAACACTTAAATTTAAATAACATGCTCAGAGGCAGACACGGTAAATCTTGTTGCTTTCTCATTTGTTTGTTAAAAGCATAGTTGAGACGGAACTATTATCAAATGAGAAAAAATTACAAATTAATTTAATTTACTGTAATTTAGTTCAGTTCGTAAAAACAACCCATGTCAATTTTAAAAAAACAACATTATTTTATTTATGGCAAAGCAATATTCTTTTGTAATAAATATTTTGCTTTGCATGGTTATCATTAGGTTTTATTTCTATTTGACAGTTGGATTATACCTTTGAAGGGCGAAACGGGTGCCTCGCGAAAACAAAAGCTTAACTGAATATTATATTTTCTAAAAGAAAATTTTGTTTGGGTAATATTAAATAATATTTCAATGACAGGCATTTATAATATGTATGTTTATTTAAAAAAAATACTTTTCATGCTTATTAAATTTCAATGGGCTAGTGACGGGCGCATTGAAAAATAAATAAAATTAACAACATAAATTGTACCAGTACTTATTCTACATACATAAGTTTTATCCCACCCACCCCTACCTACCTCAGTTGTTTGTCTCTTATTTTTTCTCTATGTTTCCCAGTCATAATAGATTAATTCATTATTACTGTTGGCATATAAAAATACAATTTCAGTTGTTATGTGAGCACGTAACATTCTAAAATACATCATTCTTATTTTCATTACATATAATGGATTTATGCCGCCGATCTCAGAACAGTTGGTGATGCAATGGTCAACAAGTAGTCCTTCATGCAGTGGATTGGGGTTCTATTCCGGTTGCGTAATATAAAACAAACAAAAAAACACTTCAACTTATTTTTTATTTAAAATTTTATATTATTTTAACCATGTTTTTTAATAATAACAATAAATATAAAATTAAAAATAAATCTGTTTTTACAATAACAAAGTATCAACAATGAAAAATTATTGATAACGGTTAAAACAGTAATATTTCAAAAGGAAAAAAGGACAAAGTAATACATCCAAATACATAATGTATACGCTTAATTAGTATACCCAATTATATTACATTTTTAACTAATCTCCAGAATATTACAAACATAGAACTAGACGGCCTACATGGTCATGGTAAGTGGTAAGACAAAGGTCGCGGGTTCAAACCCGACTTACTTCTATACGACGACTGTACTTCCCAACCTTCCTCTTCCACATCTCCATCCCCTCCCCACTACCTTCAGCCTCACAACTTTCTTTACTTAGGAGTATGGTTACTACCCGTGGCTCTATTCTACCGACTTTCTCTTGGGTTGTGCTAGGAACATACCGTCTAGAGGTCAGAAGGGATGTGTACATTGCAACACATTTTTTCAGATTGATTCGTGGATGGTCAGCATTCGTTTCTATGTTCCTGATGGTTATCTTCGCCATCGGCAGCATAGATTGTTTATATCTCCCGGCCTGCAGGACTGACTTGCCAATGGTCATGCCGGTGGGGAGGACATCTTATTGTTGAATCTATGCATAAATGAAGCTTCGTTCAAACGACAAGCATTCCTGATATTTGTGTAATTATTCCCTGGTTTTGTTGTAATTATTTTATTCATCATTTTGATGAGATATTATGTTTAAATTGTTTTATTTTTTACTGTCTATACTTTGCATTCATTGCAATTTATATTTCTTAGAATCAATTGCTTTTATATTTATGAGTATTGTGTATTAATACACTTACTCGCAATATTTAAAAACGCCTTGAAATATTTTTTTTGTAATGTTTTAAAATAATAAATGACTGAATACTGAACATACCCCAATTGGGGATGCCATAGTCTCACTGGCTCTAGACAATTGGGAAGAGTTGGGACTCTTGTGTAGTATTCAGAATAAAAATAAAATATTATATTAACTCACACGACCCAAAAGTAAGATTTTCCTCCGAAAAATATGATCACAATAGTTCATGAAACAAAATATGACCGATTTGTATTCCGAAAGTATTGGCAGGAGTCATTTACCATTTGCAGCTTTCGCGAGTTGTTTATTCCTGAGCAGATGGACCCGCAGCCCGCAGCATCTCTCTGTAACGAGACGAGCGGAGATTGCAGGGGGTGAAGCGTTTTGATAAATACGCGGCGCCCGCCGTAATGAAAAGACAAGAATTTATGGACGATTGTCTTATATTAAAATGGAGATGATAAATCGTGCGGTGAGATTCCCCGTCCGGGGAGGCAGTGCGGCGGAGGCTCACTGGGGGAGCAGGGTGCGCGTGGTCTCGGTGCCATGGTCTGACTTGTGGCTTGTGGCTTTTCCGGTTATAAAGCGAGGGTATCTAATAATCGAGGCTTTGATGTGGTCAGTATTTGACGTTTCGATTTTAATATTTCTAAGGCATTTGTTAAAAATATTTTTTATTTTTTTTATTATACACGAGTAAACAACCGTTTGGAGTCAGTGAGACTATGGCATCTCCGATTAAGGTATTTTGTGAGACTGAAGGTAGTGGGAAGAGGAAACAGACGGGGAAGAGGAAGAGGAAGGTTAAAGTCATTTCAAACGTTTCGATTCAGAATGATGGTCTTTCACCAGGGCGATAATTAGAGTATCTACCAATCTGGACATCTTAACTGTCTTAATAATAATAACAGTGAACTTATATAGCGCAATTTTGTGATATTTCACTTCATACCAAATTAATTAAGCGAATAAGACTAACTAACAAAGAGAAAATTATACATAATATGTATAAAAATTAAAACTATCTAAAATCATGAGAGAAAAAGATTCAGATATGGGTATTACAGTGCATATGTAAATCAACAGATTAAACAAATACTAGAAGCTAAGGGTATAAAAGTTCAGATGAAACGTATGAATTCATATTGATATATATATTATCTTATGGTTCTCTACTAAGTGGTTCACGGTGAAATTTGTAACGAAACTTAGATTCCCACTTAACAAGTAAATCTCTTACGTGATTTTCTTATAAGATATTACTTTGTGTTTAGGCAGCTGGGGCGTGACGAAAATTTGATTCGAATCGCGTGAATTTCCATAATACAGAAACGATTTTTAATTATGACAGCCAGCTCCAGATAGGAGAGGGCAACCTCAAAATAAAAGTTACCACCTTTTGCTTACCACTTTTAAAAGACAGTATTTTTTCATTGAAAAAAAGGTGCAGTATGAAAAGAAGGTTAGAGCTATTCTGGATACTTCATTGTTCTCCATGATAAGGATTCATAGTTGATAGTGACATCTTCCAACCTTCAATAAATGGATAAACGGAATAAGACATTGACTAATAATGTCACTTTTACGACACATCTACTCATATTATATTAACACTTCGTATGTTGTATATCTTCTCCGGAAGCAAAAGGGCTGAATCGCCATTTTGGGAAGTTTACACCAGAGCACTTTAAAGTTTTTGTTTTTACAATAAAATTCATAAGACTTCAGTACCTGGTTGGATTTTGAAAAAAAAGTTGACTCATGTAACTCAATGCTCTCATTGAGTTACCTGAAGCGACAAAAATATAAAAAAGTCCCAAGCTTGTATCGCTTGAGTCAAGCCTTTTCCCAAACGGTAAATATATTTTAGATGGCTGAAGGGCCACAAAAGTCTTCGGAATCAAAAGAGAGTCAAAGCTTTCGATGCGGAAAAAAACCCAATCAAAACTGCATGTTCAACTATTTTTTTACTAAAGTGTCACTTAAGCCCTTTTACCTTTGTAACGACGATGTGTATGTATGTCCAAACTTTTTCCTACTCCTTTTAGAGCCGATGCTGCAGACTGATTTGAAATGTCCATCACCTGGCATTTGTTTTTAATGATGAAAACTGTTAAGTATTTTTTCATCCTACATCAACAAAGTTCTGAATATATTTTGAGTGTTTTTTGGGGTGCTGGCCGTTGAGTAATGTTGCAACCAACATAATGCAATTTGTCGTGACGACCTCAAAACCTATCCTCTGAACACTTTGCTCAATGCTTGCCATTTAGTCGAGCCGCCATAAGCACCTGCGAATGAAAACATCTCGGAACGTATCGAGATAACGGCAGACCGTTTCCCGGAAAGCCTCGGCCGGAGCGGGGGGCATTTGTCCGGAAACTTTGCCACCCCTCGCCTTGTTTATATACCGATTGAGCGCTCTTCACTTGTTTCTTGTTTGCGGCGATTTGTTTGTTCGCGACGGCAACATTCTTGTTTTGTTGCTGTCAGTGAAACTTGTGGCCGAACTGAACATCTTCCCTACAATACGTTTGACATTTACGCTTGTTGTCTCAGGTAGGAATAATGGTAGATTCACACCAACGTCCGGATCCGCTCAGTGACGATATTGTTCCGCATGAGAGCTTATTGATATGGTATGAATATCAATCAAGGTGTATGTGCCGAGACAAAGTTGTGTGGCAGTATATCCTTCTGCCCACCCTTGTGATATTTAACTACTTAGTTATTTAAATAATTATATTGAAGTGTAAAAATACTTACATCGCATTTTTTTTTTAAATTGAAAACCATTTTTTTTATCACTAAATAATATTTTTAATAATTAATAATTATGTTAATAATGATAAAAATACTTGATTAATTTTTTTTCTTCTTCTTTTTTCATTTTTCTTCTTTTCCCCTTTAACTTCAGCCTCACAACGTACCCCAATTAAGGTTGACGTAGTCTCACTGGCTCCAGACGGTTGGGAGCAGTTGAGACTCTTGTGCGGTATTAACTAAAAAATAAATTGAAACATAGGTATTTGAAGTGTTAGGTTTTCTAATCTTGTCGTATACTTAGAAGGTTCCAGTTTGGTTAAATCAAGTAGGCTTAAGTTATTACAAAAGCTTTCTTGTTAAAACTTTAATAGCCATGTACCTTGCAAACTTTATTTTTTTTTAACTTCTTCCTTTCCCCCCCTCCCCTCAGTCACACAACATACCCCGATCGAGGATGCCATAGTCCCCGTGGCTCCGGATATTTGGGACTGTTTTGCGGTATTCACATAAAAACATCGTCAACCTTACACTTAATAGCAATATTTATCGATTATAACTGCTAAAGTTACTAACGTTATCATGTCCAAGGAGATAAATGGAAAGAAAATAATAAAAAAAAACACTCTAAAATATTGCTTAAAGGAAACATATGTAGAAATGATATAATATATCCATATCTGATAACCTTCTAAATAATTCTCCGTCTCGTACAACACAGACTTGAATGTGAATATTTTGTTATTTTTGGTGTTTTTCGAACAAAGAGTGAAGATTGTTTGCCTATCAGCAGCGGGTCAGACTATATTCCCGGCAATCTGTACTTCCGCCCGGCGTTTCTAACTCGTCTAAGATTGGAAAGCAAATTCCATCCGCATTCCTGATCCCAGGGATGGGAGTTATTTCTACCCCCCTTTCTTATTGCCCTCACCACCACTCCCTCGCCTCCTGCCGCTCGCACTCTACTAACACATCAACAGGGGCAGAAAAAAAGATTTCGCAGATATTTTATACGATTCTTGAATAAAATATAAACTCAATCATTAAGTATCGCCCTGGCGGAAGACCACCATTAAGAATCAAAACGTTGATTAAAATGGCTTTAGCCGTGTTTGGTGACTAGATCTGAAAAGCCAGGTACTTCTAAAACCTAACCTAACCTAACGACATACCCCAATCGGAGATGGCACAGACCCACTGGCTCCAGACTGCTGGAATCTAGTGCGGTGTTTGCATAAAAAAAAAAAAATTTCACATCGTCCATTACCCTTACATCGACCATGGTTTATTTTCGGGTTTTTATACGTAACTAATTAACTAACCATCACGTCGTTTCCGTTTCAGAGAGGATGGACCGCCATACAATTCTGTCTTCACACACTCCATGCTTTATTCACATTCATACATCGTCTCATACACACTCTTCTGTTATTTTGACTCTTGACATGGCCCGACCTAAGTATTTGATTCACTTGATCGTGTTGTCTTCCTCGAGCTTCTTCCATTCCATTTACAATCCTTTTTAATTTCATCTGCTCTACACGCCAAAACCATCTGAGCGTCTTTTTCTTAATCCTATTCATTACGCTTACATCAGCCTTATATTCTTTCCAGTTATTCACATTTTTAACACGTCCATACTTGGTTTAACCTCACATACGCCTCAAGGGATCTCATTAAGCTACTCCTAAGTACTGTAAGCACTCCATTGTGGACTGCTTAGCTTCGCTTCTATGGAGATTTTTTTTTATTTGCGCCAACAGCGTTCAGTCCGTTATTAATAGAGTCTTTCTGCATTATTTGTATTCCTAATTTGACTACATGATTTTATCACGCATACGTTTTAGGGCTTTTTTCTACTGTCGTCACCTATCAGTCATACATCAATTCAAGCACGAATTCTGAAAAACTGATTAAATATGTCAGATTACACACTAAATAAACTTTACGTATGTTGTGGAATAATATGTTGCCAGAAATCACCGGTAAGATCAACCCTTACTGAAAATGAACAACCTTTGTCCCGTTTAAAAATGATTTATAAAAACACAAAAAAAACGAAGGTAAAATATGTTTACTCGGGTCGAAATAATTCATCCCTTGTTGTCTTAAGAGACAGCGTTTGATGTGTTTCCCCCCTCTCCGCCCCTTCCTTACTCCCCATCTCATTCGCTCTCCCCGACCTGCTGTGGGGGATTCCAAGGAACTTCAAATATTACCTATAAAAATACAGAGAAGCATATTTACTAGTGTTTTGATAAATATTTGTGTCTATCGTAAAACAGTTTGGCAGAGATCAATAGGAAAAACACAAAGCTCTCCTGTGGTCACAAACGAAAAATATTTGAATAATTCATTCAGAGATGTACAAAGATTTTAATAAAAAATATTCCATTTTAAAGTTACACAAACAGGTTTTATTATTCGAAATATTTTGTAAATGTAATCAATAAATTACCTAGCCCATAATAATATTAAAAAAAAATAACAAAAATGTTCAATAAACGCAGGTGATCTCTCGCTAAACAGTTCTGACTTCATGAAAATTGCATAGTCTTTCAGTGTGATATTTTTAAAAAACGTGTTTTGGATGTCGTGCAAAAACTGGTATTACAGCTAGTTTATTTTTTGAAAAATCGTTATTAGTATTTGGGGAATCCAAATTAATTTGTTCTGATATTATACCAAATGATCTTTCAAAAATAATGTCTTCTATGATGGTGCCAATAAATTCATTAATAATATCGGCCAATGAGTTGGGATATTTTTCATCCGAAGTTAGGTTTTCCTCTCTCCACTAATTCCCGCCAGGCAGAGTGGAGAGAGATTTATGAATGCCTTCACTAATGAGTTAATAAGTTGGAAACCAAGATATTTCCAATATTGGGAATTCCGCGCTTACTAAGGCGAGGGCAGGGGCTCTCAACTGACGGGGAAAATATTTTAAAACTCTTAAGAACTTTTGAGAAGATAATTTTGGTGGAGGGCGATTTTTACCACCCGTCTAGAATATTCAAAATATTGAGAGCAAATAATTGAAGCTTATCAGCAATGTTAAAGTTTTAAAGCGGAAGGTAGTGGGGAGGAGAAGGAGTAAATGAAGAGGAAGGTTGGCAATACTTTTCACCAACTGTACCTGTCAGACTTAAACAAATTATAGTGAATACCGTACAAAAGTCCCAACTGCACCCAACCGTCTAGAGCCAGTGGGACTATGGCATCTCCAGTTGGGGTATGTTGTGAGGCTGAAGGTAGTGGAGGGGTAAGGAAATAGAGAAGAGGAAGAATGGGAAGTACCTGGCTAGTTAGATCTGGTCTCAAACGGCTAAAGCCATTTCCATCAAGCAACGTTTCGATTCTGAATGATGGTCTTTCACCAGGGCGATACTTGGAGTATTTACTACTCTGGAACGTGCCGCAAATATATTATTTTTATATGAATTGAATGTGTTAGAACACATATTAATTAAATAAAAGTTATTATCATGCCGGGCTTAAACCCGCAACCTTTTTTTTCTGGGCTCTTTATCATTGGTCAGAATTGCTACACACATCACACAGCACACAAATCTTGCTACAGATCTGGTTACTATAGTAATTATACTAGTTACTATATAAGCAACTAATCTGAAAGAGACCTCTGCACTGAGAGTCAAAGAGCTGGCAAGGAGGTTGTAAAAGTAACTTATTTAAAAAAAAAACTCTAATTGTCATTTATTAGACTAATTTCCACCGCAATATTTTGATAAAGTTGCATGGCCGTGATTTTTAAAAAAAAATTATTTTCCTTTTTTGTTTTCAATACTAAGTTTTGAAGGGATTTACGAATGTGTCCAAACGAGTAACCGTGTTCAACATGCGTGTATAATCTAATGAAGTGTGTAACTGTGTCAATGAATCCGCATGCATTAGTTACGCCCGGTTCACATGGACCAGTAACGTAGGCGGATACTCTTCGCGGGTTTAACGGGCTGGAAAACCTATGTGAACAGGTACGATAATAGGGACAAGTGAAGTTAACAGGTGCATGCACCGCTTTACAAACAATATTATATGATATTGTAAATATATTCGTTATATTCTAGGTGTCTATCAAAGAACTATACAATTTGCACGCATCTATTATAAATAGTTTGGTCATCGAGAAGAAATATATAACTCTCAGAAAATAAAATATCAAAACTTTGTGATGTTTTTTTTTAAAATTATTTATTTATAAAAAACGGACTAAAATCCAATTGCAAAAAATACAAAACACGAAATGGGAAAAAAGAGCAACAGAGAATATACACGTACAATAAATGACAAAATATACACGAGAAAGAATATTCAAATCAAAGATAAGGTCAAAAATAATTTAGACTGCTACCAAAAATTTCAAGACCATGGCATGACAAGTCTCGATTTTCTGGATTTTCATTTCGTTGGTAATTTTGTTGCATAATAATGTTGCGTTTGTGGCATTGGTCATATTGATTTCACAGAATTGTTATTATTTTAAAGTACGTACCTAAGAGTGGTAGATATTTTCAGTATCGCCATGGCGAAAGCCAGGTAATTTACAACTTTCTTCTTCTCCTCTCCGCTCGCCTCACAACATACCACGATAATAATTAATTGAAAAGTTTATTATACATTACAAACTATTAATATTTTTATGCATCTAAATAACTAAAATAATAAAATCTTGCCAATAATTACAAATTAAGGTTATTATTTCATATTTTACCATGAATACCGCACAAGAATCCCAACTGCTTCCAACCGTCTAGAGCTAGTGAGACTATGACATCGCCAACTGGGGTATATTGTGAGGTTAAAGGTAGTGAGGAGGGGAAAGATACGTGAAGAGTAAGGTCGAGAAGTACCTGGCTATTCAAATTTGGTCACCAAACACGGCTAAAGGCATTTAAAGCAACGTTTCAATTCTTAATGATGGTCTGTCGCCAGGGCGATTCTTTAAGGATCTACCACTCTGAAACGTGCCGAAAATGTATTGCACATTATTTCATTTTAATTAAATATTTTATGACACAACCTTATTAAATAAAAATTATTTGCGCACGCCGGGTTTGAACCCACGACCTATGGATTCGTAGTCGAGCGTCTTACCACTCGACCATGCAGGCCGCCAAGGAATACATAGTTACAAACGAATAAATAATTAGGAAGTGGTGAAGATATACGAGTATATGAATATAAGAGATATAAAGATGCTATAGTCCCACCTGCTCCAGACAGTTGGCAGCAGCTGGGACCCTTGTACGGTATTAAAATGAAATAATATGGACCAATTTTTTTCAGAATGTTCTTATTATTGTACCCTATTTCAGATAGCAATATTATTTTCCTGGAAATTTCTCTTGTTTATTTCAAGCAGTAATGTGTTAGGTTTATTTAACGCAGTAAGTTTATTTTTTACACTATAATGTCTTGGCGCAGGCCTTTAAGACACCCGATCTTCGGACGGCTTTGCCGAAATAAAAAGAAAAAGTTTTTATTTCGATCCCTTTATAACTGTATACAAATAGTACCTACCTTCGACTTACATAGTAAGTTTCATCGATAAAGTTGGAGAATTCATTTTAGAACATTTGTGAGCAACCGTTTGCATTTTTTTAAATGTGAATACCGCACAAGAGTCTCATCTGCTCCCAACCGTCTGGAGCTAGTGGGACTATGACATCCCCAATTGGAGCATGTTGTACATGAGAAAGGTTGAGAAGTAGCTATTCAGGTCTGGTCGCTGAACACGGCTATTATCATTTCATGCAACGTTTCCATTTTGAATGGTGGACCAGAGTGATACTTACAGTATCTGCCACTCTGTATATAGAATCTACAACACTGGAAGCTTCCGAAAATACATTTTACATTATTTTATTTAAATAATATGGCTGGAACTCACGACCTTTGGATTCATGGCCGAATATTTTAACCATTCGGCCACGGAGGTTATCTTACGAAGACTCGTTGTGTAAATATAGAATACAATCATAAATGGAACACATTATAATACAGATCGATGTACTTATTTGTGCAGTCAAGGCGTCACAACTATAAACAAGAAACAGCAAATATATGTTATTCTGACCGATTAGAAGCTGAGTGGACAAATGCGTCGGATTCCTACTCAGGCGTCGTGGGTTCAAGTCCTTCATAATTACACAAGAAACATGTTCCGCTTATTATGATGGTAGTAGAGTTTTTCAAATATTGTCAGGTTTTCGTAACCCGGGAATGTTTGACTTTCTTAAAAAAAAGAATTAAAAACAACAGTTCGAAAGCTTCTCTTTTGGCCGCCTGTGGAGATGGGCTGTTAGATTAGGCAGTACTTAATTTACTACGTTGAAATCCAAATAAATATTGTTTTATCTCAGATCATTTAGATATACAAGAAAGCCTGAAATAAAGGCGAGAAGACTCGGGTCATTAATCAAGCTTTTGTCTTCCTCGCCCAGCGTCGGAATCTGACACAATACGCAATATTGTTTGCTTTGTCACGTCAGATCCAGGATTGATGATTGGCTGGAAGGCCCAGGCCAGAGACGTGGCATGGAGCTTGACCGCCGGACAGCAGCTACAAGTGCGGGAGGGGCAGGCAGAGAGAGGGTAGTCAGAGGGTGATGGTGGCGGGGCTTGTTAGGACTGCCTCCGTCCAATTTGAATTCCCACTAAAGTATTTGATTTTGACTACGGTGGTGATTAGGGTAGAGATGTGACGAGAGTCCGTAAGGAGGGTGGCTGAGGGTGGGAGGTCCGTTACACGGGCCAGGTAGCCTAACTCCAGCAACCGACGTTAAGTATTTCATTTTAGGGGACTTATACCCATTTGCGGAAACTTGTGCTATTATTTTGGAAATGATCTATTACAAAGTTAGCAGGAGAAATGCAGATATAATTTTAGTGTGGTGACTGGCTGCTTAGTACCTACGTGGATGGTTCACAGAGACATACAACTACACTCGCCGTACAAACTAAAACAAGCAACTATCGTAAATTAATACAATTTAGGGTAGTGAATAAGATTTTTTTTAAATTATTAGAAATATTATCCGCACTAAATTTAATACCATAAATATATTTACCATTTGAAAGAAGGCTTAACACAGGCGACACAAGTTTCGAACTTTTTAAGATTTTTGTCGCTTCAATGAGAGCATTGAGTTACCCGAATTAACTTTATTTTTCAAAATCCAACTAGGTACAGAAGACTTATGATTTTTTTTGTAAAACAAAAACAAAATTAAAGTGCTCTGGTGTAAGCCTCCCAAAATAGTGCTTCAGACCTTTTGCCTTTCGAGCGACGATGTCGTAAAAAAAAATCATAACAAAAACATTATCATAAAAAAATAGTTACACTAGTTTTTAATTACTTCGTGATATAAAGCTTTGTCTACCTGCAAAATTAAACATTCCTAGAAGGTGCTTGGAAAAAAATAATTTCAAAACAAAATTTTACGCTACCCATAACCAGCTGAACTGGTTTGAAGTAAAAATATACGTTATTTTATTTCCGCTCGTGAAAAAACCTTACATTTTTTTGTAGGTGTTTTATTCAACTCAAAGCCACGAATCTCCCCTCTCTACGACGAAGGTCGAAACATTTAACGAAGTTTAGTTTAAATATATTCGTATTTTTCCGTGGTCATACAACTAACGTGGAATTTTATAAGATTTGTGTTTGAACTAGATATGGTCGACATCGGAATTAAGTGTACCTGCGGTTCCAGTTACCGGTGACCGGCGAGAAACCGGTTATTTATCCGGTTCTTTTTGGAACCGGTTCCTGGTACCAGAAAAGTTCCACGAAGGGGATTATTTCGAAATGTACTAGCAAATCGACCAAAGTTCCTCGTCAAAAAAGTACTGATCGGTAGAGATTTGAAAACGAAAACAACTGGAACTGCTTCCTCGCCAAAATAAAATATAAAAAAGCACGAAAAGAACGGACAAAGGATATCGATATTTTTATTTGCAAAATTTGGAACCAGTTTCTCGGAGAAATAATATCGACGGTTCCAGTGACCTCCTAGGAACCGGTTCCATTTAACCGGGACAAGAATATAGACCGTCTCTACTTCGAACCGACGATCTTTTCAAATTAACCAATATATTACAAGCCATATTCCCAATTCCAAATGGCTCCGAATATTGAAAAAAATCTAAACGATATTTGAATATAGTTCCTTAATATTTATTATCTTTTGTAGTAAATAATAACAGCACCATCTCCTTCCCCTTGTCACAGTCAGGTCGGGAAATCGCTTTGACTAGGCTACCCTTTTCAGTGCTACTTCAAAGGCCTCAGTCCATTACAGAAAAAGCCTCTAATTATATCAATTAATAACTTACTTCATGAAAAAGCTATTTCTACTTATTAATATTATCGCTTTCAATATTAATTACATATAGAACAAATATTTTGTCAATACATAAAATATTATACGAAATGACTTTTTTTTAACCATTAATTTTATTTTAACATTATCACTCACCGGTTTCGCTATGGTAAAGCTTCCCCTGGGTTTTATTTTATTTTATGTATTTTTTGTGCATTAACTATGTAACAATTTATCGTCATTTTTTTTCTAATTTAAGAAAGTTAAAAAAAAGCAATGCTAGTTAATGACACGGACGTATCGAAACCGGTGGCAAATTAACAAAAATAAGTAACAAATGTACATTTGAAAATAAAACTCTCAAAAAACATAATAGAATATTAAAACTGTGATAAAGGTGATAATGCTAATATAGAATAATAAAAAGTAAGTTATTATTTCATTTAATATATTATGCCAGACCATAAAGTGATTGCTTTTTACGAAAACTTAAAATATTACCCAATAAAACATAACAGTAGTTTTTCTGATAAAAGAATCGAAAAAAAACGACCGCCATCATTGAAACTGCGGCTGTTAAACCCGTCCCTTGAAACGGATATAAAACGGAGACGATAGGGAGGAATTTGATAAAATCAGACGTAAGGCTCGGGGAGAGGGGGGTGGGAGAAGGGAAGGAGGAGGGATGATTTAGGATAGAGGAATGCATGTTCCAGGAATGGGGAGAATCCGGCACGACGGCTGAAAGCGTACCACGTACAGTAGGCTGGCCTCTATGAATGAAGATTTGAAAAAACTTTCACGCAAGGGGTCTCAAAAGTATATCTATTTACTCTATCGAGGCTGTCGTTTTTCGCATTTTTTCCTCATCTTTACTCACAGATTTTGTAGCTTTTAAATGGCTTTGTAAATCGAATAAGTACATGATACACATCTAATACGCATCTTCATACACATCTACACAAATACACATCTTCAACGGCCATAGGTGGACTCAGTGTACCTAAACGCAATCCCAACACCGATTTCGGAGACCGAGCTTTTGCCGTAGCAGGCCCCACAGCTTGGAATAACCTCCCTTCACATCTGCGAAAGATCGACAGCTCAACTGAGTTCAGAGGAAAACTGAAGACACACCTTTATGAATTATCACACCCACAATAACGTCAATTAACTCCACTAGAGTTTTGATCACTCAGTCCGATTGCTATACATAGTTTATATATATAGTTAAATATTACTTAATCCTCTTTTTTTTCTACCCTAGGTCCGACAGCACGGGCAACAACCATTATAAATATGTGCTAATTTTAATATGTTAGTTGTAAGTCACTATTTATAAATATTAAGCATAAGTTAATATTAAGTCTTACTTGTAATATTATGTTAACTATGCTGTAAAGCGCCCTTGAGGTGATATTTCTGTCACGAAAATGGCGCTATATAAATCAGCCAATTATTATTATTATTATGATATAATCATTCACTAACTTACCGTCTAGTGTGCCGGAGGTGCCAATAGTCACCGAGCATTCATAATTATATTTCAGTAGTTTTTATTATTTAAAATCCATTGTTAACATATTTAAATGAGCCGTAATCGCTTGTCAACGAAAAAAACAAAAATATGTTTTCCATTGTTTTAAATTCCGTACAAGTCGAGTAATAAATATTTGAAGTTTGCTTACGTCAGTGTGGCAGAAAAAAAAACGGTTTTAAAAGTGACACCACTGTTTGTATTCATAGGAAAACTGTGTAACTTTATTTTTACTTGGAAGGAATAGAATGATAAAAAATCTTTCACATTTTTAACCGAGCTTTTTTTAGTGATACGAGGGAGAAAAAAAAACTTTCCTCCAAATTAAAGTAGCTATTCAAGAAAAAACCACTCATACCGCTAAAATACTAAAAAAATACATAAACACATTATCTGTGAAGATAGCACAATTGCCTAAATATCAATTTATAAAACACGAAATAATAGTCAGCAAGGTACGAAGGAAGTTATACCTTGCGGGAATCTGGAGTTCCAGAAGTTAAGAACGTTTAAATAAATGTTTTGTTGTTATAATTTTGTCTTAATCAGAACAATTCATTTGACTGCGTTTAATAACAGATTTAGTTCTCAATATATTTATATGTGCAAAAAACCACGATATCATGTGTTTTCAGCTAGTGTTTGAATTTGATTTAATGATAAAATCACAATCCGAAACTGTTTTTTTATATGCGTTGCATAAGTTTCGTAGGGTCGTAGAAAAAAGGCGCACTAAAATGAACAATCGACAGGTAACTGAAGAGTCATTCGCACGTAGAAAGTTACATTTATTATCAATTAAAAAAAAAGACAAACATTTCCGGATTACTAATAACCTGACAATATTTTAAAACCTCCTACCGCCATCATAATAAGTGAAAAACGTTGCTTGTGCAATGATGAAGGACTTAGTTAGCAGAGGAATTAAACCCACGACGACCGGGTAGGAACCCTACGCGTTTGTCCACTCAGCTACTGACCGATTAGTATAGATATACATTAGAACAATACTTTATGTACCTACGCAAACAAATAATTACTGCATTTAAAGTATTTTCTAGTTTAAGAAGACACAAAATATCATATCGCTAGAACGGCAAAAGAGCTTAAACGACACATTAGTCAAAGATGAGTAAAATATGCAGATTTTTTTCTGCATCATGATGATTTAATGCATTGACTCTCGTCTGAAGACTTTTGTGGCGCTTCAGCCATCTAAAATATATTGACCATTTGGGAGAAAGCTCAACTCAAGCGAAACGAGTTTGGGACATTTTTAAAGATTTTTGTCGCTTCAGGTAACGCAATGAAAGCATTAAGTTACTTGGTTTAAATTTTTTAAAATCTGTTCATGGATTTTATGAATTTTATTGTAAAAAAACACTTTAAGTGCTCTGGAGTAAACTTCCCGAAATAGCGTTTTGCTTTCCCGGCGACGATATAGTTAAAAATAAATTACTTGGGGGAGTCTAGTGAAGAAAAGAATAATATTTAAACATCTGGTACGGGGACAAAAGTTTATGAAATATTTATAAGTAAACAAATGCGCCATTTTGAAACCCCTGACGCATCTACTGAAATTGTAAAAAAGCTTCGAGTGCCCAGCCTAGCGCACAGTAACGCTTCTGTATGTGGTCTGTCGATATCCCACCCGAGGGCGAGCGGTCATCGGTCAAGACGATAAATTGTCGTGGATTTGGACAAACCCCTTTCCAAGCGTCCGATTTCCACCCTTGTATTTTATTGCGGTGTGGCATGCAGTTGTACATTTATTTTGCCTTGTTTTACGTTTTGTATTTCAACAATATTATTTTTGATGCTGTTTAGAGCGACTGTTGTTCGTCCCAAAAGTAAGTGAGTCCCGCCTATTCAGTCGGTATTTTAACAGATTCTACTTGAATCTAAAATTTATAATTTTCTTTAACATTTGTATGTTCTTGCGCGAGGAAGAAATTCAAATAAACGTAACTTAATTTTTTATACAATTAATAGGGGTCCTCTTATTCGGTAATATTCTGTACAATGTCATTATTGGTAATGTCTCTTAAAAGATAAGAGATACTGACTAGCGTTTTATTGGGATCGTTTGTGGGAGGCTGGCTGGTATAAACCCGCTGTAAATAATAATGTTAAAATGTTCATAAAAACACTACGGAGAGTTGGTATATGGAACTTTGGTCGTAAAATGGCTTAGTCATGAAATTTGGTGTTTTTTGTTGATAGTGAATACCGCACAAGAGTCCCGACTGCTCCTAACCGTCTGGAGTCAGTGGGACTATGGCATTCTCAATCGGGGTATTTTGTGAGGCTGAAGATAGTAGGGAAGAGATGGGAAAAAGGAAGGTTGAAAGTGAAACGTTTCGATTCTGAATGGTGGTTTTTCACCAGAGATATGTACCTACATATAAGGGCTTTTTATATAATATAAATCAACATATATTTTACAAAATAATTATTTGAAGGGCATATTTGATTATGTCACGTATCCCTTAACCGAAAATTATAAATTTTTGTGCCTGAAAGGGGAGCCACGACCCTTAGTTTGGTAGGTGCGTAAGAAAGGTTCTCCGAGCAACTTGCGTCATTGATCCCTTCGGCGGAGGTGCATAGCCGGGAAACTCGCCAAACGCGCGCGCCCAACATTTGTACTCGGTCGACATTTGATACGTGAGAACGGGTCGCCTTTACGTCTTGTTCTTGTCTTCAACAGCTCGACTGAGCAGACGAACCTCTTCCAGAACCAAGTTAACTCCTTTCATTCCTCAAAAATACCCTTTACACAGCATCCCCAAAGATGACATAGGTCCCGAGGGAAATTATTTCTTGTGGAGTTAATTAGGGACTTGATTATTTTTTTAATATTCCTATTCCATATTTAAGCGACTCGATCAAAATTCCAATGAATCTCACACACGAGCCATATAATAATTCTCGCGGAATATAATCTAATGAATACGTGATAACTGGCATCCCGAGTGAGCATTCCTCGGAGGCTGAATGCGGCCCTCGCCCTCCGCGCGAGTGTCATTCAACACGGCGGGCTAAATAGACACGTCTGCGCCACTTGCCGCTCCTCCTCTCCCTGCACCTCCACTCTAGCTCCATTGTCAGCCTCCAGCTTCCGCGAGATGAAGAGATGACGTTCCTCCCCGAGGCGGCCATTTGTTATCTTAATTTACTGCCGAAATCTCGCGGAAATTAACTCCTTCCAACTTCGCGTTTCTCGTATTCGCGTTATTTTACTTTACAACGTTTTCGTTTTGGCTTTACTCGTTCTACTACTGTAATAAATACCCGTTAATTAGTAGCATAGGTAGACAAAAATCCTTAATTTTTTTAATTGATATATTTTCTGAACACGATAAAATTATTACGCAGAAAAAAACACCGCTGGACTGTCAAAGTGACCGTGAAAATCCACTTGATTTTATTCTTCACAATATAATGAGTTGGCTTTATTGAGCATCTTACTTTAAAAATACGACCGTAAAGTACTTAGTTATAATGACTTGTACATTTCAGGACGTAAAATTAATAAAACATATTATTCACATTTTTATTTATCTGTACGAAATTACTCATATTCAAAATTTTACCTATCCGAAATTGCAAATTTTTCACAAATTTTTCAAAAAATATATAAAAAGATTTTTGTTAAATTTAAAAGAGGTATTCGATGTGGATCACTATAAAACAATTTTAAAACACAATTCTTGCTTGATAACATTTGTTCACTAATGAAAATACTAATGAAGTACTCATGTACATCTTCAAGTACTACCAGAAAAAAATATATGAACGCCATAAGATGTTTTCTGAGAAAACACATTTTCAGTGATTTTCCACCATTTTCTAATAATTATCATGTTATGCTTAATTTTATGTCTCATCTATTATTATGAATATTTAAAGGTGAGTCTTTAATACAAAATACTTAATGTTCAATTCTTTTGTTAAATGCACGAGAGGTAAAGTTACTACGAGGAAAGCTGCAATCGTGTATTTTACATGTGTAAATTGTTGTTTCCCCGAAAATAAAATAAATTGAAATTATTTACAGTTTCTATTGGCGAAATTAAATTGAGTAATCTTTCGTTGAGTACTCCGCCAATAGCAAAATATTACTCGCTTAGTATATAAGAACTTGCTGAACAGTAATCAGTACATAATATGCTTATTTCCTTGGTACTCGCCTGAAAATGTTTTACCCTTGGAGTAAGAATATATACGGAGAGAGATCTAAATATTTTTACCCAACTTACGAAAATCACTTTCTCCGGGTCTTTAGGTCGTGAACCGTGAAAGAGAAAGAGACAAGATAAGTTGTCACATAATATCGCACCATTTTTATGTATGTAAGCATTTTTTTCGTCTCCCGCGTCTCCGACGACTCCGCCCACTATATTTTGTTATGCGACTAAAACTCAACGGTTTTAGAGGTTTTTTACTATATTTTTGTTGATAACAATACTGCATATAAGTGGTTATACAAATAAACAAAACATATGTCGACATGTGCTATGAATGGATGTAAAAAGCTGCGTCTATGAAAATCCTAGCCACGCCAGAGTCAGGAAAAAACAAAAATTCTGACTACACTGTTTCGCAAAGCTATCCCTTCTGGTAGGTATATTATTGGACTGAAGCTTTACCATTCGCGACACTTTTAATAAAAATGGGCTTCACGAATAGCGTTTACGTGAATGCTCTAGTTCTAGTGAGTAATGCAATTCTCTGCCACAGATGGCGGCAGCGTCACAGCGGTTAAATATGGCGGCTGTCACCGGCAGCAGTCGGCGATGGATTATCACTTCTCACTTGTCGCCGATCAAGCCGATGACCCATCAATCTGACATCCGGCACTGTGCTGCCATCTAGCGGCTGCGGGAGGATGTAATGGGTTGATAATATAAATGGAGGATTATCAACGAGGAGTTGATATAAAAAATGGCGGTCTTTTGAAATGCATGTTTTGATCTGATACATAAAATATGGGAATCGAACTTTCAACCTCACAAATTAAAGTCGAACGTGGTGTCCATTTTGCTATGGAGACAGTGAAATTTAAACTATCTAAAAAAAACGAAACGTGTAAATTTCAGATAATTAACCCACTATAAACTAATCAATTATGTAAAAAAATAAATAATAGAAAGCAAACATTTCCGGGTTTCGAATAACGTTAGAAGATTTGTAAAACTTCTTACTAAACTAAAACTAACTAACTATCACGCCGTTTCTCCACAAGAGTAGGCTGAGAGGAAGGGCCGCCATAAAACTCTTTCTTGGCATTCACTTTAGTTTCATTCATATTCATAGATCGTCTCATAAATACTCTTCTGTTATTCTGACTCTTGACATAGCCCCAATCAATTTGATTAACTTGATCGTGCCATGTCTTCCTTGGGCGTCCCCGACTTCTTTTTCCATTCACTTTCGTGTCATATAATATTTTCACACTCCTTTCTTTGTTCATTCGCTCAACATGCCCAAACCATCTAAGCGTCCCTTTCTTGATCCTATTAATAACGCTCACATCAACCTTGCATTCTTTCCGAATATCCACATTTTTAAAACGGTTATACATGGTTTTACCGCACATATGCCTCTAAGTTCTCATTTCTACAACATTCAGTCTACTTTCATCCTTCTTCTGCCCATGCCTCACTGCCATACATCAGGGTTGGTATAAGTACTCCATTGTGAACTGCTAGCTTCGCTTCTTTTGACATTTTTTTTATTTGCGCTAACAGCGTTCAGTCTAGAGATGGTCGATATCAGAATTAAGTGTACCTGCAGCGAGGAACCGGTTATTTATCTAGTTCTTTTTGGAACCGGTTCCTGGTGCCGGAAAAGTTCCTCCAAGAAAATTGTTTTATTATATAGGAAGATAAAATCTCACCTCCAAAAAAAAAACTTTCATGTGGGGGTGGAGGAGGGGTTGCTAGAGAAATTCTGAAAACGAAAAGAACTGAAAATCGGTTCCTCATAAAAAAGGGACAAAGGATGTAGGATATTTTTATTTGCGAAAATTAGGAACCGGTTCCTCGGAGAAATAATATCGACGGTTCCAGTAACCGGTTCCTTCTTACCTGGACAGGAATGGTCGATCATCTCTAGTTCAGTCCTCCATTAATGTAATTTTCTGCATTCACCTTCTTATTACCATCATAATAATGGAAAATTTTACTTGTGCAATGTTGGAGGACTTGGATAGCAGAAGAATTTAATCCACCACGCCAGGGTGAGAACCGCACGCTTTTATCTACTCTTCTACAGAACGGTCGTAACTTGTAACGTATTTACATCTAAAAAGTTGTAGATTTTTCAAAATTTCCTTTATAAAAGCAAAATTACAACACGTGTTTAGATAATATTAATACTAACTAACTAACTAACCATCACGCCGTTTCCCCGCAAGGGTAGGCAGAGAGGACGGACCGCCATACAACTCTGTCTTGGCACACACTTCTTGCTTCATTTACATTCATACATCGTCTCATACATACTCTTCTGTTATTCTGACTCTTCACACGACCCGATTCAAGTATTTGATTCACTTGATCGTGCCATGTCTTTCTCGGGCGTCCTCGACTTCTTCTTCCATTCACTTTCGATAATATTAATAATGTGTTGAAAATAATTCGGAATGTAAATTGTATTCATAGCTTCAGGGAAGATAAACCTAACCCACGAAGGGACAGAGGAAACATTTTGGTCGAATTGTTTGTCATTGAAAAGTTCATTTTCGACGTCACAAATTATGAAAGGTCCCGAGCCTTTTAAATAATTATAATGGGTCTGCAAAGGTTCGTGTGACCAAGAGAACAGAACTGCGAGAGGAGAGAATCCTCCCAATAATGTTAAGGAAACGTTTTATTGAAATTGACATTCATTATCGGCCGCACGATTAGTCACCCCTGGCGCACTCGACCCACAGTTAATTAAACTTCTTGGTTTGACTTTTTTAGATACCTAATTTTTGGTTTTATTATACAATCGTAGAATCGTTTTTTTTAACCCAAGTGAATTACGTAAATAACTTACACTACAGATAACAGGATACTTGAGACACAAACTGAAACATACCTACTTGAAATCATTGTGCAAATTTGTCATTTAAGTGATAGCATTTTATTATTTCTAATTTTGAAACTGTTAATATTAAATTATTTCCACTATTTTTTATTTAAGACATGGCATATATACTATTTGGTCTGGAATGGACGCTTATTGATTCTATATCATAGTGAAAATCTGTGACTTTAGGTTTTGTTTTAAGGCTGATAGAGGCGGATTTACAATAACATTAAAAAATACATTCGGGTAGTTTTATTACTTTCGGAGAGACGGGTTACATGGAATGCGTTGAATGCTTTTGTGGGTTTAAAATAAATAAAATTATGAAAAATAACGTTTTTGGATATTCACAAACAAAACATAAGTGAAAATTCCTATAAGTCGGAAAGCTTTTTTCAGTGACTTTCCGTTAATTATTTTTAAACGTAATTTATATCTACACCGACACCGAAATTAATTAACAATTTAAAAAAGCGTAGGCAGCGGGTAATAAAACGTCAACATTGCCCATTTTAAATTCCTTCAATAACTCAAATATTATCTTTAAAACTGAAAATTAAAAGCTCCCAAAGTTAAGTAACAGGTGGGGAGGGGGGGGGGGGGTGGAAGGTCTTGGGCTAAAAACGTACCCATAATTAATTGTGTAAATCCGGCGGCATGAATCATCCCAACCGCGGTATCTCTACGTTAAGTCGGGCATTACCGTCAACATTTAATTGGGACTCGTTCTGCATGGCAAGGGGCGCTCTAATCTTCCGGCAATACAACCAACCCTCGCCAGCCCTACCCCCGAACCCTGCGCCCTGCATCCTGCACCCAGATTAAGTTCTGACGGTTCTCAATGGAGTTGGAGATTACCAACGAAAGCGTCTGAGAATTTTTCAATAATTGAGTGAAGATTGCCGGAAATTGACTTCATTAAGCTCACAAACTTTTAGTTCAATGTGAAAGTTAACTCTGAAAAGTTTTCGCAAACCGTTACAAGGTATTTAAAACTTGGGTAAAATCTGAAGAAAAGAGCAGTATTAGAATATATTTTATTTTATTTATTTTTTTGTTATTTAATATAAGTTTTTTTTTTTACAGTAATATTTAAGGTAATTGTTACAATTTTTGCACAGTGTATTTCAAAATAAGCATATAAGCTGTTCCTCCCCATAAACAATAAGGTTTTTGTGTTTGGTGAGGGAACTTACGCTAAAATAATAAAATAGTGTTTAGTTAATACAGCAGAGAAAAATAGAAGTAAAAGTAAAAATAAAAGTATTTGTGTAAAATTAGTTATAGTAATAAATATTAGTACATAATGATGACACACATTTTGTGGTATAAGAAGAAAAACAAAAACAAATTGAAAAATTACAATAACAATAACAATTATTAAAGGCTGTTAAAGTTGTTTCATGTAATTTTTTAATTTTACCTGAAATTCATGAAAAAATTATAGGAAGATTGTTAAAGTAAGTTATTCCTAGATAGAGTTAGGTATTTTGAGAATGTTTACTGTTAAATTTTGGGATTTCAATGTTATTCTGATATATCTAGCAGACGAATGAAGTTGTAAATTTTTTAGCTGTTTTTCTTCATAAATTTGTATAATTGTTTTTTTTTTTATTTTTTTTATTGTTCTTTGAAAAATTATCATCCCGTTAAACTACGATAAAATAGTTTGTCAACAGAATATTGAATACAAAGTAAATATAGATGATCTTATCAATTATCAATATATAAAACATATTATTAAAATTCACACATCTTTAAGAAATTGATATAGTATTACACCATACCATGATGCACTGTGCAGCATAATATGGTACAACAATACATCAATTTCTTAAGTACGTAATAGAAACATAATAGAAACGCCTAATATAAATTATTTCTACTTAAGAGCCATTTTTTCAGCATATATCTGACTCTTGTAAACAATTTACATTTTTTTTTATATTGCTCGGTAACATGTTGAATAATTTAGGCATGTTATACTCCATAGTTCGCTGCCCTTATTTATTATAATATTTTGGTACAATCAAGCCATCGTTTTTAGTGAACCTCGTATTGTGCTCATGTTCCACTTTCTTCTTAAACTCAGAGTCCGATATATGCTGAATCAATATCTTATTCCATAATAAGGCCTGTACCGGTAAGCTAGTTACATTCTGATACAATAATGAAATGTTTCGTCTCTGCGAGAATATGTGTTTTTTTAACTATTAATTTAACTAAAGAATTTTGAACCGATTGTAAATAATTTAAATTTGTTTTACTAGAATGTCACCAAGTGGTTATTCCATACCGTAAAGTTGATTCTGCGAGCGACAAGTAAATAATTCTTAATGTACTCACAGCAACAAAACATTTCAATTTGTATAATCTACCTACTATTGCCCGTAGCCTGTTACAAATTTTATTTATTTGGATGTCCCATTTAAAGTTGTAATCAACAGTTATCCCAAATAAACATATTCATTTACCTCCTCAATACATTGGCATGTGCATGACTGGGAGATATTTTGATGAATACAAGTAAAGTCATGTGATATTATTTTAGGCGCAACCGTAACTGTAGTATGTAGAGATCTTATGTGCATCAATTTGTTTTTTTTTTTTTTAAATTTATAATTAGGCCTGCGTCATGAGACCATTTTAGCAGAGCCGTAAAGTCTAGTTGCATACGTTCGATAGCAATAGATTATTGTTCATCTGATATGACAAGTGCAGTATCGTCAGCATATACGAAATGTTTAACATATTTTAACAGTTTTTTCATTATTGATACAAATATAATGTAAAGCGTCGGTCCCAAAATTGATTCCTGGGGGACACCAGCACACATTTTTTTTTTCTCACTCATTTTGTCTAATATTTTTACACATATATGTCTATTTGATAGATAATTTTTAAACAAATTTAAAAGGAAATATAAAATATTTTTTATATGTGTCATCTATTGTAGGTACGTTGAATATTGTAAAAAGGGTTTCAGTAGAAGATTACCTTAATTATCAATCTTTGAATTATTTTAAGTGGGTTTAAAATGTTTTCATATGTCCCTCCCCAGCCAATTATACCAAATTGTAATTTTTATTTTATTTTTAAAATAACTCCACACAGGAGGCCTTGAGGAAAACCATTTCCCTCAAGGCCTATGTCATCTTTGGGGATGCTGTGTGGAGGGTTTTTTTGAGGAAAGGAAGGAGTGAACTTGGGTCTTGAAGAGGCCCATGTTGAAGGAGGGAGGAAACACAAAGGCCTGCAAATCGTTCCATAGCTAAGTTGTTGAACATAAGAACGAGTCGTAAAAGCGACCCGTTCTCATGTATTGAATGTCAACCGTGTACAAATGTTGGGCGTGCGTTTGGCGTATTTCCCGACTATGCACCGGTGCCGAAGGGATCAATGACGCAAGTTCCTCGGAGCATCTTCCATTGAAATACCTGTAGAACAAGGACAGCATTCCCACCTGACGTCTGTGCTCCAAAGTTTGCAATCCGTTTGTTAAGATAGGAGAATCTATCAAACGGGCCGCCCGTTTCTGCACAGAGTCAAGGGTTTTTTCAGGTATTTAGGGGCTCCAGACCAGAGGTGGCTGCCAAATTCAACAGTGGGGCGTACTTTCGATTTGTACAAGGTCAGCAGTTGTGTACTATTGAAGTATTTGCGGGCCCTGTACAACACGCCCAACTTCTGAGAGGCTAACTTTACTCTGGCTTCGATGGAGCCCCGGTGCCTTAACTGGTCACTTAAGGTTACACCAAGCATCTCAATGGAAGGTTTGTTGGGAAGATTACTTCCGTTGAAGGAGACTAAATTATTATTTGGATCCCTTTTAGTCGTAATCAGACATGATTGGGTCTTTGAAACATTAAATTCGACGAGATTATTCTTACCCGACGAGGAGATTCTCTCAAGGTACTCGTCCATTCTATGCTTCAAAGCCCTCCGAGCCGTTTTTGTTTCTGTGCCCTTTAGCGGCTTGTCAAATAAAAAACCATCATGAACTGTACTGTCATCCGCGTAACAATGTATTGGTGCACATGACAAAAGGTCGTTGATGTGCAACAAAAACAAAGTTAGAGACAGAACCGATCCTTGGGGGACGTTAGCATTAATTGAATGAGAGGAAGAGGTGATACCGTCAACAACCGTCTGAATCGACCTCTCCCTCAAAAAATCGGCAATCCACGTACACAAGGATGCGGGAAGTCCGTAAGATGGCAGTTTGTTGACAAGTCCTCGGTGCCAAACTCGGTCAAAGGCTTTATAAATGTCCAGTGCAATGGTTTGGGTCTCACCGAAACATTCCAAGCACCGCCCCCAAACATGCGTCACATACGCGAGAAGATCACCGCAGGACCGGTTCCGCAGAAATCCGTACTGACGGTCGTTAATTATTTTGTTCTCCTCGAGGTATGTGAGCAGTTTGTCGTTGATCACACGTTCCATCACCTTGGATAGAATCGATGTGATCGCTATGGGGCGGTAGTTGGCCGGGTTGGAGCGGTCACCCTTTTTGGGAATAGGATGAATGACCGCTTTTTTCCAACCAGAGGGCACAGTTCCATATTTCAGGGACATTTTAAAAAGCTTTGTCAAAATTGGAGCGATTTCTGCAGCACACTTCTGCAATACCAGTGCAGGTACTCCGTCAGGCCCACTAGCTTTATTAACTTTTAGCCCTCGTAAGACGTGGAGTACATCCCGATGCCGGATCCTCAGCTTTTTCATATATAATCCGCAGTGAGGAACCGACGGCGGGACAGCACCTTGATCATCGAGGGCCGAGTTATCCGCAAACATTTTCCCTAATAAATTTGACTTGTCGGTGGCGGTGTTTGCTAGTGAGCCGTCGGGTCTGGTAAGAGGCGGCAGACTGGATTTGCAGAAATTACGACCTATGGAGCCCGCTAGCGACCAAAATGCTCTGCTGCCATTCGGGCAGGCAGCCAGCTTTCTGCTGATCTGCAGGTCGTGCTCAAATTTTGACTTATTAATGATTTTCTTGCTCTCCTTTGCCAATTGGTTGTAAACTGATCTGCTTTCGGACGTTCGAGATGTGTTGTAGGCTCGGTAAGCCGCGTTTTTTCGTCGAACTGCATCTGAGCATTGTCGACTGAACCACGGCTTTGAGCCCACCCTAGTTTGTTTAACGGTAGATGGTATGAAGCCATCCATCGCAGATGTGATGACTTCACCAGTTTCCTGGGAACATCTGGAAGGATCCAAAGTCCGAAAACAGACAGCTGACCACGGGAAAGCATTCAGGTGCACCCGCAGACCGAACCGATCTGCTGACCTATAATGCCACATTTTTCCCTTGGGCGTCGCGTTAAGCGCTCTGCAAATAACGGGGATTGATGTCATAACCAGGCAGTGGTCGGACGATCCTAAAGGCGCTGTGACTTTAATATGAACAATTGCATAATACACTCTTTTAAGGTTTTCTAGTCTAAGAATATTTCGAAGTCTTATGAAAATATATATGCATTTCCTAATTCGTTTAACAAGTTCACTTATATGTGTTTTCCATTTAAAATGTTGATCTATATATAAACCGAGGTATTTAATTTTGAAAGTTGGACTTAGTATAGAACATTCTTGATTGCAATTGGCACTATTACATTTACTTTGGTGTATTAAAATTTTAGACTCTGGTTTTGATTTAAATTTATTAATAGAGAAAGGAATAATTTTTTTTTCAGTTTTTAAGGATATAAGGATATATATAGTCGCGATTCTATCGACCTTGCTAAATCAAAAAAAAAAAAAGTTTAGTGGTGAGGTTTCCAAAACATTATATCAAACGTGTCTTAAGGTAAGTTAAGATCTTGTTTGCCGTTCTGTTTGATAACTGTATTTATGATTTAATTCAAGCTAACATAAATTAGAATAAACAAATGTAAAAAAAAATAATATTGTTGTTGGGGAGACAGAGTTTTATTTCTGATTTTTTGGCAATTTATAACATAAATCTTTGATTAAATAACATATCGCGCAATATTTTAGGAGGGCCATTAAATATTTATTCAATTAACGCTCGTATATGTCTTCAAATGGAAATGTAAGGTCGTAAAGGATGATAATAAAGCATTTTTTCAGCGGGATTGGTTTTTAATTTTTTTCAAAGATTTTACAGTTTACTGAAAACAAAAAAAGTTGAATTATTTTGGAATGGTTGATTGAGAGTTTTCACAGTAAAATAGAATTACCAATTCCATAGAATATCCACGTTATCTCCAGTGTTACATCACCTGTAATTCTCATATTATCACCGTTACTTAGAAATTCGATCCAAGATGCTCTTTGTCTTATGGATTGCCTGATAACGCCCCCTCTCCCCCCTCTCTCTCCCCTCTCCCGGGCAGGTACTTTATCTCCCGATCTCTCTCAGGGCACACTTATTTCTAGAATCTCCTAATACAAGGAAGTTTTCTTCGAAATTCATTCTACCCATATTGTTTCTCGCTTAGGTTTTTTACCGTATCGGTGGGTTGATTTAATTTATGTTCTCTTCGAGAAAAACGTGATTTAAAAGTTAAAGGACATAATATGAACTGCGTAGAATAAATACTTCAACGTGTTTCACGCTTATACCGCGAAACATGCTTATTCTTGATATTCATGATAAATAGGGACGCTTAGATGGTTTGGGCAGGAAGAAAAAAGTGTGAGATGAATATATCCCGCAGAAGTGAATGATAAAAGAAGCTAGCAGTCCACAATGGAGTGCTTATACCAACCCTGATGTATGGCATGGAACTGGCAGAGGAAAGATAAAAGTAGACTGAATGATGTGGAAATGAGATCCCTAAGACGTATGTGCGGCAAAACCATGTATGACCGTGTTGAGAATGTGGATATCCGGAAAGAATGCAAGGCTGATTTAAGCGTAATGAATAGGATCAAGAAAGGGACGCTTAGATGGTTTAGGCCTGTAGAGGAAATTAACGAAGAAAGGAGTGTGAGAAGAATATGTGATGCGAAAGTGAATGGAAGAAGAAGTCGGAGACGCCCGAGGGAAGACATGACACGATCAAGTGAATCAGATACTTGAATCGGGCCATGTCAAGAGTCAGAATAACAGAAGAGCATGTATGAGATGATGTCTAAATTTTAATGAAGTATGGAGTGTGTGCCAAGACAGAGTTGTATGGCGGTCCATCCTCTCTGCCTATCTGCGGAGAAACGGCGTGATGGTTAGTTAGTTAGTTGTAGATATGTTAAACAAATATTCTAAGCGCTACACGTGTTTTGGGAGCTCTTGGAAGCAGGAAATAAAGGCAAGCCCGTTTCATTAAAGGAGCATATTAAATTAATAAAATTATTTTCTTTGAAAAAAAAATATTACATTTTTTGATTCACGCATAAAAATTCACGTAATGAGCGCGAAACTCAATAAACCGGTATCCTTTAGATGACTACATCAAACATTTCAAATATTTACAAAATTAAAATAAATCTGAATTTTTTTGTATCGTTTTTTCATCAGAATTCACGCTCAATTATTTCCAGAAATATTTGAATTGAACAATTAATAATTTCATTCGAGCTCGGATTAAAACAGCATCCAAATTAAAGGCAAATATCCATTTCGATATGGTCAATTAAGTACACACCTCACACTATCTGTTCGCCAAATAAACCCATTTAAAATGTGTATCCGAATAAAACAAAGTTCTGCAACATTTGATTCAATCAGCATTTTGATATAAGCTTTGGTTTGCCAAATCACCACGATGTAACATAATGCAATGGATTAACTTATTCTAGGGCTTAACCTTCATTAATCTACATAATCAGTTTTAAAATGTCCACACAAATTGAACTATGAGCATTATGCTCTACATATTTTTATTTGTTATAGTGAATACCGTACAAGAGTCTCAACTGCTCCATTCCATCTAGAGCCAGTGAGAATATGGCATCCCCAATCGAGGTATTTTGTGAGGCTGAAGGTAGTGGTAAGGAGAAGAGGAAGGTTGGAAAGTACCTGGCTATTCAGATCTGGTCACCAAACACGGTTAAAGTCATTTCAAGCAACGTTTCGATTCTGAATGGTGGTATTTCACCAGGGCGATACTTGAGTATCTACTTACTCTGCTCTATCTTAGAGGATCTGAATAGCCAGGTATTTTGCAACCTTTCCCTTCCTCGTTTCCTTCCGTTTTTCACTCCCTTCAGCCTCACAACGTACTCCAATCGGGGATGCCATAGGCTACTGGCTCCTGAAATTTGGGAGCAGTTGGGACTCATACGCGGTATTCAAATAAAAAAAAATCTAGTTCGAAAATAGCTACCGATTGTGTTATCTTAAAATCTCCATAAATATATTTTTTTGGAATATCTTTACATTTTTACTAACTTCTCCTAAATATTGTTATTTTTGTTTTCACTTATTTTTTTACTCTCTTTTCTTATTTATTTTATTGTATACGCCAGTGAGGGTTTTTACATTTAAGGTTTACAATTGACAGTGAAAAAATTAGAATTATACGCACAAACAAAATAAGGAATAGTTGTAGAGTAATAAAAAAAAATTGTGTTTAAATACATAAAAAATCGTATAGTTGATTAAAGATATATGATGTTATAGCCTTCTTGAATCTAAATTCCGGGCAGTTAAATACATCAGCCACCTCTGCGTGCAATTACTACCAACTACATTCAATCTAGGTACAAACGAGTATCTGAAAGACTGAGTCCTGATGTTATTGTTACAACTAAATAAAAAGTTATAAATTTGTTTTATTAAATCATTAAAAAAAATGTATTTACTGTATTATTTCGACAGTCAACTATATTTCTACACAACTTGTCTCGGCATGACTAGGTTCTTGGAACAGGCATCTGCCTAGTTAGAAACTAGTTGACTGGGCCATAATGTATTCATACTTGTATAGCAGTTCACACTCGACACATTATATCATATTATAAGTGCGTAGTATCAAGCAAACGTAATCAATTACTAAATACAATTCAGGAAAACTTGGCTTAAAAAATTACCAGAAAGAGAACTGATTAGTATTTTATCAACATCGTCGTATAAATTACTGAAAAAACCTTGAAGATGAAACATACAAGTAAATAAAAACCTTCAATCCAAAACTTGGTTTGCTTTAGCACAGGATATCCTTGTGAGGGGGGATAGTGAAAATATTCTATAATATTGACATTTAAAACTTATGTAATTATTATCTTCTTAAAATTACAAAATTTAAACAGAAGGTACGCAGGACGAGTGCAATGCAATATCTTCCATAATTGATAATAAAACAAAGTAATAATAATAATTAAATAATAGTTGTAATACACATAATAATAATAATAAAGAAAAATAAAAATAAACATAAAATTCACAGCAAAAAATAAATTAATAATACATGTACAAAATATTAAGTAAATGAATAAGAAATTTTTAGCTTTTTAAATATTAAAAAGCTAACAAAGTTCCGAACTTGGGTCGCTTGAGTCAAGTTTTCTCCCAAATGGTAAATATATGACTGGAGGGCCATAGAAATCTTCAGAATCAAACAAGAGTCAGAGCATTAGATGCAGATTTAAAAAATATCAAAACTAAATATTTAATTCATTTTACCAAAGTATCGCTTTCACCTTTTTTCCTTTCCAGCGACGGATCTTGTTTACATTTGGCTTATTTTTGTGTATTATGTATTAAATAAAATAAACAAAACAAAAATGGATAAAATGCTTAATTTTGACTATCGCGAAATGTTTAAAAAAATGTTGGCTTTAAAACCACAACGATTTTAAACCCACGAAAATAAATTTGGGCATGAAATGTAATCTAATTTATTCCAGTGCTGTGGGCACCACTACTAGTGCTGGTACACGCTGTTTGTTAGGGGCTAATAGCTCCCGGAGTCGTCTTGCTGTGAACCGACAAACAATTTATCACCTTCTGGTGATTTGCTCGCGGAGTAAAGTCGGCTGATTTGTTTAGATTTTCAATCTGAAAGTCGAACACGTTTTCGATTTTCCGCCGCGGCGGACATATCGCCGCTCCGGTTGTTTTGTTTACTTTAATGGCGGCCGCGCTACATTCGAATTGCTGTTTACAGTTTCACAGTCTGTCATGGAAGTCTCCCATTAAGAGGATACGAGAGATTTTTAAGTTTTTATGTTTTTTTTGCGCATTTTAAAAGTCGCCTGTATCTACAAAAGCACTTCAAAAAAAGTTTTACCAAAACACACATTAGATGTACGTATGCTTTATACCACCAAGTATATAAAAAATATTTAAAAATATATTTTCTTACTTTATAACTCTTCATAAAAGAGCTGTTTTCAATAAATCGTTAATCGACCTCCAAACATTCTTCTTCTGTGGTTAAATGCGAATATTAAAAAAACATAAAAAAATATTTTCTAATAGAACATCTTTTGATCTATACCACGAAATATTTTTTAAATTTTATAAATGACTAAAGAACGATAAATATTATTTTTCAAAAACACGTAATTCAATGAACTTTGAACAGATTTTTATGTGCCAAAAAACTATAAAGTAAGTAAATAAAAAATACAGTTAAATATAACAGTACTTTTGCTGTATAAATTGAAGAAGAAAAAAAGTATTTAATTGGTAATTTGCTATTTTAATTAATATTTAAAAGATATAAAAGCGCTCGCATGAAATAATGTATTTCATAACGCGGGAATATCTCGCCGAGAGTGGTCGTTTCTTGACGCGCTGTTGCGTAAAGTGGTGTGAATAAAGATGTATGTGTTGGTGCTTTAAATGGAATATGTATACCCCGGAAGAAACGAATTCAGACCTTTGATTTTGTTCCAACAATTTAAAGGAAATATGTCAAAAGGACACAGTCGGACATTTATGATTGTACCTTTTAACATATTCCTTTCTATGTAGCGCGTGTAAAACATCAAATTTCAAAACAAAGCTGATAGGGCTGTGCAAATAGCTTGTTTATTATTATAATACCTGATGTATTTAAATGTATGTTTTTGGTCAAATTATATAATATGTAAAAAATCAGTAGACGTTACTATTTTTTCATATGAAGCGGTAACTTTGTGACGTAACATTGTAGTTTTAAAATTAAACCCGGTCGGAAATTGAACCGGCAACTCTGGATTTGTAGTCTTTACCCCTCGAAAACAGAGGCCGTCAACAAACTACCACACAATAAATAAATAAATCCTCACTCATTTAAAGAAGAGGAAGATAATATTGTTGTATTTTTTGTGTAATGATCGTAACCATATCAAATTTGTAAGAATATTAAATATAATAATGTGGTTTATTGTAAGCAATAAGTTATGTGTTTTCATAATATTATATTAAACTGTTGTTTTCTGTATCCACTTATTGTTTAAAAACCTTCCATAGACATAAAAATAAATAAATTTATTATCAATGGTGTTTTATATTGACATTTTGTGCCAGCCCTACCTACAAACCTTCTGTTTAAACCCCGGGCGGTCACGCGGTCACACGCACGTGTTCTCGCAGTATTGCCGATTTATAAAAAAGATCCCATATCTTGGGAAAATTCTAATTATTTCTATTTGCAAATTATTTTTTTTGGTAGTATCTTTTATACGTGAAATAAATTAAAATATTAGACGTCTTCATTTCATATTAAGTTAGCAGATTTTTATAGAACATTGTTGACTATGTCTAATTTTGTAATTGTTAATTCGTTGTGGAATTCCATTTTAATGATTTAATAAAAACAATTTTCAACTTACTTCCACTTATTTAAATTTATAAATAAGTGGAAGAAAGTTAAAATTGTTTTTATTAAAACTTTGTTGACTTTATTGAGATGTATATATTTTTAATTAAACATAGATTTTAGTGTTAACTCCATAAAAAAACATTATAATTTACCTCCTCAATCAAACTCATTGAAGCATGTAATTTATCCATCTGTATAAAAATAAAAAATATATATTTTAGACAAAATAAGGAATATCAAGGGAAATTCCCCCAAATTATGGGGAAAAAGCAAACTGTGTGGAAACACGAAGACCGTTAATATTGGTTCGGGAATGTTCGTATTTACGAGCGGGATATTGTGGGATAGTGTGCAATGTACAAGTAACAATGTACAATGAACTTTTGATGGAATAGTTTACAAAATACGACGACAGTGACACACACGACAAAAATTATAACTATTTTAGCAAATCTTGATAATATCGTCTGCTCTCTTACCCTCTTAATGTGGCGGGCATGCGAAGGGCTAAAAGGTCTGTTAATGTGCGAATTTGTTAAGTTTAGGCATGCGCCATGCTCATTTAAATAATTTCTTATCAGCAGTCAATTAGTTCGTCTGTTTTATATAAAACCAAACAATCGAATTGGGTAAAACTTGCATAAGACGTTTCTTAAAGTATTAAGATTCCTGACATTTACGATACTAGATTTTAGGACAGACATTTTTAGGTTTAAAATTCTAATTTACTTGTCTAACCTACAAGTAATCATTTATTTTTAATAGTAATACCGCACAAGAATCCTAACTGCTCCCAACCGTCTAGAGCCAGTGAGACTATGGTCTCCCAAATCGGGGTACGTTTTGAGGATGAAGATAGCGGGGAAGGGAAGGAAATGGGGAAGAGGAAGTTTGAGAAGTACTTGACTATTCACATCTGGTCACCAAACACGGCTAAAGCCATTTCAAGCAACGTTTCGATTTTACTCTAAAACGTGCCGCATACATACTATATATTTTTTATATGAAATAAAAGTGTTATGACACATATTATTTATTTCAATAAAATGTATTAGCGCGGGCCGGGATTCAACCCGCGATCTCTAGGTTTGTAGTCAAGCGTCTTACCATTCGACCACGAAATAAGTATTGAAAAAATACACATATAAAGTTATTTTACAATATAGAACGCCTTGAAAGAGGTGAGATTGTTACACGAAATGGATAATAATTTATTTATTTTTAAACAAATATTATTTTTTTAGAGGATGATCGATGATAATGATGATAATACTCGATCCTTTCTAGGTGTTTAGTATTCATTAGATTACAAAGTCGATAATAACATCGCAGATTCGAAACTCTCAACTTACTTCAAATAAGGATGATATTCTAAACACAGACATGTTTCTCTAACACCTCCAGTGGCGGATTAATCTTTGAAAATTATTATATTTGACTAGGAAACTTATTATCTCGTATTTCTGAATATAAGTTGTTAAGATGTATTCTATAAAAATACTTTTATATCAAGTTTCATAAGAGAGTCCGCCTTCACCAAAACGTAATGGTTTACGAATTTTAAGTATCCCCAAATATTTTTTATAACAATACTGCCACCAATATTATTCGTCTTATCTTCCAATAAATAAAAATAGTTTAAGTCAAATAGTGAGTGAACAACCCTGAAAAAATTCCCGGCACAACCCAGTGACGATTAACAATCAAAATAAAATTAATATTTAAAAAAACATCGACACTATTTGTGAAACATTATTAGGTGATGATACAGAAAATCACCTTGAAAAAGTATCGCCCTGGTGGAAGATCACCATTCAGAATCGATGCGTTGCTTGAAATGGCTTTAGCCGTGTTTGGTGAACAAATCTGTATAGCCAGATACTTCCCAACCTTTTTTCTCCATCTCCTTCCTCTCCGGTGATGCAATAGTCCTACTGGCTCCGGAGGGTGGGGAGCAGTTGGGACACTTGTGCGATATTCATTATAAAAAAAAGAATGTTTGAAATATTTAAAAATAAATTCAGTACATAAAACTGACTACGTTTATTATAATTTCTAATGTGATAAGACTAACCACTACTAGACCGGTTAGTAGCTGAGTGAATAAACGCCTGGGATTCCCACCCGGGCGTCGCGGGTTCGATTCCTCTGCTAGCTTAGTTATCCACCATTGCACAATCAACATTTTGCGCTTATTATGATGGTAGTTGAAATTTAAAAAAAATGTTGTTTGTAACCCGGGAATGTTTGTCTTCTTTTAATAAAAATAAGAAAATTTTGAATTAAAGTAACTTTGTTTTGACACCACTTTCATACCAACCGGTTTCGGCTCTATCTGAACCTTCTTCAGGGTTGAAAAAATATGTATTGTTCAACCCTGAAGAAGGTTCAGGTAGAGCCGAAACCGGTTGTTATAAAAATGGTGTCAAAACAAAGTTACTTTTATTTAAAATTTAATTATGCCTTACCACAAAGTGAGTGCTTCATGTCAAAGTTTAAAAGTAAGAAAATTGAAAGATGGCACAGAAAAAAATTCTTAAAAGCCAATGATAAACTAATGAAACATTTCCTTGCACGTTAATTAAGCGTTACGTTAGTTCGAGCCGCCCCTGTCGCCTCCGTGATCCGCGCTCCTAAACCACGTTTATGTTTTTTTCCAAAGTTAAATCTCGACGTTAAGTTTGAGTTTGTATCGGCGGCGCTAATCGCTATAACATTTTGAAATTAACATGAAAACTAGCGAGAACTATGAAAGTTTCGGAAGTTCGCTGGAAATGCTGCTCGCTCCACGTGGCCTACTTTAAAAGGCCGGAGATATAATATTTTACCACTTTCTTTGATGTAGCGAAGTAAAATGTGTGCTCGACATTGATAGCTTATCTCGACATTGTATTAATTATAAGAATGCGCTTCGTGATTAACTTTGGAAATATTACCGTTTTGTGGATATTGTTATTATCGGTTGGCATGCAGGTTCGTGGACAACATTGTTTTTATTCCACAAAGTTAAAGAATTATAAATACTCAGCTATTTAGTATATTTGCACGGGAGTACGAGTATTTATTTAAACATAATTATGTATAAACAAAAAATAAGGTAATATTATTTTCCTGCGTGGTCGAGTGGTTTAGTCACTTCACTACGAATTCAGAGGTGGTGGGCTTAAACCCGGCGTGCGCAAATAAATTTAATTAATCAATTTGTGTCATAACACATTTAATTAACATAAAATAATATAAAGTATATTTTCGGCACGTTCCAGTAGTGGTATCGCCCCGGTGAAAGACCACCACTCAGAATTGCAACTTTGCTTGAAATGGCTTTAGCCGTGTTTAGTTATCAAATCTGAATAGCCAGGTACTTTCCAAACTTTCTCTTCTATCCCATCTCCTTCCCCTACTTACTACCTTCAGCCTTACAATATACTCCAATTGAGGATGCCACAGTCTCACTGGCTCTAGACGAGTTGGGAGCAGTTCGGACTCTTGAGCGGTATCCACGATAAAAAAAAAAAACTTCGTTCAATTTCTCCGTAAGTTGCAATAGAATAAATTGTTTTTTTTTTTTTATGTGAATACCGCACAAGTCCTTCTAAACGCTCCCAACTGTCTGAAACCAGTGTACATAGCATCCCCAATCGGGGTATGTTGCGAGGCTGAAGGTAGTGGGGAGGGGAAAATGAAATGTGTAGAAGTACCTGGCTACTCAGATCTGGTCACCCAACACGGCTTAACCCGTTACAAGCAACGTTTTAATTCTGAATGGTACTGAGAATATCTTCCGCACTTCTCGCGTACTCTGTTTTTAACATTCGTGTGGAGTATTACGAGAAAGAGGCGATTATTCATATGATGAAATTGAACAATTATTGAAAATGTCTTCATTAGAAAAGCGCAGGAAAGACTTTGATTTAATTTTCATTTACAAAATTATTAATTGTTTTATTGACTTTGAACCTTCTCTGTTGACACCTTCTCTGTTGCGACTTATCCAGTTCAACATTCCTTGCCGTAGACTCAGAAACAATGAATTGCTGTTCCTCAATCATCACAATACTAATTACGGGTATAATTCTCCAATGTCCAGAATGTCAAGACTTGTTAACTCAAGCCATGGTCTTGAAATTTTTGGTAGCAGTCTAAATGATTTTTGTCATGCTTTACGACTCTAACAAAATTTTGACTAGACCATGGCTTGAATGTTCTCTCTTATGTTTATTTTGTCTTATTTTTGTCATCGCTTCATTTATTTCAATTTATATGATATTCCTTCTCTGTTACTCTTTTTTATATTTAGTGTTTTATATGTATTTTTGTAATTGGACTTTAGTCCGTTAATTTACAAATAAATAAATAAATAACTGGACAAAAGTGTGCACTTGAACGTACCACGGTATAACAATACCGTTTTATCACCTTGTTTCCTTCGCGGTTTCTTACGGCGCGGCGCCCAAGAAGAACCTCGTTATAAAGATATAAATATACGGCGGCCGGCCCGGCTAGTGCGCCTCGGGGCGTTAAGTTGTCACCGTAATTTGCAATATCTCTCGCAATAACCGCCTCCGCGTCACCTCGAAACCTATAAAGGAAAATTATATCGATGGGAAAACAAACCCCAGATAAAGCTGTCGCGGGGTAGCGAGGGGCGCAGGGGGCGCGACACGGCGAGTGGGAGGGAGGGGCGGCTAATCGGAACGTGATATAAGCACTATCGAGTGAGGAAACCGTCCCGATCCCCCAGTATCGTCTCTTATAAACTTTTCTATACCCGTTATCATCTGTTTCTTGAGGAAAACCTACATAAAACACGTACATCTGTCTCGACACAGGAATTTTCTAGTGAGACAGGCATGGAGCAATCCCTTATATTTGTATTTTACCAAGATAAATATAAAAATAATAAAAAAAACAGGCGCTCCACAAGGGTCTATTTTGGGACCAGTACAATACGATTTTTTTTCTGACTAGTCGACAACACACATTTTTTCTTTCTGTGTTTGCAATTCTTTACCTATCTAATATACTCGTATATCGCTCACGTCAAAACCTTGTATTCCACAAAGTTACATAAAGTTATATTAGAATTTGAGATGCACATTTTTTTTTTCAAATATAATTTTTTTTATTGTGAATACCGCACAAGAGTCCCAACTACTCCCAACCGTCTATAACCAGTGAATTGTTAATTGAACCGAAAAAATTGGGTATGTTGTGAGGCTGCAGGTAGTGGGGAGGGGAAGGAAATGGGAAAGAGAAAGGTTGGGAAGTACCTGATTATTCAGATCTGGTCACCAAACACGGCTAAAGCCATTTCAAGCAACTTATCGATTCTGAATGGTGGTCTTGAAGTATTTAGTATACTTGGAGTATCTACCACTCTGGAACGTGCCGCAAATAAACTTTACATTATCTTATATTAATTAAATGTGTTCTGATATATATTAATTGAATAAAAGTTATTGGTGCACGCCGGGTTTGAACCCGTGACCGTTGGATTCGTAGTCGAGCATCTTACCACTTGACCATGAAGGCCGTTCTGTGTTTGCATTTCTTCTCCTACTCTATATATATCGCTCATATAAAAACCTCGTAGTACCCATTTATCAAAAGTGACTTTTATGCGTATTCTGGTACAATTTTTTTCATATACACCACCTGGCCAAATCTTGTAAGCAAATATATTTTTTAAATTCTTCCGTTTAATTTAAAGTAATTCCTTGTAAAGCCTTAAAAACTAGTTATTCCTCCCGATTGTTACTCTATCTACGATAGTCTTTCCCACGATAAGAAGTTAAATAAGGGTAAATTAAAACTTAAGGTGCACATTTTTTATAAATGTTAAATTATGTGACACGTACATTTTTGTTGTATCTTGTCTTTATGCTTCTATGTATAATATGTTGTTAAATCCTGTTCTGTTTGTTGTATCTACGTACGAATTCTAAAAACAGAAACAAGTCGTCTAAGCAAATATCTCCACATGAGAGAATTATTCCTGTAGCGGTTCACCCAGATGACCTGCGAGCCTGTTCGTCCAGGTGACTGTATTATTTAAATCTTATTTGATTTCCCGGGAGGCCCCCTCTCCGACCCCCTCGGACCACCCCGCCCCGCATCCCCTAGTTAGCCGGGATTAGAGCAGCTTAACTTTTCCACGCAAAATTAATTTGCACTTCCCCCCCTCCACCAGGGGGAACACACCTTAAGTATGGCTCTGTACTACCACCAAATTAAATTAACACGATTTTTAACGGTATTAAATTCAGCTTGCCCACCTTGCCAAAAATTTCAAATTTAAGCTTTTTTAATCTATTTCCAGGAAGTATTTTGAGTGCAGAAAGTAATTTAACAAATAATATCATGAATTACGCGGTGGCTTATGGGCATTCAAAAAAGTTATTTTCATTTTATAGAGATTTCTGTTATCTCTGAAACATTTATGCATATTTTACTATTACGCTGTTTATTTCTCCAGCTTTCCAAAATTAACGATAAGTTGCTTTAAAGGTGCAAATTTTGTTTTGATGGTTGCATTCAACTTCACACCAATTTTGGATCCGAAGTACGAATGGGACCTAAAATTTAAGATGAGAAATATTTGAAATTAAAATTTACCCGATTTTCACATTTCCTTTTCATTTTTCGTTTAATCACTCTGCAGCTACCTCTTCAAATATCCATTGAAATGTATGTAGACTTACCTGAAACAAACAGAAAAAATATAATTACAAAAAGGGTAAGACGAAAAGGTTTTCACTGAATCTATAGCAGAATTCATACAGGCTTTTATAATATTATTTGTAAAAAACCTTATAAAACTATAGTTCCGTTGACCTAGAATTCACATAAAAAAAGCGTCCAAATTTAATAACGCTAGACCTCATTATTTGAGGTTTTAAAGTGGATATGCTTTATGGTGAAGATTAGAAAATATTTTAGAACATATAATCACGATGCGATCTAACATTAGGATGAAAAACATAAAAAAATGAAACGCACATTGAAAGCGATGTGATAATACTTATTTATAAAAATGAAAGCGTTTGTCTTTAGAGTTGGGAGTTTGGGGAAAGGAAAGAGAAAGGGCGTGGGGGCTTGGAGATAACACACGCAGCGCATGAAGCGACTTACAAAACGACAAAAGTTTCCAACTTAATTAGGCAAAAAGTTCACGGAAAGTTTTAATGAACTTTTTCAGCGCAGACAACTCTACGACAATATGCTTTAATTACCATAACAAAGTGGAGTATTTAAAAGGTTTCCACTTAAAATACATGACATCCTGTCTACTTTACGGGAGTTGCTAGTTACACAATATTAGTATTTAAACAGTTGTTTATAATAACTAGCTCTGCTACGCGGCTTTGCTTGAGATTTAGATTTTTTTAAATGAACAAGAATGTGGCGCTTTAAAAATAAAGGTTATTTGTATATTTCAAGGTTTCGTTTCTCAAAATGAAAAGGATATTGCCAGCTTAACATAGTTGCGTTGATCTAGATATTCCACCAAGAAAAAGGTGTGCAAATTTCACTACGCCAGAGTTCAAATTTGTTTGAGTGTTTTTAGCATGATAAATAAATCGATTTGAAGACAGTTAACGTGTTGGTACTTAAAAACAAACAAAAATTTTATTACAATAACTAAATGGTTTTCAGAAGACAGTAAGGACATTGAGTAACAAGGAAACAAAAGTTTTTTTTTTAATAGTAAATTCTGCACAAGAGTTACAACCGTCTGGAGCCAGTGGGACTATGGCATCCCCAAGTGGGGTATGTTGTGAGGCTGAAGGTAGTGGAAAAGGCAAGGGGATGAAAAGAGGAAGATTAAGAAGTACCAGACTATTCAGATCTGGTCACTGAACACGGCTATTGCCTTTTCATGAAATGTCTCAATTCTAAATGGTGGTCTTTCACCAGGGCGATAATTAGAGTATCTACTACTCTGGAACGTGCCGCAAATATACTATTTATTATTTTATATGAATCGAATGCGAAATAACACATAGTAATTAAATAAAGCGTACGCGGAATTTGAACCCGCGACCATTGGATTCGTAGTCGATTATCCTAACTCCTCGACCACGGAGACCGTCTGGTTGTCGTTGAGTTTTTTGCAGAGTATGCACATAGTTAGAATACGATTGATGATGTATTTTCAGATTTGTATATCTACGTCAATCAGGCAAATGGTGATGTTGTGCTTTGTACTGTTTTTTCTGATAGGCGTGTTTGCAGAGAAATGTTTCATTCGAATCTAAAAGGAAATACCCTTATACCTTCATTATTTCTATCCATCACACAATAGGTACACATTATATTTATTTATTTAGTTGGTATATTCGCCTAGAAGCTTTCACGTAACAATTGAGTGTATAATATGAACTGTTTCCAAACTAGGAGTGTGAAAAGAATATATGATGCGAAAGTGAATGGAAAAAGAATTCGGGGACGCCCAAAGAAGACATGGCACGGTCAAGTGAATCAAATACTTGAATCGGGCCACATAAAGAGTCAGAATAACAGAAGAGTATGTATGAGACGATGTATTAATGTGAACGAAGCAAGGAGTGTGTACCAAGACAGAATTGTATGGTGGTCCGTCCTCTCTGCCTACCCCTGCGGAGAAACGGCGTGGTGGTTAGTCAGTTAGTTAGTTATGATTTTTAGAAGTACAATAAAAAAAGTTAAAAAATAATATTAGTAAAATAAACTACGTAATAAAGAATTAAATATGTAGGAAATAATAAAAATTGATAAACTAACTAAAAACAGTTATAAGAGATAAAAAAAGTTATTAATTTATTTATGTCATTTAATCTTAGAGAGAATAAATAAAAGAAGTTTAATTTTTAAATTGGAAAAAAAAATATGTAAGAGATAAATAAATGTAAAAGTAGAGAAAAAAGTGAAACAGAGAAGAGATATTTAGATAAACCAGCAAACATAGTTTTTACACCATAAATACTAGGCAAGCATAACCTCTCAAGTTGCGAGTGGCTAATGTAGGACCAAGGTTTCTGTGCTAACCTCAATGTGTGTACATATGTCCTTTGTGTCTGCTTCAGTAGCTACGTGTGTGAAAGTTTGCTTTTGCGTTGTTTGGCATGTTTCCTGCCCTGATTAATTATTTATACCGCATTGCTTGTTTCATAACAAAAATTATTCTCAGAGGTCGTTAGAGTTCCATATGTGGTCCATTTAAAAATCGTTTTGCAAATGAGCGCTGCTGCAAACGAAAGTTTCGAAATAATTCTGTCACGTCTTCCGGACTGAGGGCGGAGGCGGCTTGTCGAGGGAAAGGTGGTTTGTAGCGCGCAACGCCAGGGGAGATTGGGGGTAGGAAGGAGGTCGGGATGCTAACAGGAATAGGCCGGGTGACAAAGGATTAGGAAATGGAAAGTTCCGGGGAGAACAAAGCCTTTTTATTCCACCTTCAAACTGCCTCGATAATATCATTATGAACTTGACATTCTTGAAGTCTGGTCAAAGTTTAATTTGAGCAATTTAATAATCTGGCAAATTTTCAAATATAATTATCCGCCTAACAAATTTCTGTAAAATACGGACAAATCCTGTTCTATTTCTAAATATCGACCAATTTTGATTTTCGGAATTTCAATTGTATTTATACACGCTTTGTTTCATTTTAACATCGAGTTCACTTTGCGGTCGCTGAAAGATTAGCTGTCGTAATTTGAGAAGGTACTAATTTTAATTCCGGGTTTATTATTACTTAAGCACTCTTTTTTTTAAAAATAATTTAAAAGATTTATTTTTTCAAAAAAACGAGAATGGAATGGCAAGCTCAAAATGCTATTCTGTTTTTACGACGCCAGAGCTCATAGTTTTAGATTTTTAAAAGTTTGTAGTGAATACCGCATAACAGTCGTAACTGCTCCCAGCCGTCTAGAGCCGGTGGAACTACGGCATCCCCAATTGGGGTATGTTGTGAGGCTGAAGGTAGTTGGGAGTGGAAGGATACAGGGAAGAGGAAGGTCGGGAAGTACCTGGATATTCAGATATGGTCACCAAACACGGCTATAGCCATTTCAAAGCAAAATAACCGATTTTGAATGGTGGTCTTTCACCGGAGAGTATGTTATGTACTTAAAATATTTTAACTAACTAACTAACCATTACGACGTTTTTCCGCAGGAGTAGGCAGAGAGGACGAACCGCCATATAACTCTGTCTTGGCACACACTCCTTGCTTCATTTATATATTTATACATCGTCTCATAGATACTCTTCTGTTATTCTGACTCTCCACATGACCCGACTCAAGTATTTGATTTAATTGATCGTGCCATGTCTTCCTCGGGCGTTCTCGACTTCTTCCATTCACTTTCGCATCATATATTCTTTTCTCACTCTTTTTTTCGTTCATTCGCTCTGCATGCCCAAACCATTTAAACGCCTCTTTCTTGATCCTATTAATAACGCTCACATCAGCCTTGCATTCTTTCCAGATATCCACATTTTTAATACGGTCATACATGGTTTTACCGCACATACGTCTCAGGGATCTCATTTCCACATCATTCAGTCTAATTTCATCCTTTTTCTGACAGTTTCATGCCTCACTGCCATACATTAGGGTTGGTGCTGTTAGCTGGTGATAACTGCTAGCTTCGCTTCTTTGGAAAATTTCTTATTTGCGCCAACAGCGTTCAGTCCTCCATTAATGGAGTTTCCTGCATTCACCCTTTTTTCAATATCCTTATCAGCCTTTCCGTCCCTCGTAAACATACTTCCTAAATACATAAACTCATCCACTTCCTCCAACTAAATACAATTAACATATATTTTACTTCTGTAAAAGCCTTTAAGGCGTCAACAAATAAATATTCATGGCACCGATTTGTAGATGTGCATCTATAAGTTAATTCAATGTAATTGTTAGTTGTAATCGGGTTCACGTCCTCTGACCAGAAACTCCCGGTGAACGTTGCGCCTGTTCACGGAACTCCGTCAAAATATTAACGAGCTATTAATATTCGTTTTTAATTTGGCGCACAATGGGCCGCCGCTTCGGGACCTGCGAACCTGGGGGACCGTGCGGTACAGTCAGCAAGCTGCACGGCGCACGGGGTAATGAGCCTTTTTGTACGGAGGCCGTGATGAAAGGCCCTGAATGTTTAACGGGAGCGCATTAATACAGAGGGAGCGCAGAATGATGCCTTTCAGGGCGGGTACACTGTAGCCGGCTTGATAGGCGCTGCGGTGATTGCGATGGGAAAATTAACATGCTCGCGGGAGATACTTTAAATGGAAGCTTGAATCTAAACGATAAAGCTGTAAATCTGTTGGTAAAAACCTCTTGTACGGTGAACTCTGGCATCGCAAACTTGAGTTTAATAAGATCACAAATTAAAAGTCATATTTCATTAACAATATCTTAATTTTCTTAGCTTTACTTTTGTATATTTTACATTTGATTTATATAAAATAATATTTATCATCGCTGGAAAGGCAAAAAGGCTTAAGCACCACTTTGGTCAGAAATGAGTTAAATATGCAGTTTTGATCAGTTTTTTATGCATTAACGTTCTGACTATTGTTTGATTCTGAAGACTTTTATAGTCCTTCAGCCATCTAAGATATATTTAACATTTGGGAGAAGGTTTGACCCAAGCGACTCATCTTTGGACTTTAAAGAGCTTTTTATCGCTTCGGGTAACTCAGTGAGAGCATTGAGTTGCGTGAGTTTTTTCCAAAATCCAACCAGGTACTCAAGATTTTATTGTAAATATGGCATTTCAGCCATTTTGCCTTTCCGGCGACGATATGGTATATTTGCGGCACGTTCCAGAGTGGTAGATACTCTAAGTATCGCCCTGGTGAAAGACCACCGTTCAGAATCGAAACGTTTCTTGAAATAGCAATAGCTGTGTTCAGTGACCGCACTTTAGTTTAGTTTTTAGGAGCGTACCGGTTTCAACGGTGAATTGACGATGTTATTAGATAGTTTAAATAAACATGTATCATTTTTACATATTGTGATTCTGTTAAACAGGCAGAAATGTTATGCAGACTTAAAATAAATTGTCTTATCTTTCAATCAAGAAGAAATATATTCGACCGAAAATTCCTGTTCAAAATTATCAACAACGCTGTTGACAATCACTACCTGCTAGAAAATATCCATATCCACTGTCCAGTACGAAACACACGCTCGAACCAATTACTCCACATCCCACACTCAACAACTAACTACACACAACATTCATTTTTCCGAAGAACGTGCTCAAAATACAACACCACATTTTCAAAAGCTGATATTTTCCATTTATCCACAGGTCAGTTTAATAGATGCATACGGGTAATAATCAAATAACACGGTTCATTATTGACTCCCTACCACTGCTGTGCGTTACAGATCTAAGATATGTTCAATATTTGTCTGTATTTTCATTTATACAGATTGTGTTTTTTTTTTTTCATGTTTATACTAATCATCGTGGGTTACATTCTACGATGTATTATTTATCATACAGTTTTATTCAACTTCATACATAGATGTAATTCTTATTCGTTTATAATTCTGAAATTATTATTATTATTTTGAATATTTTATTCTCCATTTTAGTTTAAAAAAAAAACATTATTAGCGGAAACTAATCACATAATTATAAAATTTTGTAGACAAATGTATGTTTTCCTAAATAAAAAAATAAGTCCGAAAAGCTGATTCGCATTCAAAGTTATAGCTCTCTCTCTGAGACACACGGAGGGCACATAAACATTTCAGATTCATCCATTTGGCAGCCGGCCCGGGCACTATGTAGTGGAACTCTGGCAGATTTAATAGATGCGGTTGTTTTCAGTTCCTCAGTTGTTGGTAGCGGTCAGATCTCGTTCACTTAACCCCATTTTTAACAAAAGGCGGACTTGTTTTTGTGGGCTTCTGATGTTATTGCGGCACACCCGCCAAATCCCTCCTCGGATACAGTTAATCGCATTTGCTCATGTTGCCGCCAAGGCGTTCGTATAATACAATCTCGGCGATGTTGTACATGGTTTTTTTCGCTGAAGCTTTTTGCTCGTGTAAGCCAAGTAACAGTTCCGACTCAAAATGTTAATTTAAAACCAGATTGTCTGTGTAAAGTAAACAGTAAAAAACTCTCGAAAGATGTGCTTTAGCGCCATGAAACTCACATGGGGTTTTCTGTTTGAATTTAAATCTTTAAAGGTTTAACAAATTGATAAAAAAGCGTGTTTAGTTTAGCGCTCCCCGGCTGATATGGCTCCCTATCGGGGCGCCATTATAAGAAACTCCAAAGAATAAATATGGCCTCGGTTTCTTCTATTCCTACTTCCTTATCATTAAAACTTCCGCTATTCCTTACGGGAAACAATGCTCAACTTGCCGTATTTGTTTATTTTCAAATGGCTTTTTATACGCCGCGGGGCGAGGTACAGCCAACTTTACACTATGCAGAAGGAATAAAGAGGGAAAAAAAGCACAATTCGCGAAACATCCTTACCGAAGTCTTGAAAATACGTTCTGATATTCGATAATTTCGAAAAAAATTCCATCTTTATTAGGAAATTTGACTAATATTCATGACTATCGAACCTTGAAAACCAGAGTAACCTTATTATGCTACTGGTTTTAGTGTCCAAGGAGTGGAAGATTTTAAAAATAAGAAATAAACATAAGTTACCAAAGCTTATTTTAGTATTTAAGCTTTGTGAAAGTCAAATTACGATCCGAAAAGAGGTGACGTAGTGACCCTATTTGATCCTTCATTTTAAAACATTTTCATGACATAATCTTGGATAATTTGTTTTCGGTAATACTTAGTAATCTTTATCTGAGGTTTCCCACAAAAATCTTTCTTCGGGGTTAAAATAAAACCTCCTTTCAGGATGGGAGTCTTAAAACCGGTCCAAACATTTAAAATAGCGATAATATTTAACGGATTTGAATAAATCCCAACTATAATTTTGCCGATCTTATATCCTCTGAATGTATTTATAGTATTATGTATCTTATTACAATCTTATATTCATAAGCTATGTCTAAAATGCACAGCGCCAAGTTGTATTAACACGCCCTGGGCACCAGAATGCACACAACCTAATTTAACTCTTCGGGCGGGGGTGGGTGGGGGACGCACTCCCCACTGGGTGAAAAAGGGATCCCAGTGACGGGAAACCGGAAATTCAGATCCTTTCACTGGCCACGTTGAGATAACCCAAAACGATTTGATTCTGAAGGGTGAAATAAAACATTTCACTAAAATAATGGAACTCTAGCACACTTTGTGGACAATACATCTACGTGTGTTTTGTAGTTTTGTTTTATTTTAATTTAAGTTTTGACTTTGTGCATAATTTTTTTTAAAATTTTCCGTGTTGATTATTTTAAACTATAATTATACAACGCTTAAATGGATTCATTCAATTACACACCCTCTGCATGTGGCCCGGAACACACACATTATTATAATTTTAATTATTATAAATATACATAATATAATACACAATATCAGCAGACAGGTGATACAACTAATCATTCTTTGCTCACAAGGGAAATGGCATCTGAAATACATAATTAGTCGGTATTATGTTTTCTGACAGCCAATAATTCCCAGTCAGCCCGACATCGCCTCGATATCATAAGCCGGTAAATAGGCAAATACAGTTACTCGTCGGCATTTTCATCAAATACTCCAAAGTCAATGGCATTTTAAAAATATCCAAGAATGAAGCAAGAAGTGACGGCCTAGACAGAGTTATGTGACATTCCATTATCTCTGTCTACCCTTGTGGAGAAAGGGCGTAAAGGTTAATTTGTTTGTTAGTTACCCTACAAGTGAATGAAAGAAAACGTTAAAGACGCCTCAGGAGGACTTTACTATTAACTTGAGTCGGGTCATGTCAAGGGCCGGAATATCAACATCGTATGTATGTAAGGATGTACGGTTGGAATGAAGCGAGTAGGGTGTGTCGATACAGAGTTGTGTGGTGTTCTTCTTTTGCCAGAAATGGGGTGAATGTTAGTATGTTAATAATTTGTACGTGATCTTTTTGAATCATAAGCTTTCTGATTGAACTACCGAACGGTTCCTCGCAGGTTAAAAACCTTTGAACATCTGTTTTAAAAATTACGTTAAGCTAACCAAATTCAAAAATGGTGCTAAACATCACTTTGTAGCATTTTAATACAAGCAACACTACAAATAATATAACTGTAAATTTTCTATGGGAAAATGTCTAAAAAGTTTTCAGGGAATATATTTTTTAACTGCAATTTTTTAAATTCTATGATAAACACACTAAAATTTCGGTAAAAGGTGAAGTTTTAAAACCAGCAAAGAGGTTTTTCAACGTTTTACCTAAAATTCTAATATAAATTTCATTAAGATTATAAAATATTACTGTTTAGAAATTCTACTTACTGAAAACCTTAGAAATTTTCCTAACTACCCGTATAGAAACAGATGCATCATTATTTGTAGTATTGCTTATGTGAGAATATTAAATAATGTGTATTTTTTGATGCTGACTCTTAAACGTTTTCATTATTACTGAATAGACGTAAGGAAATAAACAACCCCCATTTCTAAAAATTGAAAGGAAATAAAAAAAAATGCTCAAATGTTTTTATTTTATTTAAATGATAAACGGTAGATGTAATTATCATATCAGGAGATCAGAACAACTCGTCATTTCCTTTGCCAGCATCCACGATGATCCCGGGGTGGGTGAAACGAATGAGATGAAATGCGCCGGAAATGACCCGCGTGTCCTGCCCCTGTAACTGTTGTGTTGTAGATCAAAGGGATGATAGTCCGTCCACTGAGAGCTCCGCTGTAACATCCATTTCTTTTGCTTGCGCTGTTTATGGGAAAGAGGGAGAGGTCACGACGGAGCTATTAGTGGTATGACTTTATTGTTGCCAGAGAGGGGAGATTTTTTCTTCTTTGAATAATATTTTGAAACGTAATGATATTGTTGCGTTTTTACTGGATGTAGGAGTATTATAAAGGATAACGATAATGTACACATAATACTTTACTAAGTAGGTATTTACCATTTGATATATCTTAGTGCTTTCCTGTTTCGGTGGTGAAGACGCTCGACTACAATCCGAGAGGTTGCGGGTTCAAATCCCGACGTGCGCAAATTAAACTAATTTAATAAATATGTGTTATTTCAAATTTTGTTTCTTATAAAATAACATATGGTATATTTACTCCACGTTCCAGAGCGGTAAATACTCTAAGTATCGCCCTGATGAAAGACCACTATTTAAAATCATAACGTTGTTTGAGATGGCTGTAGCCATGTTCGGTGACCAGATCTAAATAGCCAGGTTTTTCTTAACCTTTTTCTTCCTAACCTTCTTCTTCCCCATCTACTTTTCCTCTCCACTACCTCCAACCTCACGAAATTATACCAATTTACTGAATTTTCGCATTAGGTAAGCTTCACATTTATTTTTAAATAGACTAATTCTTCCTTCACTATTCCCGCTTTCAGGTGTCTCGCCATTCATTTTCAGTCATCTGTACACTAGGCAGTTTTGTGACTCTTTGTTTTTTTTGTCATCTGTACACTAGGCAGTTTTGTGACTCTTTGTTTTTTTTGTCATCTGTACACTAGGCAGTTTTGTGACTCTTTGTTTTTTTTGTCATCTGTACACTAGGCAGTTTTGTGACTCTTTGTTTTTTTTGTCATCTGTACACTAGGCAGTTTTGTGACTCTTTGTTTTTTTTTTAATGTGTGGCAGGTAATCTTATTTTATTTGCATTTCTAGCAACATAAATATATGTACTTCTAATAAAAATAATTTCTAAATAAATAAAACAGATAAACTTTTATTTGAAATCATATTTTTTTTTCAATATTATATCGACCGGTTTCGGAAGCACCCTTCCATCATCAAGACAATATTAAAATTAATCTTAAATACAAAATACTGAGATATATATACATATTTAGGAGTTGGAATGGGAAGGAGAAGGGGTCATTGAAGAAAATTATGGGAATAACCTTAGAGTACATAGAGTGGTAGCTATCCAAGGCAGTGTAGTCAGTTTTTGATGATTTTTACCGGACTCGGCAGACCTGGGCGTGGCTAAGACTAAGGCTAAGGTATTTATACCTCCATTCATAGCACATATCGACATAATGTTTTAGTTTATTCGTATAAACACCTTTTCACAGTATTGTTAACAACAAAAATATAGCATATAACCTAAAAAACCGTTTGGTTGTGTCAAGCTTAGTGGCACAGTAAAAAATGTGGGCGGAGTCCCGCGGTGACCCAGGAGACCAAGATTATCGTTATAGTACATAGAAGCGGTGTATTATATTTGTTGTCTCTTTTTCTCTCATGGTGTACGACGTGAAAACCCGAGAAAGTGATTTATCGCAAGTTTGTATAGGTTGGGTAAAAATAATTAGCTCTCCCTTCATATATTGTTACTTCAAGGGAGCAACAGAGCGGCTATAATATTGAAAAATTAAAGTGGTTTTAAAAAAAGTTTATTTGTATTATTTATAAATATGGCAAGCCACAAAGTAAATGCTTTTTACGAATAATAATAGTTTCACCTACAAAATATTTTAGCATTCGGTTATTTAAAAAATTATATCATATATTTAAATGAACACACTGTGGATCAGTCTTGTATTTATTGGGATCCAATTGAGCTCTTCTCTCATTTGATTAATTTTTGCATATTTGCTTTTCCTTAGAATGCTTCTCACAACTCTGTTTTGAATAACTTCTAGCCTGTTCAGGTCAAATATAGTTTAGTGTTTAAGCTACGAAATTTGGCTTTATAGTTTATTCTATCTAAATGAAATCATTATATAAATACGAAAGATCAATTAATGTAAACATTCTATATTATCTTCTAATCAACGATAGAGTCGAAACAAATTGTTAACTTCAATTCCAACCCTCGTTTATATTTATAATTATTAATGCCAATTGATAAAGTTTCGGATTATTAGTTTAGTAAGGAGATAGCTTCGTTATTAAAATGTGAAGTAGTGAGACCGCTTCTACTTTTTTGTTACTCGCCAAGTAATGTTTGCAGGAGGAGAGGAATTTTAAATTGAGCTATTTCCTGAAGTGCTGGAGTTGGCTATTCGTAAATTCCAACAGAGAAATAATACCGAGATAACAATCCTTTGATATTTAAATTAAGTACAAAGTACTCGGAAGAAAAATGTGAAGAACATAACAATAAATGCAAGTTAAGCAAATAGAACAATGCTGCATTTTCTGTTGAAACGAGTCCAAAAAGTTTTTTTAACTTTACTCTTCTATAAAAAGCATCGTGACGAAACACATAATTTTAAACAGCTGTCCCACCAACAAAAAATATACCTCGGAAATATTCAAAAATTATATTTGCTTGTAATAAAATAAGTATAGAGCACTCAACTATAGTTTGATGCAACAGTAAAATATAGTTTTTACGGACTCTGTGGTCGAGTGGTTAATAATAATAATAAATGGATAACTTTTATAGCGCCGTCTTTGTGGAAAAATTACCTCAAGGGCGCTTTACAAATTAATTTATCTAACCTATAACTTATCACTAGAGCTTATAACTAATAACTAACAGTTAAAATTTATTACTAATGGCTGACAACTAATATTTTCAACTAGTGACTTACAATTCGGACTTATAGCTTGTAATTTACTACTGAGTATAACTTATAACTAGTGACTTATGTCTAAGATTTCATTATTATTACTTCATTATTGCCCCACATTTGCATTACTGTGCAACGATTCTTTTCTTGTGTAACGACATATAATAGAATAAGTTTCAACTTCTCCAAAAAGAGCAATGAGAATTATATTTATGCGAAATAGATTTTCAAAAGTCAAGAGGCTTGACTACAAATCCCGAGCGCAAATTAATCAAATGAAATCATTATTTATTTTATTTCACAATGATTTATAATATATTGTACATTTGGGGTACGTTCCAGAGCGGTAGATACTCTCAGAATCGCCCTGGTGAAAGACTACCATTCAGAATCAAAACGTTGCTTGAAATAGCTTAAGCCGTGTTTGATGACTAGATCTGAATAGCCAGGTTCTTTCCAACGTTCATCTTTTCCATCTCTTTCACCTCCCCACTATCTTCAACCTCACAACATACCCTAATAAATTGGGGACGCCATGGTCTCACTGGCTCCAGACGGTTGGGAGCCAGTTGAGGCTCTTGTGCGGTATTCACTTTTTTGAAATTTTATAATAGAGCTTTTGCCACTATGCTACGCAAAACAAATTTACATTAAATCAAAGGATCACATTTCAACATATTATTTTTAGCAACATTACCGGCTGTCAGCGCTCCGCTTGAAATTTAAACCACAATTAAGTCACGCCATCTTTTATTTACAGTTCATTAGTATTGGAGCGTGTTTTTAAATGATGGCTTTTTTATATCAGAACGAAAACACGAATAAAACATCCATTTCCTGCCTGTCCGCGGGATCCAAATGGCGATACAATAATGAGAGTTTTTCCATACACCGCGTGTACTGGGTAGGTACCATCCTGTCGCGCTCGCATAAAAATATGTATCATATTGGAATTATTTAATTCTCACAATAAGAAAACACTTGGCATGATAGATTGGCATGGTGAATTAAATGAAAAGACACATTGTTTGAATCCACTTTTATCTTTGTATAATTACGTCGACTAGTTTCGATTCGATTATAATTCTTAACTTATACCTTTATATATATACCTTGATTTATATATGTATTAGTATATTTTAAGTCTTGAGGATGATTTAGTTGATTCGAAACTAGTCGACGTAATTATACTAAAATAAAAGTTGATTGAAACAAAGTGTCTTTTCATTGAAAAAAAAAATGAAGTCATTGCAAAAAGTAAATCTACACTTTCAAAAATACGCGCGAAATTTAGATAATCACACCGCGCGAGCGCCCCACTTCCTACTATAACGTATCAAAATCAGTAATTACACATGCTCAAATGCCGCCAACGTCAGAGTAGATTATTCTATGTTCACTAGACTACACAAAATATGTTAATTGTGAGCTGTTGCCCGTTCGAATGGATTTTTTTTTCGAATGTTTGTGTTGGTATTTTTGTTAGTGTCCAAGGCAGTGCTTTTACAGAACAAATCCAATTGCAATCGGAAATATTTGTTGGTATCGATCTTTATAATTAATTAATCCGCTATTTTTCCTACTGTTTACCCTCATGAAAAACTCTTTGTGCACGTCACTGGTACCATCCTATAAAATTCTCTATCTGTGGAAGGTATGGGAATTATGGTGCTCCCATTGGCTTAGTCTACACTAGATTGTCAAAAGCAATGTATTGCCAATTCAAGCGTTGTGCGCCAAATGTAAAATGTGATGCCAAATGGAATGTCTTTCTCTTTATTTCAGAAAGTGGGATGTCATCTCGGTCATATTGAGGGATCCTTAATTGTAAATAGTAAAAAAAATAAATAACCACACCATATTTTTCCTAATTGGATCAACTATAACTCAATCCAAGAATTAAGTTTTTGGTATGAGAGGGAGAGAACACTAATTCACAAATAAACAATGTTTGTTTTGGTGAAAACGTACTAAATATGTTTGGTTCTCTTGAACGATGAAGAACGGCCGGGATGTTCGACAGAACACTTCCCTGGCGATGGTCATGCCGTAGAACAGATTGTATTGCAGCGGCTGACGTGGTAGTGTAGCATGTTGCATATGGCGGGGAATAATCCTGGTCGACTTGTTGTCCCTGGCGATATTGCCGGTCACTTCGACCACCTTGGCGTACCTGTGATTTCTCAGATATTCGTTTTTACGAGAAAGCACACTTCTCTCTCTTCAGACATTTTCCAAGAAATTCCGGGGTCCCTATCTTCTGGATCTTAGAGTATATAGCGTGGTATCAATCCAAAGCAGTGTCGTCAGTTTTTGATGATTTTTACCTGACTCGGCGGACCTGGACGTGGCTAAGACCAAAGCTAGGGTATTTATACATCCATTCATATCACATATCGACATAATGTTTTTGTTTATTCGTATAACCACTTTTTCACAGTATAGATATCAACAAAAATACAGCATCTAACCTAAAAAACCGTTTAGTTGTGTCAAGTTTAGTGGCATAATACAAACATGTGGGCGGAGTCCCGCGGTAACCCAGGAGCCCAAGATAATTGTGACAGTACGTAGACGCGGAGTATTATATTTGCTGTCTCTTTCTCTCTCATGGTGGACTACGTAAAAACCCGGAGAAAGTGATTTATCTCAAGTTTGTATAGGTTGGGTAAAAAAAATCAGCTCTCTTTCTCCATACATTGTATCTCCAAGTTCTGGATCAAAGGCGTTATTATCGTTAATCGCTCTCTTTTTCACCTCCGTGAAAAATTCCTCGCAAGGCCGTTGTCAGTATTTGGCTCCCTGCGCACCGACCAGGTTCTGTCTCCTGCACCACTTTTCAGTAGAGACGTCCATCCTTAATAGTTGTGAGTGTATCAAAGAATAGTGCGGTAAGGAACATAATAATGTATAATCTATCTATAATAGTAACAATATTAATTAGATTACCGCAAAATCTGCACACGATTCCAAGTAACATCGAAGTTTTAGTGGTCTACTTTGAAAAAAATTCAGACGGAAAGTTGTGGATTCAATTCCCACTATACCGAAAATATATATTGATACGATTTTTTTTCAAATCGGTATGAGCGCTCATATCAACAGGAATATTGATAAATTTATTTTAATAACAACTTAAAGTTGCTTTCCAGGAATTCTCATTACAATCTGATTCCGTTATTATTGACAAGTTAACCAATTGAAAAGCCCTTGTGTAAAGCTGTTATTATATTAATAATTTTCGTGTTGTATTAAAAAAATGCATGTAACACGGGAAGCATATTTTATTTATTTATAAGAGATAGATAATAAATAACATACATTGATGGCCTCCATCGTCGAGTGGTAAGATGCTCGACTACGGATTTTGAGGTCGCGGATTCAAACCCGGCGTGCGCAAATTTATTTATTTTAATTATTATTATCTATGTTATTTCACATTTAATGAATATAATGTATATATTTGCGGGACGTTCCAGAGTGGTAGATACTCTAAGTATCGCCCTGGTAAAAGACCACCATTCAGAATCAAAACGTCGCTTGAAATAGCTTTAGCCGTGTTCGGTGACCACATCTGAACAGACAGGTTATTTTAAACCCTCCTCTTCCCCATCTCCTTTTCCTCCAAATTTCCTTCAGCCTCACGACATACCCCAATTGGGGTTGCCTTAGTCTCACTGGCTCAAGACGGTTCGGAGCAGTTAGGACTCTTGTGAGATATTCACTATAACAAAGAAAATTAAAAAACGTCCTCAAGGTTTTGATGTCTGTTTTAATATTACAATATTCATAAATAATATATTTTTTAAACTGTAATCTTTTAACAGACATTTTCCTAACTACCCGTATAAAATGAACAGATAAATCATTTAGAATATTGCTTCTATTAGAAATCCAAAGAGGGAGTATTTTCGGGCGCCGACTTCTAACTTCAATAATAGTATATTCAAACTTTAATCAAATAATACCAACTGGCTTAGAGTAAATATTGTAATGCTATCGCTAGTTTCCTTTGTATGGACATCATGTATTCCCATTAGCTGGGGAAAGGTACTTGGAATAGGAGTACAATATTTGGCCATAGAGCTATAGAGGCAGTTTCTACAATAATCACTTTTACTTTCACAACTTCTGAAGGGCCTAGCCTTTGGCGAGGCTAGTTAAATATTGACCAATTATTTATTTTAGACTATACTCAATATTATTTAATAGTCTGAACAGAAAAAAAAATGGAATCATGGATACCATTCTTAAAAAAAAATTTTGCAAATCGTTCGACGAGCCATTTTTCGACTTTTTCAAAATTGGCGAAGCGCTTCCCTGCGAGTGAGTGTCCCATCGATGCGAAAAGGTAATAGTCGGACGGGGCAAGGTCTGGAGAGTACGGCGGATGTGATAATATTTCCCAATTCAATGCTTTGAGAATGTTCTTCACTACTTTAGCTGTATGAGGCGGTGCACTTTGAACTTTTTTTTGTGAACTTTTTCGTTGCACCAGGATGTTCATTGTCTGTTAAATCGAAATCCCCACTTTTAAATTGACGGAACCATGTCTCACATGTTCTAATCACTGGAGCATGTTCACCATATGATTCTACCAGCAACCGATGAGCTTTAACTGCTTTTTTCTTTTGATGAAATAAGAAAAGCAACGAATGCCGCAAATGCGATTTACTTGGAACGAAACTCGACATATTTACTGAGGTAAACAACTGTGACACTATTATTTTGGCAGAATTTAACTTGTGTATTTTTGAAGGTTGATGTCCAAAGAAAAATATGACATAGATGCCAAATCATAGAAATGTATACATGAGTAAAACCGGCAAACTTCAACTAACACCCCTGGTATTATTGATGAACGCGATCTTAGTCAAATTTCATGGGAAAACTAAAGAGAGACAGCAGGAGAGAGTGGTAGATACTACGTGTCTCTCTGGTGAAAGACCATCATTCAGAATTGAAGCGTTGTTCGAAATGGCTTTAGCCTTGTTCGGTGACTAGATCTGAATATCCAGGTATTTCTCAACCGCCGTCCTCTCCATCTCCGGTGATTTTTGATATGTTTTATTGAAGATTCCCATCTTAGTGACTGAAAATATCACAGTTTAAAATGTCTGAAGATGCCCGTATCAGTGTGAAAGAGACCCGATTAAAAAAAACAAAAAATTCACCTTATATAACCACTCAAAATTATAATGGGATTCCACAACATCAACAATTTTGAAAGTTAGATTTTTGTAAAATCCTTTAAAATAAAATTATGCAAAGCCGGGCCAGAATTTGACACAAAACTTCCTGTGGGACTTTGCTTATTCACTAAATAAACCCGGTCCATTCCATATCAATGTATCCAGGTTATGAATACAAATTTGTTTTTTTACAAATAAAAATTATAATAAAAGCTTGCCAGGGTAAAAAAAAAACAATGAAATGGCTATTTGCTGTTTTAATGGTTTACAGTGATAAATGGGGTAACTGCGGACATACAAACATCGGGGTCAAATGGCATGGGGTAGAGGCGGACAAACAGAATATGTGCGCCAGGACAGGACGGAAATGGTCGCAATGACACATTGCACTGCAATCACAAATACTTTTTTTCAATTACATACTCTACGCGCCGTGTTTAAAAAGGGGAGAAAAAGGTGAGGTTTTGAGGTGGTGTCCAAAAAAAATGCAGTTTTGTTGAGAGTTCACCTTTAAAAAAATTAGCTTTAAGTGACTTTAGCCGTGCTTTGTGATCAAATCTAAATAGCCAGATATTATCTTCCGCTTCTTTTCCTTCTAATTCCTTCAACCTAAAAATACCAGCTAAATACGGAGGCTCCCATCGAAACCAGAGTAAAGTTAGCATCTCAGAAGCTGGGCGTACTCTACAGGGTCCGCAGATACTTGAATAGTACATAATTGTTGACCTTGTACAAATCGCAAGGGCACGCCACTGTTGAATTTGGCAGCCACTTCTAGTATGCAGCCCCTGAATACTGAAAAAAACCCTCGACTCTGTGCAGAAATGGGCGGTGCGTTTGATGGATTCTCTCATCTTAATAAACGGATTGCAATTTTGGAGCATAGACATCATAGATGGGAATGCTGTCTTTATAATACGGGTATGAAAATGAAGGATGCTTCGAGGAACTTTCCTTCATTGATCCCTTCGGCACCGGTGCATAGCCGGGAGACTCGCCAAACGCACGCCCAACATTTGTACACGGTTGACATTCGATACATGAGTACGGGTCGCTTCTACGACTCGTTATTGTGATTAACAACTCGGCTGTGGAACGATTTGTCGGCCTCTGTGTTTCCTCCCTCCTGCAACATGGGTTTCTTCAAGACCCAGGTTCAATTCTCTCTTTCCTCAAAAATACCCGCCATACAGCATCCCCACAGATGAAATCTCTTGTGGAGAGATAAAAAAACTTTCCCAAAACTGGCTTCGACCATCATTCCATAACATTCCGTTTGCATTACTTTGTTTTGACTATCAGGAGAATTATTATTTAACTAACTAACCATCACGCCGTTTCCCCGCAGGGGTCGGCAGAAAGGACGGACCGCCATACAACTCTGTCTTGGCACACAATCCTTGCTTCATTCACATTCATACATCGTCTCATACATACTCCTCTGTTATTTTGACTCTTCACGTGGCCCGATTCAAGTATTTGATTCACTTGATCATGCCATGTCTTCCTCGGGCGTCCTCGACTTCTTCTTCCATTCATTTTCGCATCATACATTCTTTTCACACTCCTTTCTTCGTTTGTTCGCTCTACATGCCCAAACCATTTAAGCGTCCCTTTCTTGATCCTATTCATTACGCTTACATCAGCCTTGCATTCCCTCCAGATATCCACATTTTTAATACGGTCATACATGGTTTTAACCGCACATACGCCTCAGGGATCTCATTTCCACAGCATTCAGTCTACTTTCATCCTTCCTCTGCCAGTTCCATGTCTCATTGCCATACGTCCGGGTTGGTATAAGCACTCCATTGTGGACTGCTAGCTTCGCTTCTTCGGACAATTTATTATTAGCGCCAACAGCGTTCAGTCCTCCATTAACGGAGTTATGAATACGCTTATTTATGTTTCACATATTTTTATATCATACACAATTGCTCCGCTGTAATTTTTTCTGAAAGTTTTTCGTTCTAATTGAATCGTCAATACTGATTACTCTCGTTAACGCTCTGACGTCTGATTAATGCTAGTATTTACAACGTCTGTGCGCGTTTAATTATTTTTAGTAATCGGCACTCGCCGGCGATGTGATTAACAATCAATTAGCTAGCTTATTAAGTTGTCACGTGCAGCACGGTTTGTCGTGGAGCAGTACCCATATCCCGGGCATGGCCCGCGGCCTGCAACGGCTGTGGCACCACTACACTGTACATTGTACACTCAGCACAGTCTCCAGGCAGAATAAATAATATGCCGTCTTCGTGGCATGTCGATCATTGCCACGAGGGGCCGCGGGCGGTGAGCTAACTGGGAAATCGGTGGATCGATCTCGACTTACTTATGTACTCCTGGCATATTCAGTTATAGTGTGCACTAAATTATCACTTTCATACATGTGCAAGTTGAAAGAAAACTCCAGTTTTGTGTCTAATGCTATCTTTGTAGGCAAATTCGGTTGCAAAACATTTGAAAATTTTGAGACAATAAGGAATTAGAGTCTATTTTTTATTTTATTTTTTATCAATATCCACATTTAAACTTAAATACCAGTATTTTTTTTATTTTTTTTTAAAGTTCGTTTGCATAGTTAAATTAATGCTAAAAGTTTGAATTTTGTAAACGCTGCCAAAACGGTAGTATCTCAGAGATAGGAAGCGGAGGGTTGCGTGACGTAAGGGCATTACACGGTATTTATCTTTGACATCGCAAACTGTCGTTATCCAGCTGTCAGTCGCGTATTTTGTTAGTTTGTGTTTTTTCTTAATTTTACCGCTTTTAATTTAACAAAACCTTATAAAATGTCAGGAGATAGTACGTATTACTATTGCATCGTACTGATGTGTAAAAATACAAGCATTACTGCAATTTATCATCATTCCAAGAAATTAAGTTTTACTTAAAAAATGGTGTAATGCCATGAAGGCGGTATTACATCGTACGTAAACGGTACATTTGTCGTAGAAGTTCGTTCGACCAATCATGAAGCGTTTCTATTTTATGGCGTTTTAACCAATTTTCACGAAGCATTTATTAATTTTAAGAATAATAATATGGAAATATACTCGTATATATATTCAGAATTGGTGTTTTCGATTTACATGCACATATTTATTTAAAGTCATAATATTTTTTACTCAACTTCCTTATTGTACATGGCTCATAGGTAATACACAATAATAACAAACATCGTTAAAAAGGACGAAAAAATTCTACAGCATTCAGTCTACTTTCAACCTTCCTCTACTAGTTCCGCATGCCTTATTTCCATACAAGAGGGTTGGTATAAGCACTCCATTGTGGATTGCTGGTTTCGCTTTTTGGAGATTTTTTTTTATTTGAGCTTCGGATGGGGATCCTGGCGTCTTGGGCTCAATGCCTCTGCTGCCTAAGTCCTTCATCATTGCACAAGCAACTTCTTCCGCTTATTATGATGGTAGTAGGAGTTTCTAAAATATTGTAAGGTTATTCGTAACCGGGAGATTGATAGAGTTTCCTGCATTCACCCTTCTTTCAATACCCTTATCAGCCTTTCCAAATCTCGTAAACATACTTAAAAATTCACCACTTGCTCCAAGCATTGCTTGTCCACAACTATATTGCACGCTGTTTTTGTGTACTTTCTCTTAAAAACACTACGAATTTGGACTTCCTTACATTCATCATTAACTCATTCTGCATACACACTTGCTTCATCCTAGACACGAGAAACTGAAAATCGTCCATACTGTTAGAAATCAGTATCTATACATGCTTTAAAATAATATAAATCAAACAAGTCTTTTATGCTCTAATTATTCAACCTTGATGTGTTACGAATTCAATTCCAACTATTTAAAAAAAAAACCTATTTTAACAAAGAAGTTACGATTGCAAAATTTGATGTGCACTCACAACTGGCTGTACATCTTTCACAAGGATAAAGTAATACAATTTTGATATTTAACACAACATTAAATCTTTATATATGCTTGAACTTTATAAATCTACGTAATACTTGATTTCCCAGGTGTTCCTAACCTGCTACGGGCGCTACGATAGCTACGCCAGCTCGGGTCGTATCGTAGCAGGCTGTAAATAGTCCTTATTTGAATAGTGACCCAAAGCCTTATCTTCCCAACACGGCGCTGCTCCAAATGTGGACATTAGAATAGAATTCACATTAGTACTATCTCAGAAGAGTATTTTAGGAAAACTCGCCTGTCGTCTATTCTGACTGATCCGCGTGTGTTCCTTATCTTACGTTTTCACACTATTTGACGGTATTATATTTTATGTCTTTGGCTATTTCAACATTATTAAAATATCTTTTATTTTTCTTCACAGTTTTCACACAGAAGTGACCGACCAGGTAAGTATGTTTCTTTATATTTATATAAACTAGGAATTAATATTAAGTAGTAATTAAAATTTGTACAGCGCGCGTGAAGGAATTTTTCACAAAAAACGTCGCTATACAAATTATCCAAATATTATTATTATTAGTTGTTACCTGTAAAACTAATCGGATGTAACTTGACTTGCAAAGAAAAAATATGAGTTGCTTTAATCCACCCATTTAAAATACAGAATAATATCTGCTGAAATAAATTATAAGTAGGTACTGTATTAAGTGGGCGGAAATGTGGAAAAATTATTTAAAAAAAAATGATAAATTCAATTAACGTCAGTTCCAAATTTTAAAAGTTCACACTTGTACGGCTGTATGTACTCTCAAAGAAAATTATTTATAGTTCATGATTCAACTTCTTATGAATTCAATTAACATTTTTTTATATTGAAGATTCCTTTCATTTTTAATTTATGAAAAGTTATTTCCCAAAATATCGGAAAAACCGTTAAACTTTTCTAGATTTCAGGACGATTTAGTAAATACTCTTATACTGCCTTAGTATTTTTGTATCGATAAATATACCATTCATATTGAGAGAGGACTACTACAGTGGAAGATATTTTCAATATTGTTCTGACGACAGACGACCAATCAATAATTCAAATTTGGCGTTGTTTAAAACGCATTTCGCTATGTTTATTGACTAGATCGGAATAGACAAATTTTTAATCCTCAACTTTCCCTGTCTTTTTGCCTTTCAATCTTCCATACATCTCATGACCTTCTCCAAAACAGAAATATTGATAGCGGATGGAAAAATACGAAAGTTTCAAAACTACAACTTAAAAAAAGGATTATATCTTCCACTGTTCTATTTCATCTCAAACGCAAATTACCCCCTTCAATGCTTACTACAAAAGTGTTGATGCTGCAAATGTCAAATAAATGAACTGGATTTAATATATTGCCGAATTTATATTCAATAATCGCATTACTCGCACATGCTGACTAATCAAAACCCCGATCTAATTAATATTCCGCACGAGCAAGAAAATCTTCATATTAATTCACACATAAACCTGAACGCCATCGCTCGTTCGTTGGTTTGATGAAATAATTAGTTACAATGATGGCGCGGCTTATTTCTCTTATTTTTTTGCGAATACTCATTTTTTATTTCACTCTAGCCCACAGTGGTGGGAACCGTTACTTTATCTGGTCAAAAATAGTGTCAAAAAGGGAGACACCAACATTATAATATACCATGTTTTCAGGTTGTCGTTAATTACGTCTTCAACCTTATAAGAGTGTTGTAACATATACAAAATTCTAACAATAGCGTAACTCAATTCAATTTAATTCAATTCTATTTTTTTATACATTTTAAAAACATTACAAAATATTATTTTAAGGCGTTTTTAAAGATATTTAGAAAAATGTATAAAGAGTGTACAAAAACAGAGTACAATGCATATATGTTTACTAAAACAAGATTTTATAATTAAACAATATAGATAAGTAGTAAATAGAAGTTAAGCAAGCAGCAATAAAGCTTGCTGTTTAAAAACAGTTTCGCTGACGAAAAAAATGTCGATATCCGAAGCGATTCTATTCAACACAGCAAGAGTGCCCTTCCCACCGGCATGATCATTACCTGCCATGCTTTGCCCCCTTTTTGAAGATCAAAATAAATTCTCTTTGTGTAAAGATATTCCATAATACAGTAATAATTTGGAATAAAAATTAATTGGGGTTTCAAAAACACAGAAAGAGGAAGGAAAAAAGCTGGATGTAAAAACATAATATGAATACACGAATCAAGGTGTGGGTACTAATATTAATAAAATGATTTAATAAATAAAAACAGTTTATTGAAGCCACATCAAACGTAATAACTTAACACTTTCAACTGATCAATTTTTTTTTTAAACCAAGAACGTGGTTAGTCGAGGTTATTCGCCACTTTCCCGAACCGTTTTAAGGGCCAGATAGGTCTCCCTATCGGTTCTCACGTCAACACCCCACTTTAAAAAAATGAAGCTACTATAAAATGATTCTAAAATAACTGTTTCTGCACAGCACAACATAACAATAAATATATACCTCTAACAAAAAACGAGGATTGTCTCACCTAGTGCTGTTTGTTCTGTCAAGAATATGTCTATAAAAAAAAGAAAAAGAAAAAAGTTACACTACATACTCGTAGATGCAAGCAGTAGCCTGGACACGGAGAAATAGATGCAGTAACGTGGTGCTGCGATTTATACTAAGGTATTTTTTTAACGTATTATTGTAAAATTAAAAAAAGAACTACTCGATCCAATATTTTATTTAGTTGTAACAATAACATCAGTACTGAGTCTTTTAGATACTCGGTTGTACCTAGATTGCGTGTAGTTGGTAATACATACGCAGAGGTGACTGATGTATTCAAGTGCACGAAATGTAGATACCAGTAGGCTTTAACATCATACATCTTTCATCAATAATATTTTTATGTATTGACACTATTTTTTTACTACTCTACAACTATTCCTTATTTTGTTTGTGCATACAATTCTCATTTTGTTCACAGTCAATTGTGAACCTTTATTGTAAAAGTTAACAAAAGTCAACAAAATAAAATATGACAATCAATATTATTTTTAAATCATATTATTTAACATATTTTACTGTACTTTTTAGACTTGAAAAATGTCATCCACAACACAAGTGAACTCTTAGCGTGGATGACATGTACATTATTTTGTAAAAACATCATAAAAATAAACATAATGATATTTGCCAAAGATAAAAATCATGTTTTTGTCCATTTAATGTTGCGATTCGGGCGTTGTGCAGCCAATTTTAATTTCACAAAGGGCTTCTCGACTCGTGGCCGCTTGATTACCGAGAGTTATTTTACAAAAATAAGTTATTTCACCGTACGGCTGTTTCAAAAGATTCCAGGCGTCTCAGTACTCTATCTACATATCGAGGTATTATTTTGATAGAAGTACCCGAATCGATCCTCTAAGCTTTCTGGCTCTAATTACTGACTTTGAACCTCCCATCGGCTATTCGATAATGCCTTAAATACTGAGAATCCCCGACTCAACATTTCTGTAATTATTTAACATTATGATAAATATTTGAAATTTCTGAATTGTTGAACTCACCGTTGGTTACAGTTCATTTTGGCTGAGAATTGTGAAATTAAAGTTTCCTAGTGGAATTGGCAAAGGAAAGATAAAGGCATACCTGTGAATATATAAAGCTACATTTCTTAAGGCCTTCGTAAATTATTTACGTTCAGTTAATTTTACTACATATTAATTTTTGACTACTGTTAAATCTGAAGATGCGATGAAACACCGAATGTGCTTCCAGCTTCAGATAAATTTGTAAAATAGTGGACTAGTGGAATAGTAAACCGATAAACTTTGCTACTTGATGAGAGTATTTTATTATGGATGTGGAACAAATTATGGAATGAAGGAAAAATGGAAAACCATTCCGTCACCGATGAAGTTGAAGTTATTAACTCTTCTTGCACAATTTTACTAGGGAAATAATTTGTGAAAAACCACACTTATGTTAATCTTCCTTATTAACAAAACACCACATTTATTTTATATTTTTAGAATATCAAACATCAAATCAACGAACTAACGAAATGAACAAGCAACCACGCATTTTCATACAAAAACTCTTCAGTTCGATTATCAACTGTTTCGAACACGGTGTTGTTGAATACGAAATTCGAATTAATTTTCACTTTGAAATCTAACAACTACTTACATAAGTTCTTAATGCTACTTCATTAATTGTGTATTATTATTCCTTTATTAAAAAAGCTCATCACAGGTGATTAAAACAAACCGATTTATACAAAAAAACAACAAGACTTTTGTTTAACCAAAAACCATACGTTATTTTACGTGGTTTAATATCTGAATTTAGTTGATGTGATGCGGGTATGTACATACTCGTATATGTAGGGACATTGAACAAAGACACATATTGATAGCATTCTATCCCCCCTGTCTACCCGTGTAACGATGTAATGATGAGTAAATGAGAAGTTGAACTCAATGTTGCGTGTATTTATTTATTTCCTTGCTTGTAATCTACCAGGTCATTTTAACTCGAGGTTCTAAGCTGATACAATATGTATTGGGGTGTCAATCAAACGTCGTGCGTTGTCTTATCAGAAGATTTTAGCAAGCGGGGAGATGGATGTTTATTTAATATTTTGTGGCGTGCTTCCGTCAAAGGATTTCAGGTAACATGTTACATGTGAGATGGAGTAACTAAGTGTCGTTTTTGTGTTGGTATACCTAGAAAAATAGGGCCATGAGTTTGTACTACAATATTTATAGCTGCTAAAAATAATTACAAAAAAACTAGTTTTTACACGCGAAAAATCATGGGATGTAAGTTGACTTGCCGAAAAAAAAAGTTGGTTTGATCTACCCATTCTAAGTGTAGAATAATGTCTGCTAAAATAAATTATAGGTAGGTACTTTATTAGATTTTTCAAAAATGTATTTAATTTTTTTTATTTTTAATAGTGAATACCGCACAAGAGTCCCAACTGCTCCCAACCGCCTAGAGCCAGTGGGACTTGGCATACCCGATTGGGGTATGTTGTGAGGCTAAAGGTAGTGTGGAGGGGTAGGAGATGGGGAAGAGAAAGGTTGGGAAGTAGGAATTCGGAATGTGTATTTTATAATTTGGTAATTTTCATCTACAGTTCCAATTTTGAAAAGTTCACACTCGCACATACTCACAAGATAAACTATCTGTATAAAATGTCATCAAAGTAAAGTATTCATTATTAAATCTTGATAAAAAAGCTCTTCTTGTGTCTTTTTGGTGCAGGTACTTCAAATTTCATCTTTTTGTAGGTTCTACTATTGTCAATTTGGTGAAGGTATTTTTTTGTCATTTTGGTGTTATTATTTCTGGCATTATTAGCATTTCTAAAACCCAACGGAAAGCGTGCTAAAGTATAAGACACAAATATATCTTAAATGTTGGAAAAAATAAAGTAATAAGTGATAAAGTTGCTTTCTTACTGTAACCGTTTTGACGATATATTTGTGGTTGATAGCGCCACTTTGTGGCAATTGAGACGATATATGTAGTAACTGCCATTAGTAGAAAAATATCTTTGCGCAAAACTCTTCGACAGATCTGAATGGGGAAATTCAATAAACTCGTTTTTTAAACAAAAAATTATGATTAAAGTTCATATTTACGAAATAAAACTTGAGTCTTATTTTATAAACGACTTATTTTTTTAAGAAATATTTTTATGGTGAATACCGCCCGAGAGTCCCAACAGCTTACAACCGTTTAGAGCCAGTGAGACTATGGCATCCCTAATCGGAGTATGCTGTATGAAGGTAGTTTGTAGGGGAAGAAGATGGGGGAGAGGAAGGTTGGTATGTACCTGGCTATTTAGATTTGGTCACGAAACATGGCTTCAGCCATTTCAAGCAACGTTTCGATCCTGAATGGTGGTCTTTCACCAGGGCGATACTTCCACTCTGGAACGTGCCGAAAGGAAACTGAATATATATTATTTGATTTTAATCAAATATGTTATGGTAGGTATTAATTTAATAAAATTCATTTGCGCACGCACGAGCACATGACCTCTGGTTTCATAGACAAGCGTCTTATCACTCGACCACGGAGGCCAATAATTATTTAATGTACGATGTATTTAGTTAGAAAACGACATAGAGACAACCGTTGTTTAACAGCATTATAAAGTCTCGAAGCCTAAGTCAACTAAGACATGTTTAAGTCACACAACTAGCCTAGCTTTAACTATTGCAGCATGGCCGTTACAACTTTAGCTATTAGATCTATAGCCGAGCATAATATTTCTCCAAAACGTCGTTGGAACCCCTATCCAGAACGGTGCACTTTTTGTGTTTGGAAAATATATGAGTCTAGTTGATATATTCTACTTTGCGGGCAAGTTTACCCGCTGCGCTACATGCACCCCTGGTCATTTTAAGGGGGTGGTGAGGGGGCGACCCACACACTTACAGTCCCATCGATAGGGTTGTAAAAAATTCACCAACTTCACCTGGGTGTTTTACAAGAGTTCGAAAAATGTTTTTTATTTATTTATAAATTAACAGACTTAAGTCCAATTACAAAAAAAAACACAAAACACGAAATAGGAAAAAAGAGCAACAGAGAAAGAACAGCACATACATAATATTAAATAAAACAATGACAAAAATTGGACAAAATATACATAAGAAAGGACATTCAAGTTAAGGTTTTAGTAGAGTTGTAAAGAATGACAAAAATCATTTAGACTGCTACTAAAAATTTCAAGACCACGGCTTGAGTTAACAAGTATCGATATTCTGGATAGTGGAGAATGATACCCATAATTAGTAGAGCGATGATTGAGGAACGGCAATTAATTGTTTCTCAGTCTACGGCAAGGAGAGTTGAACTGGATGAGATTGAAAATGCAAATTAAATCATAGTCTTTCTTACATTAGAAAATAATGAAGAAATTTGAAGATATAATATATATTGATTATTGAAAGAATATTAACAAAATTTGGTTGGGATTGCAGAGTTGGTAGATGCGCCACTGTGGAGGTCCCGAGTTCAAGTCTCGGTCACAACCCAATCTTTTTATTTATGCGTCTTTTCATATTTTCATATTCTTTGAAGATTAATAAAATTGTTTCGATAATCAAAATTTCAAAAACGCGTAAGCTTTAATAAGTTATTTTTTAATAAATATATATAATATATATATATATATATATATATATATATATATATATATATATACTCGTATATATATATATATATATATATATATATATATATATATATATATATATATATATATATCGACTGTGTTTAGGTGAGAGGCGTTATTCCGCATTTTTTGCAAGTAAACTAAGTCCTAGTGATACGATAATGGTCGTGCTGTTATGCTTGATACCTGATCATAATTTGATCAAATGCTGAAACAGGCCGAGAATCGGTGGTTAACGGGGGCGATTATTTAAAGTGCTGACGGTAAAAAAATCATAATGGCGCTAATCATCGATTTGCGACAGTGATGTGATAGTAGTTCAAACCACTAGGCCTAAGTTTGCCTTTGACCTATACAGTTGATAGGTATATATGTAGGTTTTTTAAAAATATTTTGATGTTATAATAAATATGATATGCGAATAGGTAGACTCATAATAATACCATTTAAAGAAGGCAAAACAAAGATTCAAATTTAAAGGACTTTCGTGTTTTTAAAAGAAGAAAGTTGAAGTTAAGTGAATTGGATATTTAAAGAATCTACATTTTTATAGAAGTAACGTTACTAGTTGAAAATAGTAGAAAAAGATCAAGACATTCTTAAAAGTTTTTTTGGACTGTATTTTTATAGCTAATCTTAAATGGGAGAGTTAGAAATAAGGGTTTTACGGTTATTTCCTTTATGTCAAATGAAAAATTATTAACTAGTAATTTTATCTTCTAAATTGACAGTTATCTTTGAATATTAAAGATGGCAGCACTTTCGTTTGTAGCTAGCACGTGGATGTTTCCATAGCGGGTGTGTTGTGTACAGCAGACGTTTTACAATATTAATACTGTCAGATTAATGCTGTCGTATTGTTGAAGTTTTTCATTCATTTCTTATCAACAGAGGACATAACATTTCAAACAGCGATCTCGGCCACAATAACTGTAACACTCGTAAGGTGAGGTAAGGACGCAAGATGCATAGTCCCATAAACCTACAAAGTCTTTCGTATAGCGCAATAGGTGCATCATTATTGAGAGAAGTGTTACCAACGATTGGAAATAGAGAGAAAGACTTCAATATATCTGAAGGAGTCGTTACAGAAATATATCAAAAGAGAAATATCACACATTACTTCTGCTTTTAAATAAAAACATGTCACATCACAAGTTATTGGACTGACTTCCTATCAAAACACGACGTTCGTTGATATAACAATGTTTTTTGTCATTTGTAATCATCACCCTTAACAATGTCCACTGTCAACTCAGGTGGTAGATTTGTGTTATGATACTTTACTAGTTTTATAGCAATTTTTTTTAAATATCGCCTTTTTTATTTATTTTTTACAGTAAATACAGCACAAACAAAGGCGTGCACTCCATAGACAGATAAACACTGCCTGTCCTGCCGTACTCACATTAAAATATGTATAATTTTAGAATAAATAATATAAAAATATATAACGAAATAAATCTACATTAAAAAAAATACGTGCAAAATTTAGCTAATCGGCCCACCGAGCTTCCTACTATAACGCGTCAAAACCAGTAACTACATATGCTCAAACCCCGCCACCATCAAAGTAGATTATTATAATATATGTTCACTAGACTACACAAAATATGTGCAAATGCTGTGAGCTGTTGCGCGTTCAAGCGACTCTTTCAGTGTCTAAGGCAGTGCTTTTAAAGAACAAATCCAATAGAAATCAGTGATATTTAATAATACCTATCCCTGAACAAAAACTCTGTGCACGCCAGTACAACTGCTCCTAACCATCTGAAGCCATTGGTACTATGGAATTCCAAATCGGGGTATGTTGTGAGGCTGAAGAAAGTGGGGAGGGGAAGAAGACGGAGAAGAGGAAGAGGAAGAGGAAGGTCGTAAAGTGCCTAGCTATTCAGATCTGGTAACCAAACATGGCTAAAGCCATTTCAAGTATCGAACTGATTCTGAGTGGTGGACTTTCACCAGGGTGGTACTTAGATCTACCACTCTGGACCGTGTCGTAAATATACTATATTTTATAACATATGAATTAAATGTAAAATAACACAAATTCATAAAATAAAATTATTTGCGCATGCCAGGATTTGATCCCGCATCCTCTGGATTAGTAGTCGAGCGTCCCACTCAACCATGGAGGCCGTCAAAGGTTATGCTGTGCATCTGCACACGCAGACCTTCTCTTCGTTCGAGCGGTGAGAAAATAATTCAAATTACCTACAACCACTTATAACAAATCGTTCATCTCAAATTATTTCCTACTGTAAGCCTCGGTTGATTTATTTTACCATTAGAAAATCGGACCACCATCAGACCAATGAGAATATTCATTTATTTAAAATACTCGACGATGTAGAATAAAAGTGACACTATTAAAAAAAAGAGATTTTGGTTAGTTCATAAAAATTATAATTTCGTTAGTAATTTTATATTCATAGTAGCACTCCTGCAAACACAATTTATTTAAAATATAATAACAAATCAGAAACCCTGATATTACGAAGAAGGAAATAAAGATGAAACGGCGAAAATTTCCGTAATTATTATATTAAGAGAGATATTAATACTAAAGAGCAGAAAACCACTTCAACCCCAAGTCATATTTATTTTACCGCTAAACAAACATCTCAAGTTGTTCCCGCCACAATAATTGCACATCTAAATGAACTTTAAATGCAACTCCCTCGGCTGCGGTTCGAATAATGAACTCTTATCTCTTCATCTCTTCATCTCCTCATCTCTTCATCTCCCCGATCTACCGATGAAGATATTCGCGCCCGGCGGTGAAAATCGAAACTAATAAAACTTGTGCAAATCTCAAATTCTCGCGCTTTACAGAAGTATCCGCCAAGTTTGGCTTGTAATTTTTCCCCGAGACCAATGAGACGGACTTTTTAATTAAATTCGCAAATTTATTGACGGCGCGATAATTAAATTCTTACATCGCAGGAGGGTCCAAGTCGCCGTTTCGGCCCTAATGGCCCTTTCAGCGGCTGAAAAGTTTTTCGATATTTGACTTTTATGGCCGCAAATTTACTTATCGTCTGTTAGCGAGCGCAGGAAGACTGGGGGTAAAGAGTTAATTAATAACAAGTATTAAGCCTAATAAGATTGAATTCTTTCTTTTTAAACATAATAGATTTATATCAACCCGTTATGCTGCACCAAAGTTCTGTTTACTAAATTAGGCAGGTGTTTACAATAACTTCAACATTTTTGAACCGCTGCACAAAAGTTCTACTTGGAATTTTCGTGTTGAAGCTTTTGCGTTACCTCGGTGTGCCAGGAAAACCGATATTATGGCTCGGTTAGAACACTTGTGAAATTTCGAAGTTAGCTTCTGTAATGCAGCCAAAATGTTGGCACCAAAGTGTCGATAAGAGCTTTCATACGAGGTTCGAAAAATGATAAATGCTAAAAGCCAAAAGCCTCATAAAAATATAACACCAACATAAGTTAAGCCGCTCGCTACAGTATACACGGAGTACAGCGAGCAAACACACGGCGAACAAAGTACTGTAGAAAGTGCACACAGCAGTTTGTCGTGCATCTGGCCGGGGTGGCTGTGGGTGGGACTCGGTTTGCGTAACTCCCAAGTATAACTCCGCCGAGAAACAAGTAAACTTAATTACAGTTTCGGAGCCATGACGGTGCGGGGTGAAGGTCTCGCGAGTGGGCCGGGTTTATGGCCCGGCCTAAGTGAAGAATGCTGTTACGAATTATCCGGTCGGGGCCGCCACTCTCCACACCCCAACACCTTGGGGTCATTTGAATCATTTTAGGGTGGTTTTCGACACTTAGTGGGGCGTTGTTTGCAAGCAAAGAACGAATTCACTCACACCTACGTCACCACATACTCGCGTTCATCAATTCCGCCTCCATTGCTGAATGGCGGGAGAGGAAGAGAATGGGAAGAGGAAGGTTGAAAAATACCTGACTATTCAGGTCTAAAAAATTACTACATTTAATAATAGTGGTAATACAACAAGGTGTAGTAGATCACTTTTAATAAGTCTGTCTTGTGAATAAATGTAGATAAAGTTATATCAAGAGATATTTGTAAATATATTTTAAATGATTATGAAACGATTTTTTAATAGCTCAAAACAATTCTTACAAAATGAAAATACCAGACGGTGTTCACTAAAGTTAAATAAAAAAGTGAATAAATGGTTTCTCCATACCGCTTGAAATTTAAAATGCAGATATTAAACGAGAAACAATTTTAGGAAAGTATCGAATGAAAAAACGCTCGTTAATAATATTACCTTTTCGTACGAATTGCGGTTCTTCCTTTTTATGACAATCCTCAACATTATTGACTGGTTTTATACCAGAGGCGTGTCGTTACACGTTTTACGATTTTCCAGGGTAAAAAGTTCTTGGTTTAACAACTGTATATAGCTTTTTGAAAGAAAATGTAATCTCTAGACAGGTTTTTTTTTCATACAATACAAATGGAATTGGAAAAACTTCGTATAAACAAATTACCGGCGGAAACTCGTTGTTCTGGAAAGCATTGAAACTAGAAAAAAGCACGGCACACCTCTGTTTAAAAAGGTACCGAAAGTGAAAAGCTAAATAATGCCATGGAGTACTTCATTTAGAATTTTCTCACAATTTTATGTTTCTTTCAACAAGACGTGAAAAATTTAAAATGAAATTTTAAGATTAAAAAGTCAACAATATCCACAATTAGTTTTTTTTTCAAAGAAAACAAACAAATTGTGGTTAGACATTGCAATAAACTATCCATTATTTCCTTTATAAGTACATACTCGTACGTACGTACGTGCGAGTGTGAAATTTTCAAAATTGAAACTGATCTTAATTTAAATCATCTTTTTTTTAAATCCCACCTACCTAAAGAAGTAGCTGTTTATAATGTACTTTAGCAGACATTGTTCTTTATTTGAAATGTCCGGATTAGAGCAATTCATATTTTGTTCTTAGCAAATCAAGTTGAATCTCGTGATTTTTCACGTGTAACTTAATAGTTACTAATAAAAAAATAATGTTTTTGTAAATATCATCAACTAATTTTAGGTTCATTTTGAACGTTAATCAGGACTCAATAGAAACCTAATAATTACATAACAGAATTATAATCAAACGATTTATGAAAAAAGGTAGAATATCAAGTTTGACGGGGGTAGGTTGGAGAGAGGGAGTGGAATAAGGCTAACAAGTCTAATATTAGTCTACGCGATAAGTTCAACTGGTTATTTAGAACATTAATTTGATACATATTTGAAGATTTTAAAATTTCTAATGTTTGTCAATTATTTAAGAATATACCTATACTATTTATATGGATTACATCTATACAAGAAGATGATTGATGTCAATTAAGTGTCACCCATTTCAAATGTTTTTTCACACCAATCACGAGTTCATGGGCAACAATTTTTAAAAAATTGTTTCTCCACGAGGGCAGGGAGAGGAGATGGACCGCCATACAACTCTGTCTTAACACACACTACTTGCTTCATTCACATCTAAACATCGTCTCATACATACTCTTCCGTTATTTTGACTCTTCACATGGCCTGATTCAAGTATTTGATTCACTTGATTGTGCCATGTCTTCCTCTGGCGTCCCGACTTCTTCTTCCATTGTTAAAAAGACAATACCTATAAATGTACAAAAAAATGCAAAAGTTATGTTAAATTTACTAGATAGAGAATCCTGAAATCCTGAGAAACCTGAAAAGCCTGAGCAGCTAGGACACAATGCAATAATGGAATAAAAAAAGGGTTTTTTTATTTTTAGGTTAGCATTTATTAAATTTATAAATTCTTTGTAAATCGGACACGATGTGATATTTAAAAAAAAATTACCAAAAAATTATAAAATTTTTCTTACGTAACTGCTTGGAATAGAATTATGGGGAGGGGGCGGTAAGAGCCGAATTGAATTTCATGAACTCTATAAAATTCAATTAATGCTATTTGGATTGCCCTTTGACTTCAGTTTGATACGTTGCCGTAATATTCAACTACAATTATCAACAAGTTTGATGTGTTTTTAATGTTTTAAGGTATTTGATAAATTGAATAAAGTACGGCCGGGAAACATAAAATAAAAACGAAATGGCCAACCTATAAAAACTTCCAATTAACTTTACGAGCCGTTCAATTTATGTGAAAACGTGCCACCGGCCAGTTCGCCAGTTTGCCAGATTAGCAGGTCTTTCCAGGTTTCGGTCCCAGGTTCCGAGTTCCGGACTCCAGGTAACTTAATGCTGACGACAAATCATATTTATTACCTTTCAAATTAAAAAAAAGGAAACCTATAAAAGAACATTAAGGTCTAACTCAATGAAAATTTCCCGGTGTTTTATGACCGACCACGTTTCCTTTACATGGAAAATTCTTCGTACTGTGAAAAAGCTACACAAATCCACGATAAACCAATTTAAAAAAAAATCAACGAAGTATGAAACAGGAGAAGACACAGAACAAAAAAGTCGCACCTGAGATTCGAATTCGGAACCTCTACTCTATCCAGAAGTAACATCTCTATGTATAGAGCTACCGCAAACCTTTTTATTTATCTCATATTTCATTGATTTTTTTTCCAATTCTTTTTGATAGGCAGCCATCTCTCTAATGGTATTCTGTTTTATATTTCATGAAAATTATTGATATATTTTAATAATTAACATCTAAATAAAAATCATAGAGCTTTGAAGGTAATTATAATTAAAAAAATAAAGATTTTATGTTATCTATGGGTTGTTGCTTTGCTACTTCAAAAAAAATTGTAAACAATAAACGGAATGTCGGGTTTTTGCTGAAAAAAATTGATACTAAATACCGCAATTATTGAAATACTTAACTATCGTCACATTTGACAAAGTTCTAATTCATCGATTAGCGCCATTTTTTAGTTTTAAATTTGAAAGGTCCCCGGTAAACCCTAATTATCGGCCTGTTTCAGCTTTTTAAACAATTGAAATTAAACAACTGACAAGAATAACAACATTACTTTTATATTTTTCAACCAAAAACGATTTCTTAAAAAGCTGAATTGGGTCTAGAATCGACGTTTGACGGGGACCATTAAATTGTAAAAAAAATATCAAAATGGCGCTAATTGTTGAATTTTGATTATGTCAAATGTGAGGTTTAAAATACACCAACGAATTACGCAACATAAAGAAAGTGAGTACGTACGTGCGCCTTTCTTACAACTAAGACTCAAAATATAATAAAAATTTGTACCTTTATAAATTCTGCTTAAACTAAAAAATTTCATGTTTCAAAGTGAAGTTTCAAGATAACATGTTTGTAAGTCGTAAAGTGATTTGAAATTTCTATAACCAACGTAAAACAAGTTTTCTGTAAAAATTACACAAAGCGAAATAGATTCCAATGATCCAGTGTAGTATTTTCAGCAAACTTATACAATTATGATCATGACTCGCCTGACTAAACGATATTTAGAAGCTCGCTATTTTTATATCAAAATTGTGTTTTGGCAATAAAAAAGCGAAATTTTCAATGTGATTTCCTCGATCAGCCTCCATTACATTTTTTGTTCACAATAAAATAATAAAAAAAAACTTCCAAACTAATTCATGTCTCAAACTACCAAAACAATATTCCATACATTCGTGATAAATAATTCAGTATGTAATATCAGAACATTCTGTCAGATAGTTAGGGCGAACGTTCCAACCGAGTGCGACTTCCATTTCTGTCAGCCTGGTACGAGAATTTTCCCGTAATCGAGTCCGACAACTCTGTGAGTCGGAAAAGTTGCTAGTGAAAATGTGCCACCGAGTAAAAGAGTCAAAATATTTTCAGAGAGTAAATTTTTGGTCCTTTTATTTATGTATATCTTTTTGTGCGTGGGTAGGTAATGAGAGAAGCATTGTTGTGTAACATTTTCCCGTAGGCTAACGTTCCACCCAGCAAACGATACCCTCTCAACTTCATGTGCTCCTGATCCATTTGACCCGAGACGAGAAACTCGCACCACTTTATCCTTGAAACAGAGTTTCTTTTGGAGGTAGGAATTTCAGTTTATCCGCTTGCTTTATTATGATTCTGTCTAGAAAACTCGTATTTCTTTATTAAAAAAAAAGCACCTCGACGTTCTCAAGAATTTACATTTTTTGAATATTTTTTTCATAGCACCCCTTGCGTTCTATTATATTAAATACACATGGTTTTATTTAAAATTAGAAATATTTTTTTTGAGACCAAATTTAGAGAATGCTTTTTTAAAACAATTTTTGGCACTCTCTCAATTCTTGTATTTCTGATGGTAGATAACATTCATTACCATTGACAACGCAAGTTGTGCTCAATGTCAAATTAACTTTAAATAATTTCCTTTGTACATATGTACGAGTGTGAACTTTTCAAAAATTGAACTGATAGATGTGTTCAGAAAATTATCAAATATAAAAAAAATATTCATTTAAATCCCTACCTTCCAAATAAAGCACCAACTTGTAGTGTATTTTAGCAGACATTATTTTATATTTTGAATAAGTGGATTGAAACAGCACCGTTTTAACCGGTTACACCTAGATTTAAAATAAATAAAAATATTTCACTAAAAAGTAGTATCTGTCTAAGACGAAAAAAACTCGCGATCGATGAGCTCTGGCCTTATGAAACATACACATCTTTGTGTATATACATTTTCTAGATCAATATTACTATTTCAGGTTCACAATGTTATTTATATGAAGAACTATGGAGCTTTCAAATTAAGTTGAATTAATTTTTATATTATTATTACTATTTAGTTCTGCTAGTTTTAGTTTTTGTTTTTAGTGACAGTTGTTTCGGCGTTTAAGGCCATTATCAAACTGTAATATCAATTTGAATTCAATAGAATTATATTAAAAAAATATGATGAAGTTCTACAAAGTAAACACAAAAAGTATAAATAAATTTCAAATTAACCATTTTACCGATAACAATGAAAGACATTATAATAACGTTAACTAACTAACTAACGAACCATCACGCCGTTTCCCCGCAAGGGTAGGCAGCGAGGACGGACCGCCATATTACTCTGTCTTGGCACATGCTTCTTGCTTCGTTCACATTCATACATCGTCTTATACATCCTCTTCTGTTATTCTGACTCTTCACATGACCCGACTCAAGTATTTGATTTACTTGATCGTGCCATGTCTTCCTCGGGCGTTCTCGACTTTTTCTTCCATTCACTTTCGCATAGTATATTCTTTTCAGACTCCTTTCTTCGTTCATTCGCTCTACATGCACAAACCATCTAAGCGTTCTTTTTATAGATCCTATTCATTACACTTACATCAGCCTTACATTCTTTCCGGATATTCACATTTTTAATACGGTCATTCGTGGTTTTACCGCACATACGTCTCAGGGATCTCATTTCCTCAGCATCCAGTGTACTTTCATTTTTCCTTTGCCAGTTCTATAATAACGTTAATTTCGTTTTTACGTAATTTGTTTAAAAACTAAAAATAATTAGAAAAGGAAGAAATCGGTTAGTCCCTTTAGAATTTTATTATAATAACATAATACATCAATATAGTATATAATATTTGAACATATTTTTAAAAGGAGGACTAAAAATTTATATTTTTAAATTGGATGTTTCCCAACAATACTCGCTTATTTAACAAGTAATGAATTATTTTATCATTACACGCATTGTGTCATCGTAGAAACCATGTAATCACCCATACCGATAACTTATTATTTCGGTCAAACAAAAATCGAATAACGTGCGAGGAATATTCCCCGTCTAGACTGTATCCTGATTCTGTAAATGTAAACAATTCATCGATTGATCCGAGCTGGCCCATGCAGGCCGGGCTTAAATTAGACCTGCGCCAGCCACAACTGAATTACACCTACAGCCAATTTTATACGGGCGGAAAAACCGCGAACAGGAAACGAAGGTTCAATTTATTCTTCATAACCATCAGAGTAACTGTTACGTTGGGCGGTATTTATAGCGGAAGTAATAACCTTGTTGGCAATTCCATGAACGATACATTCCGAGCTTTCACCCATGAAAGGACATGTTCTCCTGGTAGATAATAATATGTCCATGTTGTTTATTGTAGAGCAGTGGTTGTTAACATTCTCGAAGCTACCAAACACATTTGATTGAAAAAAAAGGAAACGATAAAATAAAATATCTCGTCGCCGGAAAGGCAAAAGATCTGAAGCGCCATTTTGGGAAGTTTACACCAAAGTACTTTAATTTTTTTTTACACTATTTTTTTCTAGACTTTAGTGTCTGGTTGGATTTAAAAAAAAGAAATTAACTAAGATAGTTCAATGCTCTATTTTAGTTACCTGAAGCGACAAAAGCCAAAAAGTTCCAAACTTGTGTCGCTTGAGTAAAGCGTTCTCCCAAATGGAAAATATATACAAAAATAGTATATAACCCGTAGGTTAACAACAACATGTACTAGTCTGAAGATGGCCGTCATAGGCTGAAACCGGTCCAGTCATAAAATAAAAGTGGAATAAAGTTATATATTTGTTTTATTAAATCATTAAATCAGGAAAATATATATTAGATGGCTGAAGGGCCACAAAAGTCTTCCAAATCAAACGAGAGTCAGAACATTCGATGTAGAAAATAAAACTGATCAAAACTGCATATTCAATTCATTTTTGACCAAAGTGTCGCTTGTACCACGTTCCAGAGATTTAGATACTTTTAGTATCACCCTGGTGAGAAACCTCCACTCAGAATCTAAACGTTGTTTGACATGGTTAAAGCCGAGATCAGTAACTTAATCTGATTAGCCATGTAGTTTTCACCTTTTCCCCCTGTACGATTATTTCAGCCTTAAAACACACTCCAAATTGAAGATACCATAGCTCTGCTAAGTGACTTTTGTGCGATAATCTCATAAAAAAAACATAGGCTGAACTCTAAAATAACAAGATGACATAATTCTTGAGAATTACCTTTTTGGAGAAGTATCTATTGGCAAGGTAACATACTAAGTGACGGCCTCCGTAGTCGAGTGATAAGACGCACCACTACGAATCCAGAGGTCGCAGGTTCAAATCCCTGCGTGCGCAAATCAATGTTGGTAAAAAACATTCGCGGAAGAACATTGTTTCGAGGGACGCCGATGTAGAGCCTTGTATTGAAACATTACCTGTATCATAGCGATGTATTTTGAGACAGTGTATTTATCCCTTGTGCTTATTGAAGACAAGGATTTCGGCAGAAGATTATTTGTTCTGTGGAAGTATTATCTCGGTCGCTCATAAATATTTATTAATTTATGAGCATTGATTTAGACTCGAACATATATATGATTTTCTAGAAAGGGGTTTTTCATCCATTCGACGACTCAAAGACACATTATTATATTCCCTAATCCCTCCTCGAAATAATTTTACATAAATGAATAGTGATAGCAAGTACAAAGGCATTAAACGACGATACGAAGGCGAGAATAACATTGTTAACAATCATTTTTGCAGTAAATGGATTGCGAGAAAGTTTTTTTTGTTATTATCAAAGAAATTATTTGAAATATTTTATTGGTGTGGAACGTGGTGTCCTTGATATAAGTGACGAGGTCGGAAAATCAAGTTAGGCCAATGAAAGCGTAATAATAAGATTAAAAAATGATTTAGGTGTTTTAAACATGTAGAGCATATGAAAGAAGTCGGGAATGTCTCAAGAAGAGATGATGCTAGGGTGACGCCAAGATTTGTATCAACAGAAAAGCGTTTATGATACGATGCGTGAATGTGAATGGAGCAAGGGGTGTGTGTCAATACAGAGCTGTAAGGCGTTTTATTATCTCTGCCTACCCATGTGGAGAAACGGTTGGTTGAGTTCATTTATGGACTGGGGGAAAACGAAATGAAATAATTAGTTTGTTGGTGTAAGATGTGTGATGAATTTACATATTTTTTATTTATTTAATCATCTTATGTTGGATCACATCATTTGTGTGTTTTAATATATAATTACATATATATTTAAATATATAACGACGCCTGTTCAAAAAAAAAAGTGAATTTTGAATTTTCGCGGGCTGTGTACATTCGATTATCGTTTTTTTTTGTTACGTTGGTACACATATGTTTATCATATGTTAGCATTATCACCCATTTTGGATTCGTGGCTTGTTTTTGACAACTGGAAAGGTTAGTCACGTTTTTGTGTATTCTTCGATTTTTTACTTTTTAAAAAAAATGGATCAAATAATATGTATTAAATTTCTGTTCAAAATAGAATAAAGTGCTCCAACGCACTTAAAATGTTGACTGTGGCATTTCGTCTCAAAAAAGTGTTTATAAGTGGTACAAGCGCTTTACAGAAGGCCGAGATGTTAATGATGATGAGCGTCCTGGATTTGTGGAAAAACAAATCATGGATTTTATTCTTTGATCCATTTTTTTTCAAAAGTAAAAAATCGAAGAACACACAAAAACGTGACTAACCTTTCCAGTTGTCAAAAACAAACCACTAATCTAAAATGGCTGATAATGCTAACATATGATAAACATATGTGTACCAACATAAAAAAAAAACGATAATCGAATGAACACAGCCCGCGAAAATTCAAAATTCACCTTTTCTTTTGAACAGGCCATGTATATGCTTACACACGTTTTTCTTTAACATTTTATGTATCAAAAAAAATAATCGATTACAAAATTGAGCATACAATATTCTAAGATTTATGATTATATGTGGCAAAATAAATTCTCAATATGATTTGAAATTGAAGAATATTGTTTATTGCAGTAATTTCTGTTGGAAATTTATTGCATAGTTGTATATATAGTTGTGTAGTTTTCTCGGTCCATAAAAGATTTCTGAATGCTTGATTTTTTCCTTGTTGGCAACATAATTAGTTTTGTATTTCTTATCCTGTGTATCTCATAATTGTAATTTATTTTTCGTCGGAATTCCTTAGACTTCATTCCTATATTAATTTAATGTATAAAACATAAACATTAAAATATATAGTTTGCTTTCCCGTCATAAAATTTTGCCCTTTGAAGATATCTCTAATCCGTGGGTATTTTTAAGTGTTATTTTCATTGATTTATTTTGCAGTATTTGAATTCTTGGCATTATTGTTTTAATTTGATTCTTTGTTGAACAGTAATTTTATTAGCAAATTAATGGGTTGTCAGATATCAAGTACGTGTAAATACCGCGTTAGTTAACATATGCCTAATAACAACGCAAGCAAATGAAGATATTAATTATATTTTTGGGTCAAACTCAGCTCCATTCTTTTCAGCGTTAATGAAAATAATTTATGAAAGATCAAAAATAAACCACATACGTGTACGTACGTACTTATAACCATCTTAAATATGTACATCCGCGAGTATTATAACATGATTAAAGGTCTCTCTGCAAACAAGTGTTTCCGTGTGTACAAGGCACACTATACACAATACGCATCGAGACTCGCTACTTCTCAACTAACAAACACATCACGCTGCCCGCGTGGCGTGGCGCGGCGTGGTGTTGCGTGGGCGTGTTGGTGTGGCCGGACCCACGTCACTGTCGGGATAACACATGTAACCAGAACGGCCATAATTTACAACAAAGAAACAGTTGAATTCCGCCCCCGGCCTGAAATCTAACCGCCGCACACACTCCCCCCACCGTAGGCACGGCTCGACAGGGATTTCACAAGAAACAAGGCTCCGCAAACACAAAAAGAAGCACTCAATCCAAAATTTACTTGGCACTTAGTACACGAACACATACGATTTTTCTTCTCGCAACATCTGTACAATAATTAGGGTTTACAAAAAAAGGTTTTTTGATATTGTTGATAGGAAGTGGGCTGGGAGACGATACATTTCAGAATAAACAAAAAATAACGAATTGTATTCGATAAAATAATAATAATATTTCCATATTATTTATAGCGCCGTTTTTGTGAAAAATAACCTCAAGGATGCTGTACAAATCTTAATTTCTAGGCTCCATCTTATTACTAACCAGTGGCGGCCCGAGTTTTTTAGTGTACCAGAGTGCTAAGATTGAAAAATACGACATTGTGACTGTTGTAGTAAAAATTTATTTTTTTTGTTTAAGATTTACAGGATTTTTCAGTTTTGGTGGTGCAGTGCACGGATTTCTGAAAAAATTTCATCCAACATCAGTAATGACGTTTTTTCAGTCTTACCACTCTAGCACACTAAAAAGTCACGAGCCGCCACTGTTGGTAACTACATATATAATATAGGACATATTTATATTTCGTACAGAGATAATATACAGAAGCATACTTACCTGGCAAGTCACTTCAGAAAAACATAACTATTTTAGTTATTTCTCGTTTGGAGAAAAACATAGTTTTTCACTCACCTAAAAATGGCAGCATTCGAATACTACAATTCTTCAAATAAAATCAACAATCTTCAACGTAAATGTGAAACAGACAAAAGTAATAACGGTCGCGACCGAGACTCCAAATCGGAACCTCTGCTCTATCCGGGAGTAACGTTTTTCTTTCTAGTTCCTGGCTTTTTCTGTTTCATATTTACATTGAAGATTGTTGATGTCATTTCAATAATAAATATCAAAGGCATAAAGCTTTAAACTTAATACTAATTAAACAAAACTTTACAGTTCATTTATTGTATTTCAGTTTTACATACAAATTCAAATATGGCCTAATGACATATTAAAAACTATAAGTAATAATAACGACTCGGTGCTTTTTGGAAATGATGAATGTGTGATTGCCTAATTAATAATAATTATCCTTAACCTAATATTCAGTCTTTTTTGACACGGTATACTCGTTCTACTTGGCTATCGTGGAGAGCATAAACTTTTATGTTCGCGATGGTTATCGCCGTCATCGACAGCATAGATTTTTTTATCTTCCGGCCTGCAGGACTAACTTGCCACTAATCATGCCAGTGGGGAAGGCACTCTCGCTGTTGAATCGAATCCCTTCGGATATCGATATTTTTTGCGTCAGTGAAAATGCCTTTAAATCGCAAGCTTTATTGCTGCTTGCTTTACTACTATATATTATTTATCTTTATTTATCGCTAATTTACCTTTCTCTTGTTTTAGTATTTATGCTTTGTACTCTGTTTTTTGTCCACCTCATATGCATTTTTCTATTTATTTTAAAAACGCCTTGAAATCGTATTTTGTAATGTTATTAAAATTATTAAATTGAATTGAATGAACTAGGATCGAGATAATGTTTTATTTTATTTGTAAAACTATTTTTTCACAGTATTGTTTTATAAAAAAATATATATATATAACCTAAAAAACCGTTGAATTATATCCTGTTATGTCGCATAACAAAACGTAGTGGGCGGAGTCGCCGAAGACGCGGGAGATGGAAAACATGCTTACATACCGAATGGTGGTGCTATATTATGTGAGAACTTGTCTCGTCTCTTTCTCTCTCACGGTTTACGACGAAAAATCCGGAGAAAGATATTTATCGTAAATTTGTATAGGTTAGGTAAAAATATGTACCTCTCTCTCCATATATATTACATTCTTGCTTTGAGATGATAGCCTACCTTCGAAAAGAGTAGGCACCAGATGGATAATCATACAATTTATTAATATATATTTTTGATACCATATTTGAGAAATTCTAGTTTTACCGAAATAAAACTCTGACTTTGTAAGCATTTTTCATTATTTTTCGCTCTTTCTTTTTGCTTTAATAAATGATAAGCGCTTGGCATTCAATTTCAACAATTTCCCCTTCACTGACTATCAATTTTTGATTTGATAACGTTTCAATCTCACGCGAACTGAAACTTTGATGACTTTGTATTGGGCGTGAGCGTAAGACATAACCATTTACATATTTTTCAAAGAAAAGTTCTTCTGAATTAAGGTTTTTAATTTATAATTACATAATTATTTAATATTAATAATACTAAGTTTACATCAATTTATTTATTTTGTAAAATTAACAGTAAATCAACATTCATTAGTACATATTTAATAATAATAAATCATGCCAATTACAAATTTTCCTCTGATGATGACAAATATTATAAATAAAGTGTGACAATGTATATACAGTTATAATTTAGTAACTTAATTTTGGTGGGGAGAGAGGAAGGTGGAAGGGAACATGGGAATGGAATAAAGGAAGAAGAACGGGAGCAGATGGGAGGTTAGTTTTAATAATCTAGTTTGGGTGCAGTCGAGTCCTAGAATTTTGTTTTATATTATGTATAGTTGAGTTAAAGATGTCGATGTGATGAGAGTTAATGTTGAATGAATTTGTAGACCTGTAAATGAAAGGGTTTTGTTTTGAGTTGGTGTTACAACGAGGGAGATGAAAAGTACTTGGCTGTCAGCTGTTGCGATTAGGAACTTGGAATAAAAGGAGTTCCAGGAGATTAGGGCTATCGATTAAATTGCTTACAATTTTGAATAACAAAACTGAATCCGCTACATTTCTTCGGCAAGTTAATGTTTGTAAGTTGAAAAAGTGTGCAGAGTCCTCATTGCTAATGTGAGATCGAAAATAGCGGAAGTTCAAGTATCTCAAAAATCTGTTTTGAACGGTTTTGATTCAATGAATACAGAATCAACATGTTTTGTGAATAATGTTCACTTCATCAAATACTGTATTTATTATACATTTCTTCCTGGTGAACATTATTCACGAAACATCTTGATTCTGAATTAAATAAAGCAATGTTAACTAAGTTGTTTGTACTGATTCAACAATACCAATTTTTTAACCTAATATCACTTTTTTGTATTCAGACTGGACTGGTTTCACCCCATAACAGGTATTTTTAGACTGGTACAAATTGAAGTGAATCTATGGTATATATATTATTAATTCTGGAGGTTATAATAAGTTGTTTGTCTTTAATTAAATTAACTATTTAAAGTTAATGTTCCTTTGAATTTCACAAACGATTCACATTCACACAATTAGTTGACGGTTAGCACGGGGGACTTCACTTAAGGTAAGAACCTTTTGTTTGCTTTTTAATTGCGGACAGCTTTCAGGATTAGTATCATTTTGTCGAGTTACTTAATCCATGCTTTAGTTCTGTGTCCCAGCTATGCGCATTGTACGACAAGGGTCTGTTAGATTAACAAATTTAAGTGTGTTTTAAAATGGAGAGGGTCAAAGAGGGGATGAAGTCATTGAAATGAGACAAAATCTACAAAGATTCAAAAGGAAATATACAGTGAATATTACACAAGAGTCCCAACTGCTCCCAGCCGTCTGGAGCCAGTGGGACTATAACATCCCTCGTGACGAGGGGAAGGAGATGAGGAAGAAAAAGGTTTGGAAGTGTCTGGATGTTCAGATTCGGTCTCCAAACACGGCTAAAGCCGTTACAAGCAATGTTTCGATTCTGAATGATGGTCTTTCACCAGGGCGTGTCTGCCACACTAGAAACTATTGTTAGGGTGGACATTTTATTTACATAAATAATAAAAAAGGATTGGACCGGTGACAGTTTCCTGTGGTATGTCAAATATGTGGTTTTGGGTTCAGTTAGAGTATTCAAAAATATATATTTTGACATATTGATACCTTTCTTAAAGATAACTCTGGAACCATGCTAGTACTTTTCCGTCTATTCCAATTTATATTAGTTTTTCTGCTGAGATTGGTATGTGATATTTTACCAGCACACATCCGAGGTCGGAATGGAGTTACAATACTGAGGTAGTAATATAAGAGGGATAGGAATATCCCATCCTAAAGATATTTCATTCAACATGAGATGGCAGTTAAATTAATAGGTTTAATAGAATATCGGGAATGTGATCTATACAGGTCATTTAAAATGATATTTTAACGGATGGATCGTCAAATATTCGATTGTGATTTTCAATATGCAGCAGATATAATTTGAAATCGACACATTACAATTTAAAATGTATGAAAATAGAAATAGTTACATTGGATTGGTATAAATTGGGATAACCTTTTGTGAATTCAGCGGACAGGAGCAGAGGAGTGAAGAGAGGGGGGGAGGGGCGGATGTAGAGATAGACTGTCGCACAGTTTGCGGTCACAAACGAAATCAGCTTTGACCAAACGAATCCAATTTTAAAACTAAAGGAAATTTCTATTCCTACCCATGTAGGTACTATGTAGCGTGTAGAATTATTCAATCCAAAATACAGACAACTAATAAAACTTTTAAACAGACAAAAACACAAACAACCTTAAAACTCTAATTTAAAGTGTCTACCTTGTCTCTAGACTACCTTTATTTTTACAGTGAATACCGCACAAGAGCTCCAATTGCTCCCGACCGTCTAGAGCCGCTTAGACTATGGCATCTCTAATTGGCGTATGTTGCAAGGTTGAAGGTAGTGGGGAGGAAAAAGAGATGAAGAAGAGAAAGGTTGGGAAGAACTCGACTATTCATATCTGATCACCAAACGCGGCTTAAGCCATTTTAAGCAACGTTTTGATTGTAAATGGTGGTCTTTCACCAGGCTGATACTAAGAATACCCACTACTCTGGAATGCCTCAAGTTAGTGGTACTTTATACTGCCTGAAGCAAGTGGGAAGAGATGTTAATGATGAAGTGGAAGGTTGAAATGAACCAGGCTATTCATACCTGGTTACAAAATGTGTCTATCTGGAACCGTTTCGATTCAGTTTTTGATTCCGATGGTATTTTCTTACTTGTGCGACATTGGTATATTTTTCTCCGATATAAAATTAAAATATAAAATGCGACTCTCTGGGTCGAAAGTTTAGGATCTTACCGCTCTGCTACGAAGGTCGCCAAATTAAGTCAACAATTCCTAGCCTGAAAAACATGAAAAATCTGTGAACCTTGTCCGAGGCACAAATGAATGTAGAGTGCTATTTCTATACGAGTACAAAATTTAAAAAAATCTGCGAGGCAGATATTATACAAGTGTACACGATATATTATAACAGGGTATACCGAATGGTAGATACTCCAAGTATTGCCCTGGTAAAAGACTACCATTCAGAATCGAAACGCTGCGCTGCTTGAAATGGCGTAAGCCGTGTTTGGTGACCAGATCTGAATAGCCAGGTACTTTCACACCTTTTTTCACTCCCCACTACCTTTAGCCTCAAAATAAATCCCAATTGGTGATGCCATAGTTATAATTGCTTCAGATGGGTGGGAGCAGTTGGGACTCTTGTGCGCTATTGACTACAAAAAAGGGAAATAAAGTTAATTTAAAAAACAAAATAAATACATTTTATTTAATTAATATGAGTCATAACACAGTTAATTCATGTAAAATAATATACGAGATAGTGTATTTACGGCACGCTTCGCAGTGGTAGATACTCTTAGTATCGCCCTGATGAAAGACTATCATTCAGAATCGAAACGTTGCTTGAAACAGATTTAACCGCGTTTGTTAACCAGATCTGAATAGCCAGGTACATCCCAACCTTCCTCTTTCATCACCTCCCCTTCTTTACTACCTTCAGCCTCACAACATACCCCAATTTAGGGATATGCCATAGTCTCAGTGGCTCTAGACGGTTGGAAGCAGTTGATACTCTAGTGCGGTATTAGAATGTCCCGCTGTTGTTTAAAGGTGTTTAAGAATGATTGGGTTACTTATATTGTGTGTATTTTTGGTCTCTCTTTGTGTGTCTTCTTTTGTTTGTATTATTTATCACTGATTGAGTTTTTGTTAATTTCATATTTGATGTATCCTTTCTATTTGTAATTTATTTAACAGTGATTGTACACTAACTGGGCTTTTATAACTGGATATTTTCACATGAGTGAGAACATCTGTTAAAATCCAGTATAAATAAATAAATTATAAAAATAATAATAATCAAAATATATATTCGACCGGTTCGTAGCTGAGTGGACAAATGCGTCGGGTTCCCGTCCGGGCGTCGTTGATTTAATTCTTTTGCTTGCTAAGTCCTCCATAATTGCACAAACAACAACTTTCGCTTATCACGATGGCAGTAGAAGTTTTTCAAATATTGTCAGGTTATTCTTAACCCGGGAATGTTTGACTTTCTTTAAAAAAATGTATGTTTTTATCAATATAGTTATCAACAGGTTTCTACTGATACAGACTTCGTATTGGCAACCTCCAATCTAATCAGTTGGCTAAAATCAAAGCCGTCATATCACATGCGTATCACAAAAAATCCATCAGAACTTGTGTACAAATGTATCCGTGGAGAAACTTGATTACTTTATCCGTCGAAACGACATGCCGGGAACGTCCTCTGAAAGCCTTTGATGGAAACGTATTTGTGAAACAGGATTGAGAATTAGAGTTTCCCGATAATATTTGCCATCGATTTGTGAATCTGCCGCACAAAGTAGGCAAATCCTCCGACCGCACTTCAAATAAACACGATTTGCCGATCCAGTGTTGCTCCGCGGGAGATTCGGAATGATGTCGATTCGCAGGGAAACAAGCCGCAAATTTACATATTATTACATTCGATAGTAATACAAGCATTATTTTTGAGATGGTGGATCGGATGAAAGCACAACTTTATTATTCAACGTGAAAAAGGGTATTAAATAAGTCTATGAAATATTTATACGTTCATAGCGGGGGTCGTCGACCTCTGCTAAAAATAATATTTAATTGTGAGTACCTACCCAAGTATCTATGAGAATTGTCCGTGCTGTCATATTAAAGTGGTAGATACTCTCAGTATCGCTCTGGTGAAATACCACCAAACAAAACCAACACGCTGGTTGAAATGGCTTTAGCCATGTTTAGTGACCAGATTTGAATAACTAGGTTCTTCCCAACCTTCATTCCCCATCTCATTTTCTTATATTCTAAGGATATTTGTTATCGAACATTGGGTGTACCTGCAGTTGCAGTTGCCGGTGACTGGCGAGGAACCGGTTCCTTTTAACCGTAACAGGAATGTCGACCATCCCTATTATATTCCAATTGGGGATGCCATAGTCACACTTGCTCTCGACAGTTAGGACTCTTGTGCGGTATTCACATTAAGAAAAATAAAATTTGGGAAATTTGAAATTTGAACTTAAAAATATCTAAATATTATCATCTAACCTATCTTACATTACTTGTCAACAGTTGGTCGAACTAACGAGCTGTCACCTCATAAGTAATGTTTTATTTATTGAATGTTAATTATCGAAAAAATGTTATTAACATTAACACAATGAAATAGAAAAACGAAAAAAAAAACAAATATATATTACAGGTGTATGAACACTGGGATATGAACACTGATCTCCCGCTTGCGGTGCGACGGTGTTTACCAATATTCTATGCCACCCGTCGTTGACTTCGTGACTATTTTTCTATTACAATTTTCTTTTATTTAAGTCATTGATCAAAACATTTTCCGATAGAGACCACTTCATACCTCACAAAATGTATAAATAGTGCAAATAAATAGAAAGTTTTCGAATTTTCAATAGACATCTGCGGTTTTGCACCCTTTTTGCCGAACAGCGTCAGATTTTCACTAGAGTAAAATTTATTTAATTCGCAAATTGTAAACCAATACTTTTCCGACTCACTCACACATTCTCAAAAGAAACGGGTATTCGCTGCCTATGTATATACAAGTATATTTAAGCTAAGATACTTGTTCTTTCTAAGTGTAGATGAGTTTAATATCCGTTTTCAAACACACCATTGCCACTGTATCATACAGGATGCAGAAGAACGTGCCAGATAGACTTTAACCAGCAATTCTTAAGCGCATTTGAAGTAAAACATGAAGTCATCATTTTTGGTGTCCGTTAACATTTTTTTAAATTGAAAAATTATTTATAAAATTATATTATCATTTTTAATTGATAAATAATTCACCAGAGACAAGATGACATCTTCACTGAAAATCACTGTTTAAAGTCTATGGCATACGTACTGTTACACCATGCTGTAATATTCACAAAGGGCTTAATGAGTGTTGGTGTATTCGTGCCCACACTCCTAGTCTAGAAGAGTATTCACACTCCGATACCTCGGAGGATTAAATAAATTGAATTTAAATTACATTTCGTTCGTGTCGCCAGTTCGATGTCAGCGGCGGAGCTGACTGTAATTGGTTGGCGCTCAAAAATACACCGAATCCTCTTAACGTGATTGAACGTAAAGCGTACCCTCGCGCAGCCTGACGTCATAGCACGTTACCGCGCTAGCACGTTAGCCGGCTCTGCGGTCGCGTAGACAACTCCAATGCGGGAAAGCTCCGAAGGCAGTGTTTTCAGAATAAAACCTAAATTTCTCATTTTTATATGGCAATTACTAATTGAACTTATGAGTTTTAATAGTGAATACCGCATTAGAGTCCCAACCTCAGAGGAAGAATATATATGTAGAGAGAGCTTCATATTTTTAACCAACTTATATAAACTTACGATAAATTACTTTCTCCGGAATTTTACGTCGTAAACCGTGAGAGAGAAAGAGATAAGACAAGTTCTTACATAATATAGCACCACCATTCAGTATGTACGCATGTTTTCCGTCTCCGTCCACTACGTTTTGTTATGCGACATAACAGGAGATAACTCAATGGTTTTTCAGGTTATATCCTATATTTTTGTTTGTAACAATACTGTGAAAAAGTGGTTATCCAAACAAATAAAAATACATTATGTCGACACGAGCTATGATGAATGGATGTATAAGTACCCTAGCCCTAGTCATAGTCACGCCCGAGTCAGGCAAAAATCATCAAAACTGACTACAGCCGAAGGAGATAAGGAAGAGGAAGGTTGGGAAGTACCTGGCTGTTCAGATTTGGTCACCCCGTGAAAGACCAACATTCAGAATCAAAACATTGCTTCTATTAAGCTCTGAATAGGTATTTTTCAATTTTCCACCCATCTTCTTCCTCTGTCCACTACTTTCTACCTCACAACATATCCCAATTGGGGATGCCACAGTCTCACTGGCTCTAGACGAGTTGGGAGCAGTTGGGACTTTTGCGGTATTCACTATAAAATTATATTAAAAAAACACGGCAAAAGCCATTTTAAGCCATGTTTCGATTCTAAATAATAATAATTACAGTGAACTTATATAGCGCAGTTTTGTGATATTTCACCTCAAGTGCGCTTTATACTAAATTAATTATGCTAATAAGACTAAAGAACAAGGAGAAAATAATATGTATACAAATTAAAACTATCTAAAATCATAATCGTTATCATGAATCATAAGAGAAAAATGTTCGGATATGGGTACAACAGTGCATGTGTTCATCAACAGATTAAAAAAACAATTTACCAGAAGCTGAGGGTATAAAAATTCAGATGAAACGTATGAATTTATATTGACATTTTTGTCAAATCAAAGAAAAGGAAATTAGATTAAGGACAGTTAATATGTTCAACTTAAAACATTAATATTCAAATATTATAAGTAAATAGCGGTATTTCACCAGGCATTTTCATTAAATATGTCAAACCACAAAGTGATTACTGTTTACGACAATATAGATATATAATTATTGTTTGGAGAATGTTTAAGAAAGGGTTAGATCCTAGTATTTAATGCGAAAGCATTCGGACTGACGGGAAATATATATTTTTTGTACCATCTCATATACAAGCGTTGTTAAAATTGATAAATTATATGACTTAAAGGTATTCCGTAATGGTCCACAATCTAAAAAAAACGTGAATCCTAGTCAGGAAAAAACAATACTATTTATTTCAATAAAATCCTTGATTACTTTGGAATTAAAGTCTGATTCACGACTGATTCTTCCAGCGTAATTCCAGCATTCATCTTGCGTAAAGGGCATTCATAAAAGTTAAGCATTTAAGATTTAACGATTGACTTTCACATTTTCCCAAACTCCTTAGGCGAACTGTCATAAAATGTTATTTTTTAGTGCTTACCTGGAACTTGAAAATGGCCTTCTACTTCCTTTCACAAACCGGCCCTTTAATTCCCTACCGTCCCCCTTTCCGACATTTGGGGGGTCGTAAAGTTGTTTTTTTCAATTACGGAGGTAGGTACCTAAACAAAAACACCGACACCGGAAGTTCTCACCTTTTCGGAAGCGTTCAACGCCCTCCATCAAGAGTAGCAGTTTGCGAGGAAAGCTTTGTGGATGTTTACGTTTAGTCGCGGCGGAGATTGCAGCCAACCCTATAACCTTACCTTACAACCTACAACTCTCCCTAACTGGGTTAATGTACCAACTATTCTCGGCTGTGCAGCTAACCGCGAGTTTGATGTATAATAAAGGCGAATATGCGCTAAAATGTATTAAATTTATATCTGGGAGCGCAGAAACAGTTTTAGTATGGGAGGGGGGCGGACTTAGTTTTAACAACATTATTTATTAACATTGTAGAAGCCATCGCGCAACGTTTGTTTCTACGTAATATTATGCAGCGCTGGTGTAGTTAGCTTGCTACCTAAAGTTGGTTTTAAAAATGGTAAGATCACATAATTTTACGATAAAGAAAGTTTTATAAAGTGTTAAAATAATGACGTTGTATAAATGAAAGTTTTCATGCATATATTTAATACTTGGAAACCCGTGAAAAATAATTAACGTAGAGTTTTTAGTATGAAACATGTACGGGTATTGAATAATTAACATAGGGTTTTGAATATGAAACATGTATGGGTATTGAATAATTAACATAGGGTTTTTAGTATAAAACATGTACGGGTATTGAATAAACATAGAGGTTTAAGTATGTAACATGTACGGGTATTGAATAATTAACATAGGGTTTTTAGTATAAAACATGTGCGGGTATTGAATAATCAACGAAAGGTTTTTAGTATAAAACATGTACGGGTATAGAATAATCAACATAAAGTTTTTAGTATAAAACATGTACGGGTATTGAACAAACATAGAGGTTTAAGTATGTAACATATACGGGTATTGAATAATTAACATAGGGTTTTTAGTATAAAACATATGCGGAATTGAATAATCAACGAAAGGTTTTTAGTATAAAACATGTACGGTTATAGAATAATCAACATAAGGTTTTTAGTATAAAACATGTACGGGTATTGAATAATCAACATAAGGTTTTTAGTATAAAACATGTACGGGTATTGAATCATCAACAGAGGGTTTTTAGTATAAAACATATGCGGGTATTGCATAATTAATATGGGGTTTTTAGTATAAAACATCTGCGGGTATTGAATAATTAACATAGGGTTTTTAGACAAGGAACCAAAAAATATTTACATGTCAATCGGATGTAGTTATGAAAAAAACTTCCGCCCCAAAAAGATGAAACCGAGAAAAGGCAATTAAAAATATGACTATACAAAAGCATTAATATCCGTAATCGGCATTTGTAAAGTGAATATCAGTTTTTTCTTTATGGAAATTATTATAAATACGTAATTTATAATCTATCAATGTATTTCCCACGTTACCTACATTTAAATGTAAAATATCTACAGTGTGCGTTGGTATTTTTCTAACCAAAAACTCCATTGCATTTAGAACTTGGATGTTTTCAGCAGATATAAATCTAGTATTTGTCTATGGGAAAACATGTAAAACTCGATTTGGGAAAATTGTGGATTGTACGCTTTCTGCACTGTGCCCGAGAAAAAATGAAGAAGGTTAAGACCACCCTGAATTGACGAGATAAACAAGTCTTCATCCAACTCCAAACGCTTTAGCTGTTGATTATTCAATTCAATAGCATTTTTTAATTCCTTTTAAATCACATTTTGCAAATGAACAATAATTAGAGCGTTTTTTTTAAGATATCGCATTAATAAATAATTAAGAATGTATAACATAGTACATAGTGATACAAAAAGAGCGATTAAAATTAGTGGTACAAAACAAGTAGACGTAATTATAAAATAAAAACTATGTATAAATAATAAGTAGGTATTACAAAAGCAGAAACAAAGCTTGTTGCTTAATTCGGAAGGCAGTTTATGTTAACGATGCTGTAGATGACAATCAGAGACGTTTAAATGAATGCTCTCCATGATAACTGACTTTTCGAACCATCCACGAATCAATCTAAGGAAATGCGTAAAAATGTACACATCCTTTTTGACCCATAGATGATTTACTCCGAGCATACCCAAGAGAAAGTCAGTAGGATAGAGCAACAAGTGGTCATGCTCGCGCAGGGTAATTTTTAGCGCACTTTGTCAAAACCTAAATTTTAGAAAATCTTCTATTCTACGTCTAATAAAATAGAGCTATAAGTAACTGTAATGAAAAGGTATCTTCACTATTTTCCACGTGGACCTCCCCATGAGTATTATAAACAAAATCATCACTTTTATACAAAACGTCTTACTGTTAACCACTCATTTTTGGCAAATCTGTGAAAAATACTCAATATTAACTAACTAAATAACCATCAAGCCGTTTACCGCAGGGGTAGGCAGATAGGACGGACTGCCATACAACTTTGTCTTGGCACACGCTCCTTGTTTCGTTCACAATCATACATCGTCTCATACTCTTCCGTTATTCTAACTCTATTCACGTGGCCCGATTCAAGTATTTGTTTCATTTGATCGTACCATGTTTTCCTCGAGCGTCCCCGACATCTTCATCCATTCACTTTCGCATCATTAATTATTTTCACACTATTTTCTTCGTTCATTCGTTCTACATGCCCAAACCAAAGTGTCCCTTTCTTGATCCTATTCATTACGCTTACATCAGCCTTGAATTCTTTCCAGATATCCATATTCTTAACACGGTCATACATGGTTTTACCGCATATACGTCCCAGGGATCTCATTTTCACAGTATTCAGTCTACTGTCATCCTTCCTTTGCTAGTTCCGTGCCTCACTCCCATACATTGGGATTGGTATAAGCACTCCACTGTGGACTGCTAGCTTCGCTTCTTTTGAAAATTATATGTTAAAAGTGTAAATGTTTTATTATTTATAATTTTAAAACTGTTAATTCGTGGTGGAACTCCATTTTAATGATTTTAATAATTTCAATTTTTACGTTATTCCACTATTTTTTTAATTTAAAGGCCGACCGGTTTCGCTCCTTACAATGGGCACCTTCAGACTGGTACACTTTTAAGTAAGTCTATGGGTTATGTACCATACTAGAAGGTAATAAAACTACCCGAATGTATTTTTGAAGGTCATCTTAAAGTCGCTTTCTGTCAGCCATGAAAAAAAACATAATGTTAGCCCTCATCCCGGAAAATTGTACTAGTCTGAAGATGCCTGTTATAAGGCAAAACCGGTTGGTCTTTAATTAAAAAAATAGTGGAATAAAGTTAAAAAATTGGTATTAATAAAATCATGTAAAACTCGTAGAGTAATACTATGATTCGCGTAGTGTTAAAACAAAAATCTTGGCAATTTACCGCCTGGAGCTGACTGTTCTAATTGCGCCTGCACAGGACCGGCCCTGCGAGTAGTAACCATGCTTCCTTAGGTAAAGAAATCTCAGAATCTTCAACATGAAGCATATTATATTATTATATATTATTAGCAGGTATGTAGGCTTCCGATTTCCTACTACTTTTAAAACATTTCAATTTCTCTTCCTGCCATATAATCCGTGAAGGCAATAGAACGAATGTGTCGGCATCACGCGATACAGCCATATAAACCATCGCATGTCCGGGCAGACGGCGCGGGGCGCTGGGCCCAGGGTGGGTCTTTACGTTCACAATGTGGAGGTTCTAGTGTGCGCTGCAGAAGGTTCTGTGACTCGACTGTCACCAACCTGCTGCCTGCGAGCGCTGCTTCTAGCAGACGTGTTTATTTTTAAAACTTTGTCAGGGTTATTAGAAGCCTATGTACTTCAGAATCCGATCAAATAGTTTAATGGAACAAAACACGTTCTACAAAAGTCTTCTTTCCACTGTCCCACCTATTGACAGCTTCCATTGTTGAGTGGTAAGACGCCAGACTACGAATCTCAAGGTCGCGGGTTCAAACCTGGCTTCGCCAATAACTTTTATTTAATTAATATTTGTTATAACACATTTAATTCAAATAAAATAATAACAAAAAGTATATTTGCGAAACCAGAGTGGTATATACTCACTAGATGGTCACCAAACACCGCTAGAAGCAATTTTAAGCAACGTTTCGATTCTGAATGGTGGTCTTTCACCAGGTCGATACATGGAGTATCTACCACTCTGGAACGTGCCGTAAATAAACTTTACATTATTTTGTATGAATTAAATGTGTTATGACAGATATTAATAGAATAAAAGTTATTGGCGCACGCCGGGTTTGAACCCGCGACCTTTGGATTCGTAGTCGAGCGTCTTACCACTCGACCATGGAAGTAATCTGTTCCTTAACCGGTTCCTTAAGTGGTGGCTGCCCTCGACTGATGAAAAAGTATCGAAAGAGTGGAATGAAAGCCTCATCTCAAACTTTTTCAGAATCAACGCTTACAAATTCATTTATCAATATTTCTGAAAATCGGAGAAAAGACATGTAAAAAGGTTTTGCACCCTTTCCACAGTTACAGTTCAGGGAACAGGAAGTCCTACTGTCGCTACTCGTGAATAAGCCTCGCTGGAAGGTATAGTGTGTGCTTGTATAGGGTGTGCATGTAAAATGTATGCATATATAGTGTGGTGTATAGGTTCCAACTTATTCCACTGACATGCAACAAACCAATGCGAAGGAACGTCGATTCAATATAAATGCGATATATTCTGGCTGTCATACGATGGAACTGTCTATGGTGATATGAGCATAGTGCAATGCAGCTGCTCGAGTGGAATCAACCTTTTGAAAATAAGTGTCTTTGCAAACACAACCTTATTGTAAGTTAAAACCAACTGATTTCAAAACGATCATGTCTCTTTTAGGGCAGATGAAGACGTTTTAGTAAATAAATAATGTACTCATAAAAAAGGAATTAGGTTAAAGATTCAGAAAAGTAATTAATATGAAACACGTGGCTTTGTCGCGAATTGTGAAGAGATAGTTAAATATTTCTATTTTCGTAGAAAGCAACTATTTCGTGGTTCGACATATTTAAAGAAATTAAAATATAACTTTGTATCAGACCACGAATATTATTTTTTTTTTTATGACCGACCGGTTTCTAAACTTATAAAATTTATCATTATTCTTTAATCACCTTCTCAGTTGACATTTTGTCACTTTCGATTCGTAATATCTATCTCTTTCTCTCTGTTATAATTTAAATATTATTCTATTATTTTCTCATTGTTTTGTTATTTTATTTTTTAATCTCCCTCTGTATAACCGCAAACTTTGTATTTTTTAAATTATTTTAATTTTGTACACTGACGATGCTTAGGCTAAGCGAAACCGGTCAGTCATAACAATTAAAATTATATTCGTGGTTCTACGCAAAGTTGTTTTTTCATTATTTACATATATTTAAGATTCACCACGGCTTATTATTGAAGGTATTATTAATTACCTCGAGTTCTTCGAAATAAAAAAAAAAGAATTATGTTTAATTTTTCATTAAGAGAGTAAAATAAATATATATCTCTGTAATCATCGTAATCAAGTTTTATTTATAAAGACTTTTGCGTGTTAGCTTTACGTTATTACGCTATTAACAAATCCTTATATTCAAACCTTTTGCATTTTATAATTTTAACCTTATAACAGAGTGGTAGATACTCTAAGAATCGTCCTGGTGAAAGACCACCAATCAGAATCTAAAGTTGCTTGAAATGGCTCTTAGCCGTGTTTGGTGACCAGATCTGAATAGCCAGGTACTTCTTAACCTTTCCCTTCTTCATCTCATTCCCCTATCCACTACTTTCAGCCTCACAACGTACCCCAATTGGGGATGCCATAGTCTCACTGGCTCCAGACGGTTGGGAGCAGTTGGGACTCTTGCGCGGAATTCACTATAAGAAAATAATGATGTTTTTAATTACAAACAAGTCAACTGTCTTCAATATTATTCCCCTTTCTCTACTTTAAAAAAATATTGTTCACACTTATTCTTTATTGTTATTTTAATCTAGCTTCTAGATTATTTTTTTTTTAAATATTCAGATGTACGAACGCACTGCTTTACTCATATATAAACACGTTTTCATGATTTACGATGGCGGTAATGATTTTAGATAGTTTTAATTTGCATACGTTATGTATTTTTTCGTTGTTATATTAATTAGGTTAGGTAATATAGTGCAAAGTGCACTTGAGGTGAATTATCACAAAACTTCGCTATATAAATTCACTTTTATTATTATTATCATACGAGTCTATGAGACAATAGCGAAATCTAATTTCCTTAATGGTCAAATCAATATTTACTATTTTCACCTCTCCAGAAGAAATTTATTTACATATTAAAAAAACCTTTCTAAAGTATTATCCATAAAAGTAACCGCAAATTGAACTAGTTGAGGCTCTCTTGGGTGAGCCTACTTTATTACAACTTATTACTTTCGGCCAGAGCCGGTGAAAGAAAAAATGAGACAAAAAGCCTAGCAGAAGTTTAGTGATATGTCGTCGATCTAAGGTGAGTACTCTATGACCTGGAAGTCTGAATTCCTCCAGTAAGATGACTCGAGAGATATAAATATATTTTTTCCTATTTCAGTCATAAGTTTGTTTTTAACTTATAGCATATTTACGAGCGTTTCCAAAAGGCACAGTTGTTTTCACGGAATTGTGAGTTAATTTTTTGCAACATATTAGTATTAAAATCAAAATGATTGAGTTCAGCTTTTGATTAATATCATAAGCTGTCGCGTTTGGTAAGGCCATGTAAAATTAATTTATTTGTATCAATCGACCGGTTAGAAGCTGAGTAAACAAACGCGTCAGAGTTCCACTCGGTCGTCATGGGTTCAGTTCCTCTGCTAACTAAGTACTCCGCTTAGAGTATATAGAGTGGTATATATCCAAGGCAGTGTAGTCAGTTTTTGATGATTTTTACCGGACTCAGCGGACCTGAACGTGGCTAAGACTAAGGTTAGGGTATTTATACATCCATTTATTGATATAATATATCGACATAATGTTTTTGTTTATTCGTATAAACCACTTTTTCACAGTATTGTTATCAACAAATATATAGCAAATAACCTAAAAAACTGTTTGGTTGTGTCAAGTTTAGTGGCATAATAAAAAATGTGGGCGGAGTCCCGCGGTAACCCAGGAGCCCAAGATCATTGTGACAGTACATATAGAAGCGGTGTATTATATTTGTTGTCTCTTTCTCTCTCATGGCGTACGACGTAAAAATCCGGAGAAAGTGATTTATCGCAAGTTTGTATAGGTTGGGTTAAAAATAATTAACTGTCTCTCCATACATTGTTACTCCAAGGTCCTCCATCACTGCACAAGCAACATTTTCCGCTTATTATGATGGCAGTAAGACTTTTTCAAATATTGTCAGCTTATTCCGTAACCCGGAAATGTTTGTCTTTCAAAAAAAAAAACTAATCCCTTGCATAATTTTTAAAGGTGTCGATAAAACCGTTGTTTTCTTTGTTTATTATTATAAAAGATGCTTAAAGTACATGCATCGTGCAGGAGCTACAGTTATTTAACCACTGAAACAAAAACGGCAATTTTTGAAAGAAAAAACACCAACAACTAACTTATTGATGGCCTCCGTGGTCGGGTAGTTAGACGCTCGACTGCAACTCCAAAGGTCGCGGGTTGACACTCAGTGTGTGCAAATAAATTTTATTTAATCAATATGTGTCATAACATACTTAATTAATATGAAATAATATATACCATATAAGCGACGCGCTCCAGAGTGGTAGATACTGTAAGTATCGCCCTGGTGAAATACACCATTCAGAATGGAAACGTCGCTTGAAATGGCTTTAATCTCGTGTTTGGTGACCGTACCTGAATAGCCAGGGCACTTCTTAACCTTCATCTTTCCCATCTCACTTCCCTCCCTACTACCTTCAGCCTCACAAGATACCCCGATTGGGGATGTCATAGTCTGACTGGCTCCAGTTGGTCGTGTTGGGAACAGTTGGAAGCAGCTTGTGCGGTATAAATTTTTAAAACATTTAGGTGTAAACATAAAGAATCCCAATCCAGTACAGTCATAGTAATGTATAAAAAAACTGAGTAGTTTGATTGTGGACAAATACAAACTTCAGAACGCATCGTAGAAGAATGTCCCTTCATCAGTTTCCCAGAGGCACGTTTGTGCTGAATCAAGTGACTCGCAATGCCATCAGTAGGCTGAACAAATTATGAAAGCTTTAGATAAATGCGATAAAATGATTCACGACTTTGAATTGGTTCATTTCTTTCTCAAAGCACAGATGAAGTTTTTTTTAATGTCATTATAACTTCTTTTATTTGTTGTAGCTAGCGTTGTGACCGCTCTGAAAGAACTACTTCTTTTGGCAGCAGTTCCTACTTTCTTTATTGTTCATTGAGCAAATACTTCAATAGAAGTTGGTAGTTCATTTTAGCGTGTGATCTAAAGGAACGTGTTTTTTTTTGGGAGTTTTTTTCGTTTTTACTTTATCTCTACCGACTAGTACTTTTGTTTTGGCGAGGAACTGGTTCCAGTGCTTTTCACTTTCAAATCTCTTCTGACTAGTATGTGTTTTTTTTGGCGAGGAACCAGTTCCAGCACTTTTCGAAAAAACATCAAGGAACAAAAAGAACTGAACAAATAACCGGATAAATTCAAATATCTTTTTTGCGAGATCGACTTCAATTGAAGTGTTCACTGCGAAGGGTTCATTTTAAAGAACTAGCATATCGTGAAGCATTCACAAAACATTGAAGCTTTACCCAACGCTAGTTGTAGCATTTATTTACAAATTTCCTAGCCAGGGCATAGTTTTGTATTCACGCGTTGTCGCCCGCTTGGAGGGCGAGTCTTATTGACGATTATAGCCGGGAATCTAAAACAAAAGCCCTTATCGGCTGAGCAGATTGCCAATAACAGGAAGGTTCCTTCTCTGTGAGGGCAGGGCCTCTAAATACCACCCATGTTCTCTACAGCAGGGCTGTCCAACTTAGTATTATAAAAAAGTATACGAGGGACGCATCCCGGATAATAAACACAATACTTATATATAATTAATCAATCATCACTCTACTAATTATGGGTATCATTCTTCACTTTCCAGAATGACGAAACTTGTTAACTCAAGCCATGGTCTTGAAATTTTTGGTATCAGTCTTAATGATTTTTGTCATTCTTTACGATTCTACCAAAACTTAGACTTGACCTTGGCTTTGGTTTGAATGTTCTTTCTTATGTATATTATTTCCTCTTCTGTCATTGCTTCATTTACCGTTATGTGCAAGTATGTTCTGTTCTTTCTCTGTAGCTCATTTTCCCATTTCGTGTTTTGTATTTTTTTGTAATCGGATTTTAGTCTGTTAGTTTGTTATTAATAAATAAATATGTTAAAATAATTGGAGAGTCCTACTGTTATTTCGGCTAAGAAAGCACTTTCACACATATTAAAATATGCTTTAATAAGCGTCAGGACTTTGGATTGCTTATTTCGTTTTTTTTAAGAGCTCTGCCGAAGTTACTAAACGCGCCCTTACAGGACGAAAAGGGATACTGTTCAAGGAAATTGCTTTGGTTTGCTTTAGTCACTATACATTTAGGGAACTCCATTTAAAATGAGGAGATGCTACAATATTTTGTAATTTATTATGCAAAAGTATCACATTTTTGGAATAGGTTACTTATGTGCCCAATACGAAAAAAATCTATATTTATAACTTATTTTAGACCTCCTGTGAGCCACTACGCTCCAAGAACACGTACATTTGATTGTTTATATCCGTGTCGATCAATGTATTTTAAAAAATAAACAACAGCAGTAATTGTAAAAATATTTTTCTGTCAATATCAATAATAATGTAAGTTTAAGAGTTATTATTTATAAAATCTGTATATTATTGTGCTTTCTTATACTAGCATTAATTAATTTCTTCGTTTTACAGGTTAAAATTTTTTTAGTCCCGATCATGGACACAACTTCATTTCAACAAACATCAGAATAATTGATTCGTCAATGATTTTTTTATGTTAACTCCACACAGGAGGCCTTGAGAGAAATAATTTTCCTAAGAGCCTATGTCATCTTTGGGGATGCTGCGTGAAGGATATTTTTGGGGAAAGGAAGGAGTGAGCCTGGGTCTTGAAGAGGCCCATGTTGAAGGAGAGAGGAAACACAGAGGCCGGTAAACAGTTCCACAGCCGAGCTGTTGAACATAAGAACGAGTCGTAAAAGCGACCCGTTCTCATGTATTGAATGTCAACTATGTACAAATGTTGGGCGCGCGTTTGCCAAGTTTCCTGACTATGCGCCGGTGCGGAAAGGAATGAAACATCCACTCATTCGATTAAAATTGCTTTTTTGTTTTCACACATGATAGTCCCACAAAAGAATTACGAATTGAGCCGCGTTTTGAACAGCCCTGCTCCACTGCGTAAACGGGATGATGTTTAGTTTGTTTTGTATACAACAAGATGTCACCAGGATATGAAAGATAACACTAAGGGTTCACAGAAAATGCTTACGCACTGTGTCTAGGTGTACACGATATGTTGGTGGGTGAAGAGGGAGTAGGGTAGTCCCACACCCCTTAGCCTTTTAGGTTATTTTCCAATCTTTATCCTCCCCGTACCATTAGTCTTATCTTAGCATCCAAAGTTCTCAACTTATACGAGCCTCCAATGATCTTGTAGGTAGGCTGGATAGAATGGATTGGATAGAGCCTTTAGGATTAAAAAACATGTAAGATTTTATGCACTGTACGATACCAATATCGTTATACTTAGATACTGTAAAGATATGTTATTCCGTAAATAGATCGCTAACTTCTACATACGAGTATATGATACTTTGTAAAATGGTAACTCTGCGATGAAACGCAGCACTGCATTTTGAGTACATCAATCGTGTATAAATATAATTACAATATGCCACCAGGTTTCGAGACAATTTTGCCATCTTCAGATCAAAAAAATAAACACTCGTAGATTAAAATTAAATTAATTCATAATGTTTCATTATTAGTTTTTTTTTTTATTCCGGAAACCTCTATTCCCAGTTTACCAACTCTCACTTGTTCTCGAATTTTGATTTTAATTTTGTCTGGAGTTTCATTTTTTTTTAGAGTTGATCCTAAAACTGTAAAGTTGTTTAGATGATAATTTGGATGGTCATTTATTACGCTTGCGTAGGTTCTTTTTGCAGGACAGCTCAGGTCATTTATTTTTTTTTCAAGCTTGTCTATTAATTTGGACTGAAGCGTAATTATTTGCAACTGAAAGTTTTGTTTTTCATTCTCCCAGCTTTTTTCTAGAAGTTTAATGTTTTGCACGTATGTCTTCTTCTTCATTACCTTGGTATGTTCTATAAAATCTGCTTTTCTAGTTTTCTAGTTAAATTTACCCAACCTTCGGCTTGATAGAAAATCCAATTATTACAAAGGAATTTTCTCGTTCAATATACATTTGGTTGTAAAAACCAAATCGACACGCGCTCCGGGCACCGAAGAAGGCGCTACGGCCACAACGTAAACTGTAATTAAATAACCTAGCACCGCCAGTTCGACATTGTTACAACTTTATAATTTATATATTTAAAAGGGTAATCCCAACCCTTATCAGGCGTGATGAGATATCGAACGGCAAGGGTTGTGGGCGGTCACTAGGGGCTAAAGCCTACAGCAGGGTGGGGGGGGGAGGTAGAGGGAGGGTTAAGGATAGTTAAAGCTATGAGTGCTATCATTTGTTGGTGGAATAGCGACTGGCACTTTTTGTACTTGTTAATTATTTTCATGTTGACCTTTATTTCATGACTTGTTTTAGTGTGGGAGTCCAGAGTTGGGTAATCGAGATGTTATAACGAGGCGGACGGATAAAGAAAAACTTTATGTTTTTGAAAATTGTCATAAATTAACGTTGATAAGTGGACTAAATAACAATAATCGCAAAAATGTTATGAAAAAAAAAACTCTTAAATGTGCTCTAATTTTTTTTAAAGGAACCCTTTAGAACCTATTTCTAACCCTGCTTTCTTCATCAACCTTAGTTACTTTCTGATTTTAATGATTACAATCTCAGAGCAATAATATGCCAGGAGGGAGCGCTAGTGCAGTCGGTATTGATGATTTTTGCCTGACTGGGGCGTGGCTAGGACTACGAGTAGGGTATTTATACATCCATTCATAGCAGTCGACGTGTGTTTTTGTTTATTTGTGTAACCACTTTTTCCCAGTATTGTTATAAAACAAAAATGTAGGATATAACCTAAAAAACCGTTGAAATATGTCCTGTTATGTCGCTTAACAAAACTTAGTGGGCGGAGTCGCCGGAGAAGCTGGAGACGGAAAACATGCATACATACTGAATGGTGGTGCTATATTATGTGGGAACTTGTCTTGTCTCTTTCTCTCTCATGGTTTATTCTCGGTAAAAACCCGGAGAAGATAATTTATCGTAAATTTGTATAGGTTGGGTAAAAATTTGTAGCTCACTCTCCATATATATTCTTGCTCTGAGGGACTTACTATTAATAATCACAAAAACATAATGAATAAAAAACTGTTAACTGTGATCTAGTTATTTTTTTACAGAACCATTTAGAAGCGCTTTCTTACCCTGTTTCCTTCGTCAACCTAAGTTACTTTCTGATTTTAATGGCTATAATTAAACATAACCATTCTGAAGATGTCAGTGGAAATAAACCGTCTTTAAATAACGTTTGGAAAATGTTTGCGTTACGAAGGAAACATGGATATAAATTGCCTTTAAAAGTCTTAAAAATGAAAACCTACATTCATCAATAATATTATATAGGTTCTGTCACAACTCTCAAATTAATATTCTGTAGCGTAAATTCGTAACAAATTTCCGTACTTAATTTTATTTTTAAATATTTTCTTCTCAATGAATATCATTTGGTAATTCGTTAAATATCTTTATAGCTCCGTTCATCAATGACTTAAAACTTTTTGATGTTTTTCTGTAAGGTAGTCTTATTTGATCCGAATTCCTCGTCTCATGTTTGTGCCCGTGCTGGTACTTTTTTAAATTTCTACGTTACTTCTGGTTATTTCTGGCCATTAATTATTTTGCAGATTAAAAAATAAAGTGTTGAAGGTAATAATTTCTTTAAATCGTAAGACATTTAATCATTTCTCCATTCCCTTGACTTTCTTACTTTTATTTTTTTTTTCAATATAATCGCCATGAATATATTTTTAAATTTTTATAGTGAATACCGCACAAGAGTTCCAATTGCTCCCAACCGTCTACAGCCGGTGAGACTATGACATCCCCAATTGGGGTATATTGTGAGGCTGAAAGTAGTAGAAAAGGGAAGGAGATGGGTAAGAAGAAGGTTGGGAAGTACCGGGTTATTCAGATCTGGTCACCTAACACGGTTAAAGCCATTTCAAGCGACGTTTTCATTCTGAATGGTGTCTTTCACCAGGGCGATACTTAGAGCATCTACCACTCTGAAATGCGTCGCTAATATAGCATATATTAATTAAATATGTTACGACACATATTAATTAAATAAAATTAATTTGCACAAACTGAGTTTCAACCCGCGACCTTTGGAGTTGCAGTCGAGTCGAACGTGCCGCAAATAAACATTTTATTATTTTATATAAATTAAATGTGATAAGAAACATATTCTATATATATAAAGTTATTGGCGCACGCCGGGTTTGAACCCGCGACCTTGGTTAAGGATAAAATACTATTACATTTATTGGTGTGTACTTTGATTGATTGCATTGTATAAATGCTTACTGAATACTGTTTTTATGAATATTATTTATCTTCGCAAAAGTAATATTTTGTTGGCAATTAAAAAAGTCAGTTCGGAGACCAGTATTACTCCCAAATATTTCATTTTAAATACCTATTTCAAAAATTCACAGTCTACCACTATTTTTGTTTTCATTGGTATCATCTATTATCCAATGTTTTTGGTTTGTATTTGGTTTAATTAATATTTATTTTTAGTTTTTTCTTCTTCAGCCAGATTGATAAATTATTCATTCATAATTTTATCCTAAAATGTATATCAACGTATTGTCTGCAAACAGTCTTTATTTAAGAAAAAATAATTTATTTAACCATATCGTTAATGAAAATTATAAAAAAGAATAGGTCTAATGTCAGACCCCTGCGGTACTCTCAAGGAAATATACATTGGTTCGGAGACTATCTCACCCACTTTTGAGGTTTGGTGTATTTTATTCAAATATTCGGTAAATTAATTATCTTTTAATAATATCGAAGAAAAAACACAAAGTGAATTTACTTGGGCTTGTGATGAATAGAAAACGATTTCTCTGAATACTGACTTTCTTTAAATGAAGTATTTTTTGTACATCTTTTAAAAAAAGCAACTCATCTCTTTAAAGTGTACATACCAGTACAAAAAGGTTCCACTTAAACTTGTTAATAAATCGTTAGTGCCATCCCTAAAACATAAGATAAGCTATTTGAGGGGACTCACGTAATGCATAGTTGAATGGTTAGCGGAGAGTTGTGCCGCTCACGGTACGGTCTAGCCAGCCGCCCTCACCTGCCGCCCTCGCATGCCCGCCCAGCCCAGCCTACTGCCACCACTCTCTCTTCCACACATCGATAATTCATACCCTCCATACCCAGCGTAGAGCGGGGTCTTTCTGTGGTACTTTAGGATCTATCCCATCTAGTCTGAAACCTGCAAAACCACCCCAACTTGGCAGGAACCAACAGCAACTATCTAGTTTTTTTGGATCCTTAATATCTCACTTGCCTCTGAAATCTATATCAGATAAAGAAACTTATTCAATGTTGTCATCGATATGCTTAGAGAAGGAAAAAAAAGATTTAATTTCCGCACCATATTGTGTGTGTTCAGAAAACAAAGTTACAACGCGAACATTATGGCACAATCTACCATTAAATGGGACTATGCTGAACTCGTAGCTCGACTAAAATATGAATATTGGATTTGAACTTTCATCGGGTGGCATCCTCCAACAGGGAAAATAAACGAAGGTCGTCGCACACAATAAGATACGCTCATGACAAGAGACAAATAATAATAATATTTAGATAATTTACATTACGCTGTTTTTGTGAAAAATCACCTCAAGGGCGCTATACAAATCTTATTACTAACTACATATAATCTATGGCACATTATTATTTACTTATATTATGTACAGAAGCATACTGACCTGGAAGGTCGCTTCAGATAAACACTATTCTTTTAGTTACTTACAGTTTGGAGAGAAATCGCAGTTTTGCACTCAGAGGGCATGATATTGATAAAATTATTGTTGGTATTTATTGAAAATATTTATGTTTTTTTGTGGTTGAATTTTAGGGCATGAGAGCGACTTCATAATAAGCTTCTTGAATGTGTAGAACCGTACAGGGATTCGATTCAAATTAACATCTCTAAAGGTGATTCTTAGCTCAATAAGAGACCAATTACTGTCAAAAGCTTCCACTGACATTTCCCATAGGTCAGTAGACTACTTGAACTTTATATTTCACCTAGTCAGTTTAGTGTTAATACATTTTGTTCGATACCATAGATAATTATTTTGTTAACAAGGATGTTTACACAAAAAATGAACAAAAAAGTACTTCTAGAAAACCAAGCACCGTAAGATTGGTATTTTGTATAAAATTTAAGGATATGTTAGTCTAAAAAGATAAGTTTTTAATTTGGACCGAAGTTTTATTGGGATCGTTATGCATTTTAGTTTGGGAGGCAGTTTGTTTCAAGCCTTCGTCCCGATACTATGAGGAGGTTCTATCAGCGTCCCGATAGCCGATGATGCTGCGAGATAAAATTAATTGTGAATCAAGTGAATAATAATCAACGATCATTACGCACTTTCACCGTCTTTAAGATACTCGAAGTGTTAGTACTACTGAGACACTTGTTTGCTGTCTTCAACTAGTACGTCTATTTTGCATTCCCCAAACCTGGCACATTTCCTCTAGCAAGGTATCCAAGGTATCGGATGTTAGATTTTAGGTACACGGTGCCATTACAGCTTCCTAATGGGGCCGGGAGCTAACGTCGGAAGGGGAGATCGAGGGGGGAAAAGAATGACTGCAATGGGAATGCAATCACATTCAGAGCCGATGAATGACCAGGAGGGAGGGGCGGGGGGGATGTTTGGTGGAAATAACAATTGAAGTAGTCGAAGTAAAGCAAAATACTAGAAAAAGGCTGATCCACTCATTTTGTAGAATATCAACCAAATATAACTTTTAAAAATTGAAAAAAACCTCAATTTCATATTTCTTGTTTTGTAGAGGTGTAAAAAAAGTACTGTTTTTATCATTAAAACCATTTTTTTTCAATTATTTGTTAATTAGTAATAATATAAATAGTGTATATATTCACACATACAACAAAAACTGATGATTGTATTGGTGTATAAATATATATATACACTTACGAGTATATAGTGATATCCTTGTCAAATATAAAATCTAAATGTATCTGCTAAATAATATTATACATAATGCAAATGTTGACAATTATCCTACAAGAAGTTTTCATGATTTTAGGCTTTCCAAAGCAAAACTTGGGTTAACTCAAAACAGCGTGTTTTACAAAGGTCAAAACTTTTTAATAGCCTTCCAAAAGCCCTAAAAAAACCCTCAAGTCTTGGCACTTTTCGTAGGATTTGTGCTGATTATTAAAAAAAAACCTATGATTTTTAAGATAATAAATTTTAATGTTTTTTTTTTTCTTAGTAGATGTATGAAAAAATAATTTGCATACATCTAAATAAAAACAAAAAAATGTAAATACTGTGAAAAAACCTAATCGAAACAGTGCTTGAAATGGCTTTAGTAACGTTTGGTTTACAGATCTCAATATCCGAGTACTTATCAACCTTCCTCTTCCTTCCATCACCTTTCCCCTCCTCACTAGATTCAACTTTATAACATAACCCAATTGAGGATGCCATAGACCCATTGGCTCCACTCGATTGGGAGCAGTACTCTTGTGCGGTATTGACTACAAAAAATAAAAATAACCTTTTGTCTTCCTAGCGCCCATTCATTTTTACTAGCGAGAAAAGGACAACAAGTGTATGCTTTGCTCGAATTTGAATATTCGAAAAGTTTTAACGTGTGTTCATTTTATCAAATTAAAAAGTGACTTTTCCTTGAATTTTCTTTTATGACGTTCAAAAATAACTTTGGAACGTGCTTTATGCAAGTAATGCATCTGTTTGAGTACTGTGTTCGAGCTGATATGGCAGCGATATCTATAGCTCGTAGAATCATATGAAAAAAGTATATTTATATCTTTTGAATGAAATTAATTTAAATCGCTGAATTTAATATAAAAATGAACAAACGATAAGTTTCATTCCTACTAAAGGTTAAACTAGAATTTATTTGATTAATTTAATAAGTAATATTAATTGAATATAGTTCCAGAAATAAAGATATGCATAATTGAATAAACTACCCACAAAAGCTTTCCCAGAATATACACATAATAAATATTTTTAATTTATCCATGGAATATTTGAACTTTTTATGTTTTTCCCGCACAAGAGTCCCAACTGCCCGGAGCTAGCGAGACTATGGCATCCCTAATTGGGGTGTTTTGTGAGACTCTGAATGGGATGGGGAGGGGATGGAGATGTGAATAGGAAGGTTAGGTGAGTGGCTTGTACAAATTTGAAAATTCTGTGTGTTTTTAATATAATGAAAATTTCGACATTCCAAATAACTAAAATTTTTCACAGCTCGCGACTTCTACAAAAAGAAGTTGTCGTTCATTTTATTAAATCTCGTTTAACCTTTTAAACATGGTTTTCGTAAAGTTTTTTTTTAAACTTTAAAGTATGTAACTAACCTGATTTCAAAGCGCTTTTAAGTGACGTTTAACAAAAAAAAATGTGTCATGAAAATAGTCTGATAATATTATAATTATACATTTTTGTATTATGTATTTAACTAAATATATTATATCTCATTAAAAGTTGAGAGCTCTTTGAGTACCCACCGCGGGCCGTGGGTTGGCAGCGTGGTGCAGGGGTTTGAAGTAGAGGGTCGCAAGCTTTCGGAGCGGGGCTGCTTACATGAATTTTTCATTAAAATACATTGAAGAAAACTCATTGGGTTTTTTCACTCCCCCACTTGGATTTCTACCCACAGGGGAATTGTTTGGGGAAACACGGATGCAAGATACAACAAATTAAAGGTACACAATTTTATGGTCTAAATAATTTAGTTTTTATTGATTCCTTGCAAATAAGATAGATTGGATATTTCAATACGAAATAAGAGTCTTTATGGTAGGAGATTTTTGAAAGTATCCCGAAAATATGGCGAAGAATTTTTTTATTAGTGTTACTGATATATCGTCGCTGGAAAGTCAAAAAGGCTTAAGCGACACTTATGTCAAAAATAAGTTAAATATGCATTTTTGATCAGGTTTTTTTGACATTTGTTTGATTCTGAAGACTTTTTTGGCCCTTCAGCCAAATAAAATAAATTAACCATTTGGCAGAAGGCTTGACTCCAGCGACACAAGTTGGGGACTTTTTTTAAGCCTTTTGTCGTTTCAGGTAAGTCAGTGAGAGCATTGAGTTAACTGGGTCAACTTTTTTTTCAAAATCCAACCAGGTGCTGAAGACTTCTAAATTTGATGTAAAACAAAAAAAAAACTTGCTCTGGTGTAAACATCCCAAAATGGCGCTTCACCCTTTTTGCTGTTCCGGCAACAATGTGTAAAAAAACACATACAGAAATGGTTTCCGGAATAAGAATAAATTAGATTAAAGTTCCGTTTGTAAATCATGTTCTTGCGGGATGTAGCAATTATAATATACTCGTATGCACCTTTAATCAAGCCAGTAATACTTGGCAAATTAACATAGTGTCATGTTTGTGAAATATCATCTCAAGGGGCCTAATGGGCGCTCAAGGGCAACTAGTAAATACTGAAAAAGTCCCAATTGCTCCCAACCGTCTGGAGCAAGTAGGACTACAGCATCTCTAATCGGGGTATGTTGTGAGGCTAAATATAGTGGAAAAAAAAAAAAGATTGGAAAGAGGAAGGTATAGAAACTACTATTCAGATCTGGTCACCAAACACGGCTAAGGCCATTTCAAGCAACGTTTTGATTCTGAAAGGTTGTCATTCATTAGTGTAATACTTAGAGTATCTACCAATCTGGGACTATACAGAATATTATTTTTATACGAATGAAAAGTGAAATAAAACAAATTGATTAAATAAATTTTTTGAACACGCAATTTCTGGATTCGTGGTCGAGGTTTTAACTTCTCGTCCGCGAGGTACGTCAAAAGTGATTCAAGACTATTCAAATAAATTTATGAAATTAGAATTAGTTGTTCTTACGTTTCGTTGTGTTTTTGTAGACTTAATTGCAAAATTATACTAGATGTAAAAAAAGTAAAAATTCCGTACGCTCACTGGCGTGGGATTTAGGTATTTAAAACTTCTTGTTTTTGGTTGCTTTTCAGCTTGTGGCTAGATTTTTTAATGTTTTTGATCAGTGTTCCCCCCAGGAGGCAAGTTTTCCATAACGAATGAGATATGATATTAGGGGAGTGGGGTGATTTTGCTAGCTTGATAAGCTCCTTGTGTTCAGCCTACACCGCACCCCTCCTCCACCCCACCCAGTCACGGCTCTCAGCTACAAAGGAAGCCTCCATTATATTCTGATCAAAGAATTATCCGTTTTAATTATTCCGAATCAAAAATATGCCGTAAGCTTTTGTCAGGTGCTTCTGAATGAGAAATAAATTTAATTTAATTTCGGAAATCTAAGATGGCAGCGCGGCTTCGAAATACATTGTTAGTTTAAATACGATTCAAAGATATACACATACCAAAGATAAAATTATACCTGAATTTCACATGACTCCTTTGTAGGTAGGCTGCGGTACTTGGCACGGTGTGTGAATAGGAAACGGCGGAACCAATTCTGTATGTAAACTTACCTGAAACAAAAAGAGAGGAACGCATTAAAACATGTAATACCTTTTAGTTGGTTTTCAGTGTGCGGTGGTTGAATCGGTGAAAAATCACTGGATGTAACTTTCCAAAAACCAATATTAGTTGCTTTAATCCACTCATTTTAAATATAGAATAACTTCTGCTAAAATAGATTACAGGTAGGTACTTTATTAGGTAGGAAGAGATTTAAAAAATATATTTTTTAAATTAGTCAATTTAAATGATCATTATTTATGAATTTGAAAAATTCACAAAATTTCACATGGACTGTGTTTAGGTGAAATGCGTCTTTACACATTTTTCATTCAAATTTAGGCCTTAGTGATAATATAACGGTTATGCTATTATGTTTGACACCTGCTCATAACTTGATCTTACACTTAAGTAAGGCGATTATTTGAAGTGGCAACATCGATTTGCGACAGTGTAAAATCTGACAGTGGTTCAAACCACTAGGCCTAAATTTACATGCAAACATGTGTAATAACGCATTAATTTGACCTAAACACAGTCGATATGGAAATGTTTCAATTATTATCGAATACATTTATGGTTTTTGTGTTATTTTTGTACAACTACATTATTACAATAATTAAAAAATCAATAAAATAAAAATAAATACATGTGAAATAAAAAAAAAATAACAAATTAATATTACCAGTTTTATTAGTTCACTTATGGCGTTTATAGGGTGGCAGCTTTTTCGACCTTCGTAGCCATTATCATGTTGAGAAATTTCAGATTAAAAACTAACTCTCATTTTACATATGTTATTACATAATGTCGATGATAAAAGTAAAATACTTTATTAGGATTAGCAGCTGTTTCGCCTTTAGATTGCATTTCCAAACAGCGAGAAAGCCACGGGTCGATAATCTACGTTATTTTCGATTTATGAAAAAGCAAGTAATAGTTTTTTTGTCTAAAAGAGATTTTCAAAAATTATGCCGTTTTTCACAAAAAACGCCATTAATTTAGTCCCTTAAAATAATCATAGGAATATTACTATTTTTTTACTTAACGCAAACTCGAAAAGGGATATCAGTTTTGCTAGTTCAGAACCGTGAAAAATCAAATGATATTATGATTGTAGGATTTGTGAAACTGATTGTTTGCACCCTTCTTTTCAGATTAAAAAAAAACCCTTTTATGATGAAAAAGTAAAAAAAAAAATTACTACGTGAGAATTGAACACCGATCAAATGCGCGGAAAAAAACTATGATGACCATTACACCAGAAAATATTGTGCAAAGACGGCATAAATTCATTATATGTACCGGAAATAATTATTGTATGTATTTTTATGTATTTTTGAATTTTAAAATGTTACGTGTGCACACCACAACCGAAATTATATTGTTTTATTAATTATTTTTTTAATAATTAACGATAATTATATTCAAGTCAACCAGAACCACGTATTTTTCAACTATTCGTACGTTTTCTCTTTTTACCGTTTTAATATTTTGATCTATAAGGTACTTACAAAATACCATGAGTTGGAGAGAATATGCTACTCTCCCTAAATCCGCAAAGAATATTTATAAAAAAATACAGAACCTTGCAGAAAACCACCCCGAATGTTTTGGGTACACACATCTCTCCCCCCGTAGCCTGCAGCGAGTATTGCTAAAACTTTCCCGGGGATGAAATAATAACCCTCCTACGTCCTTTTATTATGCCTCTATGGGCCTTGAAAGATGAAAAAAAGTTGAAAGGAATGTGGAAAAAAGGGATTTTTTTAATAAGTTCCATTCTTAACTTCCTCTATTCCATAGGGATGGAAAAATTAAAATTGTGAAACTTGAGAGTTTAATATAAGCGGGATAAAAAAAACACCCAGCCGAATGGGTTTTTTACTGAGCATGTGTAAAACTTTTCCACAAAGTGATACCGACTTGCTTATACTGCCAACATTCAAAGTTTTGAATAAGTTAGGAATCAAATTCGAATAGACCCCAAAAATACTAGTTTGTTGCAAAAATAACGTAAGGTCACTTTGTGTGCAACTTTTTCACTCAAAAATGACGCTAAGCATCACTTTTTGGCTTTCTAATCCAAGCAGTACTACAAATGATTTTTCTGTTAATTCTAGACGGGTAGTTAGGAAAATGTCTAAGGTTTCCAATAAAAAGTGTTGTTAAACTTAAATCCTTCAAATTCCATGAAAAAAAAACTAAAATGTCAGTAAAAGGTGCAGTTTGAAAACCAGATAGGGCATTTTGAACGTTTTACTTAAAATTCCACTATGTATTTCATAAAGAATTTAAAAGAATACTTTTTAAAAATTTATTCACTGGAAACCATAGATATTTTCTTAACCACTTAAATATAATTAAAAGATAAATCGTTCGTAGTGTTGCTAGTATTAGAAAGCCAAAAATGTGTATTTTTAGATGTTGACCCTTAAAGACAAAATTTCTGTTCCGAAAAAAAAAAAATTTCTTCTACTATCTACGTGATGTTTTTGTGTAATGATGGAACACTTAGATGCCAAAGAATTGAACCCGCATAGCCTGGTTGGAAACCTGACGCTTTGAACCACTCGGCTACTAACCGGTCTCTTTAGTTAATCTGAAAATCATTCTCTATCTTTAACAAAAGTAGTAAATTAACAACTGACATTTATTCACCTACAATACGTCTTTATATAAAAGCTGCATTACGTAAGGCGACCAAAAATACTGAAAAAAAGACAGTCGACTATTATCGAATGCCCCCAAGTGTATCATATCACCTTCCTAAAAAAATATATCGCACCAGAATCTCGTTATCTTTTTACGATGAAAATTGTTTCTCTAAATATAATTTTGAGTTGAAATTATTCGAAATTTAAGACGCTCGACCACGAACCCAGAAAAATCAAATTCAAATCCCAGCGTGGGGAAGTACATTTAATTTAATTAATGTGTTATTTCACATTTCGTATTTCATATATATATATATATATATGTATATATATATATATATATATATATATATATATATATATATATATATATATATTATTTGCGGCACGTCTTAGAGTAGTAGATACTCAGTACCACCCTTTTTACGTGAATACCGCACAACTGAATCCCAACTGCTCCCAACCGTCTAGAACCAGGGAGACTATGGCATCCCCAATAGGGGTATGTTGTGAGGCTGAAGGTATTGAGAAGAGGAAGGTTGGGAAGCCCTGGTGAAAAACTGCCACTAATAATCGAAACATTGCTTGAAATGGCTTCTGACGTGTTTGGCGACCAGATCTGAATAGCCATGTACTTCCCAATCTCTCTCTTCCCTATCGCTTTCCCCTCCCCACTATCTTTAGCCTCACAATATACCCCAATTGGTGATGCCATAGTCTTAGTGGCTCCAGACGGTTGGAAGCAGTTGGGCTCTTGTGCGGTAATCACTATATAAATAAAAAAATGCCATCCTCCAAAAAGAAAAAGGGGTGAAGAATATCTTCAAATACCAAATACCTTTAACATAGTTTTGAAGGTTTCACTAATAAATTTTGAATAGCCATAATTTTTACCACATATGAAAATTATCCCCTGAAAATTAACGATGTGTTCCCTTCAAATTGAAATGTAGATGCAAATAAAAAGTTTTGATTTTGATTAATTCATGATATTATATTCGCAAATCCAAGATACAGACTCGTTCATTTGTCTTCTTTACGGACCTACCCCTAATCACGTATTTACGTCTCCAATTATTTTTTCTTTACACACGAACAATTCGATTACTTGCGTCCATTAAATGCAGAGCACCGTATTTTTATAGCGAAACTCTCCACCTTCGCTACGTGGAATAATTACGGAGTGAGCTGACATCTATGGACCGAATGTGCATTAGGAACAAAGCTCCCCAGAAGACATGGACTCGATATTCCGTTGTATTTTTTCGTCAGAAAGGCAAACAAAGCGTTTGTTGAAAAAAATAAAAGCAGGGGGAATTGTTTATTGTACAAATTTAAAACGGGATCTGGATAATATCAGTGTCTGTGCGTGAGTTGTTTTGGATGGCGTATTCAAAGGAAAATATTAAATAGGGGATTTTTTTATAAATAAGTCCAAAATTACTTCAATTAATATTGTTTGAAATAAAATCCTGATTACTCATTTTAAGCCAGGTCTTTATACAGCGATATTAATTGTACATTTTTGAAACCGTAGTAATTGAAAATTTAAAAAAAAAAATGAGTCAGGAATCAACTAATCATTAAGGTAATAGGGGTTATTTTATCCTAAGACATAATTAACCCACCGGCTAGGTTGCATAAATATCAAATCATTTCGTATTTAAAATGAAATTAATACTTCGCTCCATTGTTAGGTTGATCTCCTGGCGAAGTGGAATATGCATTTAACTTTGAGTCGCGAAAAACTGTGTTCGATTTGAGGGCACCAAAAGAATTATATTATTTTTGTAATGATTATAACGGCACTGTTAGGTCTGGGGGTTGTGATATTGCCTAAATAGTTACATTGACCTTAAAACCTTACAAATCTAAACAAAAAAATCGTAGGCATAAAGCTGGATCTGTTGCGATAGAATATTACAAAAAAAAACTTAAAAGTTCAGAATCAATTGAAACTTAATTTTCTTTAAAAAAACTGGACGTAGTTGTGAAGAAAGCATCCAACCCCAAAAAGATGAAACCGAGGAAAAGGCGTTTGAAAATATGACAATATAATAGCATTAATATTCGTAATCGCATTTGTAAGCAATGTTTTTTTCTTCATGAGAATTATTATAAATAGGTAATTTATAATGTATCAATGTATTTATAATAATAATAAAGTTTTATTCCAAAAGGAATGCAGGAGTAGTGCAATGCAATACCTTCTATAATTGATATTAATACATGGTAATAATAATATTAACAAATAAAAATGAACAGAAATTCATGATTTTTAAATAATACAAGTTTAAAAAATATGAATGGAGGATATTAGGCCTTTTTTCTGCCAAACGCCATCAAGAGGGAGTCCATCCTGGCAGCGTTAAGATTGATGCCAATAATTTACTCTTGTTTTTTTTATAAAAACAATATATGTATTTCCTATGTTATCCTGGATTTTAATGTTTTTAACTTCAATTTAAGTAAAATATCTGCAAACTGCGTTAGTAAACAAATTAATTACTAAAAATCTATTGCATTTGGAGCTTGGATGTTTCAGCAGATAGAAACCACGTATTTTTTATAGGAAAACATGTAAAACTCAATTTTGACAAATTATAGGTTGGACGCTTTTTGCATTACTACGTCCAATTAACCCATAATAATCGTAACGTTAAGAAAAGTTGTGCTTTCATGCTTATAACAATGCTTGCCTTATTTTTTTGCATACTATAAGAAAACAATTAAAACTTGCATTATCGTTCTAACTTCCGTAAAAACTAAATTCCATCCCCGTTTTCAGTGCGACAATAAATTCAGTTTGAAACTGCTCTTAATGATAATTCACCACCCAGTCTATTCCACAAAGCTATCTCCAGCGAACAATTTACTTCGATCCCTTTTAAACAAATATATCGCATCCATTTATGCAGAAATTCAAAACAATCTCAAACTCAAATCTGGAGGCTTCAGCCCTTCAACTCCCGGCAGGGCAGGAGGGTGCAGTCCTTACCGAGAGGGTTGCCGCCGAAAACAACGCAAAATACTGAAATATGTTTCCGGAATCCCCCTTGATGGAAAAGTTTTTTCAATAGCGGAAACTAAATTAATTGGGTATTGGAAAAATTGCGTTAGGAAAAATTCGGTCGTTGACACGTGCTCATTAACTTGTTTTACTATCAAGCTTTACTTGTGATTTGGGTGTTGAGATAAATATAATAAAAATGAAGAGCTTTCAGAATAAAATACTATCACAAGAGTTCTAACTCCAAACCGTCTACAAGGCCAGTTGTGAGGCTGTAGGTAATGTAAGGGAAGAATATGAGGAAAGAGGAAGGTTGGAAAGTACCTGGCTATTCATATCTGGTTACCAAAGACGCCTAAAGCAGTTGAGATTATGAATGGTTGTCTTTCACTAGGGCGATTCTTAGAGTATCTACCACTCTGGAACATGCCGGAAAAATACTATATAATATTTTATATTCATTAAATGTGAAATAACATATTTGTAACATAGAATTTATTTGCGCATGCCGGGATTTAAACCTCGACCTTTGGACTCTTATTCGAGCGTGTTAATCACTCGACCACGGAGGCCGCTAAAAACAAAAAGATGATTTTTTTCATACCTCACTATTGATCAATTTAAAATCGTTTGATTTTGTTATGAATTAAATAATATTTCGAGACTCTATACCTCATAATGGTAAAAAGGTTTCTAGCTGAAAATAATTATGTTGACTTAGAAATACCAGATGAAAAAATCTGTGAAAACTTTATATAACAAGTCCTCACCGTTCGAGAGTAGCTCATTGCTTCACATATTGAGAATTCTACTTCATTATTAGGGAGAAATAAAAAAAAATAGGCAGAAAGGCATGAATTAGGACAACTTACAAAGAAAGCTTTCGGGTAGTACGAATTACCTTGCAAGACTATCGGCATATTCTAAGTAATTTAAGAAAGAAAAAAAGTTAGTTTAATGATTAAGAATTTTCATTAAATGGATTAAAAAAATTAAGATATTTGGAGATTTATTATTTTTCAACAAATTTTGAATGAGTGAAAGTTAAATGACTGAATTATCTCATTAAAATAAGCCTGCGGAAATTACAACTATTAAATTCGTTTTACTTAACTTTTTTTAAATCTGATAAAGGCGATTTTTTCATTTATTAACAAAAAAAATTATACATTTTACAAAAACTATTCATAACAATTTTAAAGAAAACAGAAACGTATAAATAATAATGAACGATCAGTGGAAGAAAACAAAATAATTAAATGTCATAATTGACTAAAAAATTACATAGGTTCAATTGATAAATAAATTTAATGCTAATAATGGCCCTTCATAAAAAAAAAATTAATCATACATTTTCAAACAAAGCAACCATTATATGAATAAACATTTAAATATATATTTATATATGTATATATATATATATATTATTTTAAAAAAGCACATACACTTACAAAATGGTCTTATGTTTTATACTCATTAATATTTTAATCGGAATTGGTGATTGAAAAATTCAATTTAAATATTTTCTCCAAAACTAATTTCATATACCTAATCAATATCCAATTTGATCATTTTGAAATAACGACGTATTGTGTTAAAAATATGTTATTTAGCTGTCCTACATAAATTCAACCTTCACAATTTTGTATTAAGGACATTCATTGGATAACTGAAATTAAGTTATTACGGAATAATTTAATAAGATGCTTATCGATAGTAAATTATCGTTAATAGGTTTGTGACCAAGTGGTCCAAAGCGTCAGGTTTTCATCCAGGTGTTGTAGGTTCGATTCTTTGCTCGCTAAGATTTCTATTATTACAGAAACTTTTTTTTTGCTGGTAGCATAAGGAATTCAAACATTGTCAGATTAGTTGTGACCTTTATCTTTTATGAAAAAGAAATAGGTAACAATGTATTTTTAAAACTGTTTATTCCTTGTGGTTTATCGATAGTAAATTATCGTTAATAGGTTTGTGACCAAGTGGTCCAAAGCGTCAGGTTTTCATCCAGGTGTTGTAGGTTCGATTCTTTGCTCGCTAAGATTTCTATTATTACAGAATTTTTTTTTTGCTGGTAGCATAAGGAATTCAAACATTGTCAGATTAGTTGTGACCTTTATCTTTTATGAAAAAAATAGGTAACAATGTATTTTTAAAACTGTTTATTTCTTGTGGTATTTCTGTGTAATTTAATTCATAAAATGATTTTTCTCTGACCAATAATGAGAAGTTCACAGTATGTGGTAGGTTTGATAAAATAATAAGAATATCAACGTTTTAAAAATATATAGTTTGTATAATACCTTCTCGTTTTGGTGACCCGCCCACACAATTTTAAATTTAAAAACAATGTATAAGCCTTAAATTCAAAGCATTTAATCACGACAAAAGATTTTAAAATGTAATACATACACATCGGCGTAAAGTAAATGTAATCTTCTGATATTCATAACTTACATCGCTTGATTTAGGAAAGTGCATCACTTTAGAAAGCATCCTAAATGAAAAAATACAAAGTGTTCATCCACCCCTTCATACGTTTCTACCGTTGCCCCTGCACATAATCCCGGCAACACATGGCGCAAGCAGCAGGCAGGAGGCAGCAGGCAGTAGGCAGTAGGCAGTAAGGCTGGCTAGGCTTTAGGGCTCAACGACGGTTCGCCAGACTTTTTTCGTGATGAGAAAGTAAATTCAACAAATGTAGCCATTTAATGGTTAATTTTTACATGGGAGACGTATGAGTGTTGCTCCAGCGACAAAGCAACGTGATGTATCCCCCACTTTAAAGCTTTATCCATAAAAAGATTATCTTTTAAAGGTTCAAAGCTTTATTTTACCTGAAATGAAAATCTGACTGTAAAACTTTATTAAACCTCTTTAAAAAGTATCATGGTTTTTATCGCAAAGCTTGAATGATTTAAATGTTTTTTTTGCAATAGTTGTGTCTGTCTAGAACTAGTGAATCATATTCCGATTTGGGGAATATTCTGAGGCTCAATGAAGTGGAGAGGGGAATTAAAAGGGAAAAGTGAAGTTTGGCAAGTGCCTATTCTGATGTGATCACTATAGTAATTTCACGCAACGATTATATTTCAAATGATAGTCTCTCATCAAGGTAATACTGATAGTATATGCCACTCTGAAATGAGATGAAAAAATGTAGCAATATAATAATTTCACTATACACATATTAATTAAATATATGAAAAATCCTCTTTGCAGGATTGTGAATCCGCGATTTCGAAGTTTGATATAAAGGCACTATTTAATAAAGAACTGTTGTACGCTTGGGCATAAGGTGGAAAATAAAATTTATTCAAAGAGGAACCCCATTAAAATCTTATTAAGATATTTTAAAAGTATTTTCTGAAATAAATCTACTAAAATATGAACATACCTAATTTCCATCAAAGTTTCATCTTAGAATTCAACTTCCTACCAAAATATAATACCTAATTTATTGTGCATTTCATTACAATATAATAATTAATAATATTCACTAAGCCGTGTGAACCAGCCGTAATATCGAGAGCTTGATAATATTTCCAAATTATTAGAATATTTTTTAAATCCAGTCATCAAGTGACAAAGCATAATGTTTTTGTTATAATATTTTGACGATCATATTTTTAACAAATATGAAACTGTGCTCACATATGGTTCACTTTCACAGGCTTTTGTTTGTGCTCTATTGTTATAAAATACAAACATTACGTTCTTGAATACCTTTGTTTTCAGAGAGGTGATCATTTCGGTAGGTATCGGAAAGAATTTATTTTCATTAGTACTCTAGTTTCGTTCGATATATTCTTCTATCCTAACAGATGAATTCCTACATTTTATAAATGGTAAAAAATGGAAATCTGGTGTTTTTTGTACCGATATTTTAATAGAAAGTGTTTCAAATAACGCAATTAATTTCATCAATTGACATTTAGCGTATGAAAGTGGTCGTTTTCAAGACCTTTTCTTGTTCTCGACAATTCGACTAAAGAATGATTTATTATAATTATTGCAGTTATTATAATTTCCCTGACGAAACTTGGTCTACCATAAGCAAAATCATTTGGCGTTAAAACATTAAAAAAATCGTGTATTATAACAAAGTGATTTTTGTTTAATATAAAGTCAAATCGCAGTTGCTCGTTATAAAAATAAGGGAAGATTTGTTGGCTTTTGTGTTTCTTTCCTCCTACAACGCAAGTCTCTCCTAGATCCAGACTCACTGCTTCCTTTCTTTAAGCAGACCCTCTACACCTCATCCCCTAATATAATACAGGTCCCGATAAAAAGTCAGGGCCTCCTGTGTGGAGTAAATATAATATTACAATGTTTATTTGTTCAAATATACCCATTTTTTAGTTATAATATAAAATGCCTATACCCACAGTGGCGTGCACAGAGTTTTTGATCAAGGTAGGCAGTGGAAAATAAGCGGATTAATTGACAATAAAAATAGGTACCAACAGATGACATAAATTGTTATTGCATTTGTTCTGCAAAATCACTGCCCAAACACTAACAAAGATTCCGACATAAACGAGCCGTCTGAACGCTCACACAGCTAACAGCATAGATATTTTATATAGTCTAGTGAACATAGAATAATCTACTCTGACGTTGGCGGCGTTTGGTAATATGTAGTTACTGATTTTGACGCATTGTAGTAGGAAAGTCGCGGCGGTGCGAATAGCTGAACTTCGGCGTATTTTTGAAAGTGTAGGTTTATTTTTTGCAAATGATTTCATTTTATTTGAAACAATTAATTTATATTTGAATGAAAGTACGGCGGGGAAGGCAGTGCTTATGTGTCTATATCGAGTGCACGCGTGTGAATACTCGATACACCATACGACCTTATCGCGTTATTTTAACCGTTGAAACCACTTTGCATAATCAAGTGCATTACATATTATAACCATTATTTCAGTACAGACACGGTATTATGTTTCGTTCCATAAAACCGTATTCTGTTCGGAAGTTAGCTAGAAATTACTTAAAATTAATACCGTACTAACGGAACATGTCAGCCGATGCACCGAAACAGGTATTTGAACCCTGGCGACAGGTGAATAGTTCCCAAGGAGCAAAACCTTTGAGCACTAACAGAAGGGGGGAACCCACCTATGCAGCTCTAGTCGCCGAATACAAAGGAACCTCATCGTGAAATAAACCCAATTAGGCCCGGGCAAGGAGAGCTATGAGGTCGTAAACTGAGTAAACTCCCAACTTCCGGAGAAATGCTTTCTTAATCGTACAAACATCTTGTAGTGAGGGAATTCTGTGGTGCAGTTCGTTCTATCTGTAGGCGAGGGTGAAGGAACAATATTGGTCACTTATTACTTTAATTTGGCAGTGAGGGTGTCGGCTATTGATGCGAAGGTTGCGGGTTCAACTCCCCAGCACATAAAATATATACGTTGTATTGTATTCGTTGCATTGTCTGATTTTTCCGAAACGTAATTGGAAAATGTTTGCAAAAGCCCTCTCTAGGTAGCAGACAAATAACGGTCGATACCGATGATGATAACATATGAGTAATAAATTTAAAAAATGTGTGCATTGTTATCCTTCCGTACAAAATAGCTAATTGACTTATACTAGATCTAAGTAGGACAGATTCTGAAAAATTGTGATCTGACAATTTATTAAAAGTACGAAGCATACCTTTACATAATTTCATGGCGTCACCTACCGATTGTGAAACCTTTACATGTTTTTTAATATTATTTTTTGGGATATCCTTACATTTCAATTAACTTCTTTTATGCATTGTCCTTTTCGTTTTTTTCTTCTTACTCTCTGTTCTTAAACTTTATTTTTTATTCGGTGTATTATTCCATGAGTCAACTAATTTTTTGAACCACATGCATCTGCCTAGTAAGAAACTAAAGTCGACCGGGTTACAGTGTATTCACACTTGTATTGCAGCTTCACCACAAAACACTTTTTATTTTTTATTTATTTCGTTATTAAAGACTTTTACGTATAAAACATTAAAGTTCTACAAAGAGTAAAATAAGTGAGAAGAATATAATATCAAAGCAAGAATTAAAAAAAAAAGTTAGTATGTAGAGCGCAAGTTTACAAATATAGCCTTAACAATTGTTGTATTATCATAGTAGATTTAACAAAATGGTGTAATACGTATATAATATATGGCATAATAAATTTAAAAAATTTACTAAGTAAAGCGAAGGTATGCATATACCTTGTTTTTATTGGGCTTATTTTAGAAAAAAATAAGCATGATGTGTTAAATGAATAAAAAAATATATTCTTAAGGCTTTAAAATGACTCATTTTAAACGGCAACTTGCGTACATTGAGCTGCTTAATACGATTTTTTTAAGCAGACCGTTTCATACAATTTATTGACTTTCTATGTGCCCATTTGATAATGCATTTATTTTTTTTGAATATTGACATAAATGGAGCTGCTGAAACGAGATTCCAAGTATTCATTTTTTAAAAACGCCCATCGAAAATAGGTTCTTATTTAATTACTATTATCAGTAATGACTTAGCAACATTATTACAAACTTATTTGTACAACGTTCGGAATAAATTTGTACAAAATGAAATAACATTTTGTGCAAATAATTAAATTTATTTTCATATTACAAAATGAAATGACACGATGTGAACATTAATTAAATTTATTTTCACACTCGGGGTTAGAAGTTTTTGAGTTGTGACGTTTATTGCTAAGTAATATTAAACTTTCGAAAAATGATACAGCTTTAGAATGTCGTGAGGAACGTTGAAAAATAAATAAATTTAATTGTTGTTCCAAACGGTGAGTTAAAGGAAAATGCGTAGCCGAAGTGACGGTGATTTCAGATGGTAAAACAGTCGGGAGTTTCGCGTCAATTTATTCATCCCCAGCGGCCTGTTTTGTCTTGACGGCGACATCGTCAAACTACTGCCGTTGCGAGGGAGGATTCTGTAATTCTTGCATTAACTACATCCCGAGAGTTTTACTGTCAACGATTAACTTTACAACTAATCACCGGCCTATTTTCCCGAAGGGGAGGCAGACGGACATGTCTCATATTATTCTGACTCAAACCATGTCCCGACTAAAGTATTTTTGTAATATATTTCTTCTGATACTCAGCACTCTGCTCCATATATCCAAGCCACCTAATGCCATTATTTTTTTTATTATTGCAACTGCTCCCAACCGTCTAGAGCTAGTGAAACTATTGCATACCCGATGGGGTATGTTGTGAGGCTGAAGGTAGTGGGGAGAGAAGGATATGTGGAAGAGTAAGGTTGGGAAGTACCTGGTTATTCAGATCTGGTCACCAAACACGGGTGAAGCCATTTCAAGCAACGTTTCGATTCTGAATGGTGGTCTTTCAACAGGGCGATACTTAAAGTATCTACCACTATGGAACGTGCCGCAAATATACTTTTTACTATTTTATATGAATTAAAAGGATACAAATTAATTAAATACAAGTAATTGGCGCACGCCGGGCTTGAGCCCGCGACCTTTGGATTCGTAGTCGAACGTCTCACCACTCGACTATGGAGGCCGTCAATGTAATGGAATTTTTTTTGGTGCTGCATTATCATATTTCGACCTAACGTGGTTTTATCTCCCTTTCTCTGTGATATCTCATTTCTAATACAAAATTCTAATACTCCGACCAAGTGGTTTTTATTATATTTTTAAGTCAATACCGCATAAGAGTCCTAACTGCTCTCAACCGTCTGAAGCTAGAAAGCATCCCACATTGGGGTATGTTGTGAAAGTGAAAGTACTGGTAAGGGGAGAAGATTGGGAAGAGTAAGGTTAGGAAAAGAATCTGGCTATTCAGATCTGGTTATCAAACTTGGCTAAACCCATTTCAAGCAATGTTTCGATTCTGAATTGTGGTATTTCACCAGGGCGATACTTGCTTCTCCACCACTCGGATTGCTTTTGATGGAAGTTATGTGTGTTCCTGGAGCGTCTCCGAGGTGTTCTTTCACCCACTTGAGCATTATATGGTCTTATGATACACCCCTCCCCATTCATCCACTCTAACTTATTTATAAACCACCATATACAGCGGCTATTTATTAAACTTGTTTGTTATGCTTGCCTCGGTATTTCCATTTGAATTTTCTGGGACATGATTCTGCTTCATTTATCTACTGCTTCCTTTTTAATTTACTACTTTCCTGTCATACATCAGGATTGGTGTCAGATCCCCATTATGAACTGTCATCCTCGCTTCCTTTAACAACATTTTACTACCATTTATACAAAAAAATACGTGTCTTCCGTTGGCCTATTTACGAAAGTTTTATAATAATTCTCCTTGTTTATCTTACGCGTTATTAAATTAATTTAATATACTTGGGGTTGTAGCTCCTGCTCGTAAGGCAACCCTTAAAGAAGGGTCGGTTATATTGTGCCGGGAACATAATACAAGGAGGCACTGTACCAAATGTAATTCGAAACACAAGTCTGGGCGAGAACATAATAATATTATGCCCGCGTACGGTAAAGTAATTACGCATTGAAATAAAGGTTCCCACGTGTTCCGTGTTCCCTATGTGTTCCGTGTAGGCTTTCATCAAAGGGAAATCCTCTTTGATCCAAGATTCTAAAATATTTCAAATCCACTTTAAGTGAACGTATGTCTTGGCATATTGTTATGTCGGCGAAAGATTCAATCAGGAGTGAGATACTGTCATAAGGAACATTGATTTGGGTTGGTCGGAAGAAATTGCCACTTGGCAATAAGCCCACCTTTACACTTGTACATATTATTTTATTTTACGTGAATATCGCACAAGAGTCTCAATAGTCTAGAGCCAGTGAGACTATGGCATCCCCAATAGGGGTATGTTGTGAGGCTGAAGGTAGTGAGGAGGGGAAGGAGATGAGGAAGGGATAGGTTGGAATTACCTGGATATTCAGATCTAGTCACCAAACACGGCGGCGTAAGTTATTTCAAGCAACGTTTCAATTCTGAATGGTAGTCTCTCACTAGGGCGACACTTAGTATCTATCTATATAAAGTGTTTGTAAATAAACCAACTTAAAGTAAAACTTTATCCTTAGTGGAATATTAAATTTGCCAAAGGATATCCAATATTCCAATAACATTTTTAATGGCTGTTTATTTATTGACACACTATAGTAATTGATTGTTTTTTTAAATATTTTACTAGCTTTACAAACCGGCTTCGCCAGAGATTTAGAATGAACGAAATAGAACGAAAATACTGCCACAGTTGTAATTACAGTTAATTTGGAAAAATAAATAACAAATTGAGGTTTACGCCGGATCCAGATGTTATAAATGCTTTAGCTATAAACTATAAATGTACCAGTCTGAAGATTCTTTAAAAAATAATAAAGTGAATACCGCACAAGTTTCCCAACTGCTCCCAATTGCCTGGAGCCAGTGGGACTATGACATACCCAGAATGTTGTGAGGCTTAAGGGAGTGGGTAAGGAAATGAGAAGAGAAAGAGAAAGGTAAAAAAATATTCGTGCGAGGCATCATGTAACGTTTTACATACCGAAAGTCAGAACTTTCTCATACAAAAACACGCCAATATATAAAGCGACGGAACTATTCAATGAAGCTACATCTGCCATAGATATATTTGGATGCACATATATAGAGTTCTGTCATTATTTCTTGATATACGTAAAACAGTCACCATTAGGTACATAACGATCTACATAATCTTAAATAAAATATTTTTTTACACACCTTTTTACACTTGCCAATTCAACGAATATCTCATAACATGTACCTCTCTTATGTAAGAATGTACCTCTCTTATATCTCGCCTTTTTTTTGTTTTTCATTGCTTACATTATTTGCGTTATTATATCATGTACGAGTATAGTGCGTCACACTTCTTCGTTTTGTACTTATAAAACTCCTTCGGATATATAATACCTTGTCTATATGTGAGGTGTACATAAATGTTTATTTTCTTTTTTTACACTATGCATGTATCTACAATATTATTATTTAATAAAGTGATTGTGTCCTGCCAGGTGTATGTTGCTGGATATTTATATAAACTTGGAATTAATATTAACTTTAAATTAAGATTCGTACAGCGCCCCTATTGAGCAGCACCTTACTATTTAGATCTGGTCATCAAGCACGGCTAAAGCCATTACAAGCAACGTTTCGATTCTGATTGGTGGTCTTTCACCAGAGCGATTTTATGAGTATCTACCACTCTGGAACGCGTCGGAATTATTCTGTATATTTTTTATATAAATTAAATGTTAAATAACACATATTAATTAAATACATTTTATTTGCGAACGCAGGAATTTGAACCAGCGACACCCGGATTCGTAGTCAAGCGTCTTAACCACTCGATCACGGAGGCCGTCGAAGATGGCCGTAGCCCAGTGAAAATAGTTTAGTTCCATACATAAGTGGAAAAAGAGAAATGAAATATTTGGGGCGTGGCAATCAACAATTGCTGTAATGATCATTGGACCTTACGAAAAATTTTCATTCGAAATGTCATTTTTTTACGCAAGAGCCGAATCTGTGTTTTCTTTATCAAAGGATTTCAGTAAGTAAACGAAAGTTAAATTAGAAAAGTACTAATTCAATATGTTCCTCTTTTACTCAAAATATTTAATTATAAATTAAATTTCGCTGTACATTGTGAAATTCTGTCATTCCAACATTCCGAACAGTTAAATTAATTGAAATAATTATTGGGTGGAGTACTTCACAAAGGAAAGCTCATAAAGCTTTGACGTAAAAAGTTCGCAGTGATAAAATAATGTTTTCATGGCGCGGGGCGGCGGCTTTGACAGAGCCGGTAGACAAAAGGCACAACCTGTTACACAAAGCTTCGACAATTTATAATTATTAAACAAACAAAAAAATTGAAAACATGCATTTGAATAATTTAAGAAGGGTGTCTTGGAACTTAGTTAGTTTTAAACTAAAGCGTAGAAAGATGTTTTCTTAAGTGAAGATATCATTCTTGAACTACGTTTGATTATGGAAGATAATTTCAGTATTGCCCTGTTTTTATAGTGCATACCGCGCAATAAATATGAAAGACAGTTAACGTGAATATGTGGTAAAACCATGTGACCGTGTTAAAAAATGTGGATATCCGGAAAGAATGCAAGGTTGATGAAAGCGTAATGAAAAGGATTAATGAATGAACGCTTGGGTTGTTTGGGCATGTAGAGCGGATGGACGAAGAAATTAGTGAAAGGAGAATGTATGTCGTGAAAATAAATGGTCGAAGAAGTCGGGGACACCCGAGATCTATTTGTCACGATCAAGTTTTTGTTTAAATTTTTGTAAAGTAAATACTGCACAAGAGTCCCAACTGCTCCCAATCGTCTGGGGCAAGTAGGACTATGACATCCCCTGTTACATACAAAAACTGCGAGAAACACCGAATGCGTTTCAGCTTCGGATGAACTTTGAAATTAGAATGGACTGTAAAACGAAGACTACTTGATGGAAAGTTCGATTGTATACTGCGGATAAAAAATAAGATTTAAGCCAATTCACTCACCGATGAATAAGATGTTTTCGACTGTTTGAAATCTTGAATTCTTTGTGAACACTATTTTGCGATCAACAACACAACCTGCACGACCGACGACGAAGCGATAAGAGAGCGGGCACCAATCCGCGACACGATGATCACCAACAACGTCTTCTTCTTCTTTTTTTGCGAGGTTGTTCAATAATAAACCGGATGGAAAATTAAAGGGATAGGTAAGGACTGGATGATAAACAAAAAGGTGAGAACCTAACAAGTTGTCTATTTGAAATCCAACATCCCCAATTGGGGTATGTTTTGAGGCTGAATGTAGTACAGGAGGCGAAGAAGATGGAGAAGAGAAAGGTTGTGAAGTACCTGACTATTCAGATCTGGTTACCAAATAGCCATTAAGTTTTAGTAAGTTCAAAAATGTTTTCAGAATTACAGTAAAAATATTTAAAGCAACGTTTCGATTCTATATAAAACATATAATTGAATAAAATTTACTGGCGCACGCTGGGATTCGAACAACTTCAAAATATTTAAAAATAACATATTATCATTAAATTATCACAATAAGCAAACACTTTGTGGATTGGCATGATGAATTGAATGAAAAGACACTTTGTTTGAATCCACTTCTGTTTTCGTGTAATTACGTCGGCTAGTTTCGATTCGACTGAATCAACTTCAGACCAACTCTCCCTCCCCTCAAAATATCCACCACCCACGTTCTGTTACCTTCTTTTTCTTTCATGGTTTTCCCATAGTTTACATAATCAGAGACACTGTATGGTATGTTTATTTTGTTATATTGTTGTCTCCCTCTTAATATTGTATCTCTTTTTTTCCCTATTTTCACCACTATATATATACATGCACATTCCTGTTATTTACTTACTATATTTTAAATTCTGAATAAGATTTAGTCGAATCGACACTAGTACTGTATCAAAATATATCTAGCTGTTAGAAATAACAGCTAGATGCCGCCAACGTCTAACGCTATTGACGAAAATTTGCGCTAACAGTTAGATATTATTACTAAAAATATTAGTACCTACATACGAATATTCTTCGACGCTATTATTATTGTATTAGCGTTAGCGCCAAGTAAACAAAAAGGTGTAAGAGTTTATGCATCGTAAGCGACATTATGTGTATCTTTTTATACTTTCTTACTAAACGTTTTAGTGGAATATCCTATCCGAAACGCGCGATACGTAGCTCCAAGAGTTAAGCGAATAAAATAATGGCTAGGTAAAATAATGACGGCACCTAAAATGTAACTGTTATGTATAATTCTCCGAATGTCACCAAAATATCTAACAGCTAGATATATTATAACGACGCCTCGTATTGTCATGTACCTATTATTTTAGTCTTTAAAAGGTGTAAAGAGTGTGTGCGTCGTCGACAATATTATACGTAGTTTGGAATAATCTTTTTGGTTATACTTCTTCTAACTAGACATCTCTGTGAACTTTCCTATCCGAAAAGGCCGATACGTAGCGCCTAGAATCAAGCGACGAAAATAATGACAAGGCAAATATATCTAACAGCTAGTTACATTATAACGACGCATCACATTGTCATGTACCTATTATTTTATTCTTTAAAAGGTGTAAAGAGTGTGTGCGCCGTGCACAATATTATACGTAGTTTGGAATAATCTTTTGGATATATTTCTTCTTACTAAACATATCTGTGGACTTTCCTATCCGAAACGGCCGATACGTAGCGCCTAGAATCAAGCGACGAAAATAATGACAAGGCAAATATATCTAACAGCTAGTTACATTATAACGACGCATCACATTGTCATGTACCTATTATTTTATTCTTTAAAAAGGTGTAAAGAGTGTGTGCGCCGTGCACAATATTATACGTAGTTTGGAATAATCTTTTGGATATATTTCTTCTTACTAAACATATCTGTGGACTTTCCTATCCGAAACGGCCGATACGTAGCGCCTAGAATCAAGCGACGAAAATAATGACAAGGCAAATATATCTAACAGCTAGTTACATTATAACGACGCATCACATTGTCATGTACCTATTATTTTATTCTTTAAAAAGGTGTAAAGAGTGTGTGCGCCGTGCACAATATTATACGTAGTTTGGAATAATCTTTTGGATATATTTCTTCTTACTAAACATATCTGTGGACTTTCTTATCCGAAACGGCCGATACGTAGCGCCTAGAATCAAGTGACGAAAATAATGATAAGTAAAACATATATAACATCTAGATATATTATAACGACAATGTCTTTTCATCGAGCTGTTATTTTACAACAGGGGATCATTATTATTAAAACCAATAGGCTCGTTATTCATTATTTTTGCTAGTTAGTTTTATGTCAATCTCCTACTCGTTTAGTTTGGCGCGTTTTTACTCGTCGCGCGTGCATTCGATGTGTTTTTGTGAATTGAATAATACGATCAATGGTGTAGTTGTCTAATGTTTACATTTTGTTTCACGGCCAAAGTGCAAATACCGAGTAAGCAAATAAATTAAGTTTTAGTAGACAATACGACGCAATATATTATTTTACTTTTTTACTATTGTATTTGCATTATTAGCTCATATAATTCAACGTCTAAACTTAATAATAATAATAAATGGATACATTTTATAGCACCGTTTTCGTGGGAAAATCACCTCAAGGACGCTTTGTGTACTTATATGTAATTTAGAAAATATAGTATATTGGTAGTTTACCAAAAAATAGTCAACGTCGGCGTTATTTTCAACGGTTATATTTAACAGTTAACAATCGCCAACGATAACGGCGTTGGCGTTTTTTCGAATTATATTTAACGCCCAGTACTAATCGACACTAGTCGACGTAATTATACAAAAATAAAAGTGGATTCAAACAAAGTGTCTTTACATTTAATTCATTAATATTATTACTAGTTTATATACCATGTAGTATAAACTGATTAAATAAATTATTTATTTATTTTAATGTATACGCCGGAGAGAGCTTTTACATTAAAAGGTTTGCAATTGACAGTGAAAAAATGAGAATTATATGCACAAACAAACAAAAGAATGGTTGTAGAGTAGTAGAAAATAGTGTTTGAATACATAAAAAGATTATTGATTATAGAAATATGATGTTATAGCCTTCTTGTATCTACATTTCATGTAGTTAAATATATCAGCCACCTCTGCGTATGTATCACCAACTACATGCAATCTAGGTACAAGTGAAAATCTAAAAGATCCAGTTCTGATGTTATTGTTACAGAAAAATAAAATGTTGGATCGAGTAGTTCTCTTTGGTATGTAAAACGAAATAAGGTTCAATAAATCAGGGCTGTCTATAATACTATTGACAATTTTATAAATGAAAGTCAAGTAAAAAATGATTTAAAAAATATTTTTTTAAATCGATTAAATTAATATATGTACAGGGCTCTTGAGGTGATTTGACACAAAGACTGCGTCATAAAATATATCCAATTATTTTTATTCTTATCTTCCAAGAATTCCTCATATTCCCTATCTATCATACAATCTGACCGAATTTATTTAGTACAGAGTTGTAGGTCAAGCGATCGATCTCCGGCCCCAAGACTTGACACCCAAGTGATCCGTCTCCATCAGCAGTAATTAAATACGTTCGAATAATGTTACTTTGGAGCAAACATCGCCAGCACAAGTCAACTCAATTAACACCAAACGATTTGTTACAAGGCGCCAAAGCTCAATAAACTTTACCGTTTGATCGCCTACTACGTAGAGGCGAACCTTTACATTTTATATAAACTTAATTTTTCAATGTTTTTTTAAAATATTAACTCCACACAGAGGGCAAGAGGGAAATAATTTATTTCAGGGTAGACGTAGTTATGCAGATAGCAATGAACCCTAAAAAGTTAAAACCGAGAAAAAGGCGTTTGAAAATATGACGATACAAAAGCATTAATATACCTAATCGGTATTTGTAAAGCGAAAATCAGTGTTTTTTTCTTTCTAAAAACCATTATAAATAGGTAATTATTTAATATATCAATGCATGTATTTGAAAAAAAATATTTCCTGTGTTATCCTACATTTTGAAACTTCAATTTAAGTCAAATATCTGCAATGTGCGTTAGTAAAAAAATGAATTGCCAAAAAATGTATTGCATTTAGAGCTTAGATGTTTTCAGCAGATAGAAATCTCGAATTTATCTATAGGAAAATATGTTTAACTCGATTATGGCAAATTGTGGGTTGGACGCTTTCTGCATAACTACGTCCCTGTTAAGATGCTATGTGACAACTCATAGTAACTATATCGCCACCCGCCTGGGTTACATTATGAGGCGGGTCAAGAAAGGGACCTTAGGAGGGATTTTCTTAATGCGGGTTTTGAAGAGCCTGTATTAAATGAACGAAGAAAGACAAAAACGAGTTTCACGCAATTGCGCCGGCGTATAGAGGAGCAGCATTGCTAGCTACTTCGAGCAGGCTCCGTTGAAATACCTGTAACAAAGACCCAGAAAAGCTAAGATATCAATCGGTCTATTAAGAACGGATTGTCAATCAGATAAAGCGCCCTTAAGGTGATATTTCTGTCACGAAAACGGCGCTATATAAATCAGCCAATTATTATTATTAATCCCTTTCTTTTGCACAGATTCAAGCACTGCAAGTAACAATTGTGCAGAATTCACATTTAAAAACAGGTTTATCAAATTATTTTGATGTTTCAGCCTAGAGGTGGCTTTTAAATTTAACTATCGGATGTACTTGAGAATTGTATAGGATTAGTTGGTTACTGAAAAATATGTCGTCTCTATAGAAGACGTCCGATTTCTTAGAAGCCAGATTTACTCGAGCTTTTCTATGGAGTCTTTGAAATTACCCCAGACAGGCACTGCTCCCCATTTCTGCCCAGATCAAAGACGCTTGGGGTTTCGAGATGTTGAAGCTGACCAAGTTGGCCCTACCCCAGGCACGAATCTTCTCGAGGGGGTGGTCAATTTTCTGTCTCAAAACCTCCCGAATTTGGACGTCGAAAGTTGAAGGGGCTCGTCGAAAAGAAAACCCGCGTAAACGGTTCTGTTATATGCATAAAAGGGTACTGGAGAAATGCAACGAAAACAACGCTGGTCACAGAACAGATCCTTGGGGCACGCCTGAATTACTATGCGGAGAGGAAGAAAACCCACCCACTGCGGTTTGAACTGTTCTTCCTTTGAAAAAAATCTCGATCCAATTTGCGAGGTTGTATGGATCCCGTACGATATAATATATCGTCACCGGAAAGGCAAAAGGGCTGAAGCACCATGAACTTTACACCAGAGCGATTTGAATTTTTTTTTTCAAAAACGATAAAATTAAGTTTTCAGAACCTGGTTAGAGTTAGAAAAAAAACTCAATGCTCTAACTGAGCTATCTTTTATTTTTATATGAATACTGCACAAGAGTCTCAACTGCTCCCAACCGTCAAGAGCCAGTGAGACTATGAAATCCCAAAATAGGGTATGTTGTGAGGCTGAAGGTAGTGGGGAGGGGAAGAAGATTGGAAAGAGGAAGGATGGAAAGGCTATTATAACCTGGCTATTCAGATCTGGTCACCAAACACAGCTAAAGCCATTTTAAGCAACGTACGATTCTGAATGGTGGTCTTTCACCAGGGCGATACTTGGAGTATCTGCCACTCTGGAACGTGCCGCAAATTTCCTTTTTATTATTTTCATATGAATTAAATGTCTTATGACACATATTAATTAATTAAAAGTTATTGGCGCACGCCGGGCTTGAAACCGCGACCTCTGGATTCTGGATCGAGTGGTAAGACGCTCGACTAAGGAGGCTAAATTATGATAAAACATCTAAAGCTACAAAAAGGTAAGAAAAATCCCAAACTTGTCGCTTGAGTCAAGCCTTATCCCAATTTTTGACAGCTGAAGCGCCACAAAAGTATTCAGAATCAAACTAGAGTCAGTACATTCGAAGCAGAAAAAAACTGATCAAAACTGCACGTTTAACACATTTTTGATCAAAGTGTGGTTAAGCCCTTTTGCCTTTCCAGGGTCGATCTTGTTATGTTGAGATAGGGATAAAAACTTTTGCTCAAAATACTTTTAAACATCGCGTTTTATGTTGTTCCTTGTTCGGGGTGTAACTTGTAAAGCTTTATTATTTAGTAGATCAATTCGATCAATTCGTACTCCTTAACAATAAAACGATACATCACGTTAACAATAAGCCGTTACTTAAAACATACGTGAATCGTTTTTGTTGGGTTTTTGTCAGCATCGCCAATAGGAGTATATTGTGAGACTGAAAGAAGTGAAGAGGGGAAAGAAAAAGGAAAGAGGAAGGTGGAAATGTATCTGGCGGTTCAGATCTGGCCACAAAACACAAGATGCTGAGAGTATATAACACTCCGTATGATATTACAACTTACTCAAAATTATAGAATGCATATTATTGACCGTCTTTTTGTAAGTATTGTTATAAAGCACGATAAATTCGATCCAGTGCGATTTTGAATTTTTGCGCTAATTAAAATCTATTTATAATGGTGTAATGTTTTGTCTATTTGCCCCACTAAAAAGCAAAAAAGTGGGGGCAAAATGACCAACAAGCCTGGGCTGAAACGGCCAGGAGAGTTAGTCAACGTTTGACCGCGGAAAAGAGTAAATATTAGAGTTCTACATGGGATGGCTAATCAGAGAGTTTCACAGTAGACGCCGAATAGAGCAGTTAACGTTTTATAGAGTCAATACAGTGTTTAACGCCTATGGTGAAATCGTAAATTCAATTAAATATCACGATGGAAAATCGAAGGCCGAGATTAAGAAAAGAGACGCTACAATCCCCAGCAGCCGCCATCGAGGAGCGAATTATCGGGATTTCTCGGCTATCAGACTGGACAGAAGGACTTCGAGCGCGCAGGTTCCACGCGTTTTCCAGTATCGGTGATTATTGAACAATTTAGTATAATAGTTTGTCTCTACAAATATCCAATTCTAACGTTATACACCAAGTTAATCAAGCTTTTCCTGGGCGTAGAATCAATTTTCTCAAATATAATACAAGAGAGAATTTGCGAGTGTATTTTTGTTAAAATTCCTTAAACCCTGCAAGTATGGGTCCTTTTTGTAACCCCCATTTTTAGCAAAAAAGTAGAAGGTCCTCTCTAAATACTAATAAACGAATTTCAAACACGGAAAAATCCGTTCTATCGGCTGAAGCTAACCGAGAGGGCATTTAAAAAGGTAAGTGAATCCTTGGGACTCACGAACCCATCATTTTATATTTTGTGCCTGTTTAAAGTAGGCAGAAATTAAGCGTCACTTAACAGTATTTGTTCTCTTGTTCTTTAGTCTATTTAACTTTTTTTGTTTATTTATTGGATGAATAGTTTCTTCTGATAATAGTGTACAGCTGTAGTTACTGGCTTACAAATTAATTCATGTAACTATTACCTTTTAGTTAATATTTACAGCTATCATGTTAATTATCGTGATATATTTATTTATTTGCCCCTTTTATAGTTATAATTACCATGTGAAAATAAAAATACTACCTATTGCGCTGTTACTTCTTATTTACATAGAACCTACCTACTTTCTAATTTTATAGTTAAAACTACTGTTGTTATCATTTAGTTTTTGTTGTTGTTACTATGCCGTGTATTATACTTTTTTTTTGCAAATCTTCCATAATAATAGAACTACATTACGCTGCAATAACATACTTACACTTTACTTACTAATATATTACACTCTTTTGTGAAATCTACTAGGATAATATCACTAAATGTAAAACCTACGCTATATTTATATATTTGCATTGTACACACTAACTTTTTTTGGAACTCTTGCTTTATGTTATATTCTACTAATTTATTTTGCTCCTTTACATAAATAAAATGTATTATATATTATGTAAATGCCTCCAAGATGTTAATAAAATAAAATTAATAAATATTTGTTTACGTTGTGCATTAATCTGGCCTTTTCATATCTAGGAAATCATTTTTTTTGTTTGATTTTATGGATTCTTTCGTATTCCTCTAACTAGCTGGGGCTTAAGTACAGAAAGTGAAGTTTTTTTAGGTCTCATTGCGTACCATTGAGGGTGGGTTGTTTCAAACTTTGGTTGCATTTGAAGTCGTCACTATTCAATGATTAACGCCATTTTGTTTTATTAACATTTGAGTGGTTCTCATCAAACGCCGATTGTAGGCCCGTTTCAGTTTTTGAACAAATTGTGATAAGCCAAAAAGCATAACAGTTATGTTGTTATACTAGTCAGCGGAAATGGGTATAGGATCGACGTTTAAGGAACTTAACTAGATTTTTTAAATACCGCTAATCGCTTAATTGTAACGATGTCAAATTTGACGAGAGTTTGAAATACGCTAATCTTAAACACATAATAATTATGATTTTTTATTACTTATACATAGTGAACGAGAGTCTATTACTTTATCGATCTCTTCCTTCTTCTTAGACCTTATAAAAAAATGTATTATGATGACCCACGCCATTTCTTAACATGTCTATATTAACTTAACCTTTCCGCATCGGAAGGTAAAAATCAAACGGGCGATCCGAAGGGGTTGACGTAGTTACTTGATTTGACCCTACTTATTAAAGCGTTTTCATGACATCATCTTGGGTAATTTATTTTTGGTAATACTCAAGAGAGAAGTATATTCATAATACTTTAGTAATTTTTATCTAAGATATCGCACAAAACTCTCGTTCGGGGTGTCATTATTAGAACCGCCCTTCGGAACGGGAGTGTTAACCTATATTATTTAAAAAAATATTATTTCCTAAGCCTTTTGATTCTTGTTTCTCTCAGATTTTTCGTTAGTGTCTCTTTTTCATGAAATTATGGTAAATAAGTGTAAATTTTTGTTAAGAGTCCTTATTTGGTGAATCTTTTATCGGGAGATTCAGTTAAGAACATATTCAATTGCGAAAACTTGTAGCAGCTAAGCAGAACTGCAGGACTGGTTACTTACTACCCGTGGCTTTATCCTACTGACTTTCTCTTAGGTATGCTCGGAACACACCATCTACATTGCTACACATTTGTTCGAATTGGTTCATGGATGTTTCTAAAACTTGGCTACCATGGAGAGCATTAACTTTGATGTTCCTGATGGTTATTGCCGTCATCGACAACAGAGATTGTTTTATCTACCGGCCTGCAGGACTAACTTGTCACTAGTCACGCCAGCGGGAAGGGCACTCTCGCTGTTGAATCGAATCACTTTGGATGTTGACATATTTTGCATTAGTGAAACACAGCAAGCTTTGTTGCTGCTTATTATTTATGCATCATATATATTTATCAAATTTTAAAACTATGTCTTTCTTTTTCGATCATTTTTTTTTCTCTCTCGTTAAATATATATTTCGTACTCTGTTGTACATTCATTTTTTACACAGCACCTTTGAAAACGCTCTCAAATTGTAATTTCGTAACGCTTTTGGATTAAATTGAACAAGTTTTCTGGAATTTATTAAGGCAAATATTTGGTTTTTTTTCCAAGCGCACTTCAAGTAAATCTCCTACATGTAGGGAAGTCTCGCAGGTAGCGGATTGACTTCATTGGGGTATTCCCGTATGCAAGGGAGGCCACCTGGGGGTGTAGTGTGGAGGATGTATTCTGGTACCGTGCATATAGACGCGGGAAATATTTACCTAGCAGAGCCAACAGGGGTAGGGCGTCAAGTCTATTGACTCCTAGGCCGTGATGATGACTTCTTTGCTAGAAATGGCTGCAAACATATAAAGGAGGTTTGATGTTTGAGATGATTTAATTCCAGCTTAATCATACAGCCTTACTCTATTACTTATGTAAAACGGAAGGGAAAACTGTACACCTGTTAGATTCCCTATTTTAACATAGAGTTGTAATCTTGAAGTAACAATTTATGGAGAGTTAATTCTTTTTACCCAACCTTTACAGATTTGGGATAAATCACTTTCTCCGGGTTTTTACGTCGTAAACCATGAGAAAGAAAGAGACATTTTTTTTCCCGAATTGTCACACCGCTTTAAAGTATTGTTAATGTTCTTCGTGTCCCGCGTCTCCGTTGTCTCTGCCCACCTGTTATGATACGCGAAATAAATTGAGATAACTCATCTGTTTATTAAGTTCCATGTATTTTTTTTTCAACAATACTCTGAAAAAGTAGTTATACGAATAAACAAAGAAATTATTTCGACATGTGCTATGAATGGATGTTTAAATACCCTAGCTCTAGTTCTAGCCACGTCCAGGTCTAGCCGAGTCCGGCAAACCTCGTATAAACTGACTACAGCTCTCTCTACAGCGCTCTCTCTTGTTATTGCTCTTGAGGTTGTAATCACTGTCACATATTATATTATGTCAAATGTAAATTTTGTGTGTTTTACTAGTATTTTATTGGAAAGGGTTCCGAAGAACTAGCCTCACTGATCCCTTTGGCATGACAGGAGTACATATGCAGTTTTTTGCTTACTCAACAGCATATTATTATTTGACATTTACATTAAAATGTTTGTTTGTGACATATTGTTTCTTAACTTTCCTTAAATTATTTGCATCATTTGAATTAATTGTAATCAGGCTGTAAAGAACCTACGAAAATATAAGCTGCAGTGAAACTTTAATACCGTTTGGTTTTTGTGTTTAAATTTTCTTTACCCGCCCTCTCACTGTATGTTATATCTATCGACTATTGTTAATCTTCAATACTATAGATTTATTTTTGTTTAACCTTATGCAAACACACCGGTGAGAAAAGTCGCGTAGCGATTATATTTGGTTCCTTAGAACAGGCAATCTGCCTAGCTAGAGCTAGGAACTAATATCAACCGAACAAAACATAGTAGCACTTGTACACATTTTAAAATATTACAATTATTATTATAAGAAATGTACTTACAATTATGTTCTATTCTTAAAAAATGTTTGTAGCCTTGGAGTAAGAATATGCATGGAGAGAAAGCTAAATATTTTTTACCCAACCAATACAAATTTGCGATAAATCACTTTCTCCGTGCTCTTACGTCATATACCGTGAGAGAGAAAAAGAGAAGAAAAGTCTTCATAGAATATTGCAGCACTTCTAATTATGTAAGAATGTTCTCCATCCGCGCTAACTTCACATCATCGAGTCGTTTAACTTACGTCAACGGATTTTGAGATTATTTCCTATATTTGTGTTGATTAAAAAACTTGTGAAAAACAGTGGTTATACAAATAAATTAAACATGATGGTGATATGTACTATGCGTGAATATTCAAAGAGGCCAACAAGGATTATAAAACATTACTTTTCAGAGGTAACAGTTTTAAATATTTTTGATCAAACTTTAGAGTTTTCATATTTTTAATGATATAAAGACATAAAATCAACAAAAAAATTCCATTATTATCTAGGCAAGCCTTCTGTTATTAGTGTTTGTGTGATATTTTGACTTTATAAATCAATTAAATGGTGTATTGATATTGTTTTATTTAATGTGTTCAAATATGTTTATTCAAAATGTTCGCATTCCATGTGGGCGGTAACTAATAGGTTATGCAAATTCCTTTAACATATCTTTGTCTCTTTCTATCGAGTCAGTATAAAGTCAACAAAACTGACTACACTGTTTCGCAAAAGTACCTCTCCGTGTATATTCTTACTCCATGTTTGTAGATATGTTATAATAATAATAATATCGAACACGTGCCCTAATTTGGTATATGGTTAAAAAATAATTTCGACAGAAGGGGTCGTTTTTATGACTCTCTACTATACGCCAATAGAACGACTTGCCTGGTTCATTAACTACCTCTGGTAATGTAGTCCACCTCCGTCCTCTTTGGGATTAAATACATGGGTTATTTAACAATAAAGTTTTACGAAGTATTTGGATATTCATTTGAAAAACGAAGAATGCAGGAAAGAAAAACCTTAATCAACCCTTATTTTCCTTGCCTTATCATAATTATAAAGCAAAAGTTTGAGGCACTGAGCAGATAAAACATCATAAAACTTGCATTTTTTTCCCGTCTATCGTACAGCGTCATTTTTATTATGAGCTATGGTGCTATTTAAAAATATTTTTTAAGTACGATTTTGATATTTTTATTTGCATAAAATACAAAACAAGAAAGGAAAACATTTTCTAGACTTCCTAACCTATCATGGCATAAAATAAATGGAAAACATGAGTAATTTTGAGCGATTTGAACAGCAGATTATATATTTTTTTTAAATCTGGCAAACAAATCATACAACAGTGAAAAAGTCTATTCTATCAAATTGTCTCTTTAATCAAAATCAAAACTTATTATCCCGATTAAACCAAACAACAAAACGAGCTAAAATCGTCGTAATCAAAGTAATTGCCGATCGGTTACTGTCCCCTTCTGATCCATCCCATTAAATTTAAGGGAGCGATCCTTCCCTTTCTCATCCCCTCTCCCATTCCCCCACCCACTGCCCTGGCCGGGCAGGTACCATTAATCGGGAGGAGAGACGTGATTTGATTGTCTCCACTAAAGGACGAAAGAAATCTTATTTTGGTTTAAATGTGTTTTATTATATTGATACACTCTGCTTTATTACTAAAGCTTGGATATATTTAACTATCTATAGTTGCCATCTTTGAAATACGTATCTACTCATGGAAATAATATGTCGAAGCTCAAAGGAGAAACGGGTTTTGATTATACGATAAGACTAGAAGGAAACGAGTAGGGGCATTATGTTTTCTTATTTTTTCTTCAACTATGTTAAAACGAGATGGTATTTTATAATAATATTGTGTGGCTGGTTTGTGATTTGACTTCTAAGACACTGGCGTAATCAATTTGAATAATTATTTGTATGCGCGTATTCATTTTTTTAAATTCATTTTCTATTGATGTAGGTGCAGCAGATATTAAATCCAGTGACAGTAAACAATGGAGACCATAACAACAAAAAAACATTGCTGGATTATTTATAAATATATCTATATCAATAAACGTTTAATAATAATAATATTTAGATAATTTGTATAGCGTTGTTTTCGTGGAATATACCGTACAAGAGCCAATATTCCAACCGTCTAGAGCCAGTGAGACTATGGCATCCCAAATTGGGGTATGTTGTGAGACTGAAGAAAGTATGTAGGTAAAGGAGATGGGGAAGTTAAAGGTTGGTCATTAAACACGGCTAAAGCCATTTCAAGTAACGTTACAATGCTGAATGTTGGTCTTTCACCAGGGCGATACCATGAAAATCTTTCACTCTGGAACGTGCCGCAAATATACTATACAGTATTTTATGTCATTTATTTGCGCATGTCGGGTTTGAACTCGCGACCTCTTGATTTGTGGCTAAACGTTTTACCACTCAACCACGCAAACCGTTTCAGGGGTTCATACAAAAAGCCTTTATTTTTTGTTCAATGAACCCTTTCCAATAAATAATATTTTTGTTTTTGTTTTTTTTTCGCTCTTTGCCATCTGCTCTATATTTCAACCCAATGCGTTGTATTTTCATAGATTCATACGGGCTTTATTTAATATCCTGTTTTTTAAATCATGTTTACATTTCTTTGTAGAAAAAACGGATCTTCTTTGAAAATTTGGAAATTGAAACAAACTTTTACTCGACCCGGGGAATAAGACCCGGGACGGCTTCCATTGTCGAGTGGTAAGACGTTCGACTACGAATCCAAAGGTCGCTTGTTCAAACCCGGCGAGCGGAAAAACTTTTGTTAAATTAACCCTAGAAAGATAATCTTACTATAAGTAACGTAAAAGATAATCATACGTCTCAGAGACGTATCGCATGTAATTAGCGTATTTAAAAAAAGCAGTGTACTTATTTTTTTAAATTATTACTACAAATAGTTGTTTATGTGTTAATTAGTGAAATAAAACAATGATTTACTAAAAATAAAATACATTTTTAAAATTACAAACAAAAATGTAAACTCCCTTACAAATCAGCAACAAAAAAAAACATATTTTCTAAAGGAACTTTCAATTAACTTCCAGTCTAAATGGTTGCTTATTTGGCACGTTTTTCTTATATTAAAAATAATAATTATTATTTATTACTTTAAATCACAAAATAATCATATTAAATGCAATCAAAACACACGTCGCGTTTATGGCTACCACACACAGATTTTTCGCACTTTATGCAAGATAACTTTGACATTCTGCGAATTTTAGAAGGACAATATGAACAATACCTCTTTTTTACAGCAGGCACTTCTTGATCTGTCTGATCACTATTTGCAATAACCTGTGGCATTAATTCCGATATGTTTTTCCGAACAGTTCTCTTCAAAGTTGGTGCCTCTAACCTTTTTTCCATCCATGGTGAAGTAAGCTCTGTACTCAATTTCTTCATATAATGTTTACGGCTAAGTGGCTTTTCATTCTTTAATAGAATGTTGTGACAATAAATGACATATGAGTTCACAAAACCTATGTTAAGTATGCCGTAAAGTACAGCCATTGGCCATCTGTTTGTCTTTCTAGAGCAAGACATTAACGAACACATTTGGTCGAATGTGTCGACACCTCCCTTTTTCTGGTTATAATACATGATCATCTGAGCTTTTCCAGTTGTTTGATCTATTGTCCCGTCCTCATCACAAGATGACAACAAATAAACCATTTTCAATGGTTATGGTTTATATGACACGAGAGTCAAAGGACCGTCATAACAAAACATTGATGTGCCCACTGCCCACTGCCCACAGCTCGCGATCGAGTATTTTTCATTTGTTCTGGAATCTCTCGCTTGTTCCGCTTCTTCTTGGCTTCCGTTTGTCATATTGATAGTAAGTAACTGAAAATAATACTAAGTTCATTTTAATACATCAGATAGATAGACAGAGTTACTTTTAATACATATAAACGATGTCAACAAATATGTCACAAAAGTTTCATAAAAGATAATCATACGTCTCTCGGACGTACAATATAGTCATTTGTAGTTATTATGGGTACTTACCTTTGCGGCACAGCGGTCCCGTGTGAGCTCTGGTCGTCAACTGAGTTGGTTGAAACAGACAACTTGCTGCGGCGTATAGTGAAAAAGAGACAACACTATTTTGTCGCGCTGTACGTCTCGCGGACGTAGATTATCTTTCTAGGGTTAATATGTGTCATAGCACATTTTATTCATACACAAATAATATGAAGTATATTTGCGGCACGTTCCAGAGTGGTAGATACTCTACGTATCGCCCTGGTGAAAGACCACCATTCAGAATCGAAACGTTGCTTGAAATGGCTTTAGCCGTGTTTGGTGACCATATCTAAATAGCCAGGTACTTCACAACCTGCCTCTACCCCATATCCTTCCCTCCCTACTACCTTCAGCCTCACAACATACCCCATTGGGGATGCAATAGTTTCACTAGCTCACTAGCTCTAGACGGTCGGGAGCAGTTGCAATAATAAAAATAGTGGCATTAGGTGGCTTGGAAATCTGAAGCAGATTGCTGGCTGAATATCAAAAGAAATATATTACAAAAATACTTTAGTTGGAACATGGTTTGAGTCAGAATAATATGAGACTTGCCCGTCTGCCTCCCCTTCGGAAAAATTGGCACGGTGATTAGTTGTAAAGTCAATCGTTGACAATAGAACTCTCGGGATGTAGTTAATGCAAGAGTTATAGAATCCTCCCTCGCAACAGAAGTAGTTTGGAAATGTCGCCAATAAGATACTCTAAGTATCGCTCTCGCGAAAGACCACCATTCAGAATCGATACGTTGCTTGATTGAAATGGCTTTAGCCGTTTGTGACCAGATCTGAATAACCAGGTACTTCCCAATCTTCCTCTTCCCCATCCCTTTTCCCTCCCCATTGCCTTCAGCCTCGCAACATACCCCAATTGAAGATGCCATAGTCCCACTGGATCTAGACGGTTTAGAGCAGTTAGGACTTTTGTGCGGTATTCACTATAAAAAAAATTAAACGGATGTATCATATAATTTCTTAAAGTAATTCAATATGTAGTTTCTTCCTTAGAACAAGGGTAAACATACATTATTGCGTCGACAGAGACCTTTTACAGAAGAAAATATGTATTTCTTTGTTCTTCCGCCCATATTTACTTCCACTATTTGGGCGGGGCCAGGAACAATAATAAAACAGCCCTCTGTTTACCTGCTTAGACAAACACCGCCCGCCCTATAACCGCCCCACTGATAGCTCCGAGGTGACCTCTCGCCCTTTCTGGTAAATGACGCATGTAACGGAACGAGAAGTTACGACGGAGCTCTAGGCGGCAGGAACACATAGTCATAAGAAAGTCACCCTGGCTCGCTTATTAAGACGCCTTACGCCCCCATGCCGCATGAGACGAATCAATTTAAAGTGATTCGACGTGTGGTTGTGTTGCTACCAAATTGAATAAAGAAATGTGCTCTGCTGGTTTTTGGAGAAGCTAGGTATTGAGATGATTTGGTAGAACCGCATAAAATATATCTGATTGTAGAGCAACTGAAGACAAAAAAAGAATTTAGGCAACAAAAAAGGCACATTTTTATAACATATTTGTATGGATAATTTTGACAATATCATGTATTCTGAGTGCAAAACTGTACCTTTCTCAAAAATGTAAATAATTGTATTTTTTTCTGAAGTGAAGCCAGAAAAGTATGCTTTATTTTAATTTTATTTTTTATAGTGAATCCTGGACAAGAATCCCAAGCGTCTGAAGCCAATGGGAATATGGCATCCCCAATTATAGTATGTTGTGAGGCCAAAGGTAGTGAGGAAGGAAAAAAAATATGGAAGAAGAAGGTTAGAAAGTACCTGACTATTCAGATCTAGTCATCAAACCCAGCTAAAGCTATTTCAAGCAACGTTTCGATCCTGAATTCTGGTATTTCACCATTGGGATACTTAGAGTATCTACCACTCTGAAACCTACCGCTAATATACCATATATTATTTCATATCAATTAAATGTAAAATAACACATATTAATTAAGTAAAATTTGATTGCGCACGCCGGGATTTGAACCCGCAACTTGGTGGATTCGTAGCCGAGCGTCTTAAACAACCACGATAGCCGCCAATTGATTCTGTATCTTCTCTTTCTCTTTATTTTTAAAGAAAGATAAACATTCCCGGGTCATGAATAACCAGACAAAATTTGAAAAATCTTTCTGCCATCATAATTAACGGAAGATGTTGCTTGTGCAATGATGAAGGACTTAGCTAGCAGAGGAATTGAACCCACAACGCACGGGTGGGAAATTCGATGATTTTGTTCGCTCAGCTACTAGCCGGTTTAGCATGCTATAAAAAAATAATAACATACTATAAATTATATATAATGTGAATATGTGATTATTTATAAGATAAAGCCTTGAAATCAAGATTTGTACAGCGTCCTGTAGATAATTTTCACAAAAACTGCGCTATTTAAATTATCCGAATATCATTATAATTATTGCAAGTGAAAATATAATAGTTTGGTTACTTTGTCTTGATGAAAATGAGTAGAACCGCTGTAGCGTTTAGTCAGTTCGTTATTAGCTGCTAACAAGGCAGATTGCCTGTTCTAACAATCATATGAGAAAGTCAAGGTTTATCATAAGACACCGCAATACTGATTTCTGCTAAAAGAAATATAATTAGAAGAATAAGCATTATGTAATGTATTACAATGTAATATAATAATAAGGCTTGAGATAACAAAAATCTATTTATTCAGTCCTTCGCTACCATCTAGCAGCAATTTCGTGTAAAATACACGTTCGTTAGCAATAAGTAAAGGAATAATGACTTTTTAAAAGTACGTGTTTTATATTCAAGGAGGATCTATTATCTGCCTTGATAAGCCTTGACAATTGTATATTGTTTTATTAACTAAATTTATAATACGTATTTCTTTAAAATAATAACTGTTTCAATATTTAAACATGACATAATGATTTTAAAAACACCAATTTTTTTATTTTATTCCACTATTCTTTATTTAAAACCTGACCGGTTTCACCTTATGATGGGCATCTTCAGACTGATAAAATTTAAAGTAAATCTATGGCACATATACTATTAAACTATGGCATCCCTATTTAGAGATGCCATAATCTCACCGGCTCTAGACGGTTGGGAGCAGTTGAGACTCGTTGTGCGGTATTCATATAAAAATAAAAAGTGTCCTTATAAATATTTCTTATATTTACTTGCTTAAAACTAAAAAGATATCCCGGAGTAACGTGAAGAAATTGAACCGGGAAATATTTAAAGGTCTGAGAAGGGTAATTTAAAGAGGCGTTTTAATGAGTCGACTATTAGCACGTGATCGGAACTCGGAATGGACAAGGAAGCGACAAGCAAGGGACGAGGGCCGCGTGGGCGGCGTGACAAGGAAAGGACACGCTTTTGCCTTCAAAAACAAAAAGACCATTTGTCATCTGAGATTAGGGACAATTAATGTTGACGTTTTGAATTTCGTGAAGGTACCTGATATTTATTTAGATTTACGAGTATTGTGCCGTTTGTATTCCGCAACCGGCGAGAACATAACTACGTACTCCGTTATATTTATAGACCCGTGGAAAATCACGGGACATTATAATAAAAATATAGCCTTTATTTTGATGATAGACATTAAAATAAAAGTTTAAAAAAAAATAGTCACAGCCGAGAATCGCTTCCCTGATTAGAAGGCAACTATGATATAATATTATTATTGGTATTTATCACTACACCACCAACAATAAATGGAAGAACGCCGGCGTAAATTTATTATATGCACATTAAATAAAATGATGTATTTTTGAATTCGTTATGTGTGCTGAAAAAAAATAATAAATATTTTAGAGCTTTTGAATTTTAAAATATTACGTACTCACATCACAATTAAAATTATACTATTTCATTATTATGTAACAGTTTGCGGAACAAGATGCCTGGAGGAGTTATGTCGAAGATATTTTGTATCTTAATAATAAACTGATAAAAAGATATTCTCATCGGATAGTTAACTATGGATTTTCGCTTGTTTCTTAAGCAAGATTAGAAACAAAAAGAAAAAAATTAAAGCGGGTTAGAACCAGTTTTTTTAAGATTCATTGGGCCAAATAAATAGCAAGGTTAAATAATTTATAGCAGAGTTTCAAAGTCTCGGAGACTGTGTAACTATGGCATCGCTTGAGAAATATCAAGATTTTAAAGAGAGTGGTGGAAGACCAGCAAACGGTTAGGAAATACCTGGCAATTCGCATCTAGTCAGTAAACATATCTTAATGCTTGTAATACCAATTGTACTGTCAAATGTAATGTTAACGTCAAATATTACCTAGTCTCTCTATCTCAAGAATTGGGATGTCATCTCGATTATGTTGGAGGGGATCCTAGGTTGTAAATAATAGAAAAAAATCACAGAATATATTATTTTATATAATATTAAAGAATGAGTTTTTTTATATGAAAAGGAGTGAAAACTATTTCACAAATGAAGAATTCTTGTTTTGGTGAAAACGCCCTTCATATTTTCTGAAGATCGGCCAAGATGTTAGCCAGATCACCGCCCTGACGATGGTCATGTCGTAGAGCCGCTTGTAATTCAGCAGCTGGCATTGTAGGATGGCATACTGTATATAGCGGATAATGATTCTGGTCGTCTTGTTGACGCTGGCGGTATTGCCGGTCAGTTCTATCACCTCAGCTGCTCGTTTTTTCGACACAACACACTTCTCTTTCTTCAAACTTTCTCAAAAAAAAAATCGGAGTCCCGATCCTCTAGATCATATCCGTTGATTCTCCTCCCTCATCACTGCAAGTTTCTTGGCAGTCGATTACCTTCTGTGAAAAAATCCCTGTACCAGTCACTCAGTTGTTTTTCTTCTGGGCCGCTTCTTGGTACAGACGTCTATGCTTAAAACTGTTGTGCGTATACAAGTAGAGTGCGGTAATTACTTGTAAGTAACATAATTTACCATGTTACACGCTATTTCAAGAATTGTTTGGATTCTGAATGGTATATCACCAGATTGACACAAAAAGTATCTTCCACTCGTAAAATTGATCAAAAATATCTTTGTTAAAATTGATTTAATGATAAAAATGCATTAAAATATTGCATTTTTACAGTTTATAATATTTTTCCTGCACAAAGTTTTTTATAAGCTTTAAACTTAAAAAAAATATTTTTCTAGTTTATTATAATTTTTTTATACCGTTTTATTTGATATTATCAAAAACTACAACGTAAATATTCGTTATAAAACCGTTTATTTTCATTGGGCCATTTCACGAAAACTGGAGCGAGCTCTGATTTAAAATGAATGGGAATTAACAGATGCCACAATATAAATTACTTAAAATTTATAGACTTTAATAAATGGGTTCTGCACAGCATCATTGGACGGCGATAAATCTCACTTTTCGGAACCTTTTGGCTGTTTTCGACAATTTTCATCGGTGAATCATTGTCATCTGAATAGAGCTTTCCACATACCGCGGTGGCTTTCGTGCCTTTTAAAATCTGAGGCGATATAACAAACGATTATTTGTGAAGATTTTTGTCAAATTACATTGATAAGCGAATTGCATGAAAGATATTACATAAATCAATTAATCACAAGCAATCAATGCCACAACATCAACCTTTGTATAGGATTTTTTTCATGGGACCGAATGGCTTTGAAATATATTTAGACCATTAAAGCCATAGAAAATATAAAACCTTACAGAACTCAAATCTGCGTTTGGTCTGTTTTTATTTTATTCAAACGTTTTACTGAGGTTTGAGGGCTTTTGATGATTTTTTTCCTTAAACGTTTTCAAGACATTCAAAGAAGATGTACAATTGGATTCAATTCGGACCATTGTGAATAGAATAACTAACAGAGTCTAAGTTATTCAGAATTTGGCCCATTAGGTTAATGAATGTGATCATTTGTGTTCGTTTCAAACTGGGTACTGTTCTTGATACATGATTGATATTTGAATACATACAATTAAAGTCTAAAATCACATCCTTGTGAGACGCCGCATGTATAAAATAAACGCAATCTGTTAATAATTCTCCAAAAAGACGAATATTGTATTTAAAAAATATAAAAAATACGCGATGGCGTAATCCTTTGGAACTTCACCCCATTTAATTTCTGCAGGAATATTGCAGGAAAATGCGAATCCCACGTGCCGAAAAAATACCTTATTTTTTATTGTATTCCCCCCTTCACAGGGATGCCCTTTAATGCCAGCTAAATCTCGGAATTGCCTTCCGCCCATCCCAGGCTGTATGAAGAAATTATGCCTCTACCTGCAGTCTGATCTCCTGTGCGGTCCCCTCCCAGTGCGGTCTCCCGCCCGGTTTGCCCCCGGGCTGATTTCTCCCATGCCCTCTGCCTCGAGCCACTGAACTAATAAATTTATTATGGCCCATAAACAGTGCAGTACTGGCTTACCTGCACTGAAAGTGAGAAAATACTGCATAGGAATACCAATTCAAGCAATATTTTCACATTACTTCTAGCTAGGGCTCATGTTTGGTATTTTTGTGGAACGAATTACATTTAATTTATGGATATCCAAGCATACTTACTTTTGGAAATACACAGAATATGATATGTGTTGTAATTTACTGTTAAATTTATATGAAAATATCTCAAATAGCCGTACATTTGAACATCATCAGAAACATGATAAGAAATAACATTTTAACTTGCAAGTGAAAATAAGTAAGTATTAATACCTGAAAAGGTGTATACATGTCTAAATATGTAAAATGTGTACGCGTATGTTTGTATTATCACATAGAAAATTTAATTCAAATTGCTGCACTAGGTGATCATCGCGAATTTTATTAAAGTGTCAGAACATAAAAAACATTATGAAACATACGTTAATGCAAAAACAATATAAGTTTAAAAAAGGAGCTGCTATAAGCAGTATGGTTGACAATATAATAAAAATATCGTAATTATTTTAATTCATACACTTACTAAAAAAACACTTATAAATCAATGAGATAGGACAAGAAGAATATTTGTTTATTTAAAGTAAGTAATTTCTCGTAATTGGCACAATGTGTTGTAATTGCGCGAGTAATTAGTGAAATCATCGGGGAATTCGTTTTGTTAAATTGCGTGAAGAAGCAGCTTTGTCTAGTTTGGCATATTGAAACATTCAAAACCAATATTGGAGAGGAATTCTCGGCTTCTGCTTCATAACTATTGATTCGGTTATTACAATTGTACTTAATTCAACGAAGGCACATTAAATCTGACAAAGCATACCCATACTTTACTTACTTTCTGAATGTAGTTTAATCTTTGTTTTATTAACAGTATTTTAATTATATTAATTAATTTTAAACAAAATGTTGCCTTCTAGTTTCATTACTATTTTCACTTCAGGACAATTTGAAGAAATACAGATCACCAATTATAATAAATACTAAAACAATTAAAGGTTATAAAATAATAAAATTGATAAATTTTAAATGGTGAACAGACGGTGCGGATTTTTTATAAGAAAAATATTTATAAATAATTGGCTAATTTACATAGCGCAATTTTTATGAAACATCAACTCCAGGGCGCTTTTTAGTTTCCACCCTTAAAATATGAAATTGTTTGCAATATTATTTACATTCGTTTCGTTTTCAACTCTAACTCAATTGTAAATCTTTGAAAAATAATACAAAAAACGTGAATAAGCTCTCAATCGTTCTGATTGATAATCGTGATAAATTGATTACTTCTATAGCGCCGTTTTCGTTGGAAAATCACATCAAGGGTTCTTCATATTAAACACTAACCTAAAATAATTGAACCAACGTTAATCCAGTCATTGCGTTTATACAAACGTTAAATAAATAAATTCAAATTTTGAGAAACTCCATTTCACTTGCGCAACTCTAAATAAGGAATAATCAAAATAAAAATTTCGTATAAAAGCAATATCTTTGAAAATTACTTGTTAATACCATTCCTAAATTTTCTTATTCTTTCTATTTACCAATCAATATGAATTCAAGATAAGACCATTTATTTATTTACCTTCAAGTATCGAAAACACAAGACTACCGAATAATAAATTTTAATAATATTTACTCTGCGAATAGGAAATAAATATTATTAGACATCTATTTTCATACGAAAAACGTTTGTTTTATTTTGGTGGGTTTTGAAGTATTTTTCAACACACTTGAGTTCATCCAATTGCTTATTATATAACGGCCTCCATAGTCGAGTGATAAGACGCTCGACTATGAATCCAAAGGTCGTAGGTTCAAACCCGCCGTGCGCCAATAATTTTTACTTAATCAATATGTGTCATAACACATTTAATTCGCATAAAATAATAAAAAGTATATTTGCGGCACGTTCCAGAGTGGTAGATACTATCAGTATCGCCCTGGTGAAAGACCACCATTCAAACAGGCTTTCAGCCGTGTTTGGTGACCGGATCTGAATAAACAGGTACTTCCCAACCTTCATCTTCCCCATCTCCTTTCCCTCCCCACTACCTTTAGCCTCACAACATACCCCTGTTGGGCACGCCATAGTCTCACTGGCTCTAGACGGTTGAGAGCAGTTGGGACTCTTGTGTGGTATTCACTTAAACAAAAAAAACAATATCTCATGTGGAGATAATATATCTTTTTAAAATATCTTTTTATAGTTGGTGGTAAAAAAAACCCAGCTGAGTTTAGTGAAAACCGCAGAAACTTGCTGGCCAAAGTAAAAATACACAGATTTAGAAATGACAAACTACGCGTCTACCTTTCCCACCACTGGGAAATCAAAACACAGTGTTATAATCCTATGACGGTACATAACATGTACATTTTACATGGAGGAAAATCATTTCTGAAAGTTGAACATAACTGAACACTGGAATGTTGACGAATACATTTTCGGAATATAATATATGAGTTTGCATTAGTTTTTCTAATCAAATCCTTACTATTCTATTGAATAATTAGATACTATTATTGAATAACGACTGATATGGCAGAAGGGAAAATGCTTTGAAAAGGCTTGTGTGGTCGACCTGTAATGGTCTGTCCCCTTGTAGGTGGGTACTGGCATTATCCTTTTTGAGTTTTCAGGATTTTAAAAAATATTTCTCCCGTAGACCGCTGAAAGCTCCGACAGGAAATGAACCAACCCGGATTTACTCCTGTAAGGGTATTATATAAGAGGGGTGCAATTCAATTTCACTGAAACATTCAGTTCTAAATCGGAAATTGTTCTTGTAATAGATATATTGCAATGGACATATTTTATTAGTGTTTTTAATAGCTACTACAATCACCGACTTTGATGTAAAATTCGTGGAGATGTAGTGGTTTTTGCCGATGTGGGTTTTTGGAATTTAATTTCGAATAACCTGACAATGTTTGGAAAACTCTTACTGTCATCGTAAGAGACGAAAAATGTTGCTGGTGCAATGATGGAGGAAAATTAGTAATTAAAAAGGAATTTATTATATTTTGTTTTTAGTTGCGTATATACTTCATATGGCAGATATACCCGTGCTGGAATAAAAAAAACATATGCTAACTAATTAACTATCACGCTGTTTCTCCGCAAAGGTAGGCAGAGAGGACGAACCGCCATACAACTCTGTATTGGCACACACTCCTTGCTTCGTTCACATTCATACATCGTCTGATACATACTCTTCTGTTATTCTGACTCTTCACGTGGCCCGATTCAAGTATTTGATTCACTTGATCGTGCCATATCTTCCTCGGGCGTCCTCGAGTTCTTCTTCCATTCACTTTTGCATCATATATTCTTTTTACACTCCTTTCTTTGTACATTCGCTCTACATGCCCAAACCATCTAAGGCTAGCAGAAGAATTGAACCCGCAACGCCCGGGGGGGAGAGAGGAATCCGACGCGCTTGTGCACTCAGCTACTAACCGGTCAAATGTTTCAATAGATGACTTTTTATGTGTTTTCGGGTAGATATATACCCTACTACCCTTTACTAAAAGAAATAAAATTTTCTACCACTCAGACGTAAACTGCTCTATTGATATATTTTATTTATAGTGAATACAGAGACAAGAGTCTCAATTGCTCCCAATCGTCTAGAGCCAGTGAGACTATGGCATCTTCAATTGAGGTATGTTGTTAGTCTGAAGGTAGTGGGAAGGGAAGGAGAAGAGGAAGACGGGGGTTGGGAAACATAACTTCAGAAAATTTATAATTAAATGTGACATTTAAGGTTTTTTAACGTCTATTATACGTCTTATAAACGGTGCACACATTTAGAAAAAAACTTGCAAAACATTAAAATTCTTTGAACTGATCGAAAAGGGTGGGGGGGGGAGTAGTTGAATCTATCTGTTTTCATGAAAAAAAAAATCATACAGTTTCTCGGGAATTTGAAGAATGCGTTATATAACTTTGAAAAATGATTAATTTAATGGTATTGTATTGTGATGTCCATTGAAAACCTTGCGTGCATTTAAGTTTGAAGAACATTTATATAATAATAATATATTACCAACCGCCGCTATTGATATTCCCCCACTTAAAGCAAGAGCGGTCATTGGTCAGTACTCCGTGAAATAGGCATTCATCCACTTCCCGTTGTGCGGATGCTTCCCTTCATTAATACACAATGTAATAAGGCTGCAGGGTCAAATAATCCCAACCACACGCGGTCAGGAGGTTCTCTACTCACCCCTTCCTTCTGCCGGATAAAATATTCCAACACTTTGTGTGTAAGCGGCAGGGATAAGTGCACTGAGCGATTCCCGCACTGAATTGATATTAAAACATGAAAGAAAATGGCTATCACCAACATATCGATGGTTCATGTTTACCTCTCGGAGAGATTAATACGTTATTTTAGAATTGTGGCCACAAGTGGGGCGTTGTTATCAACCGGAGGGCTAGGACTACAGAGGCCTGTCTCTGTTTATTTTTAGCATAATACAGGCCCCCGTAATCCTAAGCCTCTGCAAAAGTGAAATTTAATAGAAAATTTACATTTTTACAGCCTTTTTAGTAATACTTTACCCCACCAGTGCTTCACTCTAAAAGCTTATATGAAGACATATTCCACATTTATTTAGATAATCTATCGAGAGGTGTTATTGTTATTAAAATTACTCCAACAGAGGTCTCCACATACACAATATAAGCAACCTTACTTACATTATTATTGATTACATTACAATATATTTTTTATAGTGTCACTATTATTTTATGTTATGTATCACACTGTTATGTAAAAGCCCATGGGAGAGTATATAATTAAATAAATCTTAATCACACGGCGCTTAATATTTTACTTAGAGATTAACAAAATTTGTTGTAAATAATAATAATATTTTGATAATTTGTACAGCGCCAGTCATATATGGAAATCACCTCAAGGGCGCTGTACAAATCTTAATTCTAAGGCTCTATCTTATTTATTTATTTACGCCCGTTACAGGCTTTTACATACATGTAAACATTTTTTTTTTTTTTTTAAACAACAACCTCATAAGTGCAAAAATTTATGTAAAAAAATAAATAAAAAGAGTATTGAATAGCAGATACAAAAATAATCAATAATATTCAATAAATAACAGGTCCAAAATATTGTAAAAGAAAAAAACAATACTAAGTAATAGGTCCAACTATTAGTTTAGCTCTTCCAGATGATAACAACTGTACTAAACTAAACTTATAGTTTGATATTGACGTGTTAAATATATCAGCGACATCGGAGTATACGTTTCCTAAATGTTGTATTCGTCGCATAGGCGTGTTGCATTGTGAGTTTGAAGCAGAATTGCTACAATAATACGGTAAGTACTGCCTTGTAACCGTCCTGCTTGGAACATGAAATGAAATCAAGTTTAATAATTCAGGGCTGTCAATCATTGAATTTATAACTTTGTATAAGCAAATTAAGTCGGTAATTATTCTTCGCTCAGACAATCTCAATAAATTAAGGTGACAAAGAAGATAATCGTAATTGATACATTCCCCTTAATATGCCCATTCTGAAGTTAATAAATCTCAAGAATTTATTTTGAACTCTTTCTATTGTAAGGGAATGAATAACATAACTTGGTGCCCACACTGTAGAGTTGTATTCAATTTGACTCCTAACTAATGACATGTACAATTTTTTAAAGGTATGAATGTTTTTAAATTGATTACATATTCTTAATATAAAACCCAACATTTTTAAAGCTTTATTTGATGCGATTTCAATATGATTATTAAAGTTTAGTTTTTGATCAAAGTATACTCCTAAATCATTTACCTCGGTTACATTTGTTAGCGAGGTATCGTTTATGGTATAATCATAAATTAGTGGGTTTTCACTAAGTACCTACATATAATCACACACACACAACAATATTTACCTGACAAGTCACTTCAGTTAAACACAATTATTTTATTTATTTCCAGTTTGGAGAAAGATACAGTTTTGCATTCAGAGGACATAATAATAATATTTCGAAGATTTGTATGGCGTCGTTTTTGTAAAAAATTACCCCAAGGGCGCTGTACATATCTTATTTTCTAGTTGATATTAATTCCTAGTTTAAAGAGAACATATACAGGAACATACTTACCTGGCAGGTCCCATCGGATCGACACACTTATTAACTTAAAATTATAATTATGATTTTTTTAAATATATTAACGAGCATATATTCCGATTTTAGGGCATGGGAGCGAAATTAAAAATGGACTTTCTGAATTTGTTGTATAGTACAGGATTTGGTTAAAATTTGTAAATCTAAAGGTGATTCTTAGGAAACAGATTATGTTGAGACATGACATGATATTGGCGAAACTATAATTCTAGTATTATTTATTGAAATCGGAAATAACTTTAAAGCATCAATGCTTGTATTTAAAAAATATTTAAATAATATCAATAATCTAAAACACAAATATGAAACAGAAAAGGCCAGAAATAAAAAAGACAGTGGTCACAACCGAGACTCAAACTCGGAGTCTCTACTCTATCCGGGAGTAACATTGTGACCATTGTCTTCTTATTTTTTGGCTTTTTCTGTTTCATATTTGTGTTTTAGATCATTGATATTATTTAAATTCTTTATGTTTTTATGGTTATATTTTAGCCAAATTTCATAATAAGCTTTCTGAATTTGTAGAACATTATATATAGATATTTGAACTTCCAACATAATAAGCGGAAAATATTGCTTGTTCAACGGTGAAGGAGACAAGCAGCGGATTTAACCCACAATGCCTGGGTGGGAACCCAATGCATTCGTTTACTTGGCGACTCGGCTAATAACCGAAGTGATATGTATTCCATAAACGTTTCTAAAAAAAATATCTTCGTATTTTAATTCCTAAAACAATATGTCATTTTTGTATTCCCCAACGGTGCTAAAAAGTGATTTTAAAAGCATCGCTTTATAAGTATTGACATTATTTATTTATTCACAAACTAACGGACTAAAGCCCAAAAAAAAAAATACAAAACGGGAAAAAAGAGCAACGGAGAAAGAACAACTCATACATTATATTAAATGAAGCAATGACAAAAATGGTATAAAATATACATAAGAAAGAATATTCAAATCAAAGCCAATGTCAAGTCAAAGTTTTGGTAGAGTCGTAAAGAATGAGAATAATCATTTAGAGTGCTACCAAAAATTTCAAGATCCTGGCTTAATTTAACAAGTTTCGACATTCTAGACAGTGGTGAACGATACCCATAATTAGTAGAGTGATGATTGAGAAACAGCAATTCACTATTCCTGAGTCTACGGCAAGAAATGTTGAGCTGGATGAGTTGCAACAGAGAAGGTGATTAGTATTATAACTGTGTTTTAAACACTTCTTTATCGTATATAGACAACTAGTTTCATTTCATCCACAACTTTCATCGAGGCAGTTAAATAACCCTTTTGAATAAATTCGGGTTTTTGTTTGTTTTAAAAGACGACCTTTTCTGAAAAAAGCTTTTATTATTCACAAGCAATTTTACTATGGCCTTCAGAAAAGATCTTAGAAAAACATCACGACAAAAAAATATAACCTGCCTCACTGTGGATGTTACAAAGAGTTTTTTTGTGTAATGATAACACAACAAAAGGTGTCGTATTTTGCCGAATATATAATTTTAATGAGGCCACATAATTATGTAGGTCAGGAGGTGAATTTCGTGTTACCCGTTTCCAGTTCTATCTCTCCGAAGGTAGGTTCGTTATCTGGAGTATCATTACCTCCCCGGGACAAGTTAGTCTGTGAAATATGATAACACAATCTAGTTAACGTTCCACGTGTCTCACACTCGCGGAAGTAACGGAGAATTAACCACAGGGCTGCCAGTCGTTGGCGGTTAGTTACACGTGACCGCACATGCACTCCGCCCGACCCACCCACCAAATTCAACCACCTGACTCGCCCGACTCGCCGCTAACTCGCTCGGCTCGCCCCTCCAGGGGCCACCCTAACCGACACCTTCTTTCTACCGTATTAGCTGGCCACCCTGGCGAGACTGGACTAGGGTCACCATAACACTTATTTTCATTGAATACAAACCCCTGATAACCCTTATTATGACAGTAGTTGTCTTACGAGGGAAATCGTGTGATGTTTCGTGGTATGCTTTTATTTTTAATCATACATATAATTTAATGATAGCATTAAAAAAGCTAAAAAATCTGTGAAATTTATTTCCCTTCCATAAACATCGTCAAATATTTTGGAGATGAAACGGAAGGTGAAAGAACTGTCACTTGTTGTATGTTTATTTATTGGCGTAGTAATGACCTTGGTAGTGCGTTTTTAAATAATAATTCAATTCTGCAATGTAAAAAGCAGCAATAGCATGATATCATAACAGGAGTATTCATTTATCTAATTACTTTTCTTGTTCGCTAAATATTATAAGTTCTAAATATAGAATAATATCTACTAGAACACATTCTAGGTAGCTACTTTATTATGTGAGTGGGGATTTGAAAATATTATTTTTACAATTTGACAATTTCAATTAACATCATTTCAAAATTCGAAAAATTCTCACACGTACGGTAGTAAGTACTTAAAAATGAATTTTTATTATATTTTGTATTTAGTTGCGTATATACTCGTACTTCATATGGCAGATATACCCGTGCTGGAATAAAATACATATGCTGACTAACTAACCATCACGTTGCTTCCCTGCAGGGGTAGACAGAGAAGACAGACCGCCATACAACTCTGTCTTGGCACACACTCCTTGCGTCGTTCACATACATATATCGTCTCATACATACTCTTCTGTTATTCTGACTCTTCACGTGGCCCGATTTAAATATTTGATTCACTTGGTCTTCCTCAGGCGTCCCCGAGTTCTTCTTCCATTCACTTTCGCATTGTATATTCTTTTTATACTCCTTTCTTCGTACATTCGCTCTACATACCCAAACCATCTAAGCGTTCCTTTCTTGATCCTCTTTATAAATATTGAAAGTAATTAATAATGCTTGGATAATTTATACAACATTTTTGTAAAATATCACCTCGAGGGCGTAAAATGGTCATATTATCTCAATAATATTAATAAAGAAATTGTGAAAGAACATAAAAATGATAAACTATTGTATAAATTCGAATAACAACTGATATATTCAAACGTATAAAATATATGGAAACAGAAACCAAACTTCGAGCACTTTTGTTCCCGAAATCAGATTTATTTTAAAACGATTTATTTTCAAGATTGCTGACTCCAATATTGTACGCGAGTACCGCGTTGTCCATGCAAAAAAATGACGAGTCGAAGAATTTAGATTTATTATTTTCTTTCAATCTGAAAAAAGCCTACCTTTGAAATTCCTGAAACACCCCTCGCACGGTCAAGTCTGGCCTGTGAGAGGGGAGAGATCAACTGCTGCCGGGGGCAGCTGCCGCCTAAGTGGTGCACATATTGGTCAACTGAGGCACCGAGGGTCGGTATTATTCCAGGCTGTGTCCGCCCCCCGAGACCACCCCAGCGCCCCCTCCCCTGCAGGTTAAAAGCTGGGCTAAAGAAAAGCGATCGATCTGTTTACCGTTTTAGAAACTGGGGCATTTTTTGTCGAAGTCGATGCGACCTGCAAAGTTAGCCTTGCAAAATAGAATGCGGAGATTTGTGCACCTAGAAATAATATATGGAGCAGGTTTATCGAACTCGGCAAAAATGTTTCGTTGAAAACCAACTATTTTTTTAATAGTGAATACCGCTGTAGGGGTAGGCTGCGCTTAGCTCCCCCCACCACTTTAACATTGTCTGAAACAACTAACCACTAACCTAACCTAACCATACAGTCAATAAATGCACTAGCTCCGGAACAGACGTGTCTTTGGTATTACTCCCTATTCCGTTTGACTCCCACACACCTCGATTAATATGTATTCAACTCGTGTACGCTAAGCTGCATACAGCGCCCTTGAGGTGATTTTTCACAAAAACGGCGCCATACAAATTATCCAAATATTATTATAAGACTCCCAACTGCTTCCAACCGTCTAGAATTAGTAAAACGGTGATCTCCCCAAATGGGTTATGTTAGCTGAAAATAGTAGGGAGTGGAAGGAGATGGGGCAGAGGAAGGTTAGGAAGTACCTGGCTATTCAAATCTGGTCACCAAATACGGTTAAAGAGATTACGAGCAACATTTTGATTCTAAACAGTGGTCTTTTAGCAGGGTAATACTTGGAGTATCTACCACTCTGAAACGTGCCGCAAATAATCTTTATATTATTGTATTTGATTAAATGTGTTATCATACATATTGATCAAATAAAAGTTAGTTGCGCACGCCGGGTTTGAACCCGCGACTAAAATCAAAAGTCCATAATTTTTAATTTAAAAAAATATATTAGGTTGCGTTGAGACTTGAACTCGAAACTCCATTCTGTCCGGGAGTAACTTCTCTGCTAATTGAGCTACCGAAACATTTTTATATACTGTCATTTTTATCAGTTTCATATTTCTTTGAAAACTATTAATATTATTTTTTCCCGACTTCTTCCAAAATAGGCAGCTCTAATCAAGCACATTTGCCCACTTAGATAGTCTTAGATGTAATTTTATTTACATAGATCCTTTGACTTTATACAATGTCTAAAATTGAAATTGGTAATAAAATAAAGCATTTCTCATAAAGTAGATTTTAATTAATTATAAAAAACCAACAAAGTCTTTATTCCCAGATCAGCTATTCTAAAAATTGATATAACCGACCACTACCCAACATTTTTCAGTCACAGTACCTTAAAACATCATAATAAAACTAAAGACCAACACGTGAAAAGAAGTAGAATTAACTATCAAACTCTGAATGATTATCTAAAAAAGAAACTTGGAACACAGTTATCTACAACGATGACCCGAATCAGTCATTGAACAATTTTTATTCAGTATTAAATAATAATATAAATAATAGTTTAGAACCAACACCTACACCCAAAAGAAAACACAAAAAAAAATTCGCGTGGACTGATAGTTTCAAGTTTACACAGGAACAAGCTTTACAAAATTTACAAAAAACATGAGAAATACTGTACGACTAACAACATACCACCTAATGCAAATTTACAACAGCAATATATAATTTATAGAAATTTTTTTAATATACTTATAAAGAGGTGTAAACAAGAATACTACACTAAACAATTACAAATAGCCGATAATGATTCTAAAAAAAAACGTGGCAAGTCATAAACGAAATCGCAAATAGAAAGCATAAAGTACAAACTTTGCCTGAAAAAATTGCAACAGACGATAAAATAGTTATTACGGATATGGGAAAAATTGCAAATAAATTCAACGATTTTTTTACAAACGTTGCCTCAGATTTAATAAATAATAATCCTTCATTTAGAAACAAGTCCAGACCTACTCTAATTAACACTCACTCTGTAAATACTCCTATTTTATCTCAATTTAAACGTGTAACTGAATCGGAAATCATAAAACACATTGATAATCTCAACACAAACACAGCCAATGGACCCGATGAATTAAGCTGCCTCACAATCAAATCTATTAAACAACATATATCCTTACCTCTGCAACATATATTTAATTCTTGCTTTGAAAAAAACACATTCCCAAACGCATTTAAACTCTCAAATATTGTTCCAATCCATAAATCTGGATCGATTTTTACACCTGACAATTATAGACCCATATCGCTGATATCCCAACTTGCTAAGATATTAGAAAAAATTATGAAGATACAAATTCTAGAGTTTCTTGAGTCCAATGCACTTTTGTCCCCAAATCAATATGGTTTTAGATCAGGTCTTGGTACAGATGATGCTTTATTTAATCTAACGAAAAATATATACAGTAATCTCGACTCAAATATGAAAAGCCTAACAATTTTCTTAGACTTGAAAAAGGCATTCGATACCGTCAATCATAATATACTGATTGGAAAACTTAATAATTTAGGAATTAAAAATAACTGTCTCTCCCTTTTGAAAAATTATTTTATCTTATCGCCATCAATGCACAAAAATTGGTGCTCATATTAGTAAACCAAAGTGTGTTAGACATGGGGTTCCACAAGGAACAGTTATCGGCCCGTTACTGTTCCTAATTTATATAAATGATCTCTGTAATATTAACATTTCGGGAAAACTATTCTCATATGCTGACGATACTGCAATCACAGTACATGGTAAATCCTGGAACGAAGTCACTGAAAATGCTAATAAATGCACCTCCATTGTCAAAGAATGGCTCAACCAAAACCTTTTAACTCTGAACTGTGAAAAAAACTATTTATATTCCATTCTATAATACCAAAAAGGCTGCACCTCTAACTAACCTAAATATAAGGTTCCATAACAATAACTGCAACCCTATTTTATGCTCTAATTGTGTAGAAATGAAATCGGGAAATACAGTCAAATATTTAGGAATTACAATAGATAGTCAACTCAAATGGACGAATCATGTAGAAAAGCTTGTAAATAAACTAAGATATTTAACTTACATTTTTAAACGATTAAATAACATAGTTGACATAAAAATAATGAAATTGGTGTACCATGCATTGGTTCAGTCATCAGTATCTTATGGAATAATCGGTTGGGGGGGTATTTATAATACTATTATTTATTTATAATACTATTAATTAAGCCATTAGAAATATCTCAAAAATTAATAATAAAAATAATGTTGCATAAAAACATTACATACCCCTCCATACAATTATTCCAAGAAGCTGATCTCTTAGATATAAGAAAAATTTATTGTATACAGTGCCTAAAGTACATATTTTTTATGAAGTAAACTATTTGCAAAAAATGAAAATCGTTACAGCAACAGAATAAATAATGTACTGGAGGTACCTCTCTGCAAAACTAGACTTGCGCAGAGACATGCATACTTCATTGCCCCAAAAATGTATAATTCACTTTCATTACATTTTAAGTGTTCAAATTCAACTTCCTTAAATACATACAAAAATGTAATAAAAAACTGGATAAAAGCAAAAGATACCAGCCTCTTCATACTATAAGTGCTAAATTCTAAAAAAATTAACTAACTTATCTGTTGTGATTTTTGTATTTGAAAAAAAAAAAAAATAAAGTTGGTTAAAAACAAAAAATACCAACCTCTTAATACCATAACTGCTATATTTTTTTTAATTCTTAACTAACTTATCTGCTGTGATTAAAAAAAAAAAAAATTAAAATGTTTTGCTTAATTTGAAATGTAACTCTTTATTAATTGTAATTATATACTGTTTATCTATTTATATTATTGCTATAGAGAACCTACTATTGATTTATATTAGTATACCCACGCACTGGCTTTTGCCTATGTGGGATTTTTTGTTATATCTACATTGTTCTTCCTTATTTTCTTTTCTTTATTGTTTATAATATGTTTCTTTCTTTTTAATTAATGTTTTTACTTTTGTAATCTTTTTCTTTTCTAATTTAAAAAAAAAAATGTATGTGACAAAAAATCAAATAAAAAAAAAAAAAAAAAAAAATATTTGAATGATACGTGTTATGCTTTAAGCATATATTTAAATTTGTATGGAACGTTATAAAATAACACTCTGTCACTTTGGTAAGGAAGCTTAATATTATTTTGTGTGTTTTAATGTTTGATTTGAGAATATATAATGTGTAGGTATATAATTATATATAAATATCCCTGCGAATCTAACAGGTAGATAAGAATTAAAACATGAACCACACAGCCTCAAGTTTGCGGAACAAGATATGCAAAGTTTTCAAAATATATTAAGTGCATAAGCATGTAGTATAATTTTAAATCACATATCATCGCCGGAAAGGCAAAAGGGCTTGAAACACCATTTTGGGAAGTTTACACCAGAGCACTTCAAAGTTTGTTTATTTTACAATAAATTCGTAAGTCTTTAGTTCCCGGGTGGATTAAAAAAAAAACAAAGTTAACTCAGGTAAATGCTTTCACTGGAGTTACCTTAAGCTACAAAAAGTTTGAAAAAGTCCAAATTGTGTCAAGCCTTCTCCCAAATGGTAAATATATTTTAGATGGCTGAAGCGCTACAAAAGTCTTAATAATCGAGAGTCAGAGCATTCGATGCAGAAAAAAAACGATCAAAACTGCATATTCAACTTATTTTGCCTAAAATGTAGCTTAAACCCTTTTGCGTTTTCAGCAACGATATAGTTTTATTTACAAATAATGGATAACTACCAAGTTACAAGGTCAAGTGTATTTTTAAATTATTTAAAAGCACAACCTACCTTTCTGAATTTAGATATTAATAAATAAATTAACAGATAAACTTTGTTTATAACCACTTTTATTATTTCATATTATGTCTACCGATTTCAGGAGTACCCTACCATCATCAGGACAATACTAAAATTAGCATAAAATACGAAATGCTGAGATATGTATACATATTTAGGAGTTGGAATGGGAAAGAGAAGGGGTGATTGAGGGGATTATGGGAATAACAGCGGCTTACTGGAAATATATCTAGGATTAGACTATAAGATAAATTAATTTGATTATTTAAAATATTACATTTACTATTTGATGGTTAAAATTCTTCGCCGTTGTAATAAAGGGAAAAAATAGATAACTTAGAAGCAAAACAAATTAGAAAATCATTAAATAGTAAATGTAATATTTTGAATAATCAAATTACTTTATCTTATAGTCCTATCCTAAACATATTTCCCGTAAACCGCTCTGTTATTCCCATAAACCCCTCAATTACTTCTTCTCCTTCCTATTCCAACTCATAAATATGTATTTACATCCCAGCATTTTGTATTTTAGGTTAATTTTAATATTGTCCTGATGATGGAAGGGTACTTCCGAAACCGGTAGACATAATATTGAATAATAAAAGTGGTTATAAACAAAGTTTATCTGTTTTATTTAAAAATGTGGCAAGCCACAAAGTAAATGCTTTTTACAAATATAAAATCAACTAACCACTGTAGGTATATTACAGAATACCTTTAGTGACAATCGAGTTAATCGTTCGAACAGATACCACGGAGTATGTTATATTTAAACACAAGTCAAGTAACAGAGATTGACAGATGAGGCCTGTTAATCCCGTGCACGCGCTACAGATGTTGAGTATTGCACTACACACCCTAGATCTTGTTTAAATGATGGGGTATTATTAATTACTTATAATGTACTGATAATTCTTATGATATCCTGGTACCGCAATGTTAGTGAGCAATCTAAAAAGTATCTGTAAACATTTAAATATAAAAATAATACTACCCGGTTTCGCATACGAGATCATTTTGTAATGTTGTTTATATTGTTCTTGTTAATCTGAAATAATTTGCAGACAGCGTGACACAAATGTTATTAGTGTAATCACTTACCCTTTGTAAGCAGTACCGAAACAAATGCAATAACTGTTGTGAATGAAATTAATTTTTTAGTTTATTTAGGTCATTTTAATAACCTTATTTGTAAATTTAGTCATAACATCAGATTTACGATACCCTTAATCTTCTGATTGAATCATGTGTATTGATTATATTGATTCCAGAATGGTAAATACTCTTAATGTCGCTCTGGTCAAATACCACCATTCAGAATCGAAACGTTGCTTGAAATGGTTCTAACCGTGTTTAGTGATCAGATCTGAATAGCCCGATCTTTCCTAACCTTCCTCTTACCCATCTCCTTCTCCTCCCCAATACTTTGAGCCTCACTAAATGCCCCAATTAGAAATACCATATTCCCACTGGTTTCAGAAATTTGGGAGACCCTTGTGCGGTATTCACTATTATACTCTATTGCGCAATAATTTTATGCGAATCTGGCCGCAGACAGGAAGATAGTGTGAAGTGTTATTTAAGAAAACGAAACACATAAAAATATATGTTATATCATAAGACGATCTAAATATTTTTCAGCATTAAAAATAAGTGTTTATTTTGAAGCAAGCCATCTCCATTTTTAAGCGTAAAAGCAAAGTTCTGAAATTGTAATGTATTTTTTAATATAGGTATTCATATTTAAAAAAAACGATCGCCTCACAAACAAGAAAATTTAAATGTTTACAAAGACTCGAAGTTAAAATGTATTCGTTCCCTACCTCGTTTTCCGCACATTCCCGAGATTCGGTAATAACCTAATTTCCCGTCTGATTAGCTCTTTGTTTTAAAGTTTAATGGAAAATTGCCCGAAGCAGGAATTTCCTTATCAATATCGCCTGTTCGACAATGTTCAGAGCTTCCTTTTCCGGAATTTTCCCGCCATTATTCCAGATAAAGGATTTTGCGCGGAACGTCTTTATCTGGCAGAACTATATGCAAGCAGGGTTGCCACAACCAACTGACTGCAAGCAGGGTTGTCGACGGTGACTCCTATTTTAATTGTTAAGCTTAAAAATATTGATTTATATTTACATATTTTAAGAAATTTTTCAAAATGTACACGTTGTTAGTACAAAAACATTGGCGTCACAAAATCTTTTACGGTCTGTAAATTTTAGTTCAATGCTACTGTTTTCAACTTTAAAAGATATTTCAATCATGAACACTGGAGCACTGAAGTTTTCATTTAATTTTAAAAAAAATAAGACAATATCTCGTGTTCCATATTTCATAATACCGGCGGTAAACTAATGGAGAAAAAAAGTGAAGAGATCGTGTACATAAAGTTACAACGACGATGAGAAATTCGAACAACACCGAACGTTGACCAATAGCATCACTTTACTTGTATTTTCATTTATTTATATTCAAAGTCACCCAACACTTCGTTCGCCAGTGTTTTACTAAAACATTTCAATATGAATGCCTAAACATTGACAGCCAAGATGGCTGCCGATCTTGTTTTAACCGTATTACTTACAAGAAGGTGTTTATTTATTTATTCAAGTTATTTTCCCCAGTAAAATGACAGCCAAATATTATTTTTCAGAATAAGAATGTACACCATTATGATCTCAAGAAATACGAAACCAACTTCAAATGTAATAATACTAAAAAGCTTGTCAGTGTCGAAGCATTTTCCTCGGAAGGTATTTGTTCCGCTCGTTAATTATTTTTAAAAATTTAAACACATAATAATACAATTAAAAAAAAAAAAAAGAATTAAAAAAAAAAGTGTGTCTAGGGTAAGCTCCAATACAAGTTTAAATACATTATGGGCCAGACAATATTAGTTTCTAACTAGTCGGATGCTTGTTTATATAGTTAATTGTATTTTGGTTTTCTCCTTACTTGTATCCTTGTAACTCAATGTCCTTACTGTCTACTAAAAACCTTATACTCATTGTCATATTTTCATGTTATTTTGTTACTTTTTATAACCACACTGTTTTCATTTTTAGAATTGTTAACTTATATTACTTGAATATTGATGTTTTTAAGTACCAACACATTAACTGTCCTCAAGATTATTTCCTTTTCTTTGCTTTAACATTTTTTTAATAATTACAGATGCTTTTCATTCGGATTTTTACACCGTTAGTTTCTAGAAAATTGTTTTACAATCTTTCGATGTACAAATGCACTGTTATACCCATATATGAACCTTTTTTTCTTATGATTTATGATAACGATCGTGATTTTAGATTTAATTTGTGTACATATTATATTCTCCTTTTGTTATATTAAGTTATGGTATTTAGTGCGAAGCGCACTTGAGGTGCACTATTACAAAACTGCGCTGTATAAATTCACTGTTGTTATTATTATTAGTTGTCGGAATAATACAGTAAAGACACTAAATAATAATAAAAAAGCGAGTTAAAAAAGAAAGTAATAACAAAAAAGCAATATACAAGGGAAGTTAATTTAAATATATAGAGATGTAAAGGTTACATAATTGGTAGATGACGCAATGAAGTTATGAAAGGTATGCTTTTTATTTACTATTATTTATCAGATGATATTTTCAACATTGTTTTCTGAATCTGTCGTACCTTAATCTAGTATAGGCCAATTAGCAAATTTTGGATCGAAGGATGACAATAATTCACACAATTTTAGATGTGAAGGGATTAAACGAGAATTAACAGGAAAGTTAATCCACTGTTTAAATTTACACCCCTGTAACACAATCAAAAACATATGCAGATTTAATAACATATCGTGCAAATAAATGAATGATTTCCTGCTCAAACATCTGTTCACATCGCTTACAAATCAAATCGAATATGTTATACTTTGTCGTTTGATCATTTCCATGGCGTTCTGACATGAACATTGATAATTATGTCAAACACGGAGAGCTAAAGTAACACGTGCTACTTCCACACGTAGTTTCACTTTGGTGGTTTATTCTGAATTCTCGTATAGATTACCTTTGGCAGTTAAAAAACGATTTTGTTAAAACAACGTATTGCTTGTATCGACAAAAAGTACTTCCAATAGCACAAAAAAATTTATAGATCTAAAATACTAACCAACTAACTTACTAACCATCAGGCCGTTTTTCCGCAGGGGTTAGGTAGAGAGGATGGACCGCCATATAACTCTGTCTTTGAACACACTCCTTGCTTCATTCACATTAATACATCGTCTAATACATACTTTTCTGCTATTTTGACTCTAGAAATGGCCTTACTCAAGTAATTGATACGCTTGATCGTGCCATGTCTTTCTCGGGCGTCCCCGACTTTTTCTATCATTTACTTTCGCGTCTTATATTTTTCTCATATTTCATTCTTCGTTCGTCCACTTTACATGTCCAAACCATCTAAGCAACTCTTTCTTAATCCCATGCATTACTCTTACATCAGCCTTGCATTCTTTATGGATATCCACATTTTTATACATTTTCATATTGTCAAAAATCAGCACCGCATCATCAACATACAATACAATCTAAAATACAACACAACAAATGCTGTTTTTGTATTTTTTAGGTTCAAAATTAAGGGATTTGATTGGAAAAAAACATGTTTTTCGCGGTACCTTACAACATTGTTTGTTTACACTGTAAGGGCTGTAAAATAATTTTCAGATATTAAAATACGAATATTCTAAAAGTTCCATATTAGTAGGTTTCCTCTCACGTGCTCGGGGCCACGTTGTCTTCGGAAGTACCGACGGTCAAATCAATTTTTTTAGTCCTTTTGTAAATTGGCTCCACTCTTCACGGTGTAGCAACATTTATAAAATAATGAGATTTTTGCCTACAAGCCGAACAAGGCACGCGGAACAACCCGCTCGCGATGGCAGGGCTGGTTCGGTACAAGGGTTGGTTGGTTGCTACGGGGTATGTGGGCCTTTGTGTTCCTGGAAATCTCGTTTCGCTTTGGATTCAAACAGGCAGAATAATGATAAGATTTGCATGGAAATGACTACATGCCATGTGTACGCACGGCATTACATTTTACACGGATTTTCCACAGCGAGAGGTGAATATGTGAAAGCTATCGGGAAAATAATTGAAAAATCCTACCCTCTGATTTTTAAAGCGGAATTTTCGTTTTTAATTCCACCCTTAAAGTAAATTATTTAGATAAAACAAATGAAAATCCCTCATTAGTAACCACTGAAATAAATTACGTAAAAGTGCTTCGTTTGCAAACTTTACGGGAAAAACTGACTGATGAATAACCAACACACAATAAATTATATTTATTCAATTTTATTTAACAGTATGGCAAATATTTCAACACTTTGAAAAAATGTACAACAGTTATTAATTATATTTTAATTAAAGTGGAATTAACTTTAAAGAATTAATGTTGATTTATTATTAAATATTTAAATCAAATTAATAATATTAAATACAAATATAAAACAGAAAAAAGCCAGAAACTAAAAAGAACAATGGTCATAACCGAGACTCGAACTCGGAACCTCTACTCTATCTGGGAGCAAAACTCTGCCAATTAAGCCACCAAGACTGCATTAGAATGCGGCATTTTTAAACGATCTCATACTTATATTAAAAATTATTAATATTTGTCTTTTATTCCGATTTTAGAGGCTGAAATCTTTAGGTGATATTTAAAGCTCTATCCGAACACATATTGAATATTTAGATGGAGTCTTGGATAAATATCCATTTTTTAAATACGGAAGATAGAGTAGAGGTTCCGAGTTCGAGTCTCGGCCATGACCATTGTTATTTTTAGTTTCTGGCTTTTTTTCTGTTTCATACTTGTGTCAAAGATTATTAATATTATTTTTAGATTTAATTATATTTAGTAGATTAGCGTACATCGGCACTTTATTTGACATCAGCTCAGTCAATTAAAATCTTCCCAGCTCATATTTTTTTACTACGAGTATATTCGAATTCGATATGATTCGAATATAACAGCGGTTGTAAAAAATGATTTAGATTTATGTCTGAATTGTTCCGTAAAAGTTTTATTCGCCTGTTGCTATGGCGGTGTTATGGGTTGCCATAGAACGGTCATCTGCTATATATTTATTATTACACGCTATATTTTATTACACGGAGAACGTTAATGTGATTGCGTCTTTGAATGGTGAGTTTTATGGGCATCAAATAAATTAATCAGAAAACTGCGCAGGAATATATTTGGTATATTCTGGAAGATGTGAAGTGCATTCGGATGATTTTTTGTGGAATACATTATACGACAGCAATGATTTAATTGACGAAGTACAATTAATGTTTTTTCTCCATTATAGTCGAGAGATCACTGAATGTGAACGAATGTAGGGCCGATGGAAGCGTGATAAATAAGACTAGCAATTAATGAAATTTGATATTTTATCTTCTAAATTTATAGTTCTCTTTGAAAATTAAAGATGGTAGCACTTTCGTTTGTAGCTAACACGTGGATATTTCCACAAATAATGTGTATGGTAGACGTTTTAAGGTATTCTCAGATTGGAGGGACGCCCAGATGCTTAGGTGGATGGAAGGAGATAGAGTCAGAAGTCAGAGACAATAACGAAATAAAGAATTTAGGGATGCCTTAGGAGGGCATGAAATTTTATCTCTGGATAATTAAGCAACTAGCACATGCCAAAACAGAGTTGAATGGCGTTCCGCCTCTTTGTTTACCCCTGCAGAATAATGACCTGGTCTTTAGTTTAAAAGAAGCTCATGCATCCGGAAAATGAGCTTTTCTTTACATAACTAAAAAGTAGGTTACAAAAGTGAAATATCCGTAAATGTAAGAAAACTCAGGGTTCGAATTTGAAATTGCAAAGCCACAATTATTTCATCCAGAACTGGGATCGAGTCCTTATCGGGTTGGCGAGTTCCCGATCCCAAAGAAAAACAGACCGAATCGGAGTAAAACGCGGTTCAATGTGTGTAAATAGCATCTGAATATTGTTCTTTAATTCCTGGTGAGAATATTAAAATCCAGTTGAAGGGACATCCGCAACTAAACAGTGGATTTATGAGTGTTAAAGTCTACGAAACGCGTCTATAAAAGAAAATTGCCGCTGTTAAACTACGAGTTTGTCCTCCGAATTCTGCTAAGATCATTTATCTTCCCTCTTTCTGCGCTCCGGGGGTGGCACGACCCCCCCGAGTCTTCTAACTGTTACTTCCTCCCGCCATCTCCTGAAATTACAGAGATCCTAATGTTCTCACTTCTACTTTGTTAATTAAGTTCCTAGCTAAATTTTAGAAAGTCATTTCGAAAAAGAATTCTCTAGGATGGCTTTGGGGTACACACATACCACCAATTTCCAAGGAAAGTCGTACACTTTGTTTGAAATGAAAGATTACCGCGTAGGATGTTTTTACGTCCCTTTATTCAAGTGTTATTGTGAAGCCATTTATTATTATATCCCCTGAAGAAAAAACAACCTCTTCTACAATCAAAGTTCCTGGTACCCAAACTAAATTGGTTACTTTGTATTTTGAGGAGGGTGAAGGATGAAGAATCCCATGCAATATATTATATATTTTCGTAGAAAGCAATCACATTGTGGTTTGACAGATTTAAAGGAATGAAAAAATAACTTTGTATAAGACCACGAATTATTATTTATTTTTTCATGACCGACTGGTTTCCTATTTTGTACCACGATTATGATGCGGCTAAGCGAAACCGGTCGGTCATAAAAAATATAATAAATTATTTTTCGTTTCTTTTTGATTTGAACATATTATATTATTATGTTGCTGTGCACCCACATTTTTCCATTGATAATTAAATAAATCGTTCAAACCTTCAAAGAAAAATTTCTATTTATGGCTACAGGAATAGAATAGTAACGGGTGTTTTTTTTCTTCATATCACACTCAATCATAAATAAACATAATGAAAATAAACATTCAAATTCTCACACGTTTACTATTCTTTTCAAATGTTAAAAAATAAGAAAGCTAGACCTAATTATTAAATTCAATTGCTCATCATCTAAGGATATCAACGTTTTAATTTTTCTAAGGAATTTTATCGAAGAGGAAATTTTTTTGAGGTTAAACAATGATTGTTAATAAGTAGTATTTCACATTTTGAAGAAATGTATTTTTTTATGGAAACTTGGTAGAGATATACGAGTACAGACGAGGCCCCTCTAGAAAAAGTTATGTTTTTTTTTTTACTCATCTAATCTTACATTTGAAATATTCTTAAATGCTGAAACTCTCGGCATTTGAGTAAACTATTCATTTTTAAAAGTTATTTATACGAAGAAATAAACAATGCTTGTTGATGTACAACAAGTTTAAGGAAAAAAAATAATATAATTTTGAAATACCTGATATCCGCATTTTTTCATGTTTAGCTTCGCCACCTTTATATTTTGTTAATGTTTGTTGGCTTACCTGAAAAAATAGAAAAACACCAAATTAATAAATAAAAAAACGATAAAACATTAAGGTAATTAGCTATAATAAACTCCACTGCCTTCATTATTCCATCTGCTTTTGTTTAAGAATTTACACAAATTGATACTATATACAGATATACAGAACAAATGTATTTTTATTATTTATGTGTGCATAAAATAAACAATAAACCACACAAAGATAAAGAATTTTACATAAATTTTAAAAAAATATCATGTGATGCACGCAACTTGCACGGCCATGAGCTATTTTAAAAATTCGTGTAGAAAACAGTCAAATAAATAAAATAAAAATGATTTTAAATAGAAATTTTGTATCAATACACATGGTATATATAAGTAGGTATAAAATGTAAAAAATACACACAATTATGATGTGATCTAACATTAAAAAAAAATAATTAAAAAAAACCAGTTTCGAAGTTTTATAGTTTACCTACTCCAGAAAAGAGAGAAAAAATGAACATTTAAAAGACTCTATTGATCATTTTAATATAAACAGGTGGGAGATTAGGTCACAAGAAATCATTTATACATAAATACCCCTATTTATAACGCTGAGAAGACTGGAAATATTTAAAAAAATAACTGTTTTTGTTTTTTGTTTTTAAGGATACACGAGAACACCAAAATACTTTTTTCTCTGTTTGAGAGAACCACATAAATGTCAAACTCCGCACTTTTCAGGCAAAGAGTGCTGTTCGAGGAAGGCAGTAGAAAACAAAGCAACTTTTCCGAAAACAAAAATAGCTTCCACGAGATTATTTCGAAATCCACAGCTGACAGTGGCGTTCCCGCTGAACCAGGTGATGTTTTCCGGAAAACTTTTTTGGTTTTTTCTTCGAATGAAAAAGTTCGGAAAGTCGGTTTAAAATAAAATAAATGTGTGTTCGAAATAATCTCCCCGGAGAGGAAATCACGAAGTAGGTTAGCGCGGGATGTGAACTGCGCCCGAGGCTGGTGGCCCGTTTGGGGCACATTTCACATTTAATACATAAGTTGGTGGAAACGGGGGCACCCTTCACTTGAGCGGGGACAGAGGTGTATTAGGATGCAAGCGAGGTGACATCATAATAATTAACATACGTTACGCACTGACAAATATGTACTCACCTGGGTAAAGTAGTGTGCAAAACAGTTTGTAATGCCAAATGTCATATTGAGCGCAAACCTAGCCACTACTTTTCAGGAAGTGTGATGTAATAATATCAAATAAGTGAATTGTTAATAGGAGTCAGAAATATGCTGAAAAAAATGGCTCCTAAGTAGAAATACCTTAAATTATGCGCTTATATTAATATGTAGTATCTACTATGTGTACCAAAGATATTGATGTATTGTTGTACTATATTATGCTGCACAGTGCATGGAATGGTGTAATAGTCAGTATCAGTTTCTTAAGATGTGTGAATTTGTATGTAATGTATTTAAAATCCTGTTACCAAACTACTTTATTATAAATAGAACACATACACTTTGTTTATAACCACTTTATTATTAAATATTGTGTCTACCGGTTTCGGAAGTACCCTTCCATGATCAGGACAATATTAAAATTAACCTTTATCCGCCCTGGTGAGCACTAAATTTTCTTCATCTAAAATTCTACGAATGTTTTTAATGTGTATATTCTCCATATTAGTGTCATTATTACCTTTTTAATTTTTGTTATTTGATGTTTAATGATTTCCGCACTTTTATATTGAAATGTTTTAGGTTGATTGGTTAATGCACTTTCAATATCTACTGCCACATTTTCAATAGCGTTGTGAATATTATTAGTGTTATAATTTAAGTTATATTTTAAACCTTTAGATAATAACTTCATCTCTTCTGGCAGAAACACATGTGGAGATAAATTCTGCACACGATCAAAAAATGTATGTTTTGGAGTATCTGGAGAATGTATATAATGTATTATGGCCGGGATGTTGGGCAGAAAACCTCCCTTGCGATGGTCGTGCCGTAGAATAGCTTGTATTCCAGCGGCATTGTGGGATGGCATGGTGCAGGTGGCGGAGAATGATCCTGATCGACTTGTTGTCCCTGGCGGCATTGCCAGTCAGTTCGAGCACCTTGGCGTAGTTGCGATTTCTCAGCTATCCATTTTTCATGATTCGAACTTCTTTTATGAAATTGCTGGGTTCCGATCTCCTCGATCAAACCCGTTAATATCTCCTCCTTCACCTCTGAGAGTCTGTCGGTCAGTCTATTATCAAGTTTCTCTTTTGCGTCGCTTCTTATTAGTGACGTCCGTGCGTAATGGTGTTATGCGTATGATGGTGTATTGCGGTAAGTACAGATTTTATTATGTTACAAGTCTTAAAGTCAACCGCGTACTGATGTTGGACCCGGTTTCGGTGTGAATTATGAGGAGCAATTTTCTCAAGACTCCGGTAATTTTTTGGTTTTGGTTGCCTCCTTATTGAACTGTTTTATCCACATTGCCTACTCAAAATCTTCTTATGTTTATTGCAAAACCTAAACTGACTCCTGTTTTTTAATTGTTGTTATTTATTATATAGCACCCACTGTGCTACGTAATTATTTATTATATCCTATTATATTGTTCATGTGTTCTGTTCTCATTGCTTTCTTTATTTCCCAGTAGAACCGCTTTGTTAAATAATTTCCATCTCTTCCAGGTTCATATTATTGGACAACATTATTGCTTCACTTTTAAATTATGATGTTTTTATGCATATCTGTCATCTGTTAACGTGTTAAATTTTAGCAATATCTAACCTTAATCTTACATTTATGTCGCATGATAGTGCTACTATGAATATTTATTATTATTTGGAATTTTATTTTATCATCTATATAAGGAGCACTTTGGGAGTAATTTTAAGAACAAGACCCCTGAGAAGGGTTAAAAAATCTTTATTTTTTAATTTATCTCAGTAAAACACACTTGAAACTGTGCTTTATACAATAAATGCAAAGTCATTATTTATTATTATTTGTGGATCGGAAAATTCCGGACATCCAGCGGGCTAATTCACCCCTGTGGCAAACTGAAAACTTTAGATGTCGGAGTAATTTGTAACGCGAAAATTTGGAATGTTCCGCGCTCAAGTCTTCGATAATAATGGGATGCTTTAATGTGTAGTCCCAACCGACCGACCCACAGCTGAGAGATGTGTGAGAGGGAGAAGGGGAAGAGGAAGGGGAGATGGGCCCAGCAGATTGCAGGCAATGAGTTGTCTCGCCCCGGGTGTCTATTTACTTTCGTCAGTTTGCTCACTTGGCGAACATAGTCGCTTATATTTAGATTAAAGATTTCAATTAACTCGAGATGATGGGAAATTAACAGCCTCGCAATTTACACTTCACATTACACGAGTTTTATCAGAAAAGGTGATTAGTTTAACAGATATTTTAAACTCAAGTTTTGATTGAAATTAATGCGGGTGAATACGGGAAACTCCATTAATAGAGGAGTAAAATGTCCAAAGTAGCGAAACTAGCAGTCTACAACGAAGGGATTATACTAAGCCTGACGTATAGCAGTGAGCCAAGAAACTGACAGAGGAAAAATGAAAGTAAACTAAATGCTGTAAAAATGAAATTCCTGAGACGTATGAATATGCGTTAAAACCATGAACGACCGTGTTAAAAATGTGGTTATCCAGAAATAATGCAATGCTCATGTAAAGTCGGGGACGCCCGAGGAAGACATAGCACAATCAAGTGATAAAAAAATCAAACACTTGAGTCGGGTCATGTCAAGAGTCAGAATAACATTATCGCGAAAAGGTATATACATTTGAATGAAGCAAGGAGTGTGTGTCAAGACAGAGTTTTATAGCGGTCCATCCTTTATGTCTACTCCTGCGCGGAAACGGCGTGATAGTTAGTTAGTCACAGGGAATAAAACAATAATAAGATGTGACTCGGAATCGAACACAGATTCCGCTTGCCAGACGGATGCTATACCGATTGCACTAGCGAACACAATTTCTATACTTTTGTTTTATCGACCATATTTCATGAGAATCGCTAACTTTGTTTCAATTTGTTTTCGTGAGAGGTATCTATTTTCTTTACGTTTGTTAACCAAGTTTCGATTCGAACTAAATCGTATTATTATATTATGATATACCAAATTTTATTATTACATGATATTATTTTTATGCGAAACCTATTAACTATCTTGTGGCCTGTATTTTTTTTAAGTATTAGGTGGTATTGACAAACTTATTATGGATTCGATACTAAAATAATACTGATTTGAATTAAACGTGTATCCAGTAACATTATTCAATTTCTGTGACAAAAAGTTTGTGTTTAAATGTATTCTAATTATTTTTAATTAAAATATAATATTGCAAAGAATTGCTCGATAAAAATATAATTTGAGTATATGACAAACAATTCCATTGTTGACAATTCGGAAACACATTGCTGGCAAGTGAAAGTTTTTTATGTAGGCATTTAACCAATTTGAACAAAGGATTTCCGTAAATCCTTGCAAAACCACTGGAACATAGCGATGCCCATATATTTTAGACTTTTGGCAAAAGAGTTATACCCAAAATACGTTTTAAATCTGCTATGTTTTTATTACATTATCTGTCTATTTATTTGTAGGTAATAAATCAAAACTAGACGGCTTAGGGTATTAATACTATAAGATAACATTTTAGAGTATGCCATCTCTGGGAGTGGTTGTGAACTTACTAACGTTACTGATTTAGTCTTGACACACTTCGTAAAAAGGGAATAGTAAGTAAATCGTGAAGTGGCATTATCGGAAAAACATTTCAGAATTCTTTACGCATGAGAATTTTTCCCGTGTATCATCAGGCTACATGTTATTGCAGACATTAGCGCCTCACACGGCAATTGAAAGGAATTATGTATATAAAACGGTTAAGCGTATTAATACAATGGAAAAATAAGTTTAAAACAAAAATTAATACGGAATTTCCCACACATTTCAACAATGCTCTTTTTTAAATTATCCATTTACCACAACGATTATGTTTTAGCTCCATAAGGATTTTAGATGCCGATTTTTGGTAGGTACACTGTTTTATTCGTCGATTTCCAGTAATTTTATTCCAGGAATACATATTTACGATATAAGTTTGCCAATCCAGTCGCTGAACCAGGAGCCTGGAACCAGACCTCATCCTGTGGGGATAGGTCTGGAAGGGTTAGCTGGAAGGTTTCACTGTAAAGCTGGCTGGAATAAGGCGGTGGTACTTCCCGGAAGTGTTAGTAAGACGAATCCTTATTTCCATTCATACCTCTGACGCACCCAATCGCGTAGATAAGGTCGGTTTAAAATGTGGAAGGACGGTCTTTACCATACCAAAACTAGCGCAAATCCTTCAGTCTGCTTTGTATAAAGACCAAACGTTTTCACAATATAACAACTTTTTTATTATTTTTAGAAATTAATTTTAACAGTAATACCAATAATGCCATATTTGATTATTAATATTATTTTTTTTTTTTTGATAATAATTAATATGAAATTCGAATCGCAACCTCTAAAAATCACTCGTACGAAAAACACTCGTTCATCTAACAAACGGTGAAAAATATAGGGAAGAGGAGAAAAATGGGTTCTCTTCGGGATTAACTGACCACCACATCATTTTCACTGCAGGGGTAGGCATATAGGATGGACCGCAACACATCTCTGTCCTGGCCCACATTCTTTGCTTCATTTGCATTTATACATCGTCACATACATACTCTTCGGTTATTCTGTTCTTAGTTTACTGATAATCATAAAAAACTTGTAAGGTTCTATTTATCTCTAAGTAAAATCTATTCAGAAAATTTGTGGTTTCTAATAATAAGGATATAAGGGTGCTTCATCTATAAAAATGAATATATGGTAAATTTGCGGCACTTTTCAGAGTGATAGATACTCTCAGTATCGCCCAGGAGAAAGACCACCATTCAGAAATAAAACGTTGCTTGAAATGGCTTTCGCTGTGTTTGGTAACCAGATCTAAATAGTCAGGTACTACCCGACCTTCATCTCCTTTCCCTCCCCGCTACCTTCAGCCTCACAATATACCCCGATCGGGGATGCCATAGTCTCACTGGCTCCAGACGGTCTGGAGCAGTTGGGACTTTTGCACGGTATTCACTATAAAATAAAATTGAAAAAAGCCGTTGAAATAAATAAAGGTTGAATACATTTTAAACGTATCAAAAGTAATTACATACACACGCGCGTGTAATTTGTTTTCTTTCTAGAGCAAAGTCACGTCGAGGGAACTCTATGTCAACGCCGGATACGATTTTTCAATCGACGTATAAAGTGTCCATGGCTCGTATAAAGGCATTAGGTCGGATTCGATTGGCAGATGCTGGCTGAGATTGCGCTTATCAGAGCATCTGTATCTCCGTGGAAGTGTTACAGGCGGGAATTACAGCCGCTACACGCAGGCTGGTAAAAGCGGGGCTGTTAGAATTTCGAAGAAAAGGATTCATTTATTGAATTTTAAGTAAGCCTGTTTTTGAAAAGGCTAATTAACTTCCTTGTTATTCTAAGGGACCTCTTAGAATAACAAGGTTCATCTGATACGACAATGTTATGCGATAATGGGCTCTAGAGAAAAAATAACGTTAGGGTTTTGACCGGTAGGTGAGTGGACAAATGCGTCGGATTCCCATCTGGGCCTCATGGGTTCAATCCTTTCACTATTGCATAAGCCACATCTTCCGCTTATAATTATGGCAGTAGGAGTTTTTCAAATATTGTCAGATTATTTGTAACCCAGAAATGTTTGTCTTTATTCAAAAAAAAAAAGGTTGATTATCGCATAACATTACGACTCAGATTGAACCTTGTTGATCTAAGCAGTTAGGTGAACACGACTCATGTGTCCCAACTAACCGAATACAGTTTTACATTCATACATTGACGTGTATGACTGTAGTTTTTATTAATATTTGAATTAATTTATGTGTTTAGTGGAATTTTATTTTACATTGTTATTTCCATGGAAACCTTAGATAAAATTAACAACAACCTGTTTCTACAGAAACCGTTTGGCCCTTTTCGATCTTTTCCATTATGTTGAAACGTGAATCAGGTCGCTTTTTAATAAGGATATTTTTCCCCTAGGACAGGAGGCTGTTTTTTCTAAAAAGAACCGCCTGACGAAAACAACGGTCGAACAAATATGAAATTTACAGGAATATTCCAATAATTCAAGAAAAACACGCTGTTATTCTAACCCCGCCAATCTCATTTGTGAGACGGAGAGCCTCCAACTTGTTTTCACGAAGAAGTTTAGCATGATAATGCCGCAAATATAATTAAATATTCTTAGTAAGCATGATATTTTTCGCAGACTCAATCATTTTAAGTAGATCATTGACAAAGGAGGACAAGTCAGGTTATATTTACCTCTAAGTAATATCTAGACATGAAGTTCATGGTTTTTAATAATAAGACTACGACAGTGCTTGGTCTCTAGAGCCGTGGATACTCTCAGTATCGCCCTTAAGGAAAAACCGCCATTTAGAGAAAACGTTGTTTTAGATGGCCGTAACCGTATTTGGTGACCAGATCTGAATAACCTGGTACTTCCCCACCTTCCATTTCCCCATATCCGTTCTCTTTCCACTACATTCAGCTTCACAACAAGCCCCAATTGGAGTTGCCATAATCCAACTGGCTCCAGACGGTTGGGAGCAGTTGGGACTCTTGTGCGGTATTAACTATTAAAAAAATTTGGAAGAATAGTTTCTTCTGATATTTTTCTAAATCTGTAGTTACGGGCCTTTTTTACAGTGAATACCGCACAAGAGTCCCAACTGCTCCCAACCGTCTAGAGCCAGTGAGACTATGGCAACCCCAATTGGATGAATGTATGTTGTGAGGCTGAAAGTGTTGGGGAGAGAAAGAGCAAGGTTAGGAATAAATTACATCTCGTAATGTTATAATATAAACGGAATAAAGATGATAATATCACATTCGCTTCTTACAAACCACAAAGCTTACGCTAAAGCTTCTTTAACAGAAAACTACCTTGTAAACGAAATAATTAACGTTAGTTAACTTAAACAATTATAAATATCAGATAATGCTCCCTTCGTTTTGGAAGTCTTAACGCTTTCGGAGTATTTTTCTGTACAAATACGCTGAGAGCTTTGTGCTTCAAATAATATGAATAGGGCATTAGCACAAACGCACGAGAAAAGAGGATATTGCCACAACTGACATCTAGCCTCCACAAACCGGGATTGTATTTCTCCGGTAGACTGCTTTAACTACTAAGCTATTGCGGCAGCCTTCAGATCTACCCACCGATAAAAAATATTTAAAAAATAAATGCATACCAATAAACTTTTTTTTTTCGTAGAAAAATCACTTTGTAGTTTGACATATTTAGAAAAAATAAAAAATAACTTTGTATTAGACCACAGATAATATATTATTTTTTTTTAAGACTGACCCGTTTGGCTTAGCCCAAGCATCAATTGAATTAAACTAAACAAAAAATACAAAGTGTGAGGTTTTATATATGTACGAAAATTAAAAAAAAAATAAGAAAACAATAGAATAACATTTGAATTATAACAAAGGAACAAGAAGAAAGAGGCAGATAATATAGAGACGAAACGCCGTTTTGTCGGTCATAAAAAAAAAGAAAATATTTATAAATATATATATATATTATTGGTTTTATACCAAGTAATATTTTCATGCACTAATAGCAATAATTTACAGGAGGGAGCGCTTCTGTAGTCAGTATTGATTATTTTTGTATTTATACATCCATTAATAGCACATGTCGATATAATATTTTTGTTAATTTATGTAACCACTTTTTCACAGTATTGTTTTACATGTCTTGTTATGTCGCATGCAAAAAGGAGTGGGCAGAATCGCCGGACACGCGGGAGACGGAAAATATGCTTACATACCTGAAAGTGGTGCTATATTATGTGAGAACTTATCTTGTCTCTTTCTCTCTCACGGTTTACGACGTAAAAACCTGGATAAAGTGATTTATCGTAAATTTGTATAGGTTGGGTAAAAATATGTAGCTCTCTCTCCATATATAATATATTTTTCTCTGAGGGTATGCAGATACTTTAGCACCGAAGTCCGGACACGCTACCCAAGTTTGAATTCGGTTCAACATTCCTGAGCGGGTTTGCCTTGCACCATAATACCATGGCAAGCTTCCAAAGCTCTTTCCAAAGTAATGCCAGTTGCATTTGTGACCCTAGTTCCTACCACACTCAAAGTAATAATTCACCATTTATTTTCACGGTACCCCAAACATACACATAATGACATCAATCTTAAATAAACAACAGAACACCCATGCGAACGAAACAGAACGTCTATCAAACGGTGAGCTCTGGTATTATGAAATTTGCACAATTTCATCCGTCTGAAATTTTTATATCAACACTTTCAGCTCACACCACTGCGAGCTTTGAAATGTTAACCTAACTGTCATAAAATAAGACAATACGTCATACTGTTTGTCCCATTTAAAAAAAAATATTATTCAAGTGTCCCTCTGGAGCCAGTGGAACTATGGCATCCCTAAATTGGGGTACGTAGTGAGGCTAAAGGAAGTGAGGAGGGCAAGGAAATAGAAAACATACGGATATAGCTATTATATGCAAGAAACGTTTTGATTCTGAATGGTGGTATTTTACTAGGGCGATACTAAGAGTATCTACCACTCTGGAACGTGCCGCTATTATAATGTATATTATTTTATCTGAATCAAATGTGAAATAACACATATTAATAAAATAAAATGTACTTGCCCCCGCTGGAATTTGAACCTGCGACCTCTGGATTCGTAGTCGAGCGTCTTAACCACTCAACGACGAAGGCCGTCTTAATTTCTTTAGAATTTTTTAATCGCTTTTTAGTGCGATATTAGGAATAATAAAATGTGAAATTATAATATGAGAATCCAAATCACAAGAAAAACCAAGTAGTAAATCTAAAAAAAGTTCCACACTTTTATAAAATTATATTAAAAAAAAAGAAAACTTTAGAAATTCCACGCAAATAAATAATATTCTATTATAATTGTGTACGCATACATAATTTGCCAGGCTCTGCTGAGAAAGTGCTCCTTGCTAGATTATCCCGGGAAGACGTTTGCCTTAAATCTGACCTAATTGCTGGCTTTAAAGGAGGGCTTTGTTTCCTTATTATATTAAACAACAAGCTAAGCTTTGTCGTACAAATACGAGGTAGAAATGGCAACTTTGGAAATGACCCAATGACATAAATATTATATCGTAGAACTAAGGAACGATAATAAATAAACGTAGTAGTTAATTGTCAAATGATAGTCTTTAAGGTTAGGTAGATCACGTTTATTTACGAATTTAAACACGCTGACGTAAGTAATCACAAAACAAATTCCCCCTTTCCCGCAGGAAATACCTTCCTCTGCTAGGCTGTAAGGTGCGCCCCGTTGCTGGCCATGTAAATACATATTATAATAAGCCTAAATAGGCGTTATAATATATTTTGTAACAAAAGATTGTTAAATATTGATGTGTTTAATGTGAGCATCTGTTTCACCACTAACCAATTTAGTTCGTCTGACATTTTTGCCACTTTTGAATATCTATTTCGATCAAGTATAATTCTCATAGCTTTATTTTTAAGAATTTGAAACTTGTTTTATCTGTCGTTACACAATAAAAGAATCGTTGAATAGTAATACAAATGTGGAGCAATAATGAAGAGGTATTGAAGTAATAATAATGAAATCTTAGATGTAAGTCACTAGTTATAAGTTATACTCAGTTGTTAGTTACTAGCTATAAGTCCTAATTGTAAGTCAATAGTTGAAAATATTAGTTGTAAGCCATTAATAATAAATCCTAACGGTTATTTTTTAGTTATTAGTTTAAGTGATAAGTTATAGGTTAGATAAATTAATTTGTAAAGCGTCCTTGAGGTGATTTTCCCACGAAAACGGCGCTATAAAAGTTATTTAAGTATTATTATTATTCAATTAATCCGGATCATGAATAATAGAAATGTACAGTATGTCCCACCAAATTTAGTTTTTATGATTGTTTTAAAGCTTAAAGCTCCATTAAGGCCTCCATGGTCAAGCGGTTAAGGCGCTCGACTACGAATGTAGAAGTCACAGGTTGAAATCACGACGAGCGCAAATACACTTTATTGAATTAGTATGCGTTATTTCACATTTGATTCACATAAAATAATATGAAGTATATTTGCGGTACGTTCCAGAGTGGTAGATACTTCACGTATTGCCCTGATGAAAGGCCACTAATACTTAACTTATAATATAGATATTTTGAATGAATTTCCTTTTTATTTTTATTTTTATAGTGAATGAGCCAACCGTCTGAAGCCAGTGGGACTATGGCATTCCCAATTGGCGTATGTTATGAAGCTGACGGTAGTGGGGAAGGGGAAGGAGATGGAGGAGATGAAGATTGGAAAGTACCTGGTTACTCAGATCTGGTCACTAAACACGGATAAAGCCATTTCAAGCAACGTTTAGATTCTGAGTGGTGGTCCTTCACGAGTGCGATACATAGAGTGTCTACCACTCTGGAACGTGCCGCAAATATACCTTATTTTATTATTTCGTAAGAATTTAATGTGTAATAACACGTATTAATTAAACAAAACGTTTTTGCGCACGCCGAGATTTGAACCCGTGACTTTTGGATTCGTAGTCAAGCATCTTAACCACTCGAACACGGAGGGCGTCGTGTTTTATTTAGCGTACTTAAGTAAGAAAGTATACTAAGTATCAAACTCAATGAAATTAGCTGTCGTCCGTGGTGCTTTGTTTTGATAGATTCATTATTAGTCGAGGTGCCATCTAGCATGCAATATTTCTTTGCTTCTTAGCTTTCGCAATACAAGCGGAAGTAGCGACCGCTCCGGAAACAGGGTCAGAAAGCTCCCAGATAACGGAAGCGGAAGGGTCCGTGATCTCGGCGTACTGTACCTACGGAGTACAGTAGCTGCTCGCCTGCTTACCTCGGAGCCTTCGGGGTGCTACCTCCAGAACACAGCCTCCCGCAATGTTTAATGGCGGTCTGGCGGAAGATTAACTGCAATGATAATCGGGGATCAAAATCTAGTTACTAAACGCAGATTAGTCATGTACTTAGAATAATGGAGGGATTTAACTGCCTGATTTGTAACCAGGACAAAACGTATAATACTTTAAAGTTTCGCAGACCCAATTTGAACATAAAAGCAATGTGTAGAGCGACTTTTTGATTCATTCCGTAAATCTTATAAGATCGCATTCATTTAATTTAGAACTGCGTTAGATCTTACGTGAGATCATCGAAAAACCGACCTGAAATTATTAATAATAACTATTACATTTGTGTGGCATTTAGGTGAAGAGGTATAATATTAATAATTGGCTGATTTTTATAGCGTCATTTTCGTGACAGAAATATCACCACATTAAAACTAAGACTTACTACTAAATTATGCCTAACACTTATAACTAGTGACTTACAACTAACATATTTACATTAGAATAATTGCAATGGTTGTTGCCCGTGCTGTCGGACCTAAGGTAGAAAAAATGGAGAAAGCAATAGTAAACTATATATACGAGTACAAACTATGTATAGCACTCGGACTAAGTAATCAAAACTCTGGTGAAGCAAATTGACGTTATTGTGGGTATGATAATTTAAAAAGGTGAGTCTTTAGTTCTGCTCTGAACTCAGTTGAGCTGTCGATCTTTCGCAAATGTGAAGGGAGGTTATTCCAAGCGGTGGGTCTGCTACGGCAAAAGCTCGGTCTCCGAAATTGGTGTTGGGATTGCGTTTAGGTACTGTGAGCCTACCTATGGCCGTTAAAGGTGCTGATCGAAGAGTTACTAGTCTCGTATTAGTATCGCTTGGAATGCACAGTTTTGACAAGTGAGGCAGCGCCATGTCATGTTTCGCCTTAAAAATCATCCAGCATAGCTTGAATTGGATCCGTTCAGGACATTTAAGCCAATGAAGGTTCTTTAGACGTTGCGATATATATATGTCATAATTCTTTAATTGTTCGGGGGATGCAAAGTAAATTTATCGCCACCTGTATTTCTTATAGTAAGACTTTGCATACTTTATATGTATAAATTATGAATGCACAAAATTTAATGCACGAGTTGTACCTCTTTACCTGCCCTTATTTACAACTTTTAAAGTAGAACTACATACTTCACTCACTTTCGGATATTTGTGATATACACCTCTTCACCTAAATGCTATAGATTTATCTGCAGAGGTACGCTGAAATGATAGAACGCGTGCAATATGTGTCATAACACATTTGATTAAATTAAAATAATGTATGGTATATTTGCGACATGTTGCTGAATCGAAACGTTGCTCAAAATGATTTTGGTCCTATTCGGTAACCAAATCTGAATAGCCAGTTACTTCCCAACCTTCCAATTTTCTATCGCCTTCCCCTCTCTACTACCTTCAGCCTCACAACATACCCCAATTTGGAATGCCATAGCCTTACTGGCTCTAGACGGTTAGGACTCTTGTGCGTTATTCATTATTTTTTATATTTTTAAATAGTACCTTCGTAGGTTCTTACTCAGATGTTTCCCATCCTCTTCTTTCATTACATTTAATCGATACGGGTAGTGGAAAAAGTCCCAAAAAGGAATATTTTTCAAAAGCTGTCATGTCAAATAGGCTTGCATGATTTTAACAAAATCATTTTATCATGCAAATTACGATCGTACGTGTTCAGAATATAAAATGCCAATTTGATATTTAAATGTTGAAGCGGGGAACGCGGGGCAAAGTTTCATGATTACGTGAGATGACACAACATTAACTGGATTTCCTTGCGCTACCCACCGAAGTGAGTGCACGCGTTTGTATACGCCTGCCGCGGAGAGCTCCGTTGTAACCTATTTTCTGTTGCATGCTTCGTTAATAATAATAATAATATTTGGATATTTTGTATATCTCCGTTTTTGTAAAAAATCACCTCAAGGGCGCTGTACAAATCTTAATTTCTAGTTTATATGCATATTTATTTATTTTATATTAGTTACTCTGTACATTCAAGTTAACAAGTAGCTAATTATTTCATTTTCTTTTTGACTTTATAATATTTTAACTTTTATACTATTTATTATTTTGATTTAGATGCATTTAAAATAATTTTTACAGGCTATTTTGAATCTATTAATAGGCATGATTTTGATGGTTTCCGGCAGAGCATTATAAGATTTCATCCCTTTATATTGTTAGCTCTTTTGTGTGTTGCCTTTATTCTTTTCAGGTAGTCTAATTTCTTTGCATGCCCTTATGTTATATTTGTGAATATCAACATTGTAGATAATTTTGACAGAAAATATTTTGCTAACAAGTTGTTCTTCATTTTATGTATACACATGTGTTTAATGTTAGCATCTGTTTTATTCTTAGCCAATTTAGTTCCTCTGACATTTTAGTTCTAATAATAATATAATATATAAATAATAATTCTTCTGGCAGGATAGAACCACTATTTCATAATGACTAAAAATTTAGCTGATTTTTACATATATTTTTATTTTTGAATTTATAATTTATTTTTTTAATTAAAATTTTGTTAATGAGTAAAAGCGATATATTATAATTATGCTATTTGTAATCATTTGGAGAAAAAAGTGGGGGTAATAGGGAAAAAAATATAGAAAGAAGAAGTGAGGGATGTAGATCCTGTTCATACCTCAAAAAGCGAGGATTTAAAAAAAAAAGTTTATGATAAAACACAATAAATTATACAACAATTGTTCAAGTACTTACCGCTCTATACTATGATATTCACAATTCTAATAACGCGTGGACGTCGTATGAAGAATTAATGACTATTCATTAAAAAAAAAAACGTTTTTCAAAATTATTTTTTTACAAGTATTTGATTCAATTATACAACAAGCTTGAGCCCCGAAACTGCGAAATTTCAAAGAGGATTTTTTAAGGAATATCTCCCATATGTTTTTGGTAGATTTTCTTTTTCAAAATACATTTTATTTCAAGTGCACATTATCCCAAAAATTTAATTCGAAAACTGGGAACAAAAATAACGAAGCGAGATCAAGAATAATTAAGTTTGTTCGATATTTGAATACGATCTCGATTTGCATATGTAAAAAACTTAGCCAAATTTCAAAAGGTTTTCTGAGAACCAGATCGGAGATTAAAAAGACTGGTTTTGAATGAGATGACGCGCATATTTTTTTAACAGCCATAGAATAATATTATGATCTGCTAGATGAGATATAGGCTTTTATGTTTAATGAGCAGAGATGAATTGGACAAATAGTAAGAATGGAAAGATTAGATGTCGATTCCGATCAAAAGTTTGGTGAATTGGGAGATTTATCTATGAAAGCTTCGAGTATTATACTCTTTTGTGAAACTAACGTACTTTATATCTCTCAGATAATATTAAAAATAAAAACTAAACTTTTCACCTTTTAAAAAGTAAATACCTTACAAGAGTCCCAACTGCTCCTACCGTCAGCAAGTGACACTATAGTATCCACAATTGGGGTATGTTGTGAGACTGAAGAAAGTGGGAACATGGAATGAGAGGAGATGGGAAGATAAAGGTTGGGAACTACCTAAATATTCAGATCTGGTTACCAAACACAGTTAAAGCCATTTCAAGCAACGTTTCGGTTCTGAATGTTGGTCTTTCACCAGTGCGATTCTGAGATTATTTACCACTCTGGAATGTGCCGCAAATATGACACATATATCTAATCAGTTGGGACTCTTGAGCGATATTCACATTAAAAAAGAAGCTATGCTTAATGAACTAACTAAGTAACTAATTGAACATCACGCCGTTTCCACGCAGGGGTAGGCCGAGAGAACGGACCGCCATATAACTCTGTTTTGGCACACATTCCTTGCTTCACTCACATTCATACATCGTCTCATACATACTCTACTGTTATTCTGACTCTTCACGTGACCCGATTCAAGTATTTGATTTGTGTCTTCCTCGGGCGTCCACGACTTCTTCTTCCATTCACTTTTGCATCATATATTCTTTTCACACTCCTTTCTTCGTTCATTCGCTCTTCATGCCCAAACCATCTATGCGTCCCTTTCTTGATCCTATTACGCTCACATCAGTCTTACATTATTTCCGGATATTCATATTTTTAATACGGTCATACAAGGTTTTGCCGCACATACGTTTCAGGGATCTCATTTCCACAGCATTCAGTCTACGTTCATCCTTCCTCTGCCAGCTCCATGCCACACTGCCATACATCAGGGTTGGTATAAGCACTCCATTGTGGACTGCTAGCTTCGCTTCTTTGGACAGTTTCTTATTTGCGCCAACAGCGTTCAGTCCTCCATTAATGGAGTTTCATGCATTCACCCTTCTTTCAATATCCTTATCAGCCTTTCCATATCTCGAAAACATACTTCGAAAATTCACGCTCCAAGTATTCCTTGTTCACAACTATATTTCACGCTGTTCTCGTACTCTCTCTTTGACTTTGGGTTTACTTACATTCATCATCAACTCATTTTGCATACATACTTGGTTCATCCTAGACACGAAAAACTGAAAATCTTCCATGCTGTCAGCAATCAGCACCGCATCGTCCGCATATAATAGGCAACATACTTTTAGATTGTTCATTTCTGCGCCCAAGCCCACACCTTTCAATTCTTGCATACAATTATCCATGTACAAATTGAACAACCACGGTGACATTACACAACTTTCTTTTACATCTTTTGTGATCTTAAACCACTTTGTAAAATCACTGTTCACACATGCAACTCTTACATATTTTTAGTTTCGTAATTTTTTTTTAGTTATAAAAGTAAACCCCAGGATTACAGTTTCACGCAATACCGCGACTTTAAATACGAAAGGAAAAAAATCGAGTTAACGTATTTGTGCGTAAAGTTAACTGCGCGCAAGCCACTCCGGGCAGGCCGTATTCCACCGAGCAGCCTTCATAAAAGGTAACTTTGAAATATTAAATAGAATTAACGACGCAGCGTTAAAATGATTACTGTCGTCATTACCAGTTCAACTCTCGTCATACCGCTAGAGATCGTGCCAGTTCCAGCCGAAAATATACAAATGTAACCTAAGTAATATAACGTCTATAATAAAATTATATAGTCCGAAAAGCCTTCAAATTCGCTGTTCAAAACGTCGAGTCCTTTTGACAAAGTCGGCCCTGCCCCGGGCAAGAGGCCAGAGGCGAGAGGCGAGAGGCGAGAGGCGAGAGAGAGAGGAGAGAGGCGAACGCCCCATAAAGATAATGTAGAGGCCTTTGTGCTGGGTGGAGTGTTCGAAGGAGAGAAGGAAGGAGTCGGCTGGTAGATAAATCAACAGGTATTTTTTGCGCTATTTATCCAAGTCTGTCGCTACAAATAATGTAATTTGTCCCTGGACGGAATAGTTTTATCGCGGCTTGTTCGGCATTGTTCGTTCACAATCTTGCCGAGTGTTGAACACTTCTCAGTGAGTAAAATATGATCATTATTGCTAATAGAGTTATTATAAAGTATGCTGTGAGGCTGAAGGTAGTAGAGAGGGGAAAGAGATGGGGAAGAGGAAGGTTGGGAAGTACCTGGTTAGTCAGATGTGGTCACTAAACACGGATAAGGCCATTTCAAGCAACGCTTCGATTCTGAATGGTGGTCTTTCACCATGACAATACTTAGAGTATCTACCACTCTGGAACATACTATATATTATTTTATGTGAATTAAATATATTATGACAGAAAATGTATATGCACACGCTGGGTTTGAACCCGCGACCTCTGGATTCGTAGTCAAGAGTTTTACCACACTACCACGGAGGCCGACAGTTATGTCTCCATTGAAGAAAAAGAAAACTTTTTATTTGATAAGCTGTTTGCTCCTTTTGATGTTAAACCTTTTTTTAGATGATTCTAATTGTTTCCATACATAAGTGGCCAAAGCATCAACGATTTTGAGTTTATGAGTTCGGTTACTGTTAAACGCCAACATAATTTTCTAATCCGTTATTTAAAAAAATAAATAATCAAACGTTGACAAACATTAATTGAAGATGAATTTCTAACATATTTATTTTTAACCGGACCACTCTTCTCTTTGAAACGGGCATCTTCCGACTGGTACCGGACAAGTACAGGGCCAGTCTGAAGATGTCGCTGGCTGTGATTGGTTTTTAACAGTTTTAGAACCAGCTTACCTGAAGTATATAATAATATGCGTTCTTGTACGTATCGCTTATATTCAATTGATTAACCCATAGTAGATTTATGGAATTATTTGATAAGATAAACAAATTCTAAGGTATTTTAAAAACAAATAACTTACGTTCTTCTAACTATCCGCTTAATTAAATAAGATAAAGAGCTATAGTTGTAATACACCATAGAAATATGATCTTAAACACATGGACTATGCAGTATGCGGCATCCAGGGGCTTTGAGGTCGGGAGGTCGCTGGTCTGCCAGGTCTAGCACATCTCAGTCCGAGTTCAACAGACCGAACAGCGACCAGCTAGTTCACATTTCGTTTATCTCATCTCTGAATCGTGAAGCATCTTCATGTACCCAGCATGATGCTGCCTAACTTGCGTGGGGCGCATGACTGGGGCTCTATTGTAGCGAACGTCACGATGCGTTGTGAGAACGAAGCTTTAAATGCTGTATTCTTGGAACGAAGGACTTATTAATGCAAGTTCATAAAAAAATATCCAAAATTCTCTTAAAAAAGTGTTTGCGTGTTGTGAGCGCCGGCAACGCAAGATAACGAACCCTGGAAAGTCTTGGATCCTTGGGCTAGCCGAGCGGTTAAAATCCTTGACTACGAATCCGGAGGTCGCGGGATCAAATCTTGGCGTGAGCAAATATATCGCTGTGCTAGTTCAATACTACAACAAGTCAAAAAAAATTTTTTTTTTAGTTATTGGTGTTTTCTGATTCCTTATAACCTTGTGAATGCATAGCTCTTCTCGTGGATTTCTAGCCTTTTCCATTGATTTGCATTTCTTCTAGTGGTTTGATTTAATATATATTTTATTTTTAAAAATGTTTTATTTTGGATCCCTTGCTCTCCCTACGGATTTTTAGCCGTTAATTTGGATTCGTAGCTTTTCTTTTGGAGCCTCTCCTATGGATTTCTTGCTATTGTGGTGGTTTTGTTTCTCTTCCTGTGGATTCCTAGCTCTAACTATGGACTCGTTACTCTTCTTGCTATAATAGTTTAATTTATAAGAGATAATGTTCTTCCTGTGGATTTCTAGTTCTTACTTTGGTTTCGTCGCACATCCTCTAGATTCTTTACCCTTCCTATGGATTTGTAGGCCTTTCTATGGTTGTCTTGCCTTTTCTATGGATTTCTAGCTCTTTCTGTTAATTTCTAGCTCTTCCGGTGAATACCTATCCCTTTCTGTGAATACCCAGCTCTTCCTGTGAACACCCTGCTCTTTCTGTAAACATCTTTCTTTGAATACCTAGCTCTCTCTTCATATCATATCTACCCATTTAAACTAAAGTAGAATTGCTTTAGGTATTTTTAAGGTATTTTTTACTAGAGTTCGAAGTTTTTTTTCACCTTTAAACATCTGAAAATATCGCTTATCTTAATACAATATCAGCTATTGTTATTATTTACATCATATAAAGTTTATATTAATACAATTTGTAATATTATTATTATTAGGTGTTTAACGAATATAAATTGAAAAATCCAATTTGAGTATCAATAAAAAAAAAACTTTTATGATAGAATAACAGAAATACATTTTCTATTTACAGCTCAACCTACAATATCAGAGATCTAAAACTTTATTAAATATTTGTGTTAGATTTCAAAATGATAATTTGAAATGTTCTTATTTTCATGTTTTTCATACAGTTTCTACCTATCCCGCCATTTCGCTATCCGCTTTCCTTACTCAACAACACTGTATTTGAAAATAAGTGACAGTCAAGTAACAGAAGAAAACAACAGATTGAAAAGACACCCATAAATATATATTTTTTAAATGACTTGTAATAGTATTAAACTAGCACAGCAATATACATATATAATTTTTAAGTGAAAACCGCACAAAAGACCCAACTTTTCCAACTGCCATGGAACTATGGCATCCCCAATGGGGTAGAAAGAAGAAGGTTTGGTATCTGACTATCATGATCTGGTCACCAAACACGGCTAAAACCATTTCGAGCAACGTTTCGATTATGAAAGGTAGTTATTATTCACCTGAGTGATACCTGAGTATCTACCAAACTGGAACATGTCTCAAATATACTACCTCGTTTTACTTTCTTACTGAACTCTTATTCTGAGTAAATTAGAAAATCATATCGAAAACGGTTTTTTTGTGCTTTGGTTGAAAATAGAACCCGAATTCTTGACGCGAAACAGGCCTTTTTTTAGATTGGTACACGGTGTTTGAGAAAAACTAAACCTCTTAGAGTGTTATATATTTAAAAAAATAAAAATATTACATACCTTAAGATAAGTGGTTTTGACCTTTCGACTAAGCTTAATTTAACAATAAAAAAAAATTAAAACACTTATAGGTCAAACAAGTATTTTACATGTATTATTTTTTTATATTTAAAAATGGAATCATTTTTGTCTGAAGGTGAGGTAAGGTTCTGTTTTTGCGACAATCCGGGTTCAGGTGCGAAAAATGGTGTATTATTTATATGTTTATCAAATATAAGTCTTGATTTAAACATGTTTAGTTGAGTTTTAAAATACAAGTTTTATTGAGCTTTTTTTATTTCTTTGAGATACTTTCCATTCTGTTGAACATTTAGTTTCAGTGTGATACCGCACAAATTATCCTAATTATCCAAATTATCCCTTAACCCATTGGATCTAAAACATTGCCAATTTGGGGAATGTTTCGAGACTGAAGAAAATTTAAAAGGCAGGTTGGATATCTCATTTCAAAAAAGTGTATTTACTATATAATATTTAAATAAATGTACTCAAATTCTAAATGTGCAACTGTTGAATTGAATATATTTTTGCTTTCCTACGCCGGGTTTTCTGAATCTAAAGACAAGGGCCTTCCACTTTACTACGAAGCTAAACTGACTAACTAACAATCACGCCGTTTCCCGCAGGGGTAGGCAGAGATAATGGACCGCCACACAACTCTGTCTTGGCACACACTCTTTGCTTCATTTAAGAGGGAGAGCGAGCAGACGACATTATGAAGATTCGCTAAAATAGTTATAATTTTGGCCGAATTTGTCCCCTCATCGCATTTTGTAAATAATTCCGCTAAAAGTTTATTGTAAATTCTTACTTGGAATGGATGGGTTATCGGAATCCCCTCGTATATCCGAACTTGGAAACGAAAATTCCCGAAAAAATACTGACCGACTTTGTGTTTCACTAGATTTTGATTTACGAGTATTCCTATAATTTGGGGAAAGATTTGAGATTCCTTATTTTCTCGATTTAAAAAAAAAATGAAATCGCCGTGTTTCAAAAATAAAAATCACTTGACATTCTAGAAAAGTCTCTCTCATAAAACGACTCCTGCTAGGAATGTCGCAAGTTGAATCCGCCTGGCTCACCTGTCGCGAGACATTTCTTGCAGTATGAGGATTGTATTCCCAGACAATGAGTCGACCTTGGCCGGCCGCCAAACAGATGAGTAAATCTTCTACGAATACTTCTGGAATCCTCTCCTCTCTCTCCAATCATCTCGTGTAGGCGCTACTTCTTCAAATATTTCCACACTTTTTTTGTTAATTTTAATGTGTGTTTTGGCCACCGGATTATTATGAAAGGTTGACCGTAGTGAAAAGTCTGCTGGGTATAATTTAGGAAAGTCAAAGAGATTTTAGATTAAATATTTCGAATAAGCAGACATACCACATCTGACCATACCTGCAAAATTAGATCGTCGTGCATCAGAAGAAAAATAGTTGAAAATCAAAGTTTTTCATCAATGTACGAGCAACTTTTTCCGCTTATAGTTATAGTAAATTTAAATATTGTTAGGTTATTCAAAACCCGAGGATGTTTGTTTTTCTTTCAAAGACAAAATAAATAATGAAAAATCTCGTCGAAGGGATGAAATACTCATTCGATAGTTAGTAGCTGAGTAGCTAGCTAAGCCCTCCATCATTGCATAAGCAACATCTTCCGCTTATAATTTATTTATTTATTTACGCCCGTTATAGGATTTTACATACAAGTTCACATTTTTTTTTAAACAATAACCTCATTAGTGCAAAAAATGGGTAAAATAAAATAAAAAAGAGTATCGAATAGCACACAAAAATAACTAATAATATTCAATACATAACAGGTTCAAAAATAGTGTAAAAGAAAAGAAAAAAATAATATTAAGTAACAGATCCGACTATTAGTTTATCTCTATCAGATGACAACAACTGTACTAAATTAAACTTATAGTTTGATATTGACGTGTTAAATATATCAGCGACATCGGAGTATACGAGTATGTTTCCCAAATGTTGCATTCGTCGCATAGGCGTATTGAATTGTGAGGTTGAACCAGAATTGCTACAATAGTATAATGATGGCAGTAGGAGTTTTACAAATATTGTCAGGTTTTTCGTAACCCGGGAAAGTTTGTCTTTCTTTAAAAAAAAAATCGAAAATGCTTATATTTATTATTCACGATTAGTGTTAGTGATCATGAGATAAGATAGTTTTAATTTGCAAACATATATTTTATAACACATTATATAGTGTTATAATTATGTATGGCATCTAGAAATCAGAGAATCGTCAGAAAAAAGCTTACATTATCCTGGTATACTCGTATATGCATTATTTTTATCTAATAATATAGTATATTTGCGGCACGTTCCAAAGTCGTAGATACTCCAAGTATCGCCCTAGTGAAAGACCTCCATTCAGTATCTAAAAGTTGCTTGAAATTACTTTAGACGTGATAATATCAGAATTATTTTTTTTCCAACTGCTCCCAAACGTCTAGAGCCAGTGAGACTATGGCATACCCAATTGGGGTACATTGTGAGGCTGAAGATAGTGGGGAAGGGAAGGAGATGAGGAAGAGAAAGGTTGGGAAGTATCTGGCATTTCAGATCTGGTCACCAAACATGGCTAAAGTCATTTCAAGCAACCTTTCTATTCTGAATGGTGGTCTTTCTCCAAGGCGATACAAGTATTCACCACAGCCAGGTACTTACCAACCTTCCTCTTATCCTCTACTTCATCTTTAATTGGGGATACCAGACGGTTGGGACTTTGGTGCGGTATTCACTTTAAAAAATGTGGGGAATCCAACGAAGGTCCAAAATGTTAATTTATTACTGTCTTCCGATATTTTTTATCACTTGTAAAGCACTTAGTGAAATGTTGTGAATAATTGTGCAGTAGAAAAAGCCAAGAATTTTCGTTCTTCACAATTAGGATCCATAAAAAAGCTGACATAATTCAACACACACAAAGTTTCCCGCCGAGTTACACCAGTGTTTCAGATCCACCTGTTATTTTAATTGTCGTAACGAGACAATAAGTCACAGCAATTGCGTGTGCAGCATACATTTTTGTTTTTAATACAAGAGTGACGTTAATTAGCTTGAAATATAAAGCCCGGTGACTAAGGCCGGTAAAGCCGTGGTGGTGTTTGGTGGCACCAGAGATGGCCACCACCCGTGTCCCAATTTAGGAGACTTCTTGGCCGCCCTCCAGAGTTGCCCCACCTCCGTGTGTCATGCCCACTACGCGAATATCCCGACTGGGGAGACCGTTCACTCACAACAATTAAAAAATCAAATCGTAAAAAAAACGATCAAAAATTACCATCTCGCGTTTAGAAAAAAATTATATCTTCTACATATAAGTAAAAGATTCGTGTATTTAGGAATTCTTCCGAGAGATGGAAAAGCTGATGAGGACATTAAAAGCAGGGTGAATGCAGGCTACTCCATTAATGAAGAACTGTACGCTGTTGGCGCACATAAAATAATGTCCAAATAAGCGAACTAGCAGTTCACAATACAGTGCTTATATCAATTCTGATATATGGCAGTGAGACATTGAAAATAGACCGAATGCTGTAGAAATGAGATCTCTGAGGCGGATGTGCGGGAAAACCACGTATGACCGTGTTAAAAATGTCGATATTCGGAAAAAAATTTAAAGCTGATGCAGGCTGCAATGACTAGGATTAAGAAAAGAACGCTTAGATGGTTTAATAGAGCAGACGAACAAAGAAAAGGAGTGTGAGAATAATATAATGTATGACGCAAAATTCAATAGAAGAAGAAGTCGGGGATGCCCGAGGAAGACATGGGGCGATCAAGTGAATTTAGTGCTTGAATCAGGCAATGTCAATAGTCAGAATAACAGAAGATTATGTATGAGACGATTTATGAATGTGAATGAAGCAAGGAGTGTGTGCCAAGACAGAGTTGTGTGATAGTTCATTCTCTCTGCACACTCTTGCGGTTAAACGGCTTGATGGTTGGTTAGTTATAAGCAAATGGTTCATTTGTGAAAATATACAATTGAAGTTCGATTTTTAAACTTTCGCCCATTTGTTTTTGGGAACGCCTCTTACCTTTTCAATTCTAGGGTACTACTATGTCATCTTATGAATTCAGTTAAGTAGCATAATGATAACAGGATTATCCCGATGACAGCCAACCTCCGATAGGGTGGTACCAGACGTAGAAGCTCAGTAGCACAATATTTTTGTTTTTATTTATTACGAGTCAGTGATTGCAGGTCGGCCTGACTGAAATATAGAATTTCACGAAATAAAAATCTATTTAAATTTTTCAAAATTGGTTATTTCTCATGGAATATAATGTTTTGAAAGCTCTTTGCTTTTCCTTATTTTCCTCCACACAGCATTCCCAAAAATGGCATAGGTCCTGGGGTAATCTATTTCCCTCAAGGCCTCCTGTGTGGATTTAATGTAAAGAAAGAGCCCTCTTAATTTGTCAAAATCACTTTAATTTATAATTAAAGACCAAACGGTTTTGTCACAACTGCCTTCGTCAGGATGGTTATAATCTGATAAACAGTTTAAAAAAATCATATTAAAAGTTACAATGTTTCATTTGTAATTTTTTTACTACTAATTAAGATATTTGAAGAATCTAAATTCATGAATAATATTTCGATAATTTGTATGGTGCCGTTTTTGTGAAATATCGCCTCAAAAGCGTCATGAAATAATGTTATTTTTTAGCACAGTTGTGTATTTTTAATTGTTTCATTTTTGATAGTCGACTCCAGCGGCGCACAAACTTTTTTAGCAGAAGTGCCAATTTGCTTATTTTTAAAACACTCGCGGGCTGCATAGAGTACTAGTGTTGCAGATAGATGTGTAAAAAAACAGTTTACGAAATAATTGGGCAACGGAACGGAACAATGCTAAATTAATTTCCAGGGATGTAAGCTGATTCTTTCAATTAAAGAAAAAACTATATAGAACCATATCATCGCCGGAAAGACAAAAGGGCTGAAGCGCCATTTTGGGAAGCTTTACACCGGAACATTTTCATTGTTTTTTTTACAATAAAATTCATAAGTCTTCAGTAGCAGGTTGGATTTTGTTTAATTCAGGTAAATCAATGCTCTCACTGAGTTACCTGAAGCGACATGAAGCTAAAAAAAGTCCCAAATTTGAATCGCTTGAGAAAAGCCTTCTCCAAAATAGTAAATATATTTTAGATAGTCGAAGGGCCACAAAAGACTTCAGAATCAAGAGCAATCGATGCAGAAAAAAAGCTGATCAAAACTGCGTATTTAACTCATTATTGAACAAAGTGTCGCTTAAGCCATTTTGCCGTTCCAGTAACGATATGGTTATCTTTAAGTTTGGTGAGATATCGAAAAAGAGACTACCAACAATATTTTGGATTTCATTTAAGAAATGGGGTATGGTGTTCTTAACAAATTTTTTCTCAGCCAGGGTTTTCAGATAAAAAAGTCAAACTAAATAGGCTCGCAAGCGGCGGGTTGCGCATCACTGGTCTACACCCTCACCGCTCGTGATATATGTTAATATTTACATAAAATTATTTCATAAAGGCTCTTTTAATTTAAGTAAAATAGCCGAGTATTTAAAGGAAATTTACGTGAAGTTATTTTCAGGCTTTGCGAAAGGCGCTTGAGGTGGAATTTTCCAACTGATGCTATGAATATTTCAACAATTGTACGTGAAAGCATTAATAAACTATTTCGAATTTGCTAGGGTAGATGTTTATTCAATGTACATTCACAATGTTATGACGTTTGAACAAAAGCAAGGATTCCGCGAAACTTGGTATCGAATTATATTCTGCCATAAACTCTGCCATTAAAAGCTAAAAGCGCTGCAAATACCGATGAATTCCAAAATAAGCTTTATAACATGACGCAGCTGGGGGGTGAATGGTATATTCAAAGCTCGTATTTAACCCAGTAAAAAAATATTATGATGCTTTTGAGCGTCACATTCCTATCGTTAAAATTAAAGTACTACTTACGAGGGATCATTCCTCGGAAATAAACTATTCAAAATATAAATATCATTGCTTGTCGCAGGAACAACTCTCGAGCTGTGAGCTCTAATGTCATGACATTTGAGCAGCTTTTTGTCTGGAATTTTCAAGTAAACTGCTGTGAGATCGTAACGTCATCTCACAATATGACATATCGAATCTGGCCATTGGTTAATTAATATGACAAGAAAGCAACATTGTTTTTTACACGTTTTTAATTTTTTCAATAACCAAAAACTGTGTTAAAACTCAAAACCTTTGTTGGTAAATGACATAAAATAATTTATTTATGGTTTTAAAGTTTATTTTGTAGAACTCCATTTTAATTTTTAGGTTTTTTTACTTTTATTTAAACAATAATTATTATTATTTTAATTTAAAAAAACAGTTTTTAGTTAAAAAGCTGCGATGTAATTATTTTTACGCGTGACAGCTGTTTCGCCTTCTGAGGGCATTATCAAACTGTCTGACAGTTTGATAAAAAAAAAAAAGACATAAAATAAGCTGAAACTTTGTTAAAAAATATGACAGATTATTCCATAATTTTAATGAGAAAATAAAATAAAAGGACTTTTGTAACTCAGTCAAACTCTCTATCAAATCCATAAAGATTGTAGAATCACTGCTACATTTGTGAAATTATTAAATTAGCTTTAATAAACTAGCATATATGGTACAAGAAACGATTTTTTTTAACCAAGAGTTAATTTAAATACTTATCAAACCTTCGTGAATAGCTGTTGTTAATAACATAAATGTTTAGTTTGACAGTTAACTCCGAAAGCATTTGGTCCCCTCAGAAAAGACGCCCCTCGGAGGTGTGAAAAATGTATCTCATTGCATCGCACAGGTGATTCACTAAACAAGACCTCACCCCTTCTCCCCGTTCCCTCCCTACTTCTCCCACGTCCTCCAAATCTTCCTTTCACTTCTCTAACTTTCCGCTGTCTCTTTCTTCGTCTCCTCGCCACGCTCCCCGGAGAATTAATCATTTCACCTAGAAGCAGAACCGCTTTCACGTGTTAAGTGACTCAAGTTTGGGCGTAATTCGAGAATACTAGTTAGGCATATTCAGTTAGCAGAGGAAGCGCGGAATTTGAATGGGATCCGTTTGTGCGCCAGTAGGCGGCCAATTTCACAACTGAATCATTGGAAGGTCTGGGAGATAATAGGCGGCGGGATGTTATCTGGAGGGAGAGACTAGTAATGAGGAAGATTTCAGCTGTTTGCTATCAATAGTTTATTACTGATTATTGGGAAGATTAATTGTCAGATCATGCAAATAAGGATGGTAAAGACAAACGTAGGCTATGTCTGTAGGACAATTGAAATTTATCTGCAGGATTTATATTTTCTGAACAGTATTTTATTAGAATCGATAGTTCGGCAGATTTATCACAGATTTTATGTTGGTAAGTCCAGTAGAGGTGAGAGGTCAAGAAGATAATGGTAAATTATATAAAGGAAGACGCTCGATGAGGGGATAAATGTGAGATGTTTGCCATTGACAGTGTATTATTAACCCCCGTCCAGTGCGTCCAGTGAGCCAGTGCGATTATGGCATTCCCAATCAGGGTATATTATGAGGCTGAAGGTAGTGGTGAGGAGAAAGAGATAGGGAAGAGGAAGGTTGAGAAGTATATATATTTATATATTGAAATTATTCATCTCGGTAAATACATGATACGCAATAGAGCTTCGGTTTACGAATATAATTTTGATTTGTCTTGAATCTTCACATATATATTAAAATGAATTGTACTTTTAAACGTTTTTAGTGTTTGAATTTATTGTACAACAATATATCTGTAATCGAATTTATCAATTATTTACTAGCGGAATCACTTTTGCCTCCTTTTGAGGATATCACGGAAATATGTCATTGCACTGTCGTTGAACAGATATATCGCTCGCACAGCTACGGCTTTACTCGAATGGTGCTTTAAGAAATGTTCACTAGATCATTTTACAGATAAATTGCTCTTTAAAGCAAGACCGCTCATTTATTAAGTTAAAAACTAAAAAAAAAACTCGTTTTGCATAACACTCGCAAACCAAGTTACTCGCAATCCAAAGTTCCACTGTATTAGGTATTTGGCTCACGTGACCTCTGCCAACATATATCCGATAACGGATTGTTTCAGACCTTGTCCTAGATAGCCCTGATATTCTCGCCAAAATAAAATTATATATACCGATCAGAAATACGAGACAAATTGCTACTTTTTTGTGCGTCAATTTTAAAAATAGCTCTCAGGCTCACACACCTATTAAATCGACTGTATAATTTTGGTAATAGATTCGGGAATGTTAACATATTTTGGGATTCAGTATTAGTGATAAAAAAGAACTCTTAAAATACTTTACTGAAGTATAGGGGGTTTCCACACCGTAGTGAGTATATATATAAATATTATTTTTTTTATAAAGAAAGACAAACATTCCCGGGTTACGAATAACTTGACAATATTTTAAAAACTCCTACTAATATCATAATAAGCGGAAAATGTTGCTTGTGCAATGATGGAGAACTTTACCAGCAGAGAAATTGAACATACGACGATATTTTAAATAATAATAAATGGATAACTTTTGTAGCGCCGTTTTCGTGGGAAAATCACCTCAAGGGCGCTAAAAATTACATACATAGTTAATAAATAAATAAAATATTACATTGGCGAAAATAAAATATTACAAATATTGCATATTTATTATATAGGCGTAAATAAAATTTTACCAGTATGAGTGTTAAGATTATGCTTTAGATGAAGACCGCCTTGATATGAGTACAAATAAAAGGCCAAACCCACTAAAAAGAAATGAAGTCATTTCAGCTTTGAAATCTCATTATGTTGTTGACCCTTTCCGCGCGGTGAGCACTCAATGCTATTTGTAATCCTCTTAAATTTTAAAATAACATGGCGCCCGAATGCCCCGGCCCGCGGTGCAATCACTCTCGGAGAGAGAGGAATAAAAAATGAAGCGATCCAGTCAACCAGAGTGTGACCGGCGTTTGCCGAAACTCACCGACGCCTTTTAGACTCGCCGAGAGCTTTAGAGACATTTCACACTGCTGCGAAGACGCTAAAGCTCTGGGTTTATGTGACGCGCCATCGCTTATTCACCAATCTGAAGCTCTCGGCGGAAGCCGGAATTAAAATTTCAGGATTTATTCCGCTTCCTCATTCGGTGCGCAGCACAGCACAGGTATAGGCAGGTTGCACCGCGCATTAATATTCCAGTTCGCTGAATAAATTCCACCGCTGGCTGCGAAGCCATTATTGATATGTTTACATAATCAACATTTATGGCTAAGGGGGTGACGGAAATTATATTATGACGCAAATAAAAAACATTCCAGATATTCGAATGACGCTCTCTTCCAGGAGTTTAATGTACTCGATTTTGGACAGTGTCATATCAAAAAGTTATTAATGCATGTTCATAAAAGTAAAAACAAAATAACAACAGTCGAACATAAACACCAGACTCGAAGTATAAACAGATATGATCTTTCTGTTAAACGTCTAACGACCAGCAGAGCAACCTATCAAAAAGCATTCTCGTACCTCGGACCGAAAATAAATAATAAAATCCCTTCACATCTAAAAATGTGTGACTTGTAACCTTGAAGGAACAATATATGGAGGGATAGCTAATTTGTTTTACCCAACCCATCCGAAATTGTAATAAATCACTTTTTCCGAGTTTTTACATAGTACACCATGAGAGAGAAAGAGACAACAAATTTATTGGAGCGCTTCGATTTACTGTCGTAATGATTTAAGCTGGTTATTTTCGCTGGTTAACGGCGGGACTCCGCCCACATTTTTTATTTTGCCACTAAACTTGACACAACTAAACGGTTTTTTAGGTTAGATGCTAAATTTTTGTTGATAAAAATACTGTGAAAAAGTGGCTATACGAATACACAAAAACATTATGTCGATATGTGATATGAATGGATGTATAAATACCGTAGCCTTAGTCTTAGCCACGCCCATTTGCGCCGAGTCATGTTAAAATCATCAAAAACAAGTCCAAAACTGACTTCACTGCCTTGGCTTGGGCTACCTCTTGTATACTCTAAGCTTGTAACCCTTCAGTTCAAAAATAGCTAATTGGAGCCAGAAAAATTGAAAAAAATGTCTTCTAATAATCTATTAACAGTACAATACATACCGTTACCTACCGATTGTGTAACCTTTACACCTCTATAAATATTGTTTTTTTAATATCTTTACATTTTAATTAACGTCCTACACATATTGCTCTTTTCGTAATTATTTTCTTACTTTCTTTCCTATATAAGTGTATTAACTGTATCATTCCGATAATTAATTATTTTTTGCCTAACATGTCACGACATGATAAGTTTCTTAGAACAAGCATCTGCCTAGTTAGAAACTAATCTTGACATTGAATTGCAGCTCAACTTCAACACATTTATGTACATAACTTTTTTACGTTTAATTTATTTTTGAAAATTTTTATTATTGTGTATTAAAAAAAAATTCACCCATCAAACTCTTATGGTAAAAGTGTTATACCTACCTGAAAATATATTTATCGGAAGAAACTTTTTTATTCACGAGATGGAAATTTAATTCCTCATTATAATACAGATGAAGAAAGAATATAACGTCACAAATAATAACCATAACGTTTTGATATCCGTCTACAACGCACTGACATATAATTGGAAAATAAAAATAAACCCTTCGACTTGAATGCTAAACTTAATAAAACAAACGTCCTTACATTAAATTACACAATCTAATATCTAAATCCCGGGCTGCGGTGACAAGGTTCCAAGTAACAATACTAAGCTCCGAACAATAAGACAAACACATAATGCCATCCATGTTCCTTGCTACTTCAACGTTCATACACGTTCAAAACTACAAAAGGTATTCTAATACGAAGGCCAAACGTCTCGAAAGGTCTTCGTTTAAAATAAGTTGAAGCTGCTTTTGCCTTGCCTCGGTTGCCCGAGAATCGTATTTTATTAAACAAATACATCAAAGGACACCTTTTTCATTTCCGAAAAAATATTTTACATGTTTCTTATTTTTCCAACCCTTATCTTAATGCTGCTACAAATATAGAAATGAATAAAATCAAATTTATTAAGCGCTTTGTTAAACGTAACCTCAGAGCAAGAATATAGAGAGAGCTAAATAATTTTACCCAACCTATACAAATTTACGATAAATCATTTTCTCCGGGTTTTTACGTCGTAAACCTTGAGAGAGAAAGAGACAAGACAAGTTCTTACATAATATAGCTCCACTATTCGGTATGTTATTCGTCTCTCCCGTCTCTTTCTACTATGTTTTGTCATGCGACATAACAAGACACGGTTTTTTAGGTTATATCCTATATTTTTGTTTATAACAATACTGTGAAAAAATGGTTATACAAATAAACAAAAACGTTATATCGACATGTGCTATGAATGAATGTATACATACCATAGCCCTAGTCCTAGCCACGCCCGAGTCAGGCAAAAATCATCAAAACTGACTACAGAAGCGCTCCTTCCTGTATATTATTGGTTTGAGAACGTAACCTTTTCAATTTAAGTCTACTCTTAGCGTAAGGTCTGAGTGTCCGCTCGAGTTGAGCGTTCAGCGGGGCGGAGCTAGCAGCGTGCAGCGTTCACCAAAAACACATGTCCATGCATGCGAGCATCATGAGTGGCGGGCGCTGGAGCGGTGGACAGAGCGTCCTTGCTTGTGTCCAACGGGGCGTGTGCCTCCAGCTTCCAACCAGTTAGTGTTGTAACAGCGTTTGTAGCACTCACGCGTGATGTCGTTGGAAGAAATAGTATCCGGAATTCAATCTGAGCCTAAAATATGGTATACATAGAATATAGTCAAAGGTTGACACTGACATTCTTGTAAATAAATGGAGTTTGTTTTCATGTGACCTTAAACTTTCACATAGCGAAGAAAATTCTCAATAAAAAAAAAAAATATTACAATTTCACTCTGACCTTCCTTACGCGATTAATTTCCTTCTAAATGCATGTTGATAATATGTAGTGAAGCCATGGAAGCAGTTCCAATGACCACTGTTTCCTTCGACCGCTGTCTGTTCGTCGAGGCCAGGCAGCGAACTCTCAATGGTCGCACGCTCCGCGGCACGCTCCACCCCGCTGAACGCTCGACCACTCAGGCCATGCCCTAAGGCCTATCGCATTTTCTTAAGCCGAGGGAAATAAAAAATAATTGATTTATGGTAGCTTTAAATTACTTCTTTCTTGTCGGCTGAAGGTCACATAAAACATTAATTTCCATTAACTAGGTAACTAGTTGAAGCTGAGGGGTACTTTGACAGTAATAATCATCATCAGCAGCCAATCGGGTTGATTAATTACGCGGGTCATTTTAATTTGGGGTCCTTCCGATCGCTGAATGGCGGAAAAATGTCTCCCCAATTAACTAGAGAGCATTCGTTCAGTCTACGTCATCGCGCTCTACGGGAGGCTTTGTGGGTGCCAGTCATGTTGGTGGCACTGGGTGGCACAAGGGGGTGGGGGTAGGATAGGGTGGCTGGTCACCTCGGACCGCCATTGTGAGGCCGTGGCCATAATAACGTCATTAGTCGCTACCTGAATGTGAGAAGGGGTTGTATCTGTTCAAAAATGAAATAAAGTATCTAGAAAATCAAGTGAAAATTTTTCCTTGTAATCAGGTGTTTGTGTCATGTTTCTATGCCGCGAATGATGGATAGATTCTTTAGATGTAGACTTTAGACAGGCCAACATACAGGGAGTGACTGGTAAAGAAAGCTTGCTGAGAACAAAAGAGCACTAAAAAAATATACAAAGTTGAAAAATTGTTCCTAATGGGAAAAGTTCGAATAAATTCCCGATTTTGTTCATTAATTTGTTATCAGCTGTAAGTCACCAGGTGAATGTATCTACGTGAGAAAGCTAGAACGTAAGAACAACTTACCTAAAATCACATAGACCCGAGAAGTTTTGTGTGATTTAAGGTAGGTTGTACGATATAGTAACTTTACATATCATAAACAAAGAAGCCAATGAATTAGTTTGTGGTAGTAATATTATTAGAAACAGAATAACAATATTCAAGAGACTAAAGTCCCACCCACATGAAAAGTTGGAAATGAAAATGTTTATTTTTTGCTCGTACTAAAACTATAATTTAGGATAACCTCCCCAATCCACTTCCCCGAAACACCTCGTTGTACAGGGAACGTTCTACAATAATGCTGGCTTCCGTGTTAAATACAGAATTTATGTAATCCGAGACGCGACAAAAGAGATTTGAACAAAGCAACTTCTCGCGGAATTATTTACTTTGGAAATGTCGAGAAAACACGGACGGCTGAGAATTCGAGAAAATCATCAAGTAAAGTAAAGTTGTTCGGGGGGGGATTATTTTCAATTCGTTATGTCATTCTAGCCTCGGTCTCGAGTCCTCGATAATTTTTTATATTGAAAAGTCGCGAACAATATTGTCTCCGTATTGTACTGGGATATGATTCACCTGTTGCCTTTGCTTTGTGGAATACTGGTGTCGGCGTCGGCGTCGGCGTCGGTTTGCCCTACACGAGATTGGAGTTTGCCGTATAAAAAATGACAACAATTGTAATAGTCCGGAATACGAGATTATGAGATGTAAACTAGCGAAGGTCATAATAGAGTCGAGAGAGTCAAAATGATATCGTCAAACTCAATGTTTTAATATTACCCTGAAGAGATAAACCGAGATAAATGTATTGTGAGCGTGTTCGTGCGCCCAAAGTAAGCTCAATTATTCCTAACTTTTGGGAAAATCGATCAAAAAATTTCTAATATTGAAATTCTTTCCTGAGCAGATAATCAATTTCATCGGCCTTTTAGGGGCCTAGGAACCGAAAAGTTTTATTAAATTGGAAACAACAGTTTTCTTATTAATCCGGATAGATCAAACTTCTAGGGATTTTCTGGTGATTGTAATATTTGTCGTGTTATCTCCAAAAGAAGGAAGTATTTTTGTCCTATTTAACAAAAACCAGTTCGTCGATTGCTGAAAATCCGAGGACTACTCTTCTATATTATATATCGATGGATACTTTGATCCCAAAGATGCCAGTAAGTAGAAAAGCTTTCACAGGAGTATTATAAGAAGCTGAATTTTCACAAAAGTCTCGAAATATAAACAATATTCAAGAGGTTGCGTATTTTTCTCAAATATAAGGAAATGTAGAAATACGATTGCTTTCCTAAAATCTTAGCTTACGATTCAAAATGAAAAAGTGTCCAAAATAAAAGGGTTAAGCCAGCATGCGTTATGGAAATTAGAGATTGGACTAAAAAAATATACACAATCAAATTGTGGAAAAAATCATACACAAAGAAATCTAGTAGACAAAATCGATTATGAACGATGCGTTGGGTTCTCATCCGGGTGTCGTGGGTTTAATTCCTCTGCTAGCTAAGTCCTCCATAATTGCAAGAGCAACATTTTACGCTTATACTGATGGTAGTGTTAGTTTTTCAAATATTGTTAGGTTATTCTTAACCCGATAATGTTTGTCTTTCTTTAATAAAAAAACAAAAACATGAATTTGAGAGGTGAAATATTTTTATACAATTTAAAAACAACATATTTTTTATCACCACGGAGTTGCCTTTTTAGTAGAAAGTAAATTAATGCTGTTTATCACTTCTTAAAGGAGACAACGAACTTATGTAATTCTTAAAATCAAACGGATTGTAATCTTTGAGGCACATAGTAAGAATGCTGTCATTGTTCTACCGATATTTCAATGGAAAATGCTTCGAGAAACTTGCGTCATTGATCCCTTCAGCACCGGTGCATAGTCGGGAAACTCGCCGAACGCCGCCCCAACATTTGTACACGGTTGACATTCGTGAAAACGGATCGTGTTCAACAGTTCTCATTCTTGTATTATACAGCTCGGCTTTAGATTGATTTTCCGGCCTCTGTGTTTCCTCCCTCTTACAACATCGGCCTCTTCAAGACCCAGGTTCACTCCTTCCTTTCCTCAAAAAAACCCTCCACACAGCATCTCAAAAGATGACATAGGCCTCGAGAGGAATAGCTTCCATCCGGGGCTTCCCGTATGGAGTTAATGTAAAAAATATAAGAATACAATTATTAAGTTAAAAATATTTTCTTAGAGATAGAATTTTACGTGGGACACCTTGATAAAGTATGTATTTCAATTTGACATACCTGGTTGCCATAGTGCTAGGTTGAACTTAATCCTTGAATATATCAATTTATCTGTTTCCCATTATCGATTTTCCAAACCTCAAATCTGGAGTGGTGAATTGGGGAGGAATTATAAAAAACATTTCCACTCTTCGAATAAACAAAACAACCGAGATGTTCACTATTCTATAGAATGATTTCCTGATAATACGAGGGTTGCCGAATCTCTCCAACTACCAATTTACACGAAAAACAAATACTGAGTAACGATTTCGTATGTTTTCTCAGCGAGTTTGAAATGTTAATTCTATTTGTGGCAGAACAAGTGTGTACCCGGCGCGGCGCTAGATTAATTCATTTCATTAATATTCGAAATGGTTTAAAATTTCCTTCTTCGCAAATACAGCCAGATCCTGTCTCTTCCGCCGAAAACATCGGGATTTTGAATTAAATCGGGATATGCGGGAAGTTCTGGAAACATACCGGAAAATAATATATTTGCTTGGGTCATCTCGAGAACCAAGTGTTTATTTAAAGGTCAGTGCTTTCTGAGGATATACAAATAAAACGATTTAAAATTGTGTAATTTTTTAACGAACTGCACTAACGTAGTATCTTCGTGAATTAAAAAAAACGATTTAAGGGTATATTATTGATTTACTTACTATATGATAGTTTTATATCTTATTCTAAGACATTCAAAGCGAGTCGTAAACCGGAAACAGAGCGGTAGATACTCTAAGTATCGCCCTGCTAAAAGACCACCATTCAGAATCGAAACGTTGCTTTATATGGCTTTAGCCGTGTTTGGTTAAATAAAAATGTTATACCCGTGGAGAAATGATTCAATTTTCACTGATAAATAAATACACATATATCCGTGAAATACTACAGACTTACGTTAATTTTACTCGCAAACATGTCTATGAAAAAAAGTTCAGAATTGACGCGCTAAGCGTGGAGTGTCAGAATTTAGACACTAAACACGGCGGTGTCACTATTTTGACACTTCACAACTAGTTAATGTCACTTACCGTGTAAGTAGTAATAATATTTTTACATTTTTCAAAGATATTCTCAACGGTATCAAAAACTTTCGTAACACGCTCCGAGGATAAACCAAATTATTTCATTTAATTTCAAGCATCATCAAACATAAGCTGAAAATTAATAATTCATACTAATGTAAATTCTGACGATGACTGCGGGCGTAGATGATTCTGAATTCATATCCACATTAAAACCTTTTTACCCTTTCCCAGGGCGTGGGTGGCCAGGGCGGGAAGGGCTGCCAGAGCGGCTGGAGCGGTAGGGCGGATGAATGAAGGGGTAACTCACCTGTAACAAAGGAAACATTAAATATTATTATCTCTGACGTAAACTGTATCATGAAGGGTGGCGACTGCCACTGCCACTGGCTTCTCCTAATAGTGGCTGGGGCGAGTTATCATCACGATAATGTGTGGTCTCGGCATGATGCTAATTTAGCCCTGTGTGCCCTGACACATCATTTGAAAGCTCACGTATTAACTATATAGATCATTACAATGTATATCCACACTCATTTGTAGAGGGTTGAACGGCACAAAGCGCTATTTTATTATTTTTCTACTGGATTACTATGGGAAGTGAATCTGAACAATCGATCATCACTGATTGGCACAATGACTATCTAAAAGGTAGTTACGTTGTGTGGCATGCAATGTATTGATTTGTAGAAATCGCTTAACCGAGCTCTTGAACAGCCGCTTTTGTAATGTAAGACGTGCCATGGTACTCTTCCTGTAAGCTCAAATACAAGGATTTGTCGGAAATATGTATTATGTTTTTCGGCTATGCAGGAAAAATTAAGTTATTAATTTATTAAATACCAACTGAAATGCAAATTCAAAAATAATCTGAGATAATTTTGATATGTCGAATTCTGCAATTAACTAACTAACTAACCACCACGCTGTTTCTCCTCAAGGGTATACATAGTGGATGAAGCGCCATTCACCTCTGTCTTGGCACACACTCATAGCTTTATTCACATTCATACATACTCTTCTGTTAATCTGAGTCTTGACATGGCCCGAATCAAATGTTTGATTCACTTGATCGTGTCATGTTTTCCTCGGGCGTATCCGACATCTTCTACCATTCAATTTTACGTCAAATATTTTAATCACACTCCTTTATTCGTTCATTCGCTCTACATACCCAAACCATCTACGCGTCCCTTTCTTAATCCTATCTATTACGCTTACATCAGCCTTGCATTCTTTTCGGATATCCACATTTTGAACACGAATCTTTCGATTTCCATGGTGCTCTAAAACATTCTTCAGCCTGTAGTCCTTTAGTATCTTCTCCCCCATTCCTTCCGCCGCAGTAGAACGAGCCGCAACCCTCACAACAATAATAACTAATTAGCGAACTGGCCAGTTGTATGCATTAATGTGTTGACAAAGGGCTGTCTCTATTCGGTCTATTAGTACATCCTCCCAATAATAGACACCCCAATGATGTATATTATGTTACTGTGATCGTCCGTAAAGTGTTTATTCTTAGGTTTTCTGGTAAATCATGGCAATTATTCGAAAATTTTGAAGCTTATGATGGTATTTCTAGAGAATTTTAGGCAAACGGTTATTGTGGTTCAAGAATAGATAAAAAGAATATTTGGTTAAAAATTTTTTTTACCATTGTGATTTTAATAAAATTAGTAAATTATTTTTAAAGCTTGGCTCTTGCTTGTTAATTCGGTATATTGGAGGAAAATATTGAAGCTTACAAGGTTCTATGATGAGAGAGGATGAAATGAGTGATTATATAAAATTTAACAGTTTGTCCACAGACAACAAATTAAATGAACTAGATAAAAATAAATATAAAAATTGAATAAATTTTCTACTTTAGAGGTATGCATCCACACAAACAAAATAGAATAAAATTAAAATAACATTAATAAATATTATAACATTAATAAATTACTGAACACCATTTAATTAAATTTCTAAATAAGCCATGAGTCCATCTTACTAATTTATTTAATAATTAAGTTATTATAATTATTTTCTTAACCTGTAGTATGCAGGTCCCCAATATGATAGTGACTCTACTAGTTAAATAACTCTATTTAAAAACCATACTTATTTTACACCCGCAAAATCGAAAAAAAAATTAACTACCAACCCAATCGCTAAATTCTTAAATCAAAGGCACAGCCAACAATCAAAAACGAGCACTTCATTTGGACAGAGAAATTACATTCACAACGGCATAAAGATGTGTAATAGATAAAGTCTCTCATACAAAAAAAAAAACTCACAAACATCAATTATTATAAATAAAAATATTATTAAAACACAGACGAAAATAATAATATTAGAACCTACATAATTTCAAAACGATACACGCTTAAACAAAACAGGTACATCTTGCAACCTTATCATATAAATTGATAATGTAAAATGTATTTCCCATCACGGGAAATCCCAGTGGAGAAAAAAATAATATTGGATTTTCATATTTTATATCTTTTATCATATTTTCATTAACATGTATGTTACAATCATAGTGAATACATTTTTCAACAGAATTTACCGAAAGAAATTGTTTCTATCTATTTTTATTTTTTCACAAGGGAATATTACCACTGAATAGGTCATCCCTAGAAGTGTGATCTCTGACGACTTGAAAGAACCGATTTCGCCAGCTTACTTGTGTGAAATTGATTTCATGTTCAACAAGAAGAATTTCGTACGTAAGGAAGAATAATTGATCTTACTTCAGTGGTCGTAACAATATTACTAACTAAATAACTAACCATCACGCCGTTTCCCCGCAGGGGAAGGTAGAGAGGACGGACCACCATATAACTCTGTCTTGGCACACACTCCTTGCTTCATTTACATTCATACATCGTCTCATACATAGTCTTCTGTTATTCTGACTCTTCACATGACCCGATTCGAATATTTGATTTACTTGATCGTGCCATGACTTTTTCGGGCGTTTTCGACTTCTTCTTCCATTCACTTTCGCATAATATATTATTTTCACACTCCTTTCTTCGTTCATTCGCTATACATGCCAAAACCATCTAAGCGTCCTTTTCTCGATCCTATTCATTACGCTCACATCAGCCTTGCATTCTTTCTGGATATCCACATTTTTAATACGGTCATACATGGTTTTACGCAGATACGTCTCAAAGATCTCATTTCCACAGATATGACTTTGGACTTACTTAAATTCATCATCAACTCATTTTGCATACATACTTGGTTCATCCTAGACACGAGAAACTGTAGATCTTCCATACCGTCAGTAATCAGCACCGCATCGTCCGCATACGAGGCCTGTTCAAAAGAAAAGGTGAATTTTGAAATTTCGCGGGCCGTGTATATTCGATTATCGATTTTTTTTTGTTATGTTGGTACCCATATGTTTGTCATAATTATGTTAGCATTATCAGCCATTTTGGATTAGTGGTTTGTTTTTGACAACTGGCAAGGTTAGTCATGTTTTTGTGTGCTCTTCAATTTTTTTACTTTTGAAAAAAATAGATCAAAGAATATGGATTAAATTTTGCGTTAAAAATGGAATAAAGTGCTCCAACGCACTTAAAATGTTGACTGTGGCATTAGGCGAGTCTACTTTGTCTCATAAAGTGTTTATAAGTGGTACAAGCGCTTTACATAAGGCCGAGAAGATGTTAATGACGATGAGCGTCCTGGAGTTGTGGAAAAACAAATCATGGATTTTATTTCTTGATCCATTTTTTTCAAAAGTATAAAATCGAAGAACACACAAAAACGTGACTAACCTTTCCAGTTGTCATAAACAAACCACTAATCCAAAATGGCTGATAATGCTAACATATGATTAACATATGTATACCAACATAACAAAAAAAAATCGATAATCGAATGTACACAGCCCGCGAAAATTCAAAATTCACCTTTTCTTTTAACAGGCTATGTACAATAAGTGACATACTTTCAGATTGTTCATTTTCGCGTCCAAGCCCACACCTTTCAATTCTCTCATACAATTATCCATGTACAGATTGAACAACCACGGTGACATTACACAGCCTTGCTTTACACCTTTTGTGATGTTAAACCACTTCGTAAAATCACCGTTCATTCTAACACATGTAACGCTTCCCTCGTACAAGGACGCTTTTAAATAATATAAAATGAAATTGTCGATGGTGGTTATTTTACACGAACGCAACAGTATGAAAGGTTTTTGTGTAACTCATAGTTGCAATTTATTTTTCCTTTCAATTCATCTTCAGGACTTAAAATATACTCTATATTTTAAGTCGTGAAAATGATTCAGTCGAATCGAAACTAGTCGACATATTAATACAAAAATAAAAGTGGATTCAAACAAAGTGTCTTTTCATTTAAATCATTATGCCAATCCACAAAATTAATTTTTTTAAAGCTCATTTTGAAAATTTAAAAAATTACTATATTTTAGAGTTTTATAGTAACATGACATACAGATACATTTCAGGTGGCGACGTGAAAGACAAAAGATCGATAGTGTGGTCACGTGGTGACACGTGGATTGTTCAGTTGTTCACGTGGAATATAAATAGCACCACACAATATGACAATAACGTATAACGTAGGGCACGTCACTTCAGCATCGGGGCGAAGCGTTGTACCCTATTTGACAATGGCTTTGTCTACATATCAAAATGAATCATGTTACTAATCAACCCCCACAAAGTTATAAGCCTTAGTTGAAAGTTGCTAATTATAAGCCTAAGCTGTAAGTCCATAGTTATAAGTCTTAGTTGTAAGTCACGAGTTGTAAGTCACGTTATTAGTCTTAGGTCGGGGTGTTCAGAATTTTCATAACTTTTGACAACGTCACAATTCATCGATTACCGCCTATTGAATTATGTTTATTTTACAAATTCTTTACATATCTAACAATGACGCTATGTCACCACCATCGAGTGCAACGATCAAAAATTCGAGAGTGACCAGTTGGGACCAGACTAGCACTTCGATGGAAAGTACGAGGAGGTGTTTTGGGTATCGTTTGTTTAACATTTATTTGTGGGTGAATTGGTTTCCCCCTCAACGGATTCTCTTCACAGCTATAATCAACATCATATCTAGCATTTTAATATTATTTTTTTATCGTTTTCAGTCTACTATTTTTAAATTCATCTGAAGCTGGAAACACATTCGATGTTTCATCGCAGCTTCAGATTCACACCGGCAAGCATAACCGCATGACAGTTATATCATATTTTAATTAAATGTGAAATAACACGTATTGATTGAGTGAAATTTACAATCACGTCAGGATTTAAGTCGGCGATCTCTGGATTCGTAGTCGAGCATCTTAACCACTTGACCACGAGGCCGTCAGTTGTTACACAATTGTTTAAAAATATGTTTGTTGCCGATAAGGGTAAGCTCGCGCTCATATGTAAGCTTCTCCACCTGGAACCTGATGAATCTTAGGCAAAGTTATATAACAAAGTTACAGTATTTCGTTTATAATGTCACATCCTCAGAGTAAGAATATTTATGGAGAGAGAGCTAAATATTTTTACCCAACCTATACAAATTTACGATAAATCACCTTCTCCGGGTTTTTACATCGTAAACCGTGAGAGAGAAAGAGATAAGTCAAGTTCTCACACAATATAGCACCGTTTTTAGGTATGTAAGCATCTTAGAGTATATAGAGTGGTAACAATCCAAGGCAGTGTAGTCAGTTTTTGATAATTTTCACCTGACTCGGTGGACCTGGGCGTGGCTAAGACCAAGGTTCGGGTATTTATACATCCATTCATATACATATAAACATAATGTTTTTGTTTATTCGTATAACCACTTTTTCACAGTATTGATATCAACACAAATATAGCATCTAACCTAAAAAACCGTTTAGTTGTGTCAAGTTAAGTGGCATAATAAAAAATGTGGGCGGAGTCCCGCGGTGACCCAGGAGCCCAAGATCATTGTGTTAGTACGTAGAAGCGGAGTATTATATTTGTTGTCTCTTTCTCTCTCATGGTGTACGACGTAAAAACCCGGAGAAGATGATTTATCGCAAGTTTGTATCGGTTGGGTAAAAATAATTAGCTCTCTCTCCATACATTGTTTCTCCAAGGTAAGCAAGATTTCCGTCTTTCGCGTCTCCGGTGACTCCGCCCACTACGTTTTGTTATGCGACATAACAGGTTAGAGCTCGACGGTTTTTAAGTTCATATCCTACATTTTTTTATTAACAATACTGTGAAAAAGTGGTTATACACATAAACAAAAACATTATGTCGGCACATGCTATGAATGGATGTATAAATACCCTAGCTTTAGCCCTAGCCACGCCCCAGTCAGGCAAAAATCATCAATACTAACTACATTAGCGCTCCCTTCTGCTATATTATTGTTTTGAGGTCACATCGTAAGAAAAAAACATTATTTACCACCAGCAAAGTCACAACAAAAGAAACAAGATGAAAGCAAATTGGTTCTCAGAACGTAACACATAAAACGGTTTGGTCGGAGATCCGAGCATTGCCAGCAGAGCAGATAATCGCATTAATTGCAAGCGAGCGCCGCACAGCCTCTCGAGTGAATGCACAAAGCATCTCTCTGCTGGCACTACCCTCCGCTCCCCTTCCGAAGATGTTACTTCGTGCATAATTCTACCGGATGGTGCCGCATTGTGTGACTCAAAGTTGCTAGTTACCGGTGCCTCATATAACCTGACAACTGCTGTGCTCCTGGTATCGGAACTTGCATAATTGTCGCATAAATTCGTGGAATACTTTACGTTAGCTACCTGAGCAGTCCGACGTTGCTTTTATGTTTTGATTTTGTTATGGTTTACGACCTTACAGAAGTTGGAGAATTCTATTGTACTCCACATGTGTGGTATGTGTCCTTGGTATCAACATTTACCTACACTTCTGTTCTCGATTTGGAAATAATGAAATTGGCGTGAGTTTCGACACAAGCAAATAAACCACAGTTTTTTTTACATTTTTTATGTTTAATTAATTTGATCAGACGCATTTTCACAGCGCCCTTAAGGTGATTTTTCACAAAAACGGCGCTATACAAATTATCCAAATATTAATATTTGTTATGAATATCGAATGCACAATTATTGCATGTAAGCTGAAATTCAGTCGAAAATTTGTTATTTTTACAAATATTATTATTATATTTTTTGCGCTAATGTGTACTGTGTCGTCAACGTTACTAAAATGACCAAAATTAAGAAAATATGGATAAAAAAATCAAAGGCTCTGTGAATATATTCAAATGGTGATTTTTTTATAGTAAATACAGCACAAGAGTCCCAACTGCTCCCAACCGTCTAGAGCCAGTGAGACTATGTCATCCCCAATTTGGGGTGTGTTGTGAGGCTGAAGGTAGTGGCGAGGAGAAGGAGATGGGATTGTATTTAAAAGTAAATATTATGCACGTACCTAAACTTTTCTTTCATATATGCATTATAACCTACTTGTTACTTAGCTTACATAAATTGTATTTGTATATCTTATGTTTATTTTATTTTATTCTATATCATCTGTTATATTACATAGATATCTACTGGTATTCTTTAATGGAAAATGCTGGTCCCGACAAAGTGAATCCAATTTTTCTTGTTAACTGTGTGTCAGTACTAGCCAAGCCACTTTGTCAATTATTTAATCAATCACTGATGATCGGCTGTTTCCCAGATCTATGGAAAATAAGTTATTTAACACCAATATTTAAAAAGGACAATATTCACGATGTCACTAATTATCGACCTATTTGTATGCTCTCAATAATCCCCAAATTATTTGAAAAACTTATATTAGATAGAATCTCTATGCACCTCAATAAAATCATTTCACCTAATCAACATGGCTTTATGCCGGGCAGATCCAGTTTAACAAATCTTTCACTATACGAACAATTCATATCAAGTGCACTTAATGATAAAACCCAAGTAGATTCAATATATACGGACTTTGTTAAAGCATTTGACAAGGTTAACCATAAAATCCTACTTAACAAACTTTGCAAACTCGGTATAGAAGGTAATTTGTTAGAATGGATAAAAAGCTACCTAACCAATAGAATTCTTCAAGTAAGAAATAACTCTAAACTCTCTTACAAATTTATAGCAACAAGTGGTGTACCCCAAGGTTCACATTTAGGCCCATTACTTTTTCTGCTCTTTGTAAATGACATAATTAATGTATTTGATAACGATGTGCATGTGCTGCTTTTCGCAGATGATCTGAAACTCTTCAAACTCATAAAAACCACAGATGATTGTTCTCACATTCAAGTTAACTTAAATAAGTTACATGATTGGTGTAAACTTAACCAACTTTTTTTAAATATTAGTAAATGTCAGTCAATCAGATTTTTTAGAATTACTCACCCTCTCGACTATGATTATAAAATTGATAATATTTCCAAATAGAACATATATACTTTGTTTTTAACCACTTTTTTTTTTTATATGGCAAGCCACAAAGTTAATGCTTTTTACGAATAGATAATATTTCCCTTACATCTGTCAATGAAATTAATGATCTCGGCATTACTTTCGATTCTAAATTAAATTTTCTCTCACATATCAATATAATAACAAGTAAAGGTTTAAAATTGCTAGGCTTTATTCTTCGAAATGCCAATGAATTTAAAAATATTTCTACATTGAAAATCCTGTACTCTTCACTAGTTCGAAGTCAAGTCGAATATAATTCTTCTGTCTGGTCCCCTCACTTTAAAATCCACTCTGATTCCATTGAAAAATTGCAACATAAATTTCTAAGATACATCAACTATAAACTCGGTCTACCTATTGAAACCATAAATTATAATTATTTAATGAAAGAATTAAAATTACTAAAACTTTTAGACAGGAGGCTTGTTTCCGACTTGACTTTTATTTTTAAAATTGTTAATGGTATTATAGACAGCCCTGATTTACTTAGCTTAATTACCTTCTATGTACCTAACAGATCCACTCGATCCAAAATTCTTTTTAAATGTAACAACAATATCAGGACTGAGTCATTTAAATACTCGCTTGTACCTAGATTGCATGCAGTGAGTAATTCTATCGCAGAAATAGTAGATATATTCAACTGCACTGAATCTAGTTACAAGAAGGCTATAATAACATACCTCTTTCTAAAATACTAGTGTTAATTTTCTTGGGCGTAATCAAATCGTCGCATCAAATGTTTTTGGGCGCATTGTTATTTTTTATGTCATTGTTATTTTTTATGTCACTGTTATTTTATTTTATATCTATGTTATGTAAAAGCCCATGAGGGCGTATATAAATAAATAAATAATTGGTCTAGAATATGTTAATTGTTATTATATTTACACTTACATGTATGACTTTTCGTTTACTAAATAAATATATAAAAATAGAAAAAAATGAGTAAATAAATCAAAAATAGACTCACGAGAGAAGAGATTAAAAGCTCATGTTTATTTTTGGATAAAGTTTATTTGCCATCGGTCGTTCACTGAATGTATTGTAACTAGCGCAGTCACTACGGACGGACATTGCAGTTTCCAATTTGATTTGTGGCTTGGCTGCAGCTTTCAGCTGTATAAACCTAGTTTTGTCACCTGAACGCAGTCATGTGAATTACATTTGGACAAATTTGACAAAACAGCCATTAGAATATTTAATTTATTAGAAATTTAGATTGAATGTGTGTTTAACTATATCCTCTGGGTCACTTGAGAAAAGTGTCATCTATTAAGAATTAATGTCTATTTAATTTAAAAAAGTGTGTCGTTCGATTATTTAACATTTCCGAAAAAAAAATTGTATCATTTTTAAAGATATTTATATCGGTAGGTTGGTACTAATTATTATTTTTATTTTTTTTAAGATTTGTAACTCCGATGTGATTGTTTTATCATAACACAATTAATTAATTAAAAATATTATTAAGCATAAAGACACGTCTCAGAGTGGTAGATGCTCCAAGTATCGCCCTGGTGAAAAACCACCATTCAGAATCGAAACCTTGCTTGAAATGGCTTTATCCGTGTTTGGTGACCAGTTATTTGAATAGTCAGGTACTTCCCAACCTTCCCTTTTCTCATTTCCTTCTCCTCCCCACAACTTTCATCTCACAACATATCCCTATTAGGGATGCCATGGTCATAGAAAGCAGTTGAGACTCTTGTGCGGTATTCACGTAAAAAATGTATATATGTATTACAACTTTATTTTATGTATTATTATCAATTATGGAAGGTATTGCATTGCACTACTCCTGCATACCTTCTGAAATGAAAACTTTTTAATTATTATTATAACTATTGAATATATTCTCTTAACTGGCACCTTCTTGAAATCGGTAGTATTTACGTAAATACCGCACATAAAAACAAAGTATTTATTCCAGAAGGTATGCAGGAGTAGTGCAATGCAATCCATTCCGTAATTGATGATAATATATAAAATAAATTTGTAATACATATACGAGTATACATTTCTCACAAAACATTTTGATTCGGGTGTCTTTAATGCCAATTCACTGCGCATTTTCATAAAGCCGCAGAAAAACATTTGCCATCTTATTTTTTCAATATTAAATCGACGAGGAAGTTTCGTTTCCTTTGCTAACTGATACGCAAGCCTTAAAAACTCTCAAAGGAACAGGTCTTTGACGTAACTTTATTACACCCGCCTAATGTGGGAGTGGATATGATTTTCTTTTTGAGAATAATTTTTTTATCGTTCAAACATTTTCGAGGCGGTGGTTAACAGGCAAGATTTTTTACAAAACTATATTTAATGGTTTTCTCACCGCGTCCATCTTATATAACCCTTTTCCAGTCTGTTTGGACTCTTTAGTCATATCGTCTTCACCTGAAACTATGCACAACATAGATGACATTTACTTAATGAAAGTGGTCGGCGTCACACGAAACTAAAGTGGTCGGGTATCAGACTGCTCTCACTTCTGCGTGGCCGAGTGGTAAGACGCTCGACTACGAATCCAGAGGCCACCCAGCGTACGCAAATAAATATTATTTAAATTATTTTTATTTTTACTGTTAATTCGTGGTGGAACTCCATTTTAATGATTTTAATAATACCAATTTTTTTTACTTTATTGCAATATTTTTAATTTAAGACCTGACCGGTTTCACCTTATGACGGGCGTGTGCACCAGTCTAAAGATGTCCGTCATAAGGTGAAACCAATCAGATCTTAAAAAAATTAGTGGAATAAAGTAAAAAAATTGGTATTGTTAAAATCATTCAAATTTAAATAATATGTGTCATAACACATTTGACTTATATAAAATAATGTATAGTATACTTGCAGCACGTTTAAGAGTGGTAGATACTCTAAGTATCGCCCTGGTGAAAGACCACCATTCAGAATTAAAACGTTGCTGAAATGGCTTGAGCCGTGTTTGTTGACCCGATCTAAATAGCTAGGTACTTTTCAACATTTCTCTTCCCCATCTTCTTACTTTCTTTACTACTTTCAACCTCATATCATGGCCGTAGTTTTGCAGAAAATATCCAATCCTAAAAAGAGGAAACTGAGAAAAAGACATTTGAAAATATGACGAAACAAAAGCATTAATATGCGTAATCGGCATTTGTAAAGTGAATATCAGTGTTATTTTCTGAGAATTATTATGAATAGGTTTTTATTAAATTTATCAATACATTCATTAAAAAAAATGTATTTCCTATGTTATCCTACATTTTAATGTCTTCAAACTTCAAATTAAGTCAAATATCAGGAATGCTAAAAAATAACTAAAAAAATAAAAATCTATTGCATTTGGAGCTTGGATATTTTCAGCACATCTCGAATTTATCTATGTGAAAACATGTTTAACTCGATTTTGGAAAATTGTGGATTGGACGCTTTCTGCATAAATACGTCCAATCGGGGATGCTATAGTCCCACTGGCTCTAGACGGTTGGGAGCAGTTAGGACTATTGTGTGGTATTCACAATTAAAAAAAATGAATAAACTTTCTATGCTAAATGTAAATGATTGTTTATTTATATTAATGAATCACTAAATACGATTATATATAATTTTAAAAAAAATGGAAAATAGCTCATTACCATTAGCTGAAAAGAATATACATTATTTGAAAATAAATTGATGCAAATAAAATACTTGGGCAAGAAACGTTAATATCAATTCGACAGGCTTGGTAATGAAGTTAGTTGCTAATGCATCATAAGTTTACTTAAACAATGCGTCCTTAAAACACACGGCAGAGAAATGAATTACAGTTTCATCAAAATAGAGGGTGGCCGGGGGAATCGGGTGGTGGGAGTTACACCCCCCCCTACACTCCCGCTCATTAAAACAACCTCTCTTTATTGTTTTGTCAACTTTTAATTATAAGGGAACGAATATCCCGGGACATCAAAGCCTTTATAAAGGACACAGCTTATTACCTTAATTCTAATACCTACTCTCCTCGCCGAACCCCCGGCTATTAATTCCTTTCAAATGTATATTTTTCTATTGGAAATACAAAGTTTTTGTGGTTTTTAATAATTGATGTATAATTTACCATTAAATATCTTATTTCATAAAAAAAACTACTTCTGAAATTATTTGATAAAAAATAAAAATGTATATAAATTTGGTAAAACGATATGTTTCAATATTTAATATCATCTTTCAAAAAATGTAATTTACTTGAACTAGAAATTTAAGACTTTATGCTTTATCCTAATATTAATTACTGAGATAATATCTTGTGACCAACTGAGGCACGAGAACTCCATTGAAGCCAGAGTAACGTTAGCCTCTCAGAAGTTGGGCGTACTGTACAGGGCCCGCAGACACTTAAATAGTACACAATTGCTGACCTTGTACAAATCGCAAGTGCACTCTACTGTCACCTCTGGTCTGGAGCCCCAAAATACCTAGACTCTGCAGAAATGGGCGGTTCGTTTGATAGATCTTAGCAAACGAATAGCATGTTTTGGAACACAGACTTCAGGTAGGAATGCTATCCTTGTTCTAACGGTATTTCAATAGAAGACGCTCCGAGGAACTTGTCTCATTGATCACTTCGGCACTGCTGCATTGTCTGGAAACTCGCAAAACGCACGCCCAAAATTTGTACACCGTTAACATTCGATAGATAAGAATGGGTCACTTTTACGACTTGTTCTTATGTTTAACAGCTCGGCTGTGGAATGATTTGCCAGCCTCTGTTTTTCCTCCCTTCTACAACGCGGGCCTCTTAGGTTCATTCCTTACTTCCATCTTTCAGCACCCCCAAAGATAAGATAGACCCTGAGGGAAATTATTTCCCTCAGGGCCTCCCATGTGGAGTTAATGTAAAACTTTATATATTTACAGTAGAACACACAAATAAAAAATGAAAAAAAAGATAAGGTTGCGACCGAGACTTGAACTCGGAATCTCGTCAATCCGGAAGTACCGTATCTGCCAAATAGGCTACGGAAACCTTTTTATATACATAAAACACTTTTATTTTTATCAATCCATCTTTCTTTGATTGTTTTAAATTTCTTACGATGTAAGCCGCCATCGTTGTATTGATATGCAAACCTCTTTTACTTTCTTCTGTTTTATATTTCATTGAAAATTATTGATGTTGTTTCAAAAATTTAAAAAGAAGGATGTGTTGACCAAAGTTGAGTGTGTAACATATAAATATGTATTTTTATGATTATAAAGGTAACATAGGTACCTAAACGATGGTCTGAAAAAATCTGAAAATGAAATTTAAAAAATGCGTAAAAAATCGTGCCACATAAGCTAAAATGAACAGAAGGAAATGCAGGCACGTAATAATGGTGAATTTTGAATGCATTGGCGGATCTCATCCTACTCTATACTAATACACTAACGGCAAAACAAACAATCACTTGTTCAAAACAACACGGCGTATAACCCATTGAACCGATGCTCCTGTCAAATGGCTAAACCGATAAACAGGTCGAGGGTTGCGTCGACTTTTCCCCCGGAATGTAGAATATTTAGATGTAATAGAGTTTGCGGCACGAGCCCCCTACCGCAGAGCTTGTCGCGTGTTTGTTCGCCAAATGTCGGGTTTTTGTCCCGCCCCGGGCTACCCTGGGCTGCACCGGGCTACCCGGGCAACCTCGAGCTACCCCGGGCAACCCCAGGCTGCCCGGCTAGCCCAGTGTCCGGAATTCAAGACAAACACAACTACTCTTTCCCGGGTATCAGCGCCGGAGAGACGAGGGACGAAGGACGAGGGATGAGGGTACGAATCACGAAGGGACAAAGGTGGCCAACTTTTAAATTAACTCCTCGGTTCCTTGCCGTTTCCAGAATTCAGGGTGGTATACAAATCTGGAGCCTAGCTCCACAAAAATAAAAGATTTTAGCAAACTCAAGATGCCTCATTTCAATTTGCTAAGGAAATTTTTCTAAAAGGCAAAATATTAACTTTTTTAATGCACTGTTAGGGGGCTGCCGAGGCCATTTGGAAGCTGGTCAGAGATTCCATCGAAGATGCCAAATCAGAGATTCCTATTTTTGTACTGTCACGTTAGGCCAATCAAAAGAGGCAACCGTCAGGTGTTTTGACCCTTGAAGAGAAACGATTTAATTGCCTTCTCTTTGCACGGCGTTTTTTCTCGTATTCTGCTGTTGCACAATACCATAGATTGTATTCAGTCGACTTCGAAATTGTATTTAAATTTTTTTTTTTGTATTTGTTATACCGATATTTAAATGAAAGTGTCATAAAGAAAAATAGACATTTATCCATTCAGCATCAGTGCACACATAGGGAACACCTCAAACACTGGTTAAATTTTTGTACATTTGTAGAAAAATGATATATTTCGAAATATAGGATAGGTTGTGTACATTACTTCAATCGATGTAATTTATAATTCATTTATTTTTTCATTTTTTGTTTTCAAGAAAGACAAACATTCCCGGGTTACAAATAACCTGACAATATTTGAAAAACTCCTACTGCCATCATAAGAGGCGGAAGATGTTGCTTGTGCAATGATGGAGGACTTAGCCAGCAAAGGAATTGAACGCACGACGCCTGGGTGGGAATCCGACGCGTTTGTCCACTCAGCTACCGACCGGTCATTCTTATATTTTATTTTACTCTATAATTTTCTTGTGTGGATGTATACTTTTACAATGGGCAATTTAATTTATTTTTGTATTCACGTTTTTCTAGTTTATGTGATTTGTCATTTATGGACAAACTGTCAAACTTTATATAGATAATAGAATCATTTATTCCATTTTCTCTCATCGCAAAACCTTCAAAGCTACAATATTAACCTTTAATATACCGAATTAAAGAGCCAGAGTGGAGTTTAGAGCCTTTGAAATTGTTAATATGACAATAACAGAATAAAAGTATTAAACGAATAGTGTTTTGTTCTATTCTCGAACACAATAATCCGAGCGTGTAAAATCCTCGACAAATACAAATCATCACAAACTCCACGATTTACGACCTTGTATACGTCGAAGGCTGTCCGCGCACAGGTTGGCTTTACGACTAGTCCTTGTTTTTAGTTCGAGACAGTTTTCTGCTTTGATCTCTTACAGCATTTTTTTATAAGACCAGGTCTGAAGGAAAGCCTTGGGGCGTCCTATACGGAGTTGAAATCTAAATAAATTTCACGACTTCGAAAACAAATTTCGGTTGAAATCGATTAGTTGAAGCTTTTTTTTAAATTTAATATTAGATACCCATTTTAAACCAACGCGCTACAAATCTGTAATGAGAAATAATTAAGAAGCGCCAAGTCAACTTAATTATATGGCGCCAGGCGGTTTGGGGCATGACGCATGGCTTGAGACAGTTGGCAATCGGCAGTTGGCAGTTGGCAGTTGGCAGTTGGCATACTTTACCACAGTTCTGGGTTGACACAACAATACCACACGAGTGAAGACGTTCTCAAAATATCGTTCCTCTATTTATAAATGCACGTTGTCCAGAAACTTGCCGAGCCTAATTAAATGTCAATATATTTTTTAATTGATTTATTAATAATTTGTTCTTTGTATACCTTCAAGCCGCTCAAGTATTTGTTTGAAATGTTTTTGGGACGTAAGTTGTATTAAGCTTTTTCCCACGTACAGTAATACAATAATACTACTGCTAATACTCGTGCATGTATGTAAATCCCTGCATTTATTTAAACCTTAATTGTTCGCTATTCACTAGACAAATTTCTTATACCATTTAAGAATAATTTTATTTTGTATTTTGCTTATAATACTAAATTAACAATATTCTACTAAAATAAATTTAAAAAAATAACTTTGTAAAAGACCACTGATATTATTTTAATTTTGGCCGGTTTCGCTTAGCCTAAGCGTCATCAGGTTACAAAATAAAACTTAACAAAAAATACAAAGTGTGCAAATAATGTTGTACCCTAGTGATGCTTAAGCTAAGCCAACACTGTCAGTCATAAAACATAAAATAATATCCATGGTCTTATACAAAGTTATGTTTTAATTTCTTTCAATATGTCAAACCACAAAGTGGTTCCTTTCTACGAAAATATTCTACTACTTTATTAGTATTCACAGTACCTGATGCGTAGTGATTCGGTAGTTGAACCTACAACTCAGACACTTTTTCATCTCTGAAAACTATTTTTGTTGATTCATCCTAAATATTTCGTTTCTTTTTCAGTGTTTTCTTTACACCTTTACTTATCACTTATGTAATTTTTTTATCAAAAATATGTTCCAGAAATATAACAAATATATATTTTTTTAATTCTCTCTAATATTGGATTTTTAATTATTTGATTATTTTTTTATCCCCTACATATATAATTCTTTATTACCTACTTACCTTATTTTAATTATATTATTTTTCTTACTGTTACCATATACTCAACAGTTATCTAAAAGCCTCAGGGCTTAAATACAAAATAAGTTAATTTTACATTCATGTAAATTAGCGTAGTGCTTAAAATCAATAGAATTGTACCAATACTTATTCGTAAAAAAGCTATTCAACGGTGGAATTTCTAGAAAATTGATTTAAATGAGCAAGTACTGCCGTTTCACTGAATAAGCTTTTCTGTAACGAGAGTTCCAAGAGATGTGCCGTTGATAAATTATAGACGTGGTTTATTTAAAAGTAAGACTCTTTAAAGGTTATTCATGTACGTTTAAAATATCACATTGAAATAATATATTAAGACTATACAATTTCATAAATGTAATAGATTTTCATTTTTTTTTATTTTCTTGAACTTGGCGAATAAAGCCTGGTTTAGATAAAATTATTGATAAGATCATAACCATTCGTGGTTGAAACATTAAATTCGGGTTTTAATGTGAAAGTACGGGCGAATTCACGTTAAAGTTCATTAGTTGTAAACTTGCAGATGATTTTATTATTGCAATCATAAAAATAACGATAACTTAGTGTATTCAGTTGCCATGTTGAGCTTACGGTGTCGTTTCCGTTCGGTTGGTGAAAATCGAAAGTGTCGCAAGGAGAGTCGCTCAATATGCCGGGAATAAAATTACTTCTCTCGTGGTCAATTTTATGTCCCAATGTCACGAGCGGAGCATCGAGAACTGATACTATATAACCGGTCAATACACACGGGCGAAGCCGGGAATCAAAGCTAGTTTCTCTTTTAGTGCCGAAAAGCGCAATAGCGCTGCTGCGTGGCTGTGTCAAAAGGGCCAACGACGCGACAGCGCTTCAAACTTTAGTGTACGTTCGACTCGCGGTAGTGACAGTTGTATGCATGGAGCTCGTGATTTTTCTTCAATTCATATTTTATAATATTGAAACATAAAAATGAATTAATTTAATATATATGGTTCCGTGTTAAAAATATTCCTGAACTACATTCAACATCATCAACACCGAGGATGAATTTATGTTTGGAAAAATTAGCAGGGCGTAATTTCCGGCAATGCGTGGTATGCAGCAATAGGGATAGTGCCTTAAAGATATCCAATTTGATTTGCCTACAGTGTAGAAAGGGACTGCTTGAGTTTGTGGAAAAACATTTGTGCCAAGCATAAATTTGTTTTTATCTCCTTTTCATTTTCAATAAAATATCGTGTTCTATTTTTATGTTTCATTATCATGATGTGAAGCTTTGTGTAAAGAACGCTTAAAGAATTTTGAGAATTGAATATTTTTTGGAGAAATACTTTATTTTCTTAACATTAGTAAGTGACATAAAAAAAGCAAAAATTTATTTGGCACTTTGTCATATATTTAAAGAAAATATTTAGCACTAAAATAATTTTTACTAATATTATAAGCTCACTATGACAACGTGCCGTAATAAACAAAACAAAAAATGCACTATCCTATAGTGGCAAACGACTAATCTTTACGATCGCTTGACATTGAAATTTCCTTTGGGTAAGCAACAGCTTCCATGATATATTGTTTTGTTTACCATTTAATTTACGACATCAACTAATACGATTAGGAATGCGAGAATATACAACAATTACAACCAACTATCCCTCTCGCCAGCCAATTAATAATGCAAATAATTTAAACAATTAGTCAGGGAACATTATTCAAGTCTAATGACTTTATGTACACAACACACCACTTTTTGTGGCAAAATTTGCTGCCAGATTTCATATTGTATATTGTATATTGTAACAGTTGTAATTTTTGTTAATAAATACTTTTTTAAACTTTTTTTACAGAAAGTAGCCACGTGGTGTTTGATGTAAGAAAAATAATTAACTATTTATTATACATTATTAAGTATATATTCGTAAAAAGCATTAACTTTGTGGCTTGCCATATTTATAAATAGAACACATACACTTTGTTTTTAACCACTTTTTTATTTAATATTTTGTCTACCGGTTTCGGAAGTACCCTTCCATCATCAGGACAATATTAAATTAATCTTTAGATAATAACTTCATCTCTTCTGGAAGAAACATATGTGGAGATAAATTCTGTACACGATCAAAAAATGTATGTTTTGAAGTATCTGGATATATATACATTCTCCAGATACTTCAAAACATACATTTTTGATCGTGTACAGAATTTATCTCCACATATGTTTCTTCCAGAAGAGATGAAGTTATTATCTAAAAGATTAATTTAATATTGTCCTGATGATGGAAGGGTACTTCCGAAACCGGTAGACAAAATATTAAATAAAAAAGTGGTTAAAAACAAAGTGTATGTGTTCTATTTATCATTATTAAGTAGTTCAACTTATCGCGTAGTCTAATTTTAGACTTGTTCCCCTTCTCTTGCCCTACCCCTACTTCTACACCCTCTCTCCTACCTACCTCCCCTTAAGTTAATGTCCTATCTCTATCGATTATGTATTTTCCATTTTTTTTCACTGTAATTCTGTTATTTAATAAGTATGTATTTAGTAAGTAGTTTCGAAAACCACGATTAATAATTAAATCGTGGCTTGAAATGGCTTTAGCCGCGTTTGGTGACCAGACCTGAATACCCAAGTACTTTTCAACCTTCCTCTTCCCCGTCTCCTTCCTGTCCATATTATTTTCAGCCTCATTAGGATTGCCATAGTCCCACTGGCTCTAGACGGTTTGGAGGGAGCAGTCGAGACTCTGGTGTGGTATTTACTATAAATTTGTTTTTCTTTAGATTTTGTCTTCGTCATGTGCAAGAATGTTACTATACTCGTACATCATTATTCGAGGTTTATTAAAATTTGTTATAATTCAATATTGAATTAATCGTACGATATTTTCATAGCGATTTTTTTTTTAAATGAACAATAATGCACATTAACTGCTTTCCAATGTTTTATGAAATTTATCGTTATCTCTCATTATTTTTCAACATTATACAGAGATTGTTCAATGTAAGACTGATAAATTTATTGATTTTTATTTAGTATACATTTATTGATTTTTAAGGAAATATTTTTGCTGTGCGACCTGAAAGATTTTCCGTTTTAGGACAGTCAAATGTGTAGCTTTAAGATTTCAAAATAAGTTTTTATCTGTCATGTAAATGAGTGTTAGAATCTTTCGTTTAGCATTTTGATTTAAATATTCAGTCGCGTACGCACCGTCATGAAGTGAATAATGTTGAAGCGATGACTATGTACAAGCCTCTCGTCTAACACACTAAAGGTTTCTGAGAAGGTTGGCGGGTTGGTTGTTTAGTTTAGCAGTTCTGACATTGAAACAACGGGTAGTTAAGTTAAGGGTGGTGGGTGGTGGGTGGTGGTTAGTCAGGGGCTGGTGGCTAGTGTCTGTGCGAATGAGAGAACTATAAAAGTTTAATTAAGGCCGCCGGGGCGTGCTGACCGAATCACTTTGCGTCAGCTGTCCGAACAATATCGATACTTATAATTAACTTTCAGGAACCTACCCGCTGCCCACTGCCCACTGCCCACAGGGTTCAACTGTTAACAGTCCTAATTAGAAACTTGTGGTTCGGTGGTCTGGTCATGGAGTATTTAGGTTCTCATTCTAAAAGTCCTGAGCTCAATCTCCGAAATATTTTTCGTTTGACAATATCGATGGCTTAAAGTCAACTCATTGTATGTTCATTTTTTTTTGCAAAAATAAGTTATGAACTAGAATTTACTAATTTGTATGCGTGAACATCAATTCATCAATATTATAAGTATTTAATTGTAAAAATATGGATTATATCTCTGAATGTGACATAGATATATCTGTGTGCGAAGGGAAAAGAGGGTCCATAAACGCAGATGTTCAGGAGAGCCAAAACGAAATTGAGGAATTTCGTTTTTTGTATTTCATCATATCGTTTGTCACGTGTCCTTTTTCAAAAAATAATAGCACATTATTATATTTTCTTACTCAAATATTTTTTCCTTGGTAGTTTTTTTTTTTTTCAGTTTTATTTATTTATTATTAGTTACTTTGTACATTCAAGTTCACAAGTAGCTAATTATTTCGTTTTATTTTTGACTTTATAATATTTTAAGTTATATAATACTTATTATTTTGATTTATATGCATTTTAAATAATTTTTACAGGCTATTTTGAATTTATCGATAGGCATAATTTTGATGGCTTCCGGCAGCGCATTACAAAATTTCATCTTTTTATATAGTAAGCTATTTTGTGTGTTGGCTTTATTCTTTTCTGGTAGTCTGATTTATATTTTTCTGGTAGATATCTATCTAAGAAAAAACTCTGCATACTTAACTCAAAACTCGATTTTATGGACTCATCTCCCTTTTCCTTTCGCACAAAGATATTAACGCACGATTGACGGCCTCCGTGGTCGAGTGGTTAATACGCTTGACTGCGAATCCAGAAGTCGCGGGTTCAAATCCTGACTTGCCCAAATAATTTTTATTTGACTATATGTGTTATATCACATTTAATTGATATAAAATAATATATAGTATGTTCGCGGCACGTTCCAGAGTGGTGGTACTCTAAGTATCGTCCTGGTGAAAGACCACCGTTCCGAAATGGCTTTAGCCGTGTTTGGTGACCAGATATAAATAGACAGGTACTTCCAAGCTTTATCTCCCCATACCTTTCCCCTCCTCACTACGTTCAGTTTCAGAGTATATCCGAATTGGGGATGCCCTAGTCCCACTAACGGGCAGCCCGTTTGATAGAATATCCTATCTTAAAAAAATAATTGAAATGTTCGGAGCACATACGTCAGGTGAAAATGCTGTCTTTGTTCTACCGGTATTTCAATGGAATATACTACGTTGATCCCTTCGGCACCAGAGCATAGCCGGAGACCTCGCCAAACGCGCCACCAATATTTGCAGACGGTCGAGGTTCATAACATGATAATGGGTCGCTTCTACGACTAAGTCTTGTGTTCAACAGCTCGGCTGTAGAATGATGTGCCGGCATTTATTTTTCCTCCCTCCTACAACATGGATCTCTTCATGTTACAGGCTCACTCCTTCCTTTCCTCAAAAAGACCCTCCCTAAAGCATCCTCAAAGATAACGTAAGCTGTTGGATTTCAAAGAGGTAATTTGTTGGGTTCTTACCTTCTTGTTTTTCATCCAGTTCCTACCTTATCCAATCATTTCACTTTATTCGATTTCCGTATTCAAAAAAACCAAGTTTAAAAACAAGTGACAATCAAGAAACAGAAGAGAGTATGTGAAAAAAGTCTACGTTCTTTGGTGTCTCGTTTGGTCGTTCGTTTTATTGTTGTTATTTAAATAATATTAAAGTAAGTATTTTTTGTTGTGATGTTTGTTAAAAATACAACGCGTCACAATAATCAATAAGTTAACCATCAACTTTAACGGTGAGTGAATTGGTTTCCTTACATCACTCATTCCATAATCTCTCCACATCCATAATTAGATACGTCCATCAGGTAGTATAGTTTATCGTTTTACAGTTCACTATTTTCCAAATTCATCTGAAGCTGAAAACACATTCGGTGTTTTATCGCAGCTTCGGATCCAACATAGGCCATGAGGGAAATTATTCCTCTCACGGCCTCCTGTGTAAAAAAAATACTCGTAAAATTTGAGCATTCTTCAGGCACACGGACTTGCCCGCAATACATTTCCATCGGGTGATATTTTCAGTCAATGTAGAGAATAAACTGTCGGCAGCTTAAGTGGAGAAGTTAAATAATACCTCATTTTATCTCCTTCTAATTAGGCTCCGCGTTAGTTTCCAAGCCAGACACAGCTCGCAAATGGGAGCGGTCCGGTCCATCCCGCTCGGGCGGAAGATAAAACGGGGCATTCGAAACACTCTCCCCTTCTTCCGTCAGCCCGGACAATAATACGGGTCAGTGCCGACATCTGTCCGGGGTTACGGGATCCAGATCGGACGACCTCGGAACATGGACGCATTATCCGGACAAGTGGACACCGGACACCGGACAGCGGACAGCGGACACTGGCCACTGCGGGCCATAGGGGCCGGACCTCCGGGAACAACTGTACTAGCCACTATTGAACTGGAGCTTTGGGGGCTCAGTTTAGTCCGACTCAGCGAACTCGCTGCAATGCGGGGAATAAAAAAAAACCTGTATCAAATCTGTACCTAAGAGGTAGAAGACTTCGGGTCCACTTTTTTTTGTAAAAAAAATAATTTATTCAATTGTGTATAGTGGGATTTTACATATAAAAGTACATTTTACATGGATACAAGTGCAAATTATTTGCTCACACGGAAACTAAAAATAGTAGTACGCATACGAATTACTTCCTTTTTTTTTGTTTGATTACGTTTGAATAATATTGATTGAAGATATACGATATCCTCGTCGAAAAGCCAAAAGGGCTGAAGAGCCATTTTGGGAAGTTTACACCAGAGCACTATAAAGTTTTTTTGTTTTACAATAAAACATCTGTTCAGGTGGATGTATTTTAGATGGACCATAAAAAACCATTAGAATGGTCATAAGGTCTTCAGAATTAAATGAGAGTATTTCTGAGTCAACGGAGCAATTAATTGTTTATATGAACATGTAATCGTGTCTATTATCATATATTTTCTGCGACATCATATCTACATATCGTTAATTACATATGATCATTTTTCACTTTTAATATGACTGACAGTTCAACTGACAAAACCGTATTCATTTTCGCTCTCCTTTAAAGTAAAAATCTGAATGGACACGATTTCTAGTGCTTCCTTGGTACAGCCGTTCAGAAGTTTCATTCCTAGTTTTTACGTACTTTATTTTTATTCTTCTAAGCTTTCGTATGTTCTTCTTACCGAAGGTGTATTTCTTTTGATATACGCGTATTACTTTTTTAATTTTAGTTAAAGAGTGTAATTTTTCTTCCGAGCATTCAGCATTTAGTTTTTCTGCCAAGAAATTATAATGTTTGTATTTGCTCGAAATTATAAACGCTGCTCGTTGTGTTTCGTTTCATCTACGATTATACATGATTTATTTTATTGCCGGACAGTACTTGAGCTTTCATTTATTGTGGCGTGTGTTCAATTTTAAATTATTCTGGCAATACGAAAATCAAAACGCCTGCCAGATACATACTACCACCACAAAATTCTTAACAGCTATTAATTGTTTAAAAAAGGCTCTTGGAAACCGAATTATTATTAGTTTCAATAAAATATGTGTTCTTATTTATTTAAGAAATACTTTATCATTTTTTAATGTTCTTTTATTAAATTCTCTAAATTTGATTTGTTTTATGGTTATTATCATACTTTCATTCAATTTATGGGAAGTTCATTATCGAAAGATTTATGAGTTCTTCATTATTGTTTATAAAAATAATGAAGTTCTACAATCCAGCCACGAAAGAGTAGTCCGTTTGATAGGTTCTCCTATCTTAACAAATGGATTGCAACCTTTGGAGCACAGACGTCCGGTGGGAATGCTGTCCTTGTTCTACGGGTATTTCAATGAAAGATGCTCCGAGGAACCTTCGTCATTGATCACTTCGGCACCGGTGCATAGTCGAGAAACTCGCCAAATGCGCGCCTAATATTTGTACACGGTTTACATTCTATACATGAAAACAGGTCGCTTTGACGACTCGTTTTTATGTTCAACAGCTCAGCTGTGAAATGATTTGCCGGCTTCTGTGATTCTTTCCTCCTTCAACATGGGCTTCTTCAAAATCCAGGTTCACTCCTTTCTTTCTCCAAAAAGACCCTCCACACAGCATTCCCGAAGATGATATAGACCTTGAAATAAATTATTTCCCTCAAGGCCACCTGTGTGGAGTAGTGTAAAAAAAAATACAAAAATCATTGAACTTAATGGTTTTTACGATTCCATAACATGTTTCAGTTAAATATTTTAAAGATACAGTGACTTGTTTTTTCAGTTTCGACAGTGTTGGTTTGGGTATATTTTTTAGCAACATTTAGATTGAATAGGAAATGTTTGCTTGTAAAAAATATATATATTATTAATAGAAAGGAAATTGTGGAAAGTTTCCACCTGAGTGAGCAACGTAAATGAGAAAACGCTCCATAGGAAGCTAGTAATGATTCTCAGGGACAGAGAGGAAATGTGTGCGCAATTATTATTGAAACGTGTTAATTGGAAAAACCTTTCGGAAATGCATTTCCGCCGGAGCTTCTGGAAAAGGGGTCGGTGGGCTGGGGGTCGGGAGGTTCCGTTCCATAGTTATTGTGTTTCCTTGCACCCCCCCCTCTCCCACAGTGATGGACAAAGGAATGTGTCGAAAAATAATACACGTTTTATCCCCCGCAATCCCGAGGGACAAAAGGAGAAATGTTTCATCCCAGCAATATTGTTCGGAGCTTTCGTGCAGATAAAAACTGAAGCATTTGGTAAAGGGATGAGATAGACCGCCTAAATTTACCAGCTGCCGAATATTCTTCGATCCCTTTTCGGCATTATCAAAATTTTTAATGAAATATAATATTACATATTCGTAAAAAGCAATTACATTTTTTTTTTTTTTAAAGAAAGACAAACATTCCCGGGTTACGAATAACCTGACAATATTTGAAAAACTCATATTGCCATCATAAGAAGCGGAAGATATTGCTTGTGCAATGATGGAGGACTTAGCCAGCAGAGGAATTGAACGCACAATATAATATTCTCGATGAATAATGTTTTTGAACTAAAACGCAATCAAAATCACGATGTTGGGATACATTTAGTTAAACCTGACGATAACGTGAAAGTTAAGACGGTATTCGGACTGTTATGATTTTTGATCAAATAAGTTTGCACAGAAAATAGTTTTCTGATAAATACGTTGAATTTAGTTAGTTTATGAGGTATTTTCCCTGAAAAAAATGCTTTTTTCTTGAAAATAAACAACTTATGTTTAGGTGTTTGTAAAAGCTGTCAAATTATGGCTTGAGATAATTACACTAAAATCAATAAATCAATTTGATTTCCACCCAAGAAAATTATTTCCACGTCCGTTTTGACAGGTTTTGAAACTTTTTATTTGTCGAGAATATACCGTTATCCTTTTATTTAATTTTAAAAAAATGTATTTGTCGTATGATACAAGTGAAAACATACAATAATACTTTTTGATCTGTTTTTAAATAACAAATAATAAGGGTTTGCCGAATTTCCTCCGCGTCCCTAAGTCCACCAATTGTTTCGCCCTACATAGATACTCATATAAAGCTCTGGCTGAGATTCCTTCTTGTCTTGCGGAGCCTTTTGTCCTTCTTTAATCCACTTGTAACAATTTATTGGACAATGTACACGGTACCTATATACACACACTTTGCTACACATTCTTTTGGATTTTAACGGAGGAAATCTTTCGACGGGTTTTCTCTGATTGTACAATTCACAAAAGGTACATTGTGTTCTCTAAACGAATAACACGATTTAAAAACGAGACAAAAATCAAAAGTTTCATAAAGATTATTACTTGGACCGTTTTCAAAAATTAACCCTAACAAAGATTATTGAACTGAATTATATTCTCAATAACTTGTTAGAGATTGGTAGGTATACACGTCCAGTATTTTTTATTATTAAAACAATTGTTAAACAGTTTTTAAATTAAATTTCAATGATACGTATTTTCGGTAGTTCGGTCAATATTACAGATTTAAAAAAAAAACTCGAAAGCTCAACGAAAATAGTTTTATTTTAAATACTGTATCGAATTCAACTGTAAGCAAAAAATTCCGCTTTTTAAAGTATGCAACGGGTTGCATGGTGAACTTTTGGCAGAAACTCTCGAGTGCATTGCTAAGCACGCACATCAGATGAATAACTGTTTGTTTTTTTTCTGCAATTTAAATGTAGCATTGCATTTATTGTAGCGAATATTTAGGTAAAAGGTATTTTAATGAAACCAAAAAAAAAAATTAAAATCAGCGTTTCTAATATAGGGTAAACTTCAAGGTCATGACATTTTCGTTAATTTTCATTTTTTTGTTTAGAAATTCTAGGTAAAAAAGTGTGTAAAGAATAAAAATCTATAAACAGAAGGATTTTTCTAGTTCTCATATTCACTGTTTGCACAAATCTTTGAAATGGTAGTCGTTTAACCGTAGACGATTGATAAAAAAAGAGTTATCTTCCGTAAAGCGTGTAGTATCTACCTACTTTCAAAATGATAAAATAAAATAAACTTTTTTTGTTTTCTCGAGCTAGCACACACGTAAGAAAAGTCACAAATAAAATAAAAAGCTCACAAATATGACACATTTATAGGATTAGCAAGGTTGCAGAGATGAAATGTTATTTACATCAAAATGATATTAATACAAAAATGAGTATGAGAACACGAGAGGAAGGGAACTTTTTATGATCTTTCAAAAATTTTATTTCTCGTTAAGTCTTTTTCCTATGATACTTTGGACCAAGAAGTATAAATTAGCAGCTTTTAAAAAATGATATTGAAATATGCGTCATTTTTTTCAATATTCGCAAAGCGAAATACTTGTACAAGCGCGATTCCTTTATTCGGCGAAGTCAATAGAATTTTCACTTCTGCTTTTCCATTTAGTAGTCCACCGACATAAAGTACAGAAAAAAGTGCTCCGAAATAGCTGAAACTGGGAAACTTTTCCGACCGTACTTGTGTAGAACACGAATCATTTTTTCCCTTTACGGGTAAAAGGGGTAGACGGGTCGCGGGGGGTTGAACGAATCTATTAAGTGCTACCGGAACATAAAAAAACTTGTACCGTTTGTTGGCGAAGTTTGTTTTATTAAAAGATTCGTAATTCCCTGTAGTTTTTTCTACCATAAATCAGGCCGCTGCCGTTTGGCTACGGGAGCTTTTTCGGCAAACTTAAATTTCCCCGCAAGATTTTCCACGGATAATAAATATTTTTGAAGTAAACGGTTGGCACAATAAACCGTTAGTTACTCGCGTGTTTCACTAACGGTAACACTCTTCTCACGAGATGATGTTGTTGACGGCTGTAGGCTGAATAATGTTTCAGATAGTCATGATGCAAGAAGTGCTCCAACATCTAGCAAGTTCAATTTTAGCGTCTTTAAAAAAATAAAAATAAATTAAGTAGTGATGTTACGCAAACTGTGTGATAGTACCCTTTAAAGCCTGATTCACACCAACGTCCGGTTCCGCTCAGTGCCGATATTGTTCCGCAAGAAAACTTATTGATATGGTATGAATATCAATCAAGGAGTATGTGCCAAGACAAATTTGTGTGGCAGTATATCCTTCTGCCCACCCTTGTGATATTTAACTACTTATTTAGTTAAATAATTATTTTGAAGTGTAAAAATACTAACATCGCAGATTTTTTTAATCAAAAAACCATTTTTTTATCACTAAATAATATTTTTATTAATTATAAAAAAAATGGTTTAAAAAAAAAAATCTGTGTTGTAAGTATTTTTACACTTCAAAATAATTATTTAACTAAATAAATAGTTAAATATCACAAGGGTGGGCAGAAGGATATACTGCCACACAAATTTGTCTTGGCACATACTCCTTGATTGATATTCATACCATATCAATAAGTTTTCTTGCGGAACAATATCGGCACTGAGCGGAACCGGACGTTGGTGTGAATCAGGCTTAATACATAACACGATTTTTGCTGATGTAGTGGTCTATGAATTTGAATTTGCGGGTTCAATTTCCTGATCGCACAATTTTATATTTTATTTATCTTAAGGTCACTGGGTGAGATGGTTGATAAAATCTGCATAAGTCTGATTCACAGCAGCACGTAAATGCATTGTTTATCAAACGTGCAAAAAGTCGCGTAAATTAAGATATTATTGATACTCTACCAAATATGGTATACCCATCTAGGATAAATATACGATCTAAGATGGTTTTGTTATTGTTCCGAAATCCTAGCTATTTGGAGAGCATTCATTTTTATGTTCCTGATGGTTATCTTCGCCATCGGCAGCATAGATTGTTTTATCTCCCGGCCTGCAAGACTAACTTGCCAATGGTCATGCCGGTGTTCGTTATCGGTTATTGTGAATCATACCTTTGTTTTTATAAACCATTCTTAGGAAATATTATGTTAAAATTATTATTTTTTAGAATCTTTACTTTACATTCATTCTAATTCATATTTCTTCGAGTTTAAGTTTATGATTTTTGTGTACACAGTAATACAATCTTACTCACTTTATTTATAAACGCCTTGACTTTTTACTACTGTTACGTTTTTTAAACAATCGAATTGAATATAATTGAATTGAAAATAATTTATACGGAATTATTCAACTCTTGAGCGCTTAAGTCGAAGAATAAAATAATTTTTAAAATCCAACCGTTTAGAATCCAACCGTTTAGAGCGGTGTCTGAAATTCTGTCGTATTTTTTTACCGTTTGCTAAAACACGCGTGCCGTTAAAAAAGTAGCCAAGATTTTTTCGTAAAACAATTGGCGCAAACGGCTACGTTCCTTTCATAAATCAAAAGTTCCGCCGTTAATTCCCCGTGGCGCTGGCGCGAGGCGAGAGGCTGTACCTGGCGAAGGCTACACTAGACGCGACCCTTTTCAGACGAGGAGTCCTATGTCGCGTCGAACTACACTGAAGTAATGAAGTTCGAAAGCGATAAAAATGAGAAGTACGTAAAGAACATGAATACAAACAAAGTAGAACTTTAATATACGTGGGTATGTCACCAAGCATTGCTACGGAAGACAAAAGCTTTTGAAATATGGTTCTAGAGGCGTATTCGAACATTTGTTGAAAATAACTAACTAACCATTAGGCAGAGAGGACGGACTACCATACGACTCTTGGCACACTCCTTGCTTCGTTCACATTCATACATCGTCTCATACATACTCTTCTGTTATTCTGACTCTTAACGTGGCTCGATTCAAGTATTTGATTCACTTGATCGTGCCATATCTTCCTCGAGCACGACTTCTTCTTCAAATAAATGCCTCCAAAATAAAGTTTATTCTTGCCTAACTAGTCATTGAATTTAGTAAGTAGCAAATAAGCAATAATAATAATAATACTAGACTAATTTAAGAAGGGCACTTTACAAAAAAAACTATAACTAAAATTACAATAAAATTATCGAAGTACCTAAAGCTCAAATTACCTTTTATCAATTGATATTCACATTTGTCGCGGGCTGCGGAAAAAGTTTAGGACTTTTTGTTTAGCAGTGGATCGAGCATTCGTCGACCAGTGCATGAAATACTATACACTGGGGAGTTTTAATGCTAACAGGCTAAGCCTAGCTTTGCAAATGATGGCAATTCTGTTATTTATGGACATGATTTTCTAAAAATATGAGTTTTGAGTTTAGCTCTGAACTCTGTCTTTTATTATTCTCAGATCCTGTAGCAGTTTATTCTAGGCTTTGGAATCTGACACCTCTGCAGTACGTTCTCCTAACGTAGTGTCTGGTGTGCGCTTTAGTTCCTTCAACCTTCTGATAGCCGATGACGTTGCCGATCTAATCTTCAGGAATAAACAGTTCCGATAAATAAGCCGGAGCCATTCCGTTAATTGATTGATTGAAGTCAGTGAAAATTTTTGAGGTGCTCTGAAATATGGGAATATTTTGATACGCAATGATAAATCTTGCAGCGGCGTTGGTAATTTAATGGTTGGTCAGCAAAGGACCATATGATATATTAAAAGTGTCACAGATTTTAAAAGTGTTGATGAAATCAGTTTCAACAAACGTTTGGTTAATTTATATTGCTGCACACCTACGCATTTTACTTTATTCAATTCTATTAAGAGTTCCAACCGTCTGGAACCAGTGAGCTATGGCATCCCCAATTGGGGTGAGGAGAAGGGCTAAAGCATTTTGGGAAGCTTACACCAGAGAACATGATTTTTTTTTTGTTTTACAATAAAATTTAAGTGTTTAATCTATAGTACCCGGTTGGATTTTGAAAAAACAAGTTAACTCATGTAACTCAATGCTCTCACTGAGTTACCCAAAGCGAGAAAAAGCTTTAGAAGAGTCCCAAACTTGTGTCGCCTGAGTCGCGCCTTCTCCCAAATGACAAATATATTTTAGATGGCTGAAGGGCCACAAAAATCTTTAGAATCAAACGAGAGTCAGAACTTTCGATAAAGAAAAAAACTGATTTAAACTGCATATTAAACTCATTCTGAAACTATCAAAATTTCTATCCTTGATGCTGGAGACAACAAGATTGTCTAATAAGTTACTAAATAAAAGAGGAAGTTCAAGAGGGCCTTACTACTAAATTATCAATAAATACAATGTACGAGCGAAAAGCTCCCGCATTTCCACGAATCGGGGTGTTTAGTGTTTACCCGCCTTACCAAGAGCCCGCTGAGCGCTTTAATGCCAAACAAATGCTGGGAAAACATAATCACCATTAAGTGTATTATCATTCGCTGTTTATCCATTTAATTCAAAGTGCGACATTGATCGAATGGGTAAAAGTATTCCTCACATATCGCCGTGGGTTTAGGGCCGTGGCTAAATAAAGAAGAAAATTGTTCGTGAAATCCTAAATCAACAGTTCCGTGTTGACACGGGCGAGTTTATTTTTTCACCCACCGGCGGCGCTAGTGTCGCACGATAAATCACGTGACAGAACAAACATTCCGCGTTCCATTTTCGAATTTGAAACTGCTCCGTTTGAAATGTTTGTGCAATCATCTCGGCGCAGGGCGATTTTCTTTTTGGTTTGTTAGTTCTTGCGATGTTAGCTCTCTCGCCATCTCCGATCACTCTTTTCTAACTTTGTCCTCTAATGCAAGTGTGGCACTTGACCGAATTTATCGTTTGGAATGAAAACTGATACTGGGTTATCCAGGCATATCGCTGTCACGCAAACCATGCCAATAATTTGCAAAAATGGTCCTTCAAATATATTTTTTTTATAGTGAATACTACACAAGAGTCCCAACTGCTAACAACCATCTAGAGTCAATGGGAGCATTCCCACCTGACGTATATCCGTTTGTAAAGATAGAAGGATTTATCAAACTGGCCGCCCGTTAGTGAGACTTTGCCATTCCCGATTGGGGTATGTTGTGAGGCAGAAGGTAGTGAGGAGGGAAAGGAGATGGAAAATACGAAGGTTGAGAAGTACTTAGCTATTCAGATCTGTTCAACAAAATCTAGGGCGATACTTTGAGTATGTACCCCTCTGGAGTGTGCTGCAAGTATCCTCTTTAACTTATCGATTTATAAGAATATTATAGAAAGCTTTCAACTGTTCTCCCGAGAAATGTGCTTCTGCAAAAACCACATAAACATACCCATACCGATTAGTATTCATATTTTATGGGCCCTGTTACTTTAAATATTATCGGCCCAACAGCTGCCGTAAAAATAAGTAGAATATTAAAAAAAATACAGAAATACGATGAAAACAAAATAATTTATGCACTATGCGTGGTTTTCACAAATCCACTCAGCCTGCGGCATTTTGTTCAGATAATTATCATTGATTGGTTGAGTTAACAGGTTTCAGTGGCGTGTCACCTCACGTGAATCATCTATCAACTTGACCCCCGCCCCGGGTCTAGCTGGCGCCGCGGCGCTACTGCCTTCCACCGTCGCGACGCTTGCGCCGCCGCCAGCCGTTGCACCCGACAACCACTCTACCAACAACTTTGCATCATATGCATTCCGCTCATAGATGTGTTTTGCCTCTCACTCTTTCTCATAAACGGCGCATGTAACGGAGGATGTTACAACGGAGCTCTCGCTGGAAGGACTAAAAGTTTGTTATGAAGTTACATACAGAGGCGCACTACGATCTTTAAACAAATGAAGATCCCACAGCAAGAACCCGTTAAAGGTCAGCACCCAAAAACACACACTTTTGGCTTTCTAGTACAAGCAATACTACAGCTGGTTAACTCGATATGGGTAGTTAGAAAAATATCCGAATTTTCCAGTAAAGACAATTATTAAATAGTAATCTTTTAAAGTGTCTATAAAAAGCATACTAGAATTTAAGGTAAAACGTTCAAAAATGCAGTTTCTGGTTTCAACACTTTTTTACTGATATTTCAATATGTTTTTCATAGAATTTAAAAGATTAAAATAGTAAAATTGTATTTACTGGAAACCTCGGACATTTTTCTAACTACTCATCGAAATTATTCAAATACATAATTTGTAGGATTGCTAGTATTAGAATACTAGAAAGTAACGTTTAGTGTCATACTTGAATGCTGACCCTAACATTTTTGTCAAAAATAATTTAGTATTCTCACTAAACTAATTTTGGTACGATCTATCCAATGAACACACTTTTAGATCATGAAAATGGCACGAACATGAAAAATCTAAGAGTTGAACATGTTGACTGCAAATTTTATTATAACTAAAATATTTTGTACTGGCAAGAACATGTTATCTACAATAATAACATTGTATTGCAGAAACGCATCAAAATACTAAATTATATGTTGAATTTAATATTTTAGCTAAAACATTCATGAAAAATAGTTAGTGGATTTGTGATGGTAAACACTTTTTTTAACAAAACGCAAAAAACTGAATACCTTAGAATGAATCGACAGTTAGTTAACAGGTTCTTGTCGCGAGGTTTTCGAATATACGAGTAAAGTGATATTTACAAGAAAATTAAAGTGAAGTATTTTTTATGGTGATAATTTACAACTATTTTTGTTGAAACTACTCTTGTAACTACGGTTTCTTTCCTTGGTATCCAATAATGTAAGTTATTTTTTTAATGATGCTTCGGAGACAGCATTTTTTAAATCCATAAAACTCACTACCCCACACCCATATACCTATATTTTTTTAGCAAGAATACACATCGGTAAATTTTGCATTTACGGCTGGATTTGAATCCGTCAACTTGAAACTTCTGAATTAAAATTTCATAGAAATTATGCAGTGGATTTTAGAAAATTATTCAAGTCACGAGTTTCATCACACTAAAAGACTTAGAAAAGCCTCAAAGGTAATTTAAAATTTGGTTCAAAATATTCAAATTCATCTTTTTTCAAAGTGTGGCTGTTCTCCCAGCAAGGCAGACTGAGTTTAGTTGCTGGCAGCCGCTTTCCATGTGTATTTTACGGTGAGGCAAAAATAAAACCTCGCCAATAGCCCTAAATACAAGTGACAAGTGTCCAAGAGGAAAACACGAATAACCCTCTAATTTACCTGGTCTTTCTCGTAGATCAATAAATCGAATACAACATTTAAAAAATAAAAAATTAGTGTAATTTAATTTTCAAATAATATTAATAATCTAAAACAGAAAAAAAATCACAAACTAAAAAGAACAATGTTATTGATAGACATGCAATGAGATTCGAACTCGGAACCTCTACTCTATCCGGGAGTAACACTCTGCCAATTAAGCCATCAAGACCTGTTGTTCTTCTTAGTTTTTGTTTTTTTTCTGTTTCATATTTGCATTTTAGATTATTAATATTATTTAAACATTTAATAATAAATAAGCATTAATGCTGTAAAGTTATTTCCAATATTCATAATATAATATAACGGTTGTGATATGAGCACCTAACATTAAAAAATTCAAAAATGCATCATTCTTTTTTCAGTATATATGAGTATAATGAATTTATACCGCCGTTCTCACAATATGTGTTGGTCAGCATAGTTGTCTTCCATTTAATTGATCAGAGTTCGATTCTTAACCATGGCAATAAAAAAAAATAAGAATGAAAATTAAAAATGAAAGGAAATGTGTTTTCAATCACGGAATCATACAATTATAAGATCTCATGATTTTTCACGGGTCTGCGCTAATAAAAAAATTACACAATTATTGCAATTCTCTTTATAATAAATGTGAAAAAAATAAACACTTGAAACTAGAATCAAAACGTTATTTTTTCATAGTGAATACCGCACAAGAGTCCCATCTGCTTCCAATTGTCTAGAGCCAGTGGAACTATGGCATCCCCGATTAAGTTATGTTATGAGGCTGAAGATAGTGGGGAGGGTAAGGAGATGGGGAAGAGTAAGGTTGGTAAGTACCCGGCTATTCAGATCTGGTCACAAACGGCTAAAGCCATTTCAATCAAACAACGTGTCGATTCTGACATATAAATACAAGTTATTTGCGCATGCCGGGTTTGAACCCGCGACCTTTGGATTCGTAGTCGAGCATCTTACCACTCGATCACGGAGGCCGTCAAAGCGAATAAAAGTGAAACAATTTCTTCCGTAATTGTCTCCTGCCTTTTCGCAGCTGACGTGATTTAATTTAGAAATCTACAAGTCTAGTAGATGTTTGATGGCGTGGTATTATTGGTAGCAACTAGGGGGTATTGTACCTTAGTTAAAACGAGGAGCAATTATAAAGTTCGATGGCCAGCCAGGAATGGGGAATGTGTGTGTGAGGCGATTATAATCTCCGGCAACGCGGGCGAGTGGATTTATTAAAGCGTTCATTCCTGGCGACAGTAATGAGGGTTTGTTTCCATCGTTGAAATTATACAAAGTGCTTTGATAAATGGGTAGAATTTCAAATTTGTAAAAACAAAAAAGTAAAATGTTTCGTTTTGCATTTCGCGCGGCGGTGATCAAAGCAACAACTTGCAAATTGAATGTTAATCGTGGCAAAGCTCTTATATAGCGCAGTTTTGTGATATTTCACCGCAAGTGCGCTTCAAACTAAATTAATTAAGCTGGTAATACTAACTAACAAGGAGAAAATAATATATGGTACGTATATAAATTAAAACTATCTAAAATCATGATCGTCATAAAAAACAATGATAAAAAAGGTTTGGCTATGGGTATAACACTGCATGTGTACATTAACAGATTTAAAAAAAAAAAAAAACAATTTACTAGAAGCTAAGGGTATAAAAATCCAGATGAAACGTTTGAATTCATTTTTGACACTTAACATTTTGGTACTTAAAAACATTAACATTCAAGTATTGTGAGTAAACAATTCTAAAAATGCAAACAGTTTTAATATAACAAGTAACAAAAGAACAATAAATATTTTATGACAACGAGTATTTGGTTTTCAGTAGACAGTAAGGACATTGAGTTGTAAGGATACAAGTAAGGAGAAAACCGAAATGAAGCAATTTAAGGACGTTCTTAAAGAAATTAAATTTTAATAAGTTTCGTTTTGTATTTAGGATTTTTAAACAATTTGGTTTTAAAGACCCTTTTGAACTCTGCTAGATTTTTTATGTTGGCAAGTTTTGGAGGCAGCTTATTCCAGATGACTGGGCCAGATACATAAAAAGGGCGATCATAGTAGACAAGTTTACTATAGGTGATAGTACTAGAGTACTAACCTTATACGTAAATACGATATGATATCATAAAAGCCACTAAAAATTCTTCCTCTTTTGGTTTTTAACTCTAGAACAGTATTACAAACTTAATTAATCAACGTGTCTACTACACTATGTAAGATTAATATTTGTGAAAGATGTATCGTGTGTTAGCAGTTGTAGATCAAAATGTAGGATGGATCGTCAATTTGTTTTGCTGATATTAAAATATTTTCGGAACATTCTTTAAAGGACTAAACAAATTAAACTGACTTGAATCAAGTAAGGTCTCCGTGGTCGAGTGGTTAAGACGCTCGACTATGAATCACGGGATCTCAGGTTCAAATACCGGCGTGCACAAATACATTCTATGTATCCAATGTGTTATTTCATATTTACTATATTATTGATGTGTTATTTCACTTTTTTTTGATGAAATAAAATATAGCGTATTTACGGCACGTTCCAGAGTGGTAGATACTGTAAGTATCGCCCAGGTGAAAGTTCACCATTCAGAATCAAAACGTTTCTTGAAATAGTTTCAGCCATGTTTGGTGACTAGATTTGAATAGCCAGGTACTTCTCAACCTTCATCTTCTCCATCTCCTTCCCTTCCCCACTACTTTCAGCCTAACAAAATACCCCAATTGGGGATGCAATAGTCTCGCTAGGTCCTTCATTCACTATAATTAATTAAAAAAGTGGAACAGTGATCTCTAGAAAAGTGTTAAAAGAGACATTAAACAGATAAAGTTGTTGTTAAAAACGGATCGTATTTTTGACATTTCTAATAATCTTCAGGGAAAACAACTTATTCGATGTTTCTTTGAACATGTTTCTTTACAGAAACCCACTTTACTGTAAGTTTTTTTTTTTGTGGTATTTATAGAAATAAATAATCTTCCTAACATTTTTTTGTATTCTTAAATAGTAACACTTCTATCTATCCATATTTCGTAATAATCTACGTCAATAAGGCTTAAGTTATTCGTCTCTAGTAAAGAGACGCAGATAAAGCTCTATTAATCAACGTTTATAAAAACTTACATGGTGATACAAAAAGCATCTTCCACGAAGATTCAAACAGCAGAGATTAATGAAGCGCACCGATGCAGTGAAGCTATGACTGCGCGTGGTTCTCAGAAAAAAAAAGTTCCCCGGTGGATGGTTAAACGGCTAAAGGTTTAGTTGCCCGAGATCGTCCTGCGGATGCTGCAAGTCATGAGTAATGGCGCTGTCACGTGTCCTCTCGTGCGATACTTTTTGCCCAGACACTATTATTTGATACTCATACCTCTAAGCGCAAGATTGATTGCTAAGCTCTATAGGAATAAAAGTACTGGATTAGAATATGCTTTATAAGAACCATCATAGTAAATTTATTATATAGAGTGTAGTACCGAACAACATTTATTCACACTGAGCTGACCAGCTGATATTTAAAGTGCGAGTAGTCCAACCATGGGTAATGTCGGTAAAAGCTTTTCGCCTTAATATATGTTTATATACATTATATTTAAATTTTAATCGAATCCCTGTTCAAAGCCCCATTGTGAAATTTGCTCTCATTCCCTAAAATGGAGCATTAAAAGACAAAAAATATTTTAATAAATACCAGCTATAACTTGCATTATCATGTCCTCTGAATGCAAAACTGCTAAACTAGAAATACGTGAAATAATAGTGTTTATCTGAAGTGACCTGCCAAGTAAGGATGTTTCTGTATATTTTTTCTGTTCATAATATTAAAAAAAAAAGTATTGATATGCCGTACATTAAAATGAAAATATTAAAATTTTGTTGAAAATATTAGGTTGTAAGCCATTATTAATAAATCTTAACTGTAAGTTATTAGTTATAAGTTAAAGGTTAGATAAATAATTTTGTTAAGCGCTTTTGAGGTGATTTTCCCACAAAAACGGCGCTATAAAAGTTATCCATTTATTATTATTACACTGTGTAGTTAGTAAAAAGATAAAGCCTTGGAATCAAAATGGAATGGGGTATTTTTTTGAGAATTTTTAATTCATTTTGGGTCGTAGAATATTTGTGTTAATTTAAAACGTTTATGTTATGAGTGATTTAGTGGAAATCCGTCTGGAAGGTATAACTCCAATATGCTATTTTTATCCAATCAATTTAATAAAAAGAAAAATCTCATACTTTCTCATATAAAAACAGAGATTACAACAAAGTCGATGTCTTAAAGTATAGATATTGAATCTCCATAAATCATTTCCATTTTAGAGATAAACGATGTAAAAAAATGAAATAGCTTTAACATTTATTATATTTGAAACCGCGTAAGCTAGAGATGCCATTTTTTTACATTAATACCTCACAGGAGTCCCAGATGCTCCCAACCGTCTAAATTTAGTAGGACTATGGCATCTCTAATTAGGGTAAGTTGTGAGGTTGACGGTAGAAGGCACTGGCTATTCAGATCTGGGCACCAAACACGGCTAAAGTCATTTCGAGCGCCGTTTCGATTTTGAGTGGTGATCTTTCACCAGGGCGATACTTAGAGTATCTACACTCATTTAGGTTCCTTTTAGTAGTCTATCTAATAACTTAATTTCGACAAGAAGTGGAGTTACAATATCTTAAGCTATCGATATGAGATAAGCTTTAAAATCATTAAAATCAAATATGCATATGGAGCCAGCACGAACGATGATGAATGAAGTCTAAAGTCATGTTGTTTGAAAGAGAGAGTACGAGAACAGCGTGCAATATAGTTGTGAATGATGAATACTTGGAGCAATTGGATGAGTTTGTGTATTTGGGAAGTATGTTTACGAGAGACGGAAAGGTTGATAAGGATATTGAAAGAAGGGTGAATGCAGGAAACTCCATTAAAGGAGGACTAAACGCTGTTGGCGCAAATAAAAAATTGTCAAAAGGAGCGAAGCTAGCAGTCCACAATGGAGTGCTTATAACAACCCTAACGTATGGCATTGAAGCATGAAACTGGCAGAGGAAGGATGAAAGTAGACTGAATGCTGTAGAAATGAGATCCTCGAGACGTATGTGCGGTAAAACCATGAATGACCGTATTAAAAATTTGGATATCCGGAAAGAATGCAAGGTTGATGTGAGCGTAATGAATAGGATCAAGAAAGGGACGTTTAGATGGTTTGGGCATGTAGAGCGAATGAACGAAGAAAGGAGTATGAAAAGAATATATGATGCGATAGTGAATGGAAGAAGAAGTCGAAGACGCCCGAGAAAGACATGGCACGATCAAGTAAATCAAAAACTTGAATCGGGTCATGTGAAGAGTCAGAATAACAGAAAAGTATGAGACGATGTATGAATGTGAATGAAGCAAGGAGTGTGTGAAAAAACAGAGTTATATGGCGATCCGTCCTCTCTGCCTACCTCCGTAGATTAGTTAGTGTTTAGAGCCAGCACTAATTTTAATGAATACATTATGGCAACAAGATGTGACAAGCTCATTTTGAAACTTTACTCCAACAGATTACCTACCGCATTGGACTTTAACCATTTTCATGTGCTTTTTTCAATATCTTTAATTTTGTACAAATCCCAACTGTTACATATTGAGAGAAAATAATATCGTTTTTATTCCCAGAATGTCCTTTAAAATATATCACGCCCAAATAATAATAAATCATCGTTAACGTAATCGCTATTTAATTCAAGGTAAGACGCAGGTTGGCAGTTGGCATCCGAAACTTGGTCCTGAGGGATGCAGCGGCCGTCGGTAATGACTCGCAGCCTCCTCGGGACCGCTCGCCACCTGTTATCTCATGATAATAAACGATATCAGGACCAACAGATGGCAAGCGAGGAGATGTATCAAAGATAAAAAGATAAACCGTTACTGAAGTATCTCAGATTTAAGAAATTACAGATGGAATTCTTGTAAAAATCTGTGAAGTACACGCATCAAGTTATTTTTTTTTCAATAACCTGACAATATTTGAAAAACTCCTTCTACCATCACAATAAGCGGAAGATGTTGCTTATGCAATGATGGAGGACTTAGATAGCAGTGGAATTGGACGAAGTTATGCAAAAAGCATCCAACCCACAAAGTTTCCAAAATCGAGATTAACATGTTTTGTTATAGATAAATACGAGATTTATATCTGCTGAAAACATCCAAATGCAATAGATTTTTGATAATTACATTTTTTACAACGCCTATTGCAATTGCCTAATTGACTTAAATTGAAGTTCACAAACATAATAAATTGTAGAATAACATAGAAAAACTTTGTTTTTTAAAAAACACATTGATAAATTATATGGTACTTATTTGTAATAATGCTCATAGAGAAAAAAAAAACAACACTCATATTCACCGTACAAATGCTAATTACGCCTATCAATGCTTTTTTATCGTCATATTTTAAAACGCCTTTTTTCAGATTCAAATTTTTGGGGTCAGACGCTTTTTGCATAACTACGTCCAATTAAACCCACGACGCCCCAGTAGGAATTTGACGCGTCTGTCCACTCAATTACTAACCGGTAAGATAGAGCCTAAGAATTAAGATTTGTACAGAGCTTCTTGAAGTGATTTCTCACAAAAGGGCGCTATGCAAATTATCAAAACATTATTGGTATTACGGATGTTCATATTGAATTTAATTTTGTTGCAATTTTTTAACGAATACTTTATTTCTTCGTCTACTTCACAATGAATCTGAAATAGTTTTTTCAATATATTTGATTTTCTAGTATACTGTTGAGCGGAGAAGATATCCGTAGGCTGACACCCAATATTATGATAGAATTATAATCCGCGCCGCGCGACGAAAAAACCCGGTTTGGGACTTTTAAGGGGCTTTGTGGCCCAAAGCTCCCCACACTAAATTTTTAATAGAATATAAAACGACTACTTTGCATTTTGCCGGTTAGTGGCGCTCTCTCCCCGAGACCGAAACGCCCCCCGAAAAATCGTCGAGTATTCATCACGTATCATATTTTCGCCGTTTCGCGTCGTCGAGAGTAAAATATGATGTTTTTTTTTCATTATATCCGTCGGTGGCGGCCGCATAAATAATTCATAGTCATTTCGGGAACGCCGTAAAGTTGTGATGGAATCGTATCGTAAGTATATTCCCATAGATTGGAGAGACCTTTCGTCATTTACGATCTCCGGGCAAGTAGCTGTGGAACACCGCGGACAATTAAGGCTTTTATAAAAGTAAATGGAATAAGCTTCCCCCAACCTTGCCAACATACAGAACCCAGCAGAGTTCAAACGGGTCTTAAAAACCAAATTGTTTAAAAATCCTACATACAAAACGTGAATATTTAAATTCAATTTCTTTAAAAACGTCTTTAATTTGGTTTGTTTCGGTTTTTTTCCTTACTTGTGTCTTTAGTAATAATAATATTCGGATAATTTGTACAGCGCCGTTTTTGTGAAAAACCACCTCAAGGGCGCTGTACAAATCTTAAGTTATACTTAATATTGATTATTAGTTGATATAAATTTACAGCAACATACTCCTGGCAGGATGCAATTACTTTATGATAATAACTTAAATTTTTGCTATTTTTTACATACGAGAATATTTTTATTTTTAGGGCATGAGAGCAAATATAAAACATAATATATCAAAGGTTTTTTTTTTTTCGTAGTGAGGAACAGATAATGATGAAAATCTTCTAAAGAATTTAAGGAATACAACTCAATGTCTTTACTGTCTACTGAATACAATATACTCATTGACATAAAACATTTATTGTTCTTTTGTTACTTGTTATATTTACACCGTTTGCATTTTTCGAAATGTTTACTTGTAATATGTACTTGAATATTAATGTTTTTAAGTACCAACATGTTGACTGTCCTCAAACTAATTTTTTTTTCTTTGATTTAGCAAATTTGGTTTCATTTTCGTTTCATCTGGAGTTTTATAGCTTTAGCTTCTGGTAATTTTTTTTTTAATCCGTTGATGTACACATGCACTGTTGTACTCATATCTGAACCTTTTTCTATCATGATTTATGATAACGATCATGATTTTAGATAGTTTTAATTTGTACAATACATATTATATATCTTGTTAGTTGTCATAGTATAATTAATTTAGTATGAAGCGCACTTGAGGTGAAATATCAAAAAAACTGCACTATATAAGTTCACTGTTATTATTATTATTGTGTGACACCTCAAAACAGCGCCCCTGTCTGCAAACCGTACAAAACCATATTGCCACCCAGCTGAGCAACGTTATGAGGTAGGCTAGAGAAAAAACCGAGAAAATAGAATTGTAGAAATAGGCCTTAATGAAGCCGGGGTTAGATAAAGGAGAAAAGATAGATAGTGGAATTAATTATATTATGATGTAGATAAGTACCTAACTATAACTATACGAGTATATATTTATTGAATAAGCTGTAATGCTTATTCAATGAATTAAACTTTGTGTTTTCTAGAGGAACAATAGAACAATATAATTGCGATTGTGATGTGAACACGTAACATTCTAAAATTCAAAAGTACATCATTCTTATTTTCAGTGTGCAATACAAATCTTCGCCGGAAAGGCAAAAGGGCTGAAGCGCTATTTTGGGAAGTTTACACCGGAGCACATTAAAGTTTTTTGTTTGTTTTATAATAAAATTCATAAGTCTTCAGTACCTGATTGGATTGTGTAAAAAAAACAGTTGATTTAATGCTCTCTTTGAGATACCTGAAGCGGCATTGATTTTGAAAAAAAAAGTTAACTCACGTAACTCAATGCTCTCACTGAGTTACCTGAAGCGACAAGGAGTTTAAAAAGTCTCAAACTTGTGTCGCTTGAGCCAAGCCTTCTGCCAAATAGTAAATATACTTTTAGATGGCTGAAGCGCCACAAAAGTCTTCAGAATCAAACGAGAGTCAGAGCATTCGATGCAAAAAAAACTGATTAAAGCTGCGTATATTATCTGGCTCATTTATGACCAAAGTGTCGCTTAAGTCCTTTTGCCTTTCCAACATTTATAATATTGACGAGTATCTAATTATACAAAACTGTAATGGTTATTCTACAATTCAACTCTGTCTTTTCTAGAAGAACAATATAATTTACGTTGTGATGTGAGCACGTAACATTAAAAAATACATTATTTTCAATATTTACGTATTATAATAAAATGAATGTTGCCATTATCATAAAAGTTGGTGGTGCAATGGTCAGCAGAGGTGTGTTCCGTGCATTTTTGGGGATTCGATCTTCAGTTATGGCATTTTTTTTAAATTTATAATTTTTTTATATATTCTATCTGAAAAGAAGGGTGCAAACATTCAGCTTCACAAATCCTACAATCATAATATCCCGTGATTTTTAACGAGTCTGCGCTAGTTGACAATACCTACATGGTTTCATTTACGAGTACGTACGTTTGTACGAGTGTGTAATTTGGAAGTGATGTTAATTGAAATTATCAAATCTTAAAAACAATTTCAAATGCTAAAGTGGTTACCCCGGAGTAATATGAACAAGCGACCTTCTGATCTCAATTTTTCGTTTACCTCAATACAGCTTTACGACGTTTGAAAAATAACTTTGAAATGTATAGGCAGCTACATTAATTACGGTTTATTTTAGTAATTAAAACAAAGACTAATTTAAAAAAGAAAGGCAATTCACCTGTCCAGCTTCTTAGGAACATAGGTTCATTTAAACCGTTGATTAATAAAAGCACTAGTGGTAAGCATCACTATTTTGCATTTTTTTTTAAGACTATTGCTATTTTATTTCAATTTTCATTTTTTCCCATAGTTGAAATCTATGTTTACGATCGTTAGCAAATTTCCACCAAGAACTATGAAATTGTTAAAAAAGACGGTGAATGAATTTGTTGGGATGGGATAATTGGTTAATGCGCTGCTCTCGAATAAAGTAGAGATTCCGAGCTCGGGTCTCGGTCACAAGCTAATTACAATACCTTACAGGAATCCCAACTGCTCCCAACCGTCTGGAAAGACTAAAAATAGTGAAGACGACAATGGGATGAGAAAGAAGAAGGTTGTAAAGCGCCTGAGTATTTAGATCTCCAAACAAAGCTCCTGGATATTCAGATCACCGAATAAGGCTAAAGCCATTTACGCAAAGCTTCTATTATTAATGGTTGCGTTTCACCTGGGCGACCACTCTGAAACGTGCCGCAAATATATTATACATTGTTTTGTATTAATTAAATGTGAAATAACACATAGTTTATTTGCGTACGCCGGGATTTGAACCCGCGACCTCTAGATTTACAGTCGTTTTAGCGTTCTAACCACTCGACTACGGAGGCCGTCAAAATGTTTTTAATATTATTTGATGATTTGTTAATATTCTTTCCATATTACAATAAAGGCTCAATAAGTTTATTGATACATAATATGCAGTCTATGCAGTCTAGAAGTCAGCTTTTATAGATAAATGCACGTCTTCCAGAATTCAAGAGTCGAGAAGACCATTCAACATTACTTCCACCAAGTTGTGCACTTTGGTGGTCATAAATTTCATCTTCAAACTCGAATCCTCATCAGAATGACGTCGAAATAAAAGTTTGAAGGGTTCGAGACCGATCGGTAATAAAACTTTCCTTCTTGAGACCTCTCCCCCCCCCGCCCGGCGCTGTGACGGCGAGCGACCGCGGGATTTCCCCGTCGGAATATCAAACGGAAAATAAAATCACCGAATGAAAAATGGCAGCGAAAGCGGTTCAAAGTGGAGCAAACAGACATTATAAAACAGAAAACTGTAATTTGATCGTAAATTCCTCCCGATTCCCTGCGTCCTTCTGTCTTCCTGTTTTCGAATATACATATATAATATACAGATGAAACGAAACGTAGCGATGCTTTGATATGGTACAAATAAGAACGATATTTATTATAGTGCCGAAAAGCGCCACAGTGCTGCCACGTGATTATTAATTCCTGAGTGACAGATGTTCTAAGTATCTCCTTGGTGAAAAACCACCATTCAGAATAGAAACGTTGCTTGAAATGGCTTTAGCCGTGTTTGGTGATCAAATCTGTAAAGCCAGGTACTTCCCGACCTTCCTCTTCACCATCTCCTTCCCACTACCTTCAGCCTCATAACATATCCCAATTGGAGATGCCATAGTCTCACTGGCTTTAGATGGTTGGGAGCAGTTAGGACTCCAGTGCGGTATTCGCTATAAAAAAAAAAATAAAAAAAACGACGAAAAATTAAATTAACAGAGTACTTTTGGCCGTGAAAATCATAAATCGCATCATACATTATTAAAATTGTTTCGATTGACTGATTTGCCAGAATTAGGGCTAGGGGAATTGGAAAACCATTTTCTCATTATTTATTTCTACTTTGGCAGATTTCAATTGTCTCCGATGTTTCGGAGCCAGGAGTCTAAATAATACGTATTTATATTTTAGGTGTCCCCTATTAGAATCTGCTTGAGATCAGAATATGTTCTATTAGGTTAGAGTCTATCCTTTTGTTAGTCGACTATGTTAACAGTCATGTAATTTTGAAAGCGAATATTTGGGAAAAAAATCGAAGTTTTACAGTCATCAATTTTTTTTAATACGTTGTAACACATAAAAATACATTAAGGAAAGGTACTTGTTTCATTTTATTTTTATACACATAACATCCCTATTAAGCATGGCCATCTCTAGTAAGGCAGCGCAGAAGTCTCGAATTTGGTCGGTGCGCGGGGAGTCGTAAAACAAGTGAATGACTTCGCGAGTATTTTCACACACGAAGGAGAATCGTCTGCTGACGGACTCACGGAAGTGAGTGAGGACTATTAACGGGTCCGACCCAGTGGATCGAAACCTTAAAATTTCCTGGAAGAATAAAAAAAGAGAAAATTGGGTTCTCTTAAAATATTCTACGCTAAAGTGCCTGAGTCTACTAGCAGTACTGCCGGGAACAACGAGAAAGACCAAGATCATTGCCAGCCTCTGTAATATAAGTTGTTCTACGGCATGAGTGAGGGAGTAATCGCCAAGGAGGTGTGTTTCATAAAATCCCGCCAATTCTTCGTCGTACAAGAGGATCGAACATAAAACGTTATTTTAGCTTCATATTCCGATTGCGGAGGTTAAATATATACAGCCTATCCAGAGGGTATCGTCAATTTCAATTTTGTTTTGAGTTTTAGATAATCTGTTTTTGATATAATACCACTAAATTCAGTAACGTAACTTCCAAACGAGTCCACAAAGCTTAAAAGCTTTTCCCAGAAGCGTCGAGTCACTTGCTAAATATAAGCTTTGTGCTGAGGGTATTTCATTTTTTCAACAAAAGAGAACTAGTTTGTATTTATATGCTTCCCTCCCTGTGTTTTTATATTCTTCGATTTCCTGTACGTATGAAGCGGAGGTTTTTTTTACAAGCCAAACGAACTGAAAACACGATAAAACTTTCCGATTGAGCTATTAACGGAGTTTGTATAAGTATTTTTGAGGTCATAGATTGAAACCTATATTATGTATTTTAATGCAATGCAATACAGATATATATTATGAAAGCATGGGAGTTGGCACGGGCCAATAAATTAATAGAATTTCGCCACTGAAGTTAAAACCCAGCGTCCCTGGTAGAGCAGACATCTAACATCTACTTCTAGGTTATTCGATATCTATGGTTGCTATGGCAGCATTCCTCAGATTTATAACCTAACAGAAATGATGTTTTGATTCTACAACGTTGAACTTTGACTGAATCATAACGAAGGAGGGGTGGGAGAGTTGGGTGGTTGTGGAGAAAGAATGAGTATTTCTCGTAACTAGCAAGTAACAAGAGTTGCTCATGAATGATGAATATCGGCGGACCTGCTGCAACTTCAAAGAGAATTTTCATTCAGTAATTTTGATGAATGAATAATAAATTGAGTTATAAAAACATCGCTCTTCTTGCCTTTACACGCCCTGTGGAAATAATTGGAATTTTGCTCTAAATAAAATAGACTTTAGACGATAAAATGAAAAAAAAGCACTGAAAAGTACAGCAGGCAAGTTAAATAATACTTTTTTTATTATTATTATTTTTGCTGAAAGGTAGTGAGAGGGGAAGGGGATAGGGATAGGGAAGATGCAGGTAGCGAAGTACCTGAATATTTAGATCTGGCCACTAAACACAGCTTAAGTCATTTCAAGACTTTTTGACGGCCTCCATAGTCGAGTGGTAAGACGCTCGACTACGAATCCAAAGGTCGCGGGTTCAAACCCGGCGTGCGCCAATAACTTTTATTTAATTAATATGTGTCATAACACATTTAATTCATATGAAAATAATAAAAAGTATATTTGCGGTACGTTCCAGAGTGATAGATACTCTAAGTATCGACCTGGTGAAAGACCACCATTCAGAATTGAAACGTTGCTTGAAATGGTTTTAGCCGTGTTTGGTGACCAGATCTGAATAGCCATGTATTTCCCAACCTTCCTCTTCCCAATCTCCTTCCCTCCCCAGTACCTTCAGCCTCACAACATACCCTACTTGGGGATGCCATAGTCTCACTGGCTCTAGGCGGTTGAGAGCAGTTGAGACTCTTGTGCTGTATTCATATATTCATATAAAAAAAGCAAAGTTTCAATTGTGAATGGTGGTCTCTCGCCAGGGCGATACATAGTAGTATAGTCTCTACCACTCCGGAACGTGCGGCAAATATACTAAATGTGATTTTATTCTGAATTGTACCCTAAAATGGCCCGCATTCATCGTTAAACGTAAAGGGGAAATGCATAAAAGTAAATCATCCGACGCGCGTGCATGCAAGTGTGCCAAATATCGCCAACCTGCTGCGCTTTTCCCAGCCGGAGAGGCGATAAAAGCTAATTGCACAAACCCGTGTCAGTACGAGTATCTCTCTCGCGAATAAAAATGGTGACAAATTAGTCTCCTTCTCATTACCAGCGACCGCGTGGTGGGCGTGGCGGGTGGCGTGCTGGGGCGGGCGTGGCGGTGGCGCGTGGCACGGGATTGCCGGGCGTGGCGTTGGACGGGCGGCAGTCATGATCACTTCAACACGCTCCACACAATTGCACGTGCGATTTTTGAAACAGTACGTATGGCCAGTCCTAATATTGTAAGGGGTGATTTCATCGTAAATACGTGCTAGATAAAGGCTTGACACGTGGGATCGTATAAATCCTTCAATACAACTCCACATCGTATAGTAAAAATAATCTATGTAGCACAACTTAATTATATTTCGAATTAAATGAAAATACAGTTTGTTTGAATCCACTTTTATTTTTGTAAAATTACGTCTAGTTTCGATTCGACTAAATCATATTCAGGACTTAAAATATACTAAGTAAATAACAGGAATGTGCATGTTTATACTCGTATAGTGGTGAACTTAATATTAAGTGGGAGATAATAATATAACAATAGAACAAAATAAACATACCATACAGTATATCTAATTATGTGGACAATGGGGAAACCATGAAAGACAAAGAAGTTAACATAACGTCAAGTAGGTGGTAGGTTGTTTGAGGGGAGGGAGAGTTGGTCTGAAGATGATTCAGTCGTATCGAAACTAGTCGACATACAGGTATTTATACAAAATAAAAGTGTATTCAAACAAAGTGTATTTTCATTTAATTCATCATGCCAGTCCACAGAGTGTTTGCTGATTGTGATAATTTAATAATATTTCACTTATGTGCACTTTACCCTATTAGCATAATGTATAAATACAATGCATTAATATGGATAATCTATGCAGTTGTGCCTTTTTAACGCAAACATATTCTCAGAGGGGTGTTAATACAATACAGACAATTTCACTTGGTGGATTTCCATTTTTATGATTTAATAATACAAAGTTTTAAAAACGAAAAATCCCGGACCGGTTTCAACCTGTTACAGTCATCTTCAGACTGGTACATTTACTGCCTAGTCTACGGTATTTATATACTTTGGGGGTGTCAGGGGTAGGAAAAAGAGATTTTACGTTAATTTAAATTTAATTTTACTGAATTTTTTTATTTAATATTTTTTTTCAAATGATAAAATACTATAAATAAAGCTTTCAATTATTTATGAAGAGGAATAATATTTTTACAAAGGCATTCAAATTTTAAAGTAAAAAATAAAAGGGAACAAACGAGAAAATACAATAAAAAGAGACACAAGAGTCTACTCTTGTGTATAATGATTAATTGAAAATAAATACATTAAGAAATATACTCACACACATAATGGTTTTACAGTAAGGATATATCACCATAAATGTAGAATATTTCAGAAAAGTTTTGTAAAAACTACGAACTGAAATAAAATATTTCAAAATGTACACGAAGCAAGTTGGTATTTTTCAACATTAGTGCTAAAAATGTGAGAAAATTGTACGAAACAGAGCAAAAACTTCCGTACATTATATAAAGTATATTGCTACGAGATAGTTCATAATAGAAATAACATACTTTCAAGAAGAAGTAAAAGAAAAATGCGGCAGTGAAGAAAACGAAACAGAAATAATACACAAACGCTTGGGAAATATGACCGAATAATGCGATGAAGTTTCAGAAATAATTTTTATTTTCAAAAACTGTTCATAAATTAAGGAAGAATTATTTGATCTGATGAGACAATTTTTAATTAATTAATTAATATTGAATTAAAATGCATACATCATCGTTGAACTGCGTCGTTGTTAACTAACCTAATATGCAATGCACCTACTCTATTTGCTAATACTTGAGTGTCTGTAACTTTACTGACGGCAACATTATTGTTTGCAACTCAACTGTCTGTAACTTGAAGTAACAATATAAATGTATGGTCTGTAACTTCTCTATCTGTCACTTTACTGTGTTTAACTTGGAGTAAGATATATATGGATAGGTACCTTTGCGAAACAGTGCAATCAGTATTGTTGACTTTATACTGACTCGGTAGAAAGAGACAAAGATATATTAAAAGATGTCGGATAGCCTATGAGTTACCGCTCACATCAAATTCAATCATTTTTAATAAACATATTTGAACACATTAAACAAAACAATATCAATACACCATTCATTTATAAAGTCAAAATATCACACAAACACCAAAATCAGAAAGTTTGCCTAAATAATGATGGAAACTTTTTGTTGGTTTTATGTCTTTAATCATTGAAAATGCGAGAATTTTAAAGTTGGTTAAGAATATATTTCAAACTTTTGAGATACATCTGAAAAGTGATGTTTTATAATCTTTGTTGGTCTTATTTGAACAATCGCGCATAGTACATATCACCATCATGTTTGATTTATTTGTAAAACCACTGTAAGTTTTTTAATCAACACAAATATAGGAAGTAACCTCAAAATCCATTGACGTAATTCGTGCGAGTCGGTGATGTGAAGTAAGAGCGGACGGAGAACATTCTTACATACTTACAAGTGTTGCAATATTATGGGACGACTTTTTTTGTCTCTTTCTCTATCATGGAATACGACGTAAAAACCCAAAGAAAGTGATTTATCGCAAGATTGTATAAAGCTAAATATATTTTACCCGTTGGGTAAAAATATTTAGCTCTCTCTCCATATTCATGGCCTGTTCAAAAGAAAAGGTGTATTTTGAATTTTCGCGGGCTGTGTACATTCGATAATCGTTTTTTTTTGTTTTGTTATGTTGGTACACATATGTTTTATCATATGTTAGCATTATCAGCTATTTTGGATTAGTGGTTTGTTTTTGACAACTGGAAAGGTTAGTCACGTTTTTGAAGTTCTTCGATTTTTTACTATTGAAAAAAATGGATAAAAAAATAAAATCCATGATTTGTTTTTCCCAACTCCAGGACGCTCATCGTCATCAACATCTTATCGGCCTTCTGTAAAGCGCTTGTACCACTTATAAACACTTTATGAGACAAAGTTGACTCGCCTAATGCCACAGTCAACATTTTAAGTGCGTTGGAGCACTTTATTCCTTTTTAAACGCAAAATTTAATACATATTCTTTGATGCATTTTTTTCAAAAGTAAAAAATCGAAGAACACACAAAAACGTGACTAACCTTTCCAGTTGTCAAAAACAAACCACTAATCCAAAATGGTTGATAATGCTAACATATGATAAACATATGTGTACCAACATTACAACAAAAAAAATCGATAGTCGAATGTACACAGCCCACGAAAATTCAAAATTCATATATCTTTTGAACAGGCCTCGTATATTCTTATTTCAATGTTAATTTAACCTTACTTTATGTAATATACCTGTCTGTAACTTTACTAGCTGTCACTTTTCTGTATATAACCTTATTATCTGTAACTTTACTGTCTGCAACTTTATTGCCTTTTTTTTCATTAAAAAAAAAGAAACATTCCAAGGCCACGAATACTTGAAAATCTCCTACCAACATAATTTTAAGCGGAAAATTTTGCTAGTGTAATGCTGGTGAACCTAGCTAGCAGAGGAATGGAACTTACAACGCCTGGCAGGGAATCCAACGCAGCTACTAGCCGGTCAATCTGTAACGTTACTGTCTGTAATTTTACTAACTGTGACTTTCCTTTCTGCAACGTAACTGTTTGTTACCTTAGATTAAAAAAAATAAAAACTCAAGTTGAAAGCTTTCAAGGGAAGAATATCATAATAATTAGTGGGTACACTTATTATAACATTGCCTGCTTTGTGAAAAAAATTGAGACAGCACTTTCAATTAACTCAAAGCGTTGTATTGTATTGTAATTTCCTTAATAATATTCAAGGAATCACTAAGCTAATAAAAATATCGTAATGAAAAAAAGAAAAAAACCTGGAATAATAAACGTCTTTTATTTACTGAAATTTTCATATTCTACAATTTTAAGATTTTGGTACAATGTCCACAAAAAGATCTAGAACTGAGAGCTCGGGCATCATGAAAGTTGCGCAGTATTTTCTGTCTGGGATTTATGGGTCAGAGAAACTATCTTTTTGTCGTAATGTTATTACTATCTTGAGTTTAGAGCTTGAAATTTTTAATTTTAGTGATAAGAACTAAAACTATATCCACGCAACATAATTTGTATCTATATCTCCATTAATGAAACTCCATTAATGGAGGACTGAACGCTGTTGGCGCAAATAAGAAATTGTCCAAAAAAGCGAAGCTAGCAGTCCACAAAAGAGTACTTATACCAACCCTGATGTATGGGAAGGGAGGCATGGAACTGGCATACGAAGGATGAAAGTAGACTGAATGCTGTGGAAATGAGATCCCTGGGACGTATGTGCGGTAAAACCATGTATGACCGTGTTAAAAATGTGGATATCCGGACAGAATGCATGGCTGATGTAAGCGTAATGAATGGGAACAAGAAAGAGACACTTAGATGGTATGGGCATGTAGAGCGAATGCACAAAGAAAGGAGTGTGAAAAGAATATATGATGCGAAAGTGAATTGGAGGAGAAGTCGAGGACGCCTCAGAAAGACATGGCACGATCAAGTAAATCAAATATTTGAATCAAACAATGAATGTAAATGAAGCAAGGAGTGTGTGCCAAGACAGAGTGATATGGCGGTCCGTCCTCTCTGCCTATCCCTGAAACGACGTGATGGTTAGTTAGTTAGTATCCAATTGACATCCTCTGTGGTCGAGTGGTTAAGAAATTCGACTACGAATTCAAAAGTCGCGGATTACTAGATAAATATATGTTATTGCATATTCAATGTATATAAAATAATATATTGTTTTTTTGCGGCACGTTCCATAGTGGTAGATACTATAAGTATATCTTTGGTGAAAGACCACCATTCAGAATAGAAACGTTTATTGAAATAGCTTTAGCCGTGTTTGGTGACTAGATTAGAATAGCCAAGTACTTCTCAACCTTTCTCTTCTCCATCTCTTTCCTCCCCGCTACCTTCAACCTCACAATATACCCCAATTGGAGATACCATAGTCCCACTGGCCCCAGACGGTTGGGACCAGTCGAGATTCTTGTGCGGTATTGGCGAAAAAGTTTTGAAACCTGAGCGAAGCGAAATACTTGTGACTTAAAGATTATTTTGACCGTAAGAGGTCCCTGAATTAAATTTTCTCAGCTCAACTCACTAACATGATGCATAAAGCATTATATTAACCATCCTTTTAATAACGTTCCAATGGTCAAATAATAATGGGGAAAATTGCACAAAACAAGGGCCCTATTCCACTCATTTAAATAACCATCTAATGGTGCATCAAATCATAGGACTGTGGAGGCGGGCGAGGAAGCTGTAGCTTGTACGGGTGAAGTGGGTTGTGGGTGGTTTAGGTCGGGGGGGTGAGGTCGTTACGAGAAGGGGGGCAGGAGGAGGGGCGCGGCGGACGGCGATGAAAGTGGAATTAACTGGAGCCATAATGGGGGCTTTAAGCCCCGCGCGATCGGGTGTAACAATTTCATTTTTACATTTTTTATTCGCATCGTTAAATACAGGAAATAAAATATACATGGCCACCCATCCCGCTTTTCATACATTTAGAAAATTGCTTCGGATAATTTCGCAGTTTTATTCACCTGTAAATGTATCCGCAGATTAAAAATGGTTTTAATTACTGAATGTTTAATGATTTTTTTTTAAGTACCTTGATTCAGATAGGTACATTAAAATATATCATTCAAGTTACTCACTGAAGTTGGTGCACACTCTCGGAATCGCCCTGGTGAAAGATTAAAATTCAGAATTGAAAAATTACTTAAAATCACATTCGTCGTATTTGGTGACGAGATCTGAATAACCAGGAACTTTCCAGATCTTTCTCTTCCCATATTATTTTCCTCCCCACTCCCTTAAGCCACACATCATAACCCTATCGGTAAAGCTGTGATCCGACTGGCTTCGGGCAGTTGCGACCCTTGTGTGTTTGTTAACTTTAAAAAAAAGGTTCTCACGACCGCTGCAAAACCGTTGGGTAAGGTTCATTAAGGTAAGAGTGTTTTATCGTAACACCTGGACAGGTAACGGTAATTTGTTAAAATAAACCAACAAAAAACTGTTTGGTCTTATTCTGGCCACAAAAAATAAATGTAGCTTTTACATAGCGTGATAAGTAGTGACATTTCACCTCGGGTGAATTTAACTTCAATACCTTCTAAATTTTGCTAAAATTTGCCAAGATTTTAAAAATTAATTTTATAGTCTTACTGGCTCTAGACGGTAGGGAGCAGTTGGGACTCTTGTGCGGTATTCACACTTAAAAAAAATAAATTTATGTACATACATTTATATGTATATATACACTTATTTAGTGATTAGCGTACAAGAGTCCCAAGTGCTCCCAACCGTCTGGATTCAGTGAGACTATGGCATCTCCAATAGGTATGTGCTGTGAGGCTGAAGGTAGTGGGAAGGAAAATAGGTGAGGAAGAGGAAGGTTGAGAAGTACCTGATTATTCAGATCTAGTCGAATAAAAACGGCTTAAGCCACTTTATCAACGCTTAGATTTGGTTTGGTGGCCTTCCACCAGGGCAATTCAGAGAGAATATAGCAATCTGGATGCTGTCATACTACGCAATACAGCTTCACATGGGAAATAGTGAAAAATCATGCTTTCCTCTGACAAATGCAAGCTTAGTCACGAGTGGGCCAAAGATTTATTGAACCGTTTGCGTAGTAAATACTGCGGGGACGCACTCCGTTATAAATTCAGCTTCAACCGATTGGGATTTTTTCACCGTCACACACATAGTGGAATGGCCGTAGTAAATTAATTTCTCGGAGTCGATTTATGACTCGCGCGAGCGTTCCGGAAATAAATAGGTTTTTGAACTCCCGTAAAAATCATGTTTACTTCAAATTGTTGGAATGGCACTATCACTTTTTCCTACTGCCAATCTATCAATATTTTACGATTCAATATACTTGTCAAAAGTAGTACGCCCTTTAGTAGCTTAGTGGGCAAATAAATTGTGTTCCCATCCGGGCGTCGTGGGTTCGATTCATCTGCTAGCAAAGTCTTCCATCACTGTACAAGCAACATTTTTCGCTTATATTATGGTAGTAGGAGTTTTTCAAAGATTGTCTGGTTATTCGTAGCCGTTAAATATTTGTATTTACTTTTAAAAATAAAAATAAATTATAAACTAAGTAAATTATTTTAAAAATAATAGTTTATTTGTGTACCCATTTATTTTTACTTGACCATGGGTTTTTAAACGTCATTATGCTATTTAAAAAAAAAAAAAAAATGTACGCTTCAATCTGAGAAACGCCTTTATAGGAACCAACTTGACGGCCCCCGTGGTCGAATGGTTAAGAGGCTCGACAATAAAGAAATATAAAAAAAAGAAACAAAATAAAAATTTAAGTTATTCTAAATTTTAAGTTATTATGATATGGTGATTGTGTCCTGCCAGAAGTGACCTGCCAGGTAAGTATGATGCTGTATATTTATATAAACTAAAAATTAATATTAAGTAGATATTAAGATTTGTACAGCGCTCTTGAGGTGATTTCTCACAAAAACGGCGCTATACAAATTATCCAAATATTATTATTATTATTATTAAGGGCCTAGATATCAACATGCACAAATAAATTTTATTTAATTAATACGTGTTATTTAACATAAATTCAAATAAAATAATATGTAAAGTATATTTACCGCGCGTTCGAGAGTAATAGATACTGTAAGTATCGCCTTGGTAAAAGACCACCATTCGTAATTAAAACGTTACTTGAAATGGCTTTAGCCGTGTTTGGTGACCTGATCTTAAAAACAAGGTACTACCAACCTTCTTTTTACCCTTCTCCTTCCACTCCCCACTACCTTTATCCTCAAAACATACCCCAATTGTGGATGACATAGTCCCATTGACTCCAGACGCTTGGAATTGATTTAGTTTGTTTATCCATTTAGTTTGTTTATGCAGGTGCTTTCAAGTTTCTTAGGTTTCGATAATTTCATAAATCGGGTGTGTCAAAGGTCCACTGGCTCTGAGCAATGATTCTTTGGTTTGGTATACATAAAAAATTATAAAAAATACCAAAAACATCCATAGATATATATGATACCATCGAAAAAAATATTTGCCTAAAGTATTTTAGAATCACCCAAGTTAGCAGCATTTATCGTCAAGAAGTTTTAGCCTACGCGTATATATTTGGGAAATACGTACTAACGTTTGCTGTATTCGTTTATATAAAAGCCAAACAAAAATTCGGGCCCCTTTATTGAACACATAAATAATAAACTCGGCGCGCCTGCAGCCCGCGAACTTCGAATAAGAAGAAAGAAGGAAGTGCATGTGGAAACAAGTCAGGCGTTTTCAAAGAGAATGGAAACTCCTTTCATCTGTGCACCGGAAAGGAAATGAGGGAAGAGGGAAAACGTTGAAATGTTCCGGATGGGACTGAACCAGCCGCGTGGAAAAACTTCCGCAGCATCCTCCTCTCCTCTCCGGTATCTACACTCTCCCACTGAACTCAGTCTTTCTTCTCTCTGCTCCGAGGTAAAATTATCATCGATTTAATGGTATATGTAATTATAGGTGAAGGTGAGGAAAAACTTGTGAAGCTTTCATGTATTAATAGCGGATGTGCTTTGGAAAACTTCAAAGTTTTTGTTTTTACTTTTCAACATGGTTATAACGCTCTGTCGCTACGTGTTCCATGGTCACCTCTCCCTTTTCCTCACAAATGTGACAGAAATAGAGGAGTATAATCATCAGCTGACTCTAAACACATTTCAGTATTGTAAAAACATTTCTGGGGGGAAATTTATCCTTTTCAATTCTTATATTCTCGATACTACAATATGTCTTAGGGGTATTGGAACAAATGCACCTAATTCTTACTTTTTAAGACGCTATAGCACATTCCACCTGAGTACATTCAGAAATTATATTGCCTTCTTTAGCCCTCTGTCTCAAATGTGCCGACTATATAATAGGATAAAGTGTGCTGATGTAGACATTGGGTGATGATTTGTACAGTTTCAGAGAAGAAGAATGTCCTCCTATTGCTTAAGTGTGTAACAACGATTGGGCTAATTATATTGAGTATATTTTCTTGTTTCTCTTTGTGTGTCTTCTTATTTTGAATTATTTATCACTGACTGAGTTTTTGCAATTTTTATATTTGATGCATCTTTTCTATTTGTAATTTATTTAACAACGACTGTACACTAACTGGGTTTTTATAACTGGATGTTTTCACGTGAGAACATCTATTGAAACCCAGTATAAATATAAATAAATAAATAACCTTTACCTGTTTTTACACTGGGACTAGAGTGTCATTATGTGGGGTATTATACGAATAATGTGAATTATGAAACTGCTATCAACCGTCTGGAGCCAATGGGATTATGGCATTCCCAATCAGCGCATGTTGTGAGGCTGAAGGTAGTGAATGTAGAAGGGAAAAGGGGAAAATGAAGGTTGGAAAGTTCCTGGCTATTCAGATTTTTCACCAGGGTGATACAGAGAGTACATATGAGTCTGGAACTTACCACAAATACATTATAATATTTAATATTTTTAACTAATTTGTTGAACAAATGGAATTTCGCAGGCCGGGATTTGAGCCCGCGACCTCTGGATTCGTAGTCGAGGATCAAATCAAATCAGTGAAGATTAGATACATTAGAATGAAAGTGGAGTATTAAACTGGTAGAAACAGAAAATGCCTCTAGTTTTTGCTTTGTAGATGGTGTTTGAGAGGGGAGCAAATAAATATTTGTTTTGGTTAGTTTCAGTATAATATTTTTACACAACAGTTCTCATAGTTATTGCCATTAAGAAACCCTGTGCCGAGGCGGACGAGGTTTGGATTTAACATTTAATTAATACATACAAAGGCGCGAATCTTGCACTAGAGGTAAGGGTGAATTACTTATGATGAGTGCTGGGGGAACGGGTTAATAAGGGTATTCTCATTACTCTAGCAAGGAGAGAGTCTATCTCCGGATTGATAACGAATATTTACTTTAATAATAACAGCGAATATACATAGCGCAGTTTCGCAGTTCATATCAAGTGCGCTTCACGCTAAATTACCTAACTTAATATAATAACGAGAAAAATAATATATAACAGATCTATGCAAATTAAAACTATCTAAAATCATGATCGTTTTTATAAATCATGAAATCAGTGAATGTATACATCAATAGATAAAAAAAACAATTTACCAGAAGCTAAGGGTATAAAAATACAAGTGAAAAGTAGGTTTATATATAAATATGAACAAATTTGCTAAAGCAAAGTAAATGAAATAAATTTGTAGACAGTTAACGTGAAGTGTTGGTACTTTAAATCATCAATATTAGAATAACTTTAAGATAACGATTCTAAAAATCTAAGCAATTTGAATATAACACTTTCTATTTACACTAAAATTGACTATAAAGCTGTGTGCTTTTTTAATTTGATATTAATTAATAAGATAGTATCAACAATCTTCAATTAAATACGAAACAGAAAATAAAAAAGAATTAGGTTATGACTAAGACTCGAACTCGGAAGCTCTACTTTATCCGGGAGTTACGTCTCTGCCAATCGAACTACCGAAACCTTATTATAAAGTATCTATTTTCTCGGTCGCGACCCAAATCTTTTTTTAATTCTGTCTTTTTATGTTTCATATTTCGTTGAAGATTGTCGATATTATTTCAATAATTTCTAACACTTTCATTAACATTCGGGTTGATATTGGCGCATCAATGAGTAATACATTGCCCTGCATCGTGTTTTAACGTAAGACCAACGTAATACAATGCGGTATTCGTAGACACGATTTTCCTGTGGTCGTAAAAAACAAACCATTTTAGTTTGTTCATAAAAGCACAATTTTTTCATAGTCTTTGAAAGCATGTGCGCAATTGTTTTTTCAGAAATAATGTACAAAATATTTTAAGCATGGCTTTGGAGTAGATTTCGTATGTCTACCTTTTATATGTTTTCTGGCAATATTTTACACAACTGGTAATAAAAGCGCCGACGATAACAGCTTTTTACACTTTACTCATCCACAAAGCAACGCAGTACTCAGATGGCTGCATGTAAAACATTCTCAACTTTCGAAAGAAGTAGACACTCCCGCACTTTGTGCAAAAGTTATAAAGATACAAAAGGTAATATGCCACTTTGCGTTAGCGAGCAAGCCTGGTCTACTGTCAAAACAATCTCCGGACTTGATCCACGATTTGGGAAACAACACAGAAGACTAAAAGCCCACCTAGTTTCTTAACATTTTAGAATGGCTTCATCTTTTTCGGCCTTGATAATCGAATTTGTTTTATAGGTTTGGTTTACCTACTAGATAGGAAAAGGAATTTTTTTTGGAACGAAAATTGGTGCTTTTCTAGTATAATAAAATGTAAGAGATATTTTTCACATCTTAGGTCTAAATTGAGAAATAAGCATTTAAATTATTCCTTAACCCGGCTAAAGAGCCATTTTAGTGATCATTTGAAACACTAATGATTATTTGACAGTCAACATTACAACACCCAATTTGGCAACGCCCTTTGAATAAATGAAATATTCAAACTACTTTGCTTTGGCCGTCATTTAAACCCTTGTTGTTCCATTACGTTATCTGTCAATAATATTTGGAAAATTTCTATATCGCCGTTTTATGTGAAAAATCACCCCAAAAGCAATACACAAATCTTATCTTCTAGGCTCCATATTATTACTTACTACATAAATAATCTATGATATATTCATATTTATTTAAATTATTTACAGAGATAATAAACAGTAGCATACTTACCTGGCAGGTCACTTCAGATAAACATAATTATTTTAGTTATTTCTAGTTTAGATAAAGATACAGTTTACAGTTATATATATTATTATATACAGTTTTAACATGTTAAATTGATGACCACTGTGTGTATAGCGTGAGCTCTTTGGGCAAATATATGTTTTTTTTAGGTTACTTCATAAATAAAATTTTGAAAAATATATTTGCACTTTGTTCGAGGAGTAAGGTACTCTCAATAATATCCTGGTAAAACCATTCTGAATTTAAAAGTTACTCGAAATGGCTTAAGCCATGTTGAGTGATAAGTCCTCGAATAGCCAAGAGTTTCGAAACATTACCCTTTCTCTTAGTCTTCTTCTACTCTACTTTCTTCAGCCTTGAAACATTTATTTACAAATGAGATTGCCATAGCTTAACTAGTTCTGGAAAATTGGCGACTCTTATGCGGTATCACATAAAAAATGTGAAAAAAATGGTAAGTACGCTCGTGTTCGAGACTTAAAGTTGCCAAAAGCATTTTACAAAAGTATGATTAAACTATGCCAAAATAGAGATTGTTATGTTTTTAAGAATGCACGAACAAATATATTCAAACAAACAATAGAGCTTGCGCTTAAATAAACATTTTTGTTACTTTAATTTATTCAGTAAGCAATTTGAGAAAGCTTTCAGGCGGGAGATAAGCCTCAGTAAGTGAAGTTCTTGAAATCATTTCCTGAAATTGCGGCAATAAAACACGGAGCAGAATGACACGGTGTACCCTGAACACTGTACCCACCGTACCCCCTATCCTCCACACCCTCTATACCCTCTAGAGTAGGCACACTCCAGTGTAATGTAGTCTGTTGTGATATCACTATGTTATACTAGCATCAACAGAGGTTAGCAAAGTGAACACGAAGTCACTGGGAGACTGGGGAATATACAAAAATATTACTAGGAAAACATTCTGCTTTATGTATAAGAAAGTGAATAAAGAGGCGGACGTCTTAACGGGCCAAAATGCTTTAAAAGATTTCAACACTGAAAACGAATATGTAGAAAAAAAAACGCTTACTGCTAGAAAATTTTTTAAAAATCGCGACACAAAAAAATTTCAAAACTTTTTTTTTCGTATATGTAGTGAAATGTATTATGAAGGTTCCCCAATAGAATTTCACAAAAAGTGTCCTAAATAATCGTATATATAATTAGCTGATAAATACAGCTAAACCTTGGAAACTTTTCCTAAATCTGTTACACAAATACTAGCGTTGTGACCGCTTTGAAAGAACTGCTTCAAAGAACTACTTCTTTTGGCAACAGTTCGTACTTCATTCATTGTTCATTGAACAAATACTTCAATTGAAGTCGGTAATTCATTATAGCACTCATTCATTTTAATAACTTCATTTCATTGAACAAATATTTCAATTGAAGGTGGTAGTTCATTTTAGCCTTTAGCATGTGCTTTTCGGCGAGGAACCAGTTCCAGTTCTTTTGGTTTTAAAATTCCTATCGACAAGTATTTTTTAATTTGACAAGGAACCGGTTCCAGTTCTTTTCAGTTTTTAAACTCTACCGACCAGCATGTGTTTTTTCGGCGAGAAACCGGTTCCAGTGCTTTCCAGTTTCAAAGTGCAACCGACTAGTACATGATTTTAGTTGGCGAGAAAGCAGTTCCAGTTCTTTTCGTTTTCAAATCTCTACCGACTAGCCAGTGCTTTTTCGGCGAGAAACCGGTTGAACAAATAAGCGGATAAATTCAAATCTCTCTTTTGCGAGTTCGACTTCAATTGAAGTGTTCATTTCGAGGGGTTCTTTTTAAAAAAACTAACAATTCATGAAGCATTCACAAAACATTGAAGTTTTTCCCAACGGTAACAAATACCAACAAATTTTAACACGAATGTTTATCACCCCTCAAAATTTCTAACTTACAAGATTGTACTTATTAGGCCGTAAATCAGATCACATGCTCTTTGATTGTCCTTCCCTGAAAACATATCAGCTAACGGCTCCCGTGGTCAAGTGGTTAATACACTCGACTACGAATCCAGAGGTGGCGGTTTAATATAAAAAAATACATATAGTATATTTGCGGCATGTTCGGGTTGGTAGATACCCTAAGTATCGCCCTGATGAAAGACCACCATCCAGAAGCAAAACGTTGCTTGAAATAGCTTTAGCCGTGTTTGGTAACCGGATCTGAATAGCCAGATACTTTCCGATTTTCCTCTTCCGATTTTCTAGCAAGCTTTGTCTTAAATTGTTTTTCCTTTTCTATATTGAACCTTTGCTGAATTTGTACTAAACTAAATCAAAATAATAATAATTTAATTATAACTTCTAAATGTAAGCGGCAGTCCGCCCCTGATCGCAGTGTACATTTAATATTGCAAGACGGGTATTATTTAGTCCCGACTGTATTTTGTACAAGACTATGTGCGGGTGGAGGGAGTACTTGTCCCGTTGGCGGGTTGCATGTCATAGCTTGTAGTGCTGGAAGGAATAATATGATAATGCTAAGCGAGACCACAGATAATAAAAACAGAGGCTGCTACGGAAATGTACAACAGCGGAGGAATTGTCAACATAATCTAATGCCAAAGGTTCGACGGATGGACCAGATTTCATTCTTAACAAGTATTTCGGTATTCTGGTCAGTTTCTAACGTGCTACAGCTCGGCTGTCAAAATTCAAAGCCTAGTAAGGGTCAAATTTTTGAAATTACGTATTTTTGCCATCCCGTAATAAAAAGGTTATAATGCACACATTGTTGTTCAAATTTAGTATAAAATCCGTTCGTACTTGAGTTAATTTAACAGCCTTAAACCTAGCAAGGGACAATCCATTCGTTTATAATAACTTCTAAACCTAGTATGTCACGATAACATTTTTAAAACCTAGTAACTAATTTCCATTTTTTTTAATTTTTTTTTTTTATAGTTTTTGTGTTCAATTTGTAGAACTCCATTTTAATTTTTTATATTATTCAATGAATTAAATTTAATATTATTATTATTGAGTTCTGCTATTTTAAGTTTTTTTTATTTTTGTACCATAATTATCGATTTTGTTTTTACCGTAATCAGCAATCAAATAAGAAACCAAAATCGTATAAATAAGTCGTTTCCATGTGGCCTAACCACAGTTTGACAATGGCCTTAAACGCCAAAACAGCTGTCACTAAAAACGAAAATAAAAAAACTTAAAATAGCAAAACTTAATAATAATAATATTAAATTTAATTCGATTGAATTATAAAAAAAAAAACTAATATCCACTTACTAGGTTATGAAATTGTTACAAGCACATACTAGTTTTTTTATATTGTTTTCATCAATAATTCCTGTAAATTCTTGTCGATAATTTCCGAATCATGAAATCTTTTTGTCAGTCAGTTAGTATTTTTGGTTTGTTTTGAAAACTCTTACTAGCTTCGTTAATATTTAGATAATCATTAGTTTCTAGAATTAGTTTTCTTTTATATTTTATTTTATATGACATGTCTATGACCATTTGACGAATGGGAAGATCCGAAAAGAATGCAAGGCAAATATGGTGGAGTGTGATGAATAATATTAAGAAATGTACATTGACATAGGTGGTATGAATATATCGCTTTGTTTTAAAGAAAGACAAACGTTTCCGGGTTACAAATAACTTGATGATATTTTTAAAACTCCTTCTACCATCATAATATGCGAAAAATGTTGCCGGTGCAATTATGGTGGACTTAGCCAGCAGAAGAATTGAACCCCCGACGCCCGGGTGGGAATCCGAAGCGTTTGTCCATTCAGCCACTTACCACTCAATTGAATGGACGGAGAGTAATGTGAGGCGATTTTAAAGAGATTGTTTCTGAGTTTAAAAAACATGAACTCCACACAGGAAGTTATAGAAGGAAAAATATGACATAGGCCCTGAAGGAAATTATTTCCCAATGTATATTCGCGGGGATGCTGTGTAGAGGGTCTTTATGAGAAAAGGAAGGAGTAAACCTGGGTCTCGAAGAGTCCTATGCTGTAGTAGAGAAGAAATATAGAGTACATTAAATTGTAGAAGCGACCTGTTCTCATCTATCGAATGTCAACCTTGTACAAATGTTGGGCGCGCGTTTGGCGAGTTTCCCGAATATGCATCGGCCCGAAGGGATCAATGACGCAAGTTACTCGGAGCATCTTCCATTGACATAGCGGTAGAATAAGGACAGCATTCCCACGTGACGTCTGATTAATTATTAATTGATAATTTACTTAGAGTTGGAAGTTTGATCTTCAGCATTATTATAGCAGAACATATATTGAAGAATACCATATATGTTAGGTAATACACCATGCCCACTGTCCAGACGGTCATACCATAAAATCAAGTTTTCCCAATTCTCGAAATGATCCCAATAAAAATCCTTACGGTATTTAAATAAAGGACATGATGGTAACTTTTCCCTCTTTCCCATAAAGAAGTATTCAATTGAAAGATAGGTCGGAACGGAGCTCTCAGTGGCAGGAGAAAACTCGTATTTATTAACAACTCGGTGAAAGCCTCACCTGGAGGTACTTTTAGGTAAATGCGCGGGAAAAGTTGCGTCTGGCGGAAACGGAACACGATTCCTTTGTCTTTAAAGCAAAATGAAGGCAAAAGGGAAAAGCGCACACAATGCTGACCACACAGTGGGGTAAACTCGTCAAATTATGACCTAAATTCTTTTGAGCGCCAATTGTTTTCTCGGTTTTGAAAAAACTCGATTCTTATAAACTGTTGGATTATGTATTCATCTTAAGTTAGATCACAAATTGTGTGATCTAATGTAAAATATTAACTATATATACAGACACGATTATTGCAAACAAGTTTTTTTTGTATAAATTTTAAAATATTAAATATCGGTTCAGCGATAACGAATAAAAGTGGCGAAAATCAAGTTTTGTAGATTTTGAGCCAGTGTGCGGTGGCAAGCAGTCAACACTTTGGTCGGTATAGCGCGAGGCAGTAGCCAGTAATTCCAGCCGAACCCAGCCTTGTTCGATAACAAGGCGAAAAAGCCTTTTCCATGGCATCCTCACAATTCGCAATACACAATGCTTCACCATAACGTATAAAGCCAGGGCGTGCCACTCAAGCTAGGTGATCAGTTTGTATTACGCGGAATCCATAATTACTAGATCGACAAATTTCTATATACTCGCTCATCAATACTAACAACCTAGGAAACAAACATAAGCATAATATAATACGTTATTGATATCTTCAACTCAACCTCTCTAAACCCTAGAAGTAGTTATTTAATTTAACAATTTTTAATGGTATACCAAAAAGTTTTAGGCTCTTGGTTTTTAACATAATTTTCATTTTGCGTAACTTATGCCAAAACGGGTGTCAGTCGGTACCCACTTCGAGATTACAACTCAATTCATCCGAATGCATGCTGAGCACCCTTGTCACCCGATTCAAGGGTGTATTTTTTATTGAATGGGGCGCAAACCACTTGCAAAAGCCTTTGGGGTTAGAAACACATTAAGAATTTTTTTTTTCCCGGTTAGCGGATTTTACGAACTGAAGGGAAGTAGTATTTTAAAAATGATTTATTGTCTAGGTATTGAGAAACATGGTCATTAAACCAAGCATCACCATGGTAGATAGAAGCTTTTATTTTGGATCTGGAAGGTAAAGATTATCAAGACGATGTTTCTTATAAAAAGGCACCAGAAACAAAAGAAAAACTGAACCATTTAAAAAAGCGCTTTAGTATCTGTTTTTGTTCGTATTTGGTAAAAAAAAGTATTAAAATACGCATGACCCTACGAACCAGGCCTAGCTTTTGCTTTTTCTGCTCAAAAGTGTTTACATCTTTTTGTTTCATCTCTTCTTAACGGCGTCTGTCTCTAACTCCACAGGGCCTTTGTTCCTCCCCCGCCCTTCCCTCTCCGCCCGCCTACAGTTGTACTGCGAATCCATCTTTAAAGAATTTAGATCCAAAGTGGCAAGTGCCCTTTTAGTCCTTTCTGTGCCAGTCTTTCCTCCGCACCGGCAGTTTTAACGATCCCCTAAATTTTAAGTAATTGCTTTTGTGTATAGCTTAATTAAAGCAATAATTATTGTCGTAGCATTCTATAGTTATGTTGCAAAGCGTCCGCAAATACGCACCACGTTTATACACGTGTAGTAGGCACCGATGGGATTGTCGTCTCCAATTAAAATGGTTGCTTGGTAAAGTCATATCTTTTTCACGATTGAGGGGATTTTAGGAGATTTAAGTAACGAAAATATTTGTAATAAAAACTAATGATTAAAAAACCTTTGTTACTTATTTCCACTTTTTAATATATATAATTGCTTTTTCAGACGGGTCAAATTTAAAGTAAATCTATGGAACTCGTATATTTACATCTACAGTATGTCCGGAAAGCTCTTTATAATGTTGAATATTTTTGTGACTTAGTCTTTTGTTTTATTGCTGACAAGAGCGGCTTTAAATATACAAATATACCTTCGGAAAGGTTTATTACCTTCTGTGAGACAAGATAATACTGATAAGTATTTGATAAACTCATATTAAAATAGAATTCCACCATGAATTATCAGTTGCAAAATAAGACATTGTAAAAAGATTTGTATTTAGAGCATAGGTTCTCAACGTGGGCGATAACGCCCCCCTGGCATTTGAGACTTTCAGGGGGGGCAGTAGAAGACCTAGAGAAATTAGGGGGCGTTGGTTGGAAAAAAATAGCTGGTCACTGGAACGGTGGACATCCTTCAAACGCGACAGATGGTAATTTAAAAAAATTGGGGGGGGGGGCTCTAGAAAAAAATCTCAAAGTGGGCGGTGGGCAAAAGAAGGTTGAGAATCTATGATCTAAAGCAGCAAAAACGATTGGACGGTGATTTCTGGAGTCACTAAATTTGCATTAATTTTTTTGTCTGGAATTTCTAGGTCATCGCATCTATTTTTAGCTCGTGTCGTCATTTCCACAATGAGCTATACAACTTCAAAGATAAACCAAGAAGCCGAATTGTTCGTTATTTCAGTAAAAATGACAATTGTAGAAGTTTAAAACAGTGTCACGAAATATTTCTCCCTCATTCTGTGCCAACTATGATTAGATGTGCATTCATTTGCGTCGTGGTTAGATGGTGTATATCTTTATATACAACTGCCAATGGTGGAATAAGGCTATTTTGGGCTTATAGCAACCTTTTATTTAAGCCTACTCACCAAGAGGCTTAAATAAAAGCTTAGGGAGGACGAAGACGAGACGAGACGAAGGGGGTCTGTGCTGGGAGTCCAGCGGCTGAGGTTGGATATAGAAAGATTCGGCTTTGATTCTAGTTTGAAGTAAAACGCTTTAGCTAAATCTATATATTTTCAAAGTGGAGGAATTTTTGAGCCCGTGTTAATGATGCTATTCCTGACACAGCGGGAACTTTTGGTGAATCGTCGGAGCGATGCATTCTGAAATGATTCGAGTATGTTCGTTTTAATTTCGCTCGACTATAAATCCAGAGGTCGCAAGTTCAAACCCGGCGTGCACAAATAAATAAATAAAATGTGTTATAACGCCCTGATGAAAGTGGTAGATACTTAGATGTATCGCCCTGATGAAATACCACCATTCAGAATTGAAACGTTGCTTGAAATTACTAAAGCCGTGTTTGGTGACCAGATCTTAATAACCAAATACTTTTCAACCTCCCTCTTCCCCATCTCCTTCCCCTTCACCCCACTACTTTCAACCTTGCAACGTATCCCAATGAGGGATGCCATAGTCTCGCTGGCTCTAGTCGGTTCGGAGCAGTTGGGACTCTTTTGCGGTATTCACTGTAAGTAAAATAAATTGATGTAGAGTGTAAGAATGCCTATTAAACATGAAATTACTTTTTTTTATTTTTTACTTATCGAATTTTCCGGTCACACTTACCTTGTTAGGTACTGGAATAAAAATAAATTTTGGAAAAAGCAAAATAAATTACTGGCAATAAAAACAAGTTTTTGTTTTCCCAGTGGCTTATTAATGTCGCCTCCTTCCGCCTCACGGCATTTCAAGTATGTAGAAAACCTCTCGGCTCTCCAACTGGCCAGCAGAAAAACTAGGACAGAGGATACTTAGCAGGCGGCCGTAACAGGTGGCCATGTTACCGGCAGGAAGCAGATGGGAATACCAAACTGCGAGCGACTTTGCAATCTGACGCAACCAACATTTTCAGGACGCAGCGGCTAAAGCTGACACGATCAAATAAATATAAGCAGACACATTAAAGCGGCGACCTAGGCTGAAGCTAAAATCGCCGTCTCGTTGTCAGCGCTCTCACATTTGACGGTCCCCGTGGTCGAGTGGTTAAGACGCTCGACCAAGAAACCAGAGGTCGTGGGTTTGAATTCCAGTGTGCACAAATGTATTTAATTATTATGTGCTATTTAATTTTTAGGGAAAATCGGAAAGAATGCAAATCTTATGTAAGCGTAATGAATAGAATCAAGAAAATAAAGCCAAGATGCTTTGAGCATGTAGAGCGAATGAACTAAGAAAGGAGTGTGAAAATAATATATGACGGGAAAGTGAATGGAAGAAAAAGTCGGGGACGCCCGAGGAAGACATGGCTCGATCGAGTGAATCAAAAACTTGGGTCGGGCCAAGTGAAGAGTCAGAATAACAGAAGAATATGTATGAGACGACGAATGAATGCGATTGAAGCAAGGAAGGTATGCCAAGACAGAGTTAAAAGTCTTCTCTGCCTACCGCTGCGAAAACACGGCATGATGGCTAGCTAGCTTGTGTTATTTCGTATAAAATAATACAAGGTATATTTTCTGCACGTTCCAGAGTGGTATCGTCCTGGTGAAAGACCACCATTCAGAATCAAAACGTTGCTTGAAATGGCTAAAGCCGTGTTTGGTGCCCAGATTAAAATAGTCAGGTACATCCCAGCCTTCCTCTTTCCCATATTATTATCTTTCGCACTACCTTCAGCCTCAGAACATACCCCCAGCTGGGGATGTCAAAGTACCACCGTCTCAAAAATCACCGTAATATTTTCGGCTGTGAGAATTTTAAAAGCATAAGTCGAAAGTCTGTAATATATTATTTAGTCAAATCTAAACTACCTCTAGCAATTTTGACTGCGGTTTATCAAATAATTAGCTATAAATATTTTCTTTTGTGAGTACGTACAAACGTACGTACGAGTGTGATTTTTACACAGTTGAACTGACGGATGTGTTCAGAAAGTTACCACATTAAAAAGTCCCTGCCTATAATGCATTTTAAAAGACATTCTTCTGCATGTGAAATGGGTGGATTAAAGCAACTATTTTTTTTCTTTGCAACTCAGGTTACATACTATGATTTTATTATTTTATAATAAACGCTCTTATGGGCAAAATCCCAACAGTAAAAACATAACTGTGCAATAAAAATTATAAAATATTAATGATACAGAAATAGTATGAAGTAAATAATTAGCACTCAAAAGCACAACTAAGTTACTAGAGATGTTACAAAGGAATAAATTAACATTCGTATTTTTGGAAGAGGTATGCTGTTATAGCCTTCTCGTTACTAGATTCAGTGCAGTTGAATATATCCACTATTTCTACAAAGGAATTATTCGCTGCATGCAATTTAGGTACAAGCAAGTATCTAAATGACCCAGTCCTGATATTATTGTTTACTTAAAAATAAAATTTATTTATTAAAGAAAGATAAACATTCCCGGGTTACAAATAACTTGAAAATATTTTAAAAACTCCTACTACCATCATTTTAAGCGGAAGATGTTGCTTGTGATAAGATAGAGGATTTGAACTCGCGACGCCTGGATGGGAATCCGACACGTTTGTCCACTCAGCTACTAACCGGTCAAAGATTTAGATCTAGTAGTTCTGTTAGGTGCATGGGAGGTAATCAAGCTAAGTAAATTAGGGCTGTCTATAATACCATTAACAATTGTAAAAATAAAAGTAAAATCAAATTTTACATGGGTAACAACTGTAATAAAAAATGACAGAATTGTAATACTTTAAAGCCGCGCATAAATATTTCATGGCACACCACATGCCGAGTGTCACAGAATTAGAAAATATATATATACGAACAAGCCACGCGGTAGAGCTTTCCCTAGCCACTCGTATTAATGTTCAAAAACAGAAATAGTTCGGGAAATAGGAGAGATGGAAATAGACTGCGCTAGGAAACGTGCTCCCCCACACTGATTTCAGTGGACAGGAAGGCGGAGCATTTACGACATAGTTAGGGAATCAAATATTTCCAAAGTTGACACTAACAAGCTGGTCTCTTTTCCAAGCCGGATGTGAAACTAATTATATTTCCTATAATGCCATTTTAACTTTTTGATGTGGAAACATTTCTCCCTTTAAATACTTTTTGTGGAGTAATTAGCGTTTCCGTGGAGATAACATATTTCTGTAGATCTTATTAGACTTCTCATGACCTACCGATTTACATGTTGACGTTTACTATAAATTCACATGTTTTAAAATCACATCCCTCAAAGGTTCGATTTTTTTTCTTTATACCCACGTATCAAGTAGGTACCTGGCCCACATTTATAAATCACAATGCTAACTAAGTAAGCGTTTTCCCACAAGTGGAAAATGAAAATTATTATTTTTGTTAACTACATGATTTTCCATGTGATGTGATGTGAGTACGTAAAATTTTAAAATTCAAAAATATATAATTCTTATTTTCAGTAGGTATATAAAAAGAATTAAAAAATTTGTGCAAAATTATTATTTTCATTACATATAATGAATTTATGCCGCCTGTCTTACACATTTTAATGGTGTAACGGTCATCATAGTTGCATTCCAAGCAGATGATCGGGAATCGATTATTGCCAGTGATAAAAAAAATACATATGGTGAATATCGCACAAGAGTCTGCTCCCAACCGTCTAACGACAGCGAAGACTACGGCATCCCCAATCGGGGTATGGTGTGAGGCCGAAGGTAGTTGGGAGAGGAAGGAGATGGGGGATAAGAAGGCATAGAAGTATTTGGCTATTCAGATCCGGTCACCAAACACGGCTAAAGCCATTTCAAGTAACATTTCAATTCTGAATGGTGATCTTTTACCAGAGCGAAGCAATGAGTATCTACCACTCTGGAACGTGTCGCAAACATCCTTTAAACTATTTTATATGAAATAAATATGTTGCGAAACATATTAATTGAATAAATTTTATTTGTTCACGCAGGTTTGTACCCGCGTCCTTTGGAGTCGTAGTCGAGCGTCTTACCACTAAACCACCCAGGTCGTCCATTTTTTAATACTATTTAAGTCATTTCTTGTTTTCCAGTGACATGTAATCATAAGATACAGAAAGTGAGTTTATTATTTTGAAGTTCCGTTATGATGATATTGAATAATAAATTTGACAAGTTATTAATAAACCACGGGAAGGATTGGAAGTTGTCAGTAACGCGACATTTTCAAAAGGAATAAGAGATGGATACGAAAGATACCAAAAAGCAAAAGAGACTAAAGTGATCATAAGTCAAATTTCCTGACTGAAGATCATGGTACTGTTTTCTCGTAAAATTTTGTTATGTGCCTTTACTGTCACCGGAAAGGCAAAAGGGCTGAAGCGCCATTTGGGGAGCTCACACCAGAGCACTTTGAGAGCACAGAGTTTTTTTCGTTTTACAATAAAATTCATAAGTCTTCAGTACCTGGTTGTATTTTGAAAAACAAAAGTTAGCTTAGGTAACTCAATGCTCTCACTAAGTTACCTGAAGCGACAAAAAGTTAAATTTTCTTTCTAATTTGAAAAGTTCACACTCGTACGTGTGTACGTACTAACAAATTATCCAAAGTTAATATTATCACACATTTTGTTTGACCTTTTACTTGCATAAGTTTTTTAAGAGATCAATTTTTGAATTTTACTTTTTTAATCTTTATTGGTCAATGAAACGACTTTTTAATAACTGGTTATAAACATGGTGCGTATACTTAAACGTTTGGTTTGTATGGATAAGCGAAATTAAAAAAATACATTATAGAATATCTAAGTAACTAAATAAATTGAAATTGAAGAATGTTGTGGGGCTGAAGGGAGTGGAAAAGGTAAAGAGATGAGGAAGAGGAAGGTGAAAGGAAATACTTGGCTGTTTAAATCTAGTCACCGAAAATGGCTAAAGTCGATTTTAAGCAACGATTCTAAATGGTCTTTCACCACTGCAAAAATGAGATTATCTACAACTCTGAAACGTACCACAGTAAAACTTTGCAACTTTATTTTTATTTGAACGGAAATTTATTCAACCATACGAAAATACAATAAAATATAAAAACCATAAAAACCTACTTATACCATTAACATAAAATTCGAAAAAATACACAGTAAGATAACGCAATTGACAAATACATCAATTTGTAAAACACAATTGAGTTATTACGAAATTACAGTTATCAAAGTTCGTCGGAAGTTGTACCTTGTGGAAATCTAGTATTTCAGAGGTAAGGAAAAGCTTAGTATGTTTGTGTGCATGCAGTAGTATAATCGGTGCACGAAGCCACCGTTTTCCTCGACAGAAAGTGACCAGTGAAATGATTTAGGATATAGACCAAGTCATTTGACCCTTTTGTACCTCGGGGCTACAAAGTGTCTGGCTCGTTATCCGCCGCATTGTCCCCACACAAAGGGACAGATAAGGGCCGGGCTCAGAAGGGGCTGGGCTCTACGAGGGCTGGTAGGGGCGAGGGAGGGACTGTGACGAGAAGGATCAAATGCTTAATGCAAATGAGCCCTTGCTCATTAGGGCCTTGAGTATAAGTCAGGGTCGTTTCTGGGACATTATCAGGGAGTGTGACAATTTTTCAAAGCATTGTGCAATTTAAGGGCTTTAGCAATCACTTTTGTATTTTTTTAGAAAGCAATCACTTTGTGGTTTGACGTATTTCATGAAAATGAAATAATAACTTGGTGCGACAATGCAGTTTCATAATTTAAAAAATCCGAATCGTAAAAAAGGGCAGCGTACATTTTATCGTTTTAATAAGTAAAAGTAAAATTAAAATACTGAATACAACATTCTGAATTGGCAAATTATCTGTTGATTGCAGAACATTATTTTAACAAAGATTTTTTTTTTAAATTAAATAATAACATTGTATAAGACACATTTTATTTTAATTTTTATGAGCGGCCGGTTTCGCTTAGCCTAAGCATCATCAGGATACATGATGATGCTTAGGCTAAGCGAAACCAGTCGGTCGTAAAAAATAAAATAAAATCTGTGGTCTTATTCAAAGTTGTTATTTCATTTTCATCAATGGCTTTTACACTTAGTTTTTTTTAAATTAATTTAAAACTTTTTTCTTCAATTTACAATCAAAGCCCCGTGGGCTAACATTTCAAAAAGTTTAAAATATGTAATTTAAATATACCAACTAAAATACTTTTACACTTACCAAAGACAAAAAACTAAAATTAATTTTAAAATGCTTCATGACTTTAGCGACATTTGTTTTTAAAAATACAGCCCTGATTTACTGAACCTTATTGCCTTTCATATAGATCCAATATTCTATTTTATACTGAGTCTATTAGATACTCGCTTTGACCTAGTTTGCATGTAGTTGTTAATACGTACGCAGAGGTGGCTGATGTATTGAACTGCACTGAATGCAGATATAAGAAGGCTATAATATCATATATCTGCAATCACCATTTTTAGATCAACTGACCGGTTAGTAGCTGAGTGGACAAACGCGTCGGATTCCCACTCAGGCGTCATGGGTTCAATTCCTCTGCTAGCTAAGTCTTTCATCATTGGACGGAATGTAGATACAAGAAGGCCATATTTTCGATCAATGTTTATTTAATGTACTCAAACAAATACAATGAATGAAATACATAATCATGTTAACTACTCATTCTTACTTTTCGTATGGGCAAATAATTTTCACTTGTATCACTGTTAAATGTACCTTTAGATGTAATAGCACCCTTGGGCGTAGACAATCAAATAAATAAGTGAATAACTTAACATACGAGTATATTTCAATTGAATTACTTATATGTCTAAACCAAAATACTCTCAGAAGTACATTATGATATAGAATTAAAAACTTATGTTTAGTTTCCAGGTTTTATCTCAAAGTACAAGTATTTATACATCTCCACATTGAAGTGGCAACGGAGACATACATTTTTCTACGTCGTTCAAGTAACCATCTTTTATATTTATGTTAAATCCGACCAAGGTTGTATCAAGTCCAAAGCACTATTCTCAGGGCTTCGGGAACTTGTATCGACAACGCGCTGCAACTAGCTTGCAGGTTTCAAATCCAAAAAGCTTTCACTTTCAAGGACCTTTACAATTTGGACGGAAAACGCGGAATAAAAATATTTATTCGCGTAGTCAGCGAGACGAGGAACAAGGTTTCTTGACTGTGAGTAGATTCAGAGGGAGACCTGTGCCCTTCTAAGTAATTGAAAGGTAATAACAAGGAATGAAATGAGTTTATCATTTGATAAACAAAAATATAAAAATTGACGTTCCTATATATAATATTATGTTACCTAATTTATACACAAAGTTGTCGTGTTTAAAAATATACTTTCTCTATTTTATTTATTTATATACACGCAAATGGGATTTTACATATTGAGATATATTATATTATAGTGATAAAGATGTAAATAATTTACTTAAACAAACAGTTAAAATTAGTTAGTATCTAACTAACCATCACGCCGTCTCTCCGCATGGGTAGGCAGAGATGATGGACCACCATACAACTCTCTCTTGGTCAATCGAGGTATGTTGTGAGGCTGAAGGTAGTGGGGAAGGGAATGAGATGATAAAGAAGAAGGTCGGGAAGTACCTGGCTATTCAGATCTGGTCACTAAACCCGGCTCAAACCATTTCAAGCAACGTTTCGATTCTGAATGGTAGTCTTTCACCAGGGCGATATTTAAAGTATCTACCACTCTGGATCGTGATCACTTGATCGTGCCATCTCTTCCTCGGGCGTCTCTGACTTCTTCTACTATTCATTTTCGCGTCCTATATTCTTCTCACACTCCGCTCTTCGTGCATCTACTCTACATGCCCAAACTATCTAAGAGTCCCTTTTTTGATCCTTTTTATTACGCCTAAATCAGTCTTGCATTTTTTCCGGATATCCATATTTTTAACACGGTCACACATGATTTTACCGCACATACGCCTCGGTGATCTCATTTCTATAGAATATATAATTTCTACACTATGGTTAGATTACATTAGTCTTTCTTTATCTATAATACCATTGCCGTTTTTTTAATCTATAAAATAAGCCTTCTCTCTGAGAATTGTAATAAATATATTAATTTTATCAAATAGTTTTGGTTTATGATTTTAATAGAAGGACCGAGTTTAAATGTAACATATATCTCTACTTAACTACGAACTAAAAACGAGTAAGTATTAGATTTTTATTTGTGAAATATTCCTAAAATCTATGGCATTTCGGAGAATATGGCCAAGATATTTTGTTCCTTTATTAGTTAGTGTGTTGACAAGTGATAGTTTGAAAAATTTACCTAGAGCTTTGGCTAATATTGACACAGTTAGTTAGGAAAACTGGATTAAGATCGTCAAGTCTCGCTATTTTCCTTAGGTTGAGTGCTTTTACATTGAGGATTATATCAGGAACATTAATATACAGAGCAGAAATATGAACCATTTCGTTCGGATGAAATAATGGATTGGAATCGCTTGGGATTTCCCTTTCGTATACACTTTTGAAGAAATCAACAAACAAGTTAGCTATGTCGTTTATGTCACTACTCGTTTTATCTTCTTCGTAGAATTTCAGTGTTTGAACATGTTTTTAATATCTGAGGGAATAGATTTTTCTGTGGTAGAAATGTGTCTGATGTAATTTTTAGAAAGATTTTTACAGTCAACTCCGTTAAATTTCTCCAGCTTTAGAAAATACCGCTGGGGGCAGATCTTTCAACCGGTACAAGCTCCTTTATAAGCCTATTTTAGAAATCAAGAAGTCTCAGTTTTCTAAATTAATTTGTCTTGTTAGTTTTGTTGGATCCGAAGCTGCGATAAAACACCAAATGTGTTTTCAGCTTCAGTTGAATTTTGAAAAATAGTGGAGTGTAAAACGAGAGAACTATGCTACTTGATGGAAGTGTATAATTATGGATGTGGAGAGATTATGGAGTGAAGGAAGTAAGAAAACCAATTCACTCACCGATTAGGTTGATGTTTAAGGTCTTGATTTTTCTTACACAACCAATCACACATTTAAATCAAATTTACTAGAAGAACAAACAACTAAACGCCGACCAAGCGAGACACCAACGAACAAACAACGTTATTTCACATAATTCTTCTTTTGTTTCGACTGTCAATTGTTTTCGAACACAATATTGTTGAGTGAGGAAATCGAATAGCAAAATGGCGGGATAGGTAGGAACTGAATGAAAAACAAGAAGGTAAGAACCTATCAATTTATCATTTTAAATCCAACAAGTTTGTTTTAAGAATACCGGGATCAATTCCATTCTTTCTCTGAACTCTTCAAATGTAAGTGACTTAAACCAAGATGAAATATAAGTAAAGAAATATTAGTATTTTTCTTATTTAACCTGTACAAAGTCGGTTCTTTAAAGCATTTATCTTTCTTTCATCCAAATCACCTTAACCTTTGGACGACTTTCTCAATGGTCGCTAATAAATTAATGAAAATAGGCAACAAAGTCGTTAAATGGCAAATATTTACGATCTTGAAAATTTGTTATTTTCGACAAAAACCAGGGACTCTATACAAAATTGTTTGAGCAAGTCCCTTTCCATAGTCGCCTCGATCCCTTAGTCGTAGCCGTAGACACTGGAAAGAAAACTTCGCGTGTTACAAACTTTATTGAAAAATAAATTATTAGCCGGCGAAAATTTCGGATGAATTTTCGTATCAACCCGAAAATTTAATTTGTTCACAGACATTGGAATGTACTAGATGACCGAGAGTTTGATGAGTTGAAGACGCAACAAATGACAGAGAAGTGAAAGGGTAAAAGAAGAAATACTCCAAGCAATGTTGGTCTTCTGTAATAAAAAAAATGAGAAAATATTTTGATATGTGCTTTCAGAATATTTTGGTGAAAGACCCAATACGGAATTGAAACGTTGCGTTGGTTGAAATACCACAAACTATTTGTTTTTGAGTCAAGTATTATGGTAAAAGCAAAATTCTTTTAACAATCCTTTATTCACTCTGTCCACCCATGTTCAATATGTTACAAAACAATATAAAAAATGTGAATTGTTAACAAGAGTCAGATATGGAGCTGAAAAAATGGCTTCTAAGTAGAAATACCTTATATTAGGCGCCTATATAAATATGTTTTATCTTTTATGTTTACTAAAGATATTGATGTATTGTCGTACTATATTATGCTGCACAGTGCATGGTATGGTGTAATAGTCTATCAGTTACTTAAAATGTGTGAATTTTAATAATATGAATATTTTTAAAGAGTAAGATAATCTGTATTTCTATCGTATTCTGTTGCCAAACTAATTGATTGTGATTTAACGGGATGGAACGGGAAGAACGATAAAAAATAAAATTAAAATTAAATTAAAAATCCCTAACATTGGATAGTCCAGTCACCTCATTGAAAGAGGCTACCTAAGTACAAAGAATGCTCGATCAGAAGACATCGAAAACCACGATAGTGAGAGTGCCCCAATGGAAGCGACCCCGAGGAAGGTCGAGAAAGAGATGGACGCGAAAGAGGACTAAAGGTTGAAACACTGGAGGCTGTTTATGGAGGTGGCCAAATCCTAACCTGGGGTTTGGCGCCGTAATAAATGATGAGCAATATGATTTTATCCCCATTTCCTCAACTGATATCGTCCATTTTTCGGTGTTGCCAATGCCAACCTAGAGTAGTCTATATCAAGGACAACAGGATGTCAGGCGACCAAAACTTTTACCGCTTGTCTTTCCGAACAAAGCTGGAGCGAAAATATATTTTTTCGTCAACTAATTATTCAAGAAATCTATGTAGAAATATTTAAACGAGGACGGGCAGTCTTACTCAGAGTTCAGTGGGTAAACACGACACGCCACTTTAATCATTCAAGGTATTCAGAAGCCGCCTTCGTTGCTTCGTGGCTCCGCCTAACTCCCTCGGGCTAAATCGAAAATCTTTTTCACAAATTGTTATTCTTCTCAAAAACCTCTAAGCCGCTGTGGTTGGTCAACAGGTACTTACACTTTTACTTGGGACGGGGTTTTTTAGGACAAAGGTGTGTTGAGAGTATAAAAGTAATATTCAATCGGGACTTTTAATTATTACGATGGCTTCCACGTTGTGGTTTACACATTTACAGGTTCGATTTCCTCACAAACACGGATTTGAAAACTAAGCTCACGTCACAGCATATTCTTTTGTTTATTTAATTTAGATAACTGTTCCTCAATCATCACTCTACCAAGTATGGGTATCATTCTCCACTGTCCAGAATGTCGAGACTTGTAAACTCTAGATATGGTCGTGAATTTTTTGGTACCAGTCTGAATGATTTTTGTCATTCTTTACGACTCTACCAAAACCTTGTTCAGGCTTTGACTTGAATGTTCTTTCTAATGAATATTTTTCTCATTGCTTTATTTAAATATTATGCATGCGCTGTTCTTTCACTGTTGCTCGTTTATTCCCATTTCGTGAGTTTTTTTTTGTTGTTATTTGACAATGGTCTGTTAGAATATAAATTAATAAATAATTAGAAAATATTTACACGGATAGTTCGTAATAAAGAAAATTTGAAAATTCTGAACTTATAATATATCTCAATTGATTATACTTTTTCTGTAATTGAAATATGAAAATCAACCTTTAGTTCAACACGACATCAACCATGTGTATCTACATTTTGGAGGCGCATTACTTGAATTTTAAAAATAATTAAATCAATTTAATACGTCTAGTTTTAGAAAATGAAACAGAATATTTAAATTATCTTGTATGGTAACCCGCACTCTCAAATCCCGTTAAAATTGACTTAAGTTGTTCATTGTTGTGTATCCATGGGCGATATTACCAATACAAAAGTTTGGCTTTTGATCTAAATCATGCACCGAACTAGGGACCAACAAACTTCTTTCATAAGGGAAGATTATATGGCTAGGCTGGTGGCGGCATAGTTCCTTTAAAAGTCTGGGAATCTCACCACTGAAGCCTTCAAAATTACATTTCCCCTGAATAACTTTGAGCCCGATCAGTTTATCTAAAAGACGAGAAAGTGATCCCATCACGGATCTATCTATTTAAAGCAAAATCGGGCGATTTCGTCTCCTTCTGTTTGTTCTCTCCTTCTGCATATCGAGCTGAGTAGAGTCTGCAAGTCGTCGAAGTTTAATTGGAGATAGGCAAATTAGTTGTCTAAGGCAAGGGTGTTTCAGTACGGACAGAGGGTAGAACGGAAGGGTTCCTGAAATATCAGACCCGAAGACTCCATTAGGGTAGGTATCCGGATAAGCCGCCAGCCAATGATTGGCCAGCTGTTGCCAAACTTTTTAATTGACAAGTAAATTAATGATGAAATGCTTTGGGGGTAATCTTGGATCTTACAAGGTAGATACGTTACATTATAAATTTATACGTTCAATAATAAAATTTAAGGTAAAACAAGATGAGACACGGGTTAACTACTTTTTTGTTTTAGGGAGATACCGCACAATATTATGTTTAAAGCCAATGGAACTGTGGAATTCCCTTTTCCGAGAATTTGGTGGGGTAAAGGAGTAAGGAGGGATACAAATATGGCTGAAAAGTTCCTGACTACTAAGACGTGGTCACTTGATATAACCCTTAAAATAAAGCCATTACAAGCAACATTTTATTTTAAAAGGTGGTGTTTCTCTGATTAATATTTAACACAACATATTTTAACGAACAAATAAAGCCGTAAATCTCCCATATGAGTCAAAATATGTTTTATAATTTATTTATTTTATTTTTATAGTTAATACCCACAAGAGTGGGTATTAACTATAAAATGATCTGCTCCCAACCGTCTAGAGCCAGTGATTCCCCACTATGGCATCCCCAAATTGGGGGTATGTTGTGAGGCTGAAGATAGTAGAGAAGAGAAGGATATGGGAAACAGGAAAGTTGGGAAGTACCTGGCTTTTTTAAATGAAAGTTATATTTTTCTTGACAAATCGGTTAACAATCTCGTGATATTTTACTGGTAACAACTAGTATTATACATAAATCTGTGTGCGAAAGGAAGAGGAGGATGAGTAAATAAATTCAGATGTTTAGGAGACCACAAAAAAACTGAGGAATTTTGTATTTAATTTTGTCACATTTCCTTTTTCAAAAAATAATGGTACTTTATTTTATTTTTTGACTCATCTAATTTTTCCTTGGTAGATATTTATCTAAGAAACAACTCTGCATACTTAACTACTCGATTCTTTTAACTCATTTCTCACTTCCTTTCGCACACAGAAGTAACAGTTTAATAAATGATTTATCAAAACTGTTAATTTATTGCGACAGAAGAACCCTGAAAAAATCCCCATTAAAATAAGCACTAACTCCGAGTGACTCTCTGCCATAAAAAGATATCCCACTAGTTCTGAAGTACGCGCAACAGTTTGGCATTTGCCCTTGCCATTACAGCCTCTCTGCGATGGGAAGACTGTGGCGTGAGATGACTGCTCCAGACAGGAACATTTTTAATTAACCCCGGATAACTGTTTCTAGCGGATGGGGTTCAGTACTAACCCCATAACTGTCCCGGTCAGACCCGGCATCTCTGCCTCTTTCTGCGCTCCTGGAAGCTCAACTCGCTGAATCGCTACACGCTACACAGACAGCCACTGGACCAATAAAAATACGCAGATGTGTTCAATTAAGAAAATAGCTAAATGATTAAAATAAATTTCCAATCCAATTTCTAAAAAAATAATATATTACGCCCGATAATGTACTCGCAAACAGTGCAAAAATATTGTACAATTTTTTTCTTTTAAATGTATTGAATGGCAGATACATCCAGTGTTGCATCCGAAGTTGCGATAAACACCGAATGTGTTTTCAGCTTCGGTTAAATTTATAATAATGGACTGTAAAAACGATAAACTAAAATATTATTTGGTGGAAGTGTGATTATATACTCGTATATGGGTAGATTAAGGATTCACTAAACCAATTTTCTCACCGATGAAGTTATGGTTTAGAATTCTCGAAATCTTCTTGAAACATTTGCATTAATATATTCCTAATTTACGAAACCAAGTTTATTTTTTAACTTATTATTTTGGGAGCAATAAAAAATCGACGACGAAGAAGCAAGAGCACCAACAAGCGACACGTAGGTCACCGAAAACTAGTTCTTCTTCTTCTTTTTCATATTACAGTGTTGTTAAATAAGAAACCGAATGGCAAATTGGTCGGATAGGTAGGAACTGTATGAAAAACAAAAAAGGTGAGAACCTAACATATCGTCTAGTCGAAATTCAACATCCAGAGTTGAATAGTTTTAACAGATAAATGAACTCTACTAGATGTAAAAAAACTGTACTAGGTAATGCTTATATTGTGATATTGGCGTACTTAATATATCAACGAAACCGGAGTATTTGTTTTCCAGATGTTGAATTCGTCGCATGGGAGTATAATATTGCGAGGTTGATATAGAACTGCCAAAATGATATGGTAGGTACTGTCTTGTAACTGTCCTACCTACAAGGAACATAAAATGGAATTAAATAAACAAATTTAAGGGTATAAAACATTGAACTGATTATTTTAAGAAAACACGTGGAATCGCAATAATTTGTTTAAAAGTTGAATAAAATACTAAAGTATTCAATAGAAAATAAATCACATCACAGTAATGCAATGGAGAAATAAGTGACAAATTGGCATTCAAGAGAGAAGATAAATCTAAACAAGTGTCTTTAAAATGAGAATATGTTAAGCATTACAAAGGAAAACAGTTCAAAGAAATATGAACACAAGGAAATCAACATTTGGTTCAAGTTTTCAGTGGGATTTTTACCACGGGAGAGACGTCACTTCCGAAGAAATTAGAGGTTCCGAGTTCGAGCCTCGGTCGCGACAGAATTATTTTTATTTTATCTGTCTTTTTCTGTTACATGAGTCGTTGAAAAGGGTTTCAATAATTAATGTCACAAAAATGCATAAAGTTAATTCTAATTTAAAATATTTATTCTAGCCTTGTAAGTAGTCAAAAGGTCTTCCGTAAATAAAAATGAATAGATATTGAAAACATCATTTGCATACCACTGCAAAGATGGCTGCCTCCGGCGGTAAAAATTGAAAAAAAATACATTATCAATAATTTTCAAGGAAACATGAGATTGATAAAAATTTCGGTTTCTAAATAAAGTTTCTGTAGTTCAATTGGCAGAGACAGAGCAAAAGGTTCCGAGCTCGAGTCTCGGTAAAGAAGATAGTATCTACCACCAAATAGAGCTAAAGCAGATTCAAATAACGAATAGATTCTGAATAGCGATATCTCAACGGGGCGATACATATAGTAGGTATCTGTCACTACGTACACTTTATGCTTACTTATATAATATACATATTTTATTTATGTAAAGGAACTAACATAGATACACATAATCCTTTTTTCCCCTCAAGCCCGCGCCGGGACTTAAACCGCAACCTTCATTAAAGTTCAGAGACAAAAAGCTTACTGTTTTGCTGCGTAAATCGTCTAAACATAAATGACAAAGTTTTCTATTACAAGTATTTCCGTATTTAACAGATTACAAACTTCCGTGAAACGTAGGGAGAAAGAACAAGTGTAAATGAGCGAGCCGTATACAAGCCTACGTGAAAGCCAAAAGCTTAATAATAAACCGTGAAAAGGTTTGAGATTAAAAGGGCGTGTGTCACGCAACAACCCGTCGAATCATTAACATCCGATAAATAATACCCGGCACATTATTCCGGTGCGAAAATATGAATAAGGGCTACGATAATAAGCAGATATCTTCCTTTTCACCTGCGACAGTTTTAGGGGCTGTTTATGGCAGCGCCGAGGGAGACTGAATTAATCATGGCGCCTTCACAATTAGTCTTCCAACGGCAGGGGTACACTACACCCCTAAATTGATATTAAAACAGAGAACTACCACCCCCGGAGCCGTCAGAGAGAACAATTATTAAAACCCTACGACCCTCCCTCGCGGAAAACCACCCCCGACTGTCGGGGATTAAAAAAGTTACAGATAAACTTTTTCCACTTTGAAGAATGAATTTTATTTCAAAGTATTGTTTTGATTTCAATTTCTCGCGAAGTCAAATTTGATTTAGAGAGTGACGAAATGGTAATGTCGAAAAGATCGCTTTTACTTTCGCCGTACTTTGAGGCGTGTAAAAAATATTATTAAGTTAGCTTTCGAGATTATCGCGAAATTTTCGATTTAAGTTTTGTTTGTAACGGCAATAGCGAGTTTCGATAAATAACAACTTTGCATAAACGGATTTGGGAATGAAGCGAGATGATAATATTTTGTATTCGAAGTGCCTAAAGTATTTTAGACGCTGGTTTTGCTATCCTGTTTAGGTAAAATTAACACCATACCTAAACAAATAACAAGCATGGAATTTTAAAAATATAGCAAATACCGACCAAGAGTTCCAACTGCTCCCAACCGTCTGGAGCCAGTGGGACTATGGCATCCCCAATAGGGTATATGTTGTGAGGAAGAAGAAGGAGAAGGTTGAGAAGTACCTGGATATTCAGAGTTTGTCACCAAACACGGTTAAAGCCATTTTAAGCAACCTTTCGATTATGAATAGTGGTGATGGGCGATACTTAGAGTTAATTAGTTGTTTTATGTGAATAACACATATTAATTAAATTTAATTTATTTGTGGAATTTGAACCCGTGACCTTTGGATTCGTAGTCGAGCGTCTTAATCACTCGACCACGAAAACCGTGGGATGTTTTAAAAAATACACATCAAAAGTTTTGTCAGATATTTTAATTATTTTCATGATTATTCAAAGTGTTTTAAGTACAACATTCAAATTAGTTAAAACGCCTCATGATGACATAAAACATAAAAACGATTTTAGCAACCATCAAATCGTATTATGTAAAACACACAATGTGATACAATGGAATTAAGTTTATTGCTGCAGTCGGATTTCGAACTTGAAGCAATGAATGTAAAAATCCTCATTTGTACTGAAGAAACATGACTTGTCTGCAAGTTCACAAGAAAGTTAAGTGGCTAAAGTAAAGAGCCGAATGGAGGAAGGTCAAGTTCAAATCCTATGTAATGGATATTTTAACCCACTGTCAAATTCTTTGTAAAACATAGATGTCTCTACCATCAGCAATTTAGCCAAAGTTTGCAGTTTGAAGTTACTTGGACCGTCTGAAAACTTTGGGAAATTGCCTATTAATAGCCCAACCAACATGTCGCTGTCAGACAATCGTAAAATATTTTTTTATAAGACTGAGTTTATTTTTAGACCAACACAAAAAAGTCACCGTTGTTTAGAACAATCTTTGCACACCTCAAAGGTTGGCTTTTGAGACGACCTTGAAGGGTGTGCCCTGTTTATTGTAGATTCTCCTTCCACGGAGAAGTAATCCTTTCAGGAAACGGGTCCTTATTCTCTACCCCCTTCTCCTCCCTCCCGACTGTTCTACGCTGTGCTAGAACCTTCTTCACATGGATATTATTATATATTATAAGCTGGGTGAATACAAGACCAATACAAGTCAAGCCAAAATAATATAATATCAACGCCGGAAAGGCAAAAGGGCTGAAGAGCCATTTTGGGAAGTTTACACCAGAGAACTTGTGATGTTTTACAATAAAATTCAAAAGTCTTCAGTACCTGGTTGTATTTGAAAAAAAAGTTAACCTTGTGCTCTCTTTGACTTAAATGAAGCAACTTAAAGCTAAAAAACGTCTCAAACTTGTGTCGCTTGAGTCAAGCCTTCTCCCAAATCGTAAATATGTTTTAGATGGCTACAGCGCCACAAAAGTCTTCAGAATTATCTTTCGATACAGAAAAAAAAAAACTGATGAACACTGCGTTTATAACTCATTTTCGGCCAAAGTGTCGCTTAAGCTCTTGGCTTTCCAGCGACGATATGCAGATTTATGTTAAGCAGCTTTTAATAATACAAAAAAAAGAAAAATTCTTAAATAAGTCAATTTATAATTTTTCGAGATTTATAATTTTAAAGATTTTTCAAATGGGCATTAAGGCAGCGAAGTTTTATTTTAAACTTAGCGATTATCGTCATCACATGTGGAAACATCTGTGTCGCCTTCCGAAAGCATTGGTAGAATGTTTGCCTCCGGTAGAAATGCTGAAACTGGATGCGAATTTATAACGCATTTCTCAAAATGCTAACATGAAAAAAAACGCGTATTTATGAAATTGATTGGGATATTATTTCACACTTGCACTATTATTCAAATCGTGGTCCAAGAGATTTGTATACTTTCCACTCTCTATCCAAAAAAATCTTATTACTTAACCTTTCAACTGTGGGATTTTTTTAAGGCATGAATCAATAATCTACTAGATCGTTAGAAGTTTGTCGTAAACAATGAGTTGAATGATTTAATATTTGTCATTTTTATTCAACTAAAAAAATCATTTAAATCATGGTAAAAATATAACAAAATTATGTACGGCCTGCATGGTCGAGTGGTAAGACGCTCGACTACGAATCCAGAGGTCACGGGTCCAAACTCGGCGTGCGCAAATAATTTTTATTTAATTTATATGTGTCATAACACAATTATTTGATATATAATAATATAAATTATATTTGCGGCACGTTCCAGAGTGGTAGATACTCTAAGTATCGCCCTGGTGAAAGACCACCATTCAGAATCGAAACGTTGCTTGAAATGGTTTAAGCCGTGTTTGGTGACCAGATCTGAATAGCCAGGTACTTCCCAACCTTCCTCTTCCCGATCTCCTTCCCCTTCCCACTACCTTCAGCCTCACAACACACCCAATTTGGGGATGCCATAGTCTCACTGGCTCTAGACGGTTGGGAGCAGTTGAGACTCTTGTGCGGTATTCATGTAAAAATAAAAAAAGCCGTGTTTGGTGACTAGATCTGAATACCCAGGTACTTCCCAACCTTCCCTTCCTCTTCTCCTTCCCTTCTCTGCTATCTTTAGCCTCACAACATACCCTAATTGGGGATGCCATAGTCCCACTGGCTCTAGACGGTTGGGAGCAGAATCTTGTGCGGTATTCACTGTAAAAAAAAGTACCAACCCTAAATTTAATACGTCTTTTGTAGTTACTCATTTATTTTATTCCACAAAATCAAAATCTTTCCGTAATAAATCAAGATATTAATGGTTATGATTTCATACTTGTGTTATTATTTGCAAAAAAGTCACTAAAGTTGGCTGAAAAAAATACACATTTGTTGTGTTATGAAAATATTGCACCAGCAATTTAGTGGGAATCTAAACCACAAAGACTGATTCACTTCGAAAATTGTTATCGCTACACCACAGCGGCTTGAGACAAAGGAATTAAATTCTCCACAAAGAAATATGAATGATTTGTTTTGAATTACCTATTTTGAACTGCTTATTCACCATTCTTCGGGAGGTCACTACTGATTTGTCCGTTCGTTCTTTTTCGGTCAAAATAATCGCTAAACAGTCGGTTTGTGACCTACAAGATGTGACTCGGCTTGTCCTTATTAAAAGATATCATTCCGTGACATTAAAGACTCATAAAAGAGTTGACGTCAGCTAAGAAAAATATACTCCAAATGTCAATTGGCTATAATTAAAGCAGCTGGTATGATAGACCAATTGGTAGATTAATCAAAACCAATTTGACAGACAAAGTTATTATTCCAATTGAAAGAAGTGTTTTTTTCAATTGAATGAAACAATTTCTTTTTAATAAAAAATCTAATTATTGTATTTTTCTAATTGCCACGGCCGAGAATCGAACCCCGATCAACTGCATAGAAGAAAACTATGCTGACCATTGTACCATCTATTGTAAGAAAGGCGTCATAAATTCACTATATAAGTATTTAAAATAAGAATTACGTTTTTATTAATTATAGAATGCTACGTGCTCACATCGCAACCGAAGTTATATATTTGTTATTTTCCAATGACATACTATTATTATCTTACATATTTTATTATTTCACTCGTTTTTTAAAATATGAATGTATTATTTTTATGTTTGATTTTAAAACTTCCTTTTAAAGCCTAAAAAAGTGCGATAAAATCTTAATAATACCCACGCACGGATTTGCCTTTGTGGGATTTTTTGTTCACACATTTTTTTTTCTCAATCACCTTGTTAATATTTACCAAATGCATAAAAAATCTTTAAAATTTTCTTTAAATTATCTACAACCGCCTAAGAATTATTATTACACCCGACACGGTATATGTGTCTAAGTAATAGAAAATTTGGTAATAATAAAATTCAGAGGTTTAAATTTTTTGTTCGATTATTCTCAATTTTTCTTACAAATTCATAATTGCTCCCTTAATTTCAAGGTTATAAATAAGATTTTGGATTATTGCGATGTTGTTTCATGAATGTGGAATCAGCTCTCTAAGCTCTAAAAGGGTAGTGATTCCAAAAAGAAATATTTTGATGGTCAGAGCAATATAAATACTAAACTATATAATTATTTTTCATTGGTAATATTCTTTATGCAAGCCAGGTACCAAGGACCGTGAAAAACTTTTCGCTAAGTACTTTTATATATTTTACACCAAAAGCTTTTTTCTTGAACTCGTCGTCTTAAAACACGGTCCGCAGATTAACGGAGTAATCTCCGACCGAAAAGAAGTAATCTTCATGCGAAAAGTCGGATTAGAAATAAAACTTGTTATCTTAAATATCAACCTCGTTCTCAGAGAATAAACTTAAAAACGTTTTTAAAGATATCAGATGATATTTCCAAATAAATTTAAAATGTAAAAATATTCCGCTGTTTCCACCATAAAAGTTTAAATTTGGCTAAGACCCACACTTTCGGTGTGACCAAGGGTATAAGCGCTCAGCGGCGAAAACAAGCTAATCCGTATATTAATGAATATTATGGTGCGAGAATATATGACGCGCAAGTGGATGGAATAACTATGTGAAAGGAAATTAAGTTAGGGACGCCACAGGAAGACTGGGCCTAAACATTTGAGCCGGGTCGTGGAAAGTTCAAATAACAGAAGAGAAAGTCGACGTCCGAACTTCAATGAAACAAGGATTGAGTGCCATTAAATAGTTTATTCATTCCATCATCCTTAAACATTACAATTTATTTTATCTAGAACGTAATTCAAACCGAAAATTTCACGAAAACACAGACAACGTACTTTCTTCAGATCGAATAATAAAAAGAACATAAACAATTTAAATAAATACCAACCATAATAATTTTGGCAATATCATATCTCTTATTCTAAGTGCAAAACTGTATCTTTCTCCAAGCTAGAAATAACTAAAATTGTGTTTATCTGAAGTGACCTGCAAGGTAAGTATGCTTCTATCATTGTAAATTATTCTGTATTAATACAAATAAATTGTTGTAATAGGTTGGAGCCTAAAAAATAAAATAAATGTACAGCGCCTTTAGAAATTATCAAAATAATTTTATTATTATTATCCATCTTCCCATTTCTCCTACAGCCGTCCTTTAAATCTATAACTAACCCACATAAGGCTGATGTGGGTAGGTATATGCTCTAGGTTACCCGATGAAATAAATTCATTTAGCAAAGTGACATCAAATAACCACCCTCCGGTATAAGCATTACTTGATGTAGCCAAAGGAAATCATAGGAACATTATTTGAGGTTGTTTAAAGACAGTTTTTTTTTCATACTATACCAGATTGATAATTTTATCATTATACCAAAATGATAGATCTGATTCAAATACTGAAACAACATTCCCCAAACGGAGATGCCGCATGAGAAAAAAGAAATTCGAGAGGATGGTTGGATAGTACCTGGCTATCCAGATCTAATAATTCATCTTAGAGCAGTGTTTCCCACAGTGGGGCGTGCGCCCCACCAATAGGGCATAACGCCTCAGAGGTGAGGCACCACACATCGGCAATAATTAACTATTCCACATATAAAAGGGAATGCTCATCAGTGATACAAAAAAATGCCTGTGATGTACAAAATTGAATTATACGCCAAATTGTACTTAAAATAGAATGAAACCCGTTAAAATTTCAATAATTATCTAAAAACACAGAAATTGTGTAATATAGTTCGTCAAAAAAGTGTAGAAAATATTACAACTTACATTAAAAAAATTGTAGGCTTGCAACACTTATTGAACTGTCAAATATGAATTGTATTTTTCTGTGATAATTGGGTTATCTTTTGCGCACGTGATATTTTATTTAAATTGACACTTTTTTCGAGTTTCAACTAAAAACTATCACCAACATGAATAAAACCATACAAAGTGGCACTAAGGTGATAATTTTTAATGTTTTTGAACGTTGTTTGGAAGAATACAAAACCGAAAGATTTTCAATTAATACAACAGACGTTTAAAAGGGAACTTCTCCGATCAAAAAATGTGAAGTGACTGATAATGCTAAACTTGTTATTTTCGACCATCTGCAAACTTTATTAACTGATTTTAAAGAACGATTTGCTGATTTAAAGGAAATACATTTTCCAGCTTGGTTGACACAACCAATGCTGGTAGATATTTAAAATGAACAACTGTATCGAGAAGAACTTTCAGAAATGCAAAATGATGATTCGACTACAAATTTATTTAATATAAAAGAAATAATAGCATGAATTTGCGAAGAAACACAAAATATCTTAATATTACTTTGCATGCCAGAAAAATATTATTACTCTTTCCCTCATCTTATTTGGTGGAATGTGGTTTTAGCGCCACAAGCGATTTACTCATTAAAAAAATAAATCGATTGGATACAACAAATAGAGGAGACTTGAGACTGAAATTAACTATGTTAGATCCGGACATAGAATTTATTCGTAGCAAGTGTACCGGAATTTAAAAAAATAATAACGAATTAGGCGTCAAAATGTGTGTGTGTTTGTACTAAATTTCAATGGTCACTTGTGTTTTATTATTGTTTTACTTTTTTTTTTTTATTCTTCTTAGTTACATTTTCAATGTGTGTTTTGTAATAATTTCAGTTATAATGGATTTGTTAGAAAAGGTTTTATTAATGACATTAGGGGTTCATATGTTTACAAACATTTTACAATGTGATTTGAAAATTTACCTACTGTTTTTTTTATTGCTCTATTAAGTGATGTACAAAATATTCGTATTTTTATGAAGACCTCACTAGGTAATTTCTTTTAATTATAAAATATACGGTGGGTCATGGCATAAAGAACGCTGATAAACACTGTCTTAGAGGCTACCTATTTTTATATTAACTCTACGCAGGAGGCACTAAAAAATGATTTATTCAGGCCCTATTTCATATTTGGGGATGCTGTTTGGAGGATTTTTTTAAGAAAGGATGGAATAAACCTGGGTCTTGAAGAGACTCATGTTAGAGGAGGGAGGAAACTCAGGAAATAGTCCAGTAAGTCATAAAGCGACCTATTTTGACGTGCCGAAAAGACATTTGGCGTGTTTCCCAGCTATTCGCTAGCACCGAAAAGATCAATGACGCAAGTTTCTCGAAGCGCATTCTATCGAAATACCCGTAGAACAAAGGTAGCATTCCCACCTGACGTCTGTGCTCCAAAAACTGTAATCCATTCGTTAAGATAGGTGAATTTATAAAATAAGTCAAGTGTTTTTTTCAGGTATTTCTGAGTTTCAGACAGAGGTGGCTGCCAATAATGATTTTTTTTAATAATGGGTAGACATATCCGGCGGAAGTTCCCAGAGAACCGAGCAACTACCTTGTTAACAGGATGTGCGAGAAGTCATAAATATGTATTTTACTGATTTTGATTTGGAACATGGCCTTTACTAACAAGGTCTTCTTTGATAACAAAATTTTATCGCTAAACAAAATATGACAGTAAATTTCATATTCATCATTGTGTACGAGTATATACCCTAAGTATCGCTCTAGTGAAAGATAATCATTCAAAATCGAAACGTTGCTTTTAATGGCTTTAGTCGTTTTTGTGACCAGATCTGAATAGCCAGGTACTTACCAACTTTCCTTTTCCCCAACATTAATCAAACTCTAACTACTTTGTACTAGAAAGAATCAGAAATTAAATACACTATAACTATAATACATTCGCCATACCTATTTCAGATAATAGATGGTACAAGTACTTACCGGACTACACTATTTTATGCCTAACTCTAATCACGCATGGCCGTCACTAATGAGAAGCGGCGCAGAAGACAGAATTTGGGCGGTGCGCAGCCCACCAAAAAAACAACTGACAACGGCTTGCCAAAAGACAATCGTCTGCCGATAGACTCGCAGAGGTGAGGAAGAATAATAAACGGGTTCGATACAGGGGATCAGAACTAAAAAATCCCTGAAGGAAGTCTGAAGAAAGAAAAGTGTGTTCTATCGGGGAAACGGACAGCGAGGGGGAGGAAACTTCTCAAAGATGCTCGGATTGACCATCAATACTGTCAGGGACAATAAGACGGTTATGATCACTCTCCTCCATATACAGTTTGCCATCCGCAACCAAGGGGAGCCCTAAAAACTGCTCTACGCCATGACCATCACCATCCATTCTTCATTGTTCAATGGAGGACTGGAAATATGAGGTGCGCTTTTCCCGAACAAACATTCCTAATTTAAAATTAGTGTTCTCTCCCTCTCATATAAAAAAACCCATTCCTGAATACCTACATTAGAATTAAGGAAACAGCTTTTTTTATGCTTATTATTTTTATAATAATAATTTAAATAATATCAATAATTTTCAACGTAAATATAAAACAGAAAATATATAACAATGGCGAGGTTCCGAGATTGTGTCTCGGTTGCTACCATTATATTTTTTCTGTTTTATATTTACGTAAAAAATTATTAGTTTTTTTAATTATTTACATCGAAGGATCCCCTCAAATATGATCGAGATGAAATCCCACTTCCTGAGACAGAAAGGCTAGGTTACATTTGATGACCAGCATTACATTTGGCATTACATTAGATATTACAACATCATCGCTGTAATACATATGCCATACTAACTTATCTTTTAAAAAAAAAATCAACGTGATTACCTCGTGGAAAATCTGTAGTCTGTTTACGGAGTGACATAAATAAGTGAAAGGGGTGAATTTACATACCCACCCCTAGGCCTTCCTAAAGGGCTGTTTTGAGGGTGGAAGGCTACAGGCCTGTGCCTATCTGGACCCTCAGTCCTTGGCCCGAAGCAGAGGGGTCAGGGCGGTCGTCACGGATAAGATGATAATAGACACTGTATTAAATTATATAAACTTCTAATTTGACGAAATGATTTCACTCTACGCAACAAATTAAACTTTGGTTGGATATACCACTTGAACTATTAAAAACCTAGTAATTTTTATTTTAAACGATACGAACACTAAACTATGCACATTAAGCTTGTGCGTAATATAGTGGTTAAAAGTTTAAAAATGACATCCATATTGATTATAACATAACAGCTTGTGATTTTTTTTGTATCTATCGCACTCGAGTCCTAACCGCCACGAGCCGGTAGAAGTCATTCACTAACTAACTAAACATCACGACGTTTCCCCGCAGGGATAGGCAGAAAGGATGGACCACCATACAACTCTGTCTTGGCACACTCTCCTTCTTTCAATCACATTCATACATACTCTTCTGTCATTCTATTGACATGGCCCGACTTAAGTTTTCGATTCACTTGATCGTGCCATGTCTTCCTCGGGCGTCCCGGCTTCTTTTACCATTCACTTTTGCATCACATACTTGCTCTATATGTTCAAACCATATAAGCATCCCTATCCTAATCCTATCCATTTTGCTTGCATCAAGCCTTGCATTATTTCCTGATATCAACATTTTTGACACGGTCTTACATGGTTCTACCGTACATTTATTTATTTTATATTAGCAAAAACAGTACTACACCAAAACATTTCGAAAAACACAAAAAATGGTAATCATAATTACACAAAGATTAAGGTAAAAAATAAGTTTAAAAACAGAAAAAAATAGTTTTCAAGAAGTACATAATATGGTAAGAACTTAATAGCTAGTTCTTGCTTAAACTTGTAGCTCTTGTGAAAAATAACCAAATTTCCTGCGAGGCAGTTAATTAACCTAGTTAGTCTTCCCAGGAGCTTCACCATTGGTAAGTTAGTTCTGCACCTGGGAAGAAACAGAGGCCTGTGTTGGCGGCCTCGCGTGAAATTATCAGGGACATACAATCCGATTTCCACCAGGATTTCAGGTATTAATGATACACCGTTCAGGAGTTTATGAGCAAAAAGCAGTAATGCTATATCTCTCCTCGAACTAAGGCTGCAGATACCCAGCATTCCCGAGATAAACGCTGTTGGAAACAGCCATGGGTAAAAACCAAACTCTCTCATGTAGAGGAACCGTAAAAAAATATTTTGAATTTTCTCGACCATTAGTACATAGGCCGGTGTCCTCTGGCCCCCATACCTGAGATCCACTCTCGAGAATGCTACGCACTAAGCTTAAGTAAAGCAGCCTTATCACTGCAAGATTTGTCAACTCCTTTGAATTATGAAGGACAAAACCCAACATTTTTACATAAGCTCAAGGATCGCTTTCTACAGCATTTCGTCTACTTTCATCTTTCCTCTACTAAATCCATGCTTAAGTGCCATTTCAGAGTTATTATATGCACTCCATTGTGGACTGCTAGCTAAGATTCATTGGTTTTTTATTTTTATTTTTTTATTTACGCTGATGCGTTCAGTCCTACATTAAAGGAGTTTCCTGCATTCATCCTTATTTTAATACCCTTATCAGCTTTTCCATCTCTCGACAACATACTTGTCAAATACACAAAATCATCCATTTGCTCCAAGTATTCATTATTCACAACTACGAGATATTGCACGCTGTTCTCGTTGTTTCTCTTTCAAACACAATGGCTTTGGACTTACATTGATTCATAATCAACTCCTTCTTGGTTTATCCTAGACACGAGAAACTGTAGATAATGAGGCATTCCCAATTTCAGTAATGATATCGAGGGGAAAATAAAGGTTGGGAAGTACCTTGCTATTCAGATCTGTTATTAATTCTGAATTCACAAGTACGGTAAAGCTTAATGACACGCTTACAGGTAAACTATATAATTATATATGAAGCGAAATGTGCCGTGACAGGTGTAATTTTTTAAAACAAAACCGCTGTAAGAACTGCTTATATTATATACAGCAAGACGCAAAGTGAAATTTGTAACGAATATGTTTATATTCCTTTTTTTGATACTGACGGAGATAAAATAAATGAACACATACTTTTCAGTTACGTTTGAAAATCCTTCTATAATTTAACCAAATAAAACAATTCATCCATTGAAACTGCCAATTAGCCATAATATTAAATCACGCGCATTAAATAAAGTGCTTTGTAACGATATTAAAATATTAATTGCATTTATTTCATGATCAAACGCCAATTCGAAAAGTGTGGTTTTTGTCGTGTTAATGACTAGGTATGTCATTATGCAGCTCTGATAATATATTGACATTTCAAGTTTTATGAGCATTTTAATGAATTTTACCTATTTATTCATTTTAGGGAAAAATACTTAGGTTTTTTTTTTATTTGTGGTGAATACCGCACCAGAGTCTCAAATTCTCCCAATCGTCTTGAGTAAGTGAAACTATGCCATCCCCAATTGGGGTATGCTGCGAGGCTGAAGGTTGTGGGCAGGGGAAGGAGATGGGAAAGAATAAGGTTGAGAAGTACCTGGCTACACAGATCTGGTCAACCAAACACGGCTAAAACCATTTCAAGCAACGTTTCAATTGTAAATGGTGGTCCTGCACCAGGGCGATACTTAGAGTATATAGCGCTCTGGAACGTACCGCAAATATACTATATATTACACCCGGGACCTCTAGGTTCGTGGTCGAGTGTCTTAACCACTCGACCACGGAGGCTGCTAAACGGTCTCGAAGGTATGAGAAATATCCAAAATGAACTCCGTCACACATTCAAAGTCGATTCAAATTGTTATTACAATATAAGAAAAGGAGAAATTCTTCCAAGCATATTAACACCAATGATGTTTAAAATACAAACCTCAACAAGATAAGATTAAATTCATGTCATCGCTGAGTGACAGCGCATAAATAAGAAGTGTAGCTTCTGTTATTTGATTATTACTTTCACAAAAAGTGGACTCCGTACTAATGCCCTTTGTGTCGTACCTCTACAGACCTTACAGGTGTTTTTACCTTGAGTTAAATATATTTCACTTAATTAATACTCCACTGGGGAGGTCACCCCTCGGCCCTCCCGCCCTCCTACCCTCTCGCCGCCGGAGGGTAGGCTCTACCCGATAAGTAAAAAAAACATTTTCCTCACGTTTCCCCTTTTAATAAGCATATTCCGAAACATTTCTTGGTCAATTAAGAAGAAATATTTTCCTCGCATTTATTTTCTACCGAACAAAAGTTTTTTCGATGGCTCCAACATTTTTGGGGTAAAATAAACTCGTATTTCATCTGCAACGGGTGCTGGGGGAACTAGGGAATAAAATACTGCTATAGATAAATATTAAACCTAGAAATACGATTATATTAAACAGCAAAAACCCTCGAACGGTGAGCTACAGCAGAAACGAAAATTTGACAGCTCAAAGTTATTATTTGCTCAAAGTTTTTCAACTATTCAGTATGAAAAAATATGTTTGTAAAAAAGCTTTTTTTAATTTACTCCACACGGCAGACCCTGATGGAAATAATTTCCCTCGGGGTCTATGTCATATTTGGGTATGCTGTGTGGAGGGTCTTATTGAGGAAATGAAAGAATGAACCTGAGCTTTCAAGAGGTGCATATTGTAGGAGGGAGTAAACATAGAGGTCGGTAAATCGTTCCGCAGCCGAGCTGTTGAATATGAGATCGAGTCGTAGAAGCGACCCGTTATCATTTAACGAATGTCGACCGTGTAAAATGTTGGGTGCAAGTTTGCCGACTTTTGTTCGAAGTTATTCGGTGTTTCTTCCATTGGAATACCGGTAGAACAAGGATGACATTTCCACCTGACGTGACAATTCAATTGTTAAATGGGAAAAGCTATCAAATGGACTGCCTGTTTTTGCAGAGACAAGGTTTTTTTAGGTATTTTGGGGCTCCAAACCAGAGGTGGCTGCCGAACTCACTTGCAATTTGTAAAAAGTCAGCAGTTGTGTACTATTAACAGATTTGCAGACCCTGTACAGTACGCCCAGCTTCTGCGAGGCTAACTGTACTCTGGCGTCGATGGAGCCCCCGTGCTGGTCGCTTAGGTAAACTGCACGGAATGTGGATACAAGAAGGCTATAATATGAAATATCTGAAATCAATATTGATGTAATGTTATTAAACAACTACAGTGTATGGAATACTAATGTTTACTACTCATTCATTATTTTCGTACGAGCAAATAATTTTCACTTGTATCACTGTTAAATGTACCTTAAGATGTAAAAGCACACTTGAGCGTATCAGTTAAATATATAAACAACCCGACCACTAAATGACTACGCTCAAAACAAGTCTCGCGGTGGATTGAAGTGATTGATTTCCATGATTGGATTCCACGAAATATTTCGGACGTCAATTATGATTTTATTATGCTGGCGAGATGAGTCGCGGCGGAGGGAGGAGTACAGGGGAGGTATCATTCATCATCACCGCTTATTATCTATTATCGGTCGCAAACTGGCATCACATTAGGGGAATGTGGAAGACAAATCAATCATGGTGGACCGCGGGCCAGGGGCGGAATAATCGATCAAGGGCTATGAACATCACATAACGTAGACTCCGAAACAATGAATTGCTGTTCCTCAATCATCACTCTACTAATTATGGGTATCATTCTCACGCTGTCCAGAATATTGAGGCATGCTAACTCAAGCCGTGGTCTTGAAATTTTTTGGTAACAGTCTAAACGATTTTTGTCGTTCTTTACGACTCTACCAAAACTTTGACTTGAACTTGGCTTTGAGTTTGAATTTTATTTCCTATGTGTATTTTGTCCTATTTTTGTTGGCATTGTTTCATTATGATATTACGTATGTGCTTGTTCTTTTTCAGATCCTCTTTTTCCCATTTCGTATTAGGTATTTTTTGTAATTGGACAATAGTCCGTTAGTTTATAAACAAACAAATAACATTTTTAAATCTTTCTTCAAAACAGTCTAAAGGCGGCAGAATAATCTAGAAATGTGCGCAATGAAAGTTTAACGAATGTGTCATTCTCGTGGTCCAGAGATCTTTCCCACGAGCAAAGGAAAGTTTTACTAAGTTGCTCGTCTGAATTCAACTGAATTGGATTCTCGGAGAAAATATTCTCCAACAAACACAGAAAAGTGTTAAAAACTCTCTACTTTACTAATATTATTTTCTTCCATTACTCGTACATTGTGCTTCAGATTTATTTGTTAAAATATCGTCGCTGGAAAGGCAAAAGGGCTTAAGCAACGCTCAGAGTCAAAAATGAGTTTTCAGTTATTTTTTCTGCATCGAATGCTCTAGCTCTCGTTTGATTCTGAAGACTGTTGTGGCCGTTCGGCCATCTAAAATATATTTACCGTTTGGGAGAAGGCTTGACTAAACAACTAAAACAAAATGGCGTAAATCGTTGGATTGTGACGGTGAAAAGTGTGACCAAAGTTTATAGCACACCAACTTAATCAACTATTTTCATACAAAGTTTGTAATATTAAGCGTTTTTACTACCAGTGGGACTATGGCATCCCCAATTAGGATGTTGTATGTTGTGGAGCTGAAGGTAGCGGGGAGGGGAAGGATATGGGGAAGAAGAAAATTGGGAAGTACCTGGCTATTCATATCTGGTCACCAAACACGGCTAATGCCATTTCAAGCAACGTGTCGATTCTGAATGGTGTTTTTTTACCAGGGCGGTACTTGGAGTATCTATCACTCTTGAACGTGTCGCAAACATAAAATTTATTTGCTCACGCCGTGATTTGAATCCGCGACCTATGGATTTGTAGTAGAGCTTCTTAACCACTCAACCCCGAAAGCCGTCATTTAATAATAATAATTTCCTTTGTGAGTACGTATGACCGTACGAGGGTGAAATTTTTCTAATTTGGAACTGATGTTAATTGAAATAAAATATCAAATTTCAAAATCATTTTTTTCGAATCCCTGCCTACCTTATACAATACCTACCTATTTTTCTTGGCAAGTACATGTGTGGCATTATTTTTCACGGCTAACAACTAGTTTTCGTATATAAATTGGTAATATTAGGCGTTGGAGTGGAGTATATTTATTTATTTTACTTGAACACACATTTTTTTATTAGTTGGTAAATTGCCCATCCCACTAGCCATAAGCCTGTGTTGGGATGGCAATTTGCAAAAGTGTATTTTTAGCTACATATTAACATGTTAATATCGAAAATATATAATATAAAATAAAAATAAAAAATGAAATAAGAAAATGACAAATTTGAAGATTTAGAATCTACATATTAATTAAGAGCTAAATTTAAACTTTGTTTTTAAGGTGAGTAATGATATTGCTTTTAAAGAAGCTTTTGGTTCGTATGTTTCTGATGGTGCTGGGCAGAATTATAAAATAATGAATAATATGCAAAAGTCCGGCCCTGTGCAGGCCCTATGGATCGATTCGCGGCAGATAAAAAGCCTAGCGCCGACAGTGACAGATGGCCTTTTAAGGGAGGATGGAAATAAATGACGGACGAGTGAGTCGCGAGCTTCTGTCAACGCGGGAGACGCCAGACTCGCGGTACCTCCAGTATCGCCCCGCCCCGAGTCGACAATAACAGATAACGGAATATTACACACGCATACATAGACCAGACTCTGTCTCTCCTCGAGGCAAACAACAGGTTCAAAGGCTTACGACGAACAAGCTAATAATATACCGTCGCTGGAAAGGTAAAAAAGTGTAAGCGACACCCTGGTCGAAAATGAGTTAGATATGCATTTTGATCAGTTATTTTTTCTGCATAGAAAGCTCTGACTCTCGTTTGATCCTGAAGACTTGTGTGGCCCTTCAGCCATATCTTTTTAACCTTTTTGTCGATTTAACTCAGTGAGAGCATTGAGTTATCTGAGGTAATTTTTTTTAAACCAACCAGGTACTGAAGACTTATCAATTTTATTGTAAACCAAAAAAAAAACTTTAAAGTGCTCTGGTGTAAACTTCCCGAAATGGCGCTTCAGCCTTTTTTGTCTTTCCGGTGAGGAAATGATATATTTGTTACACTATAATTTTTCCATTCTGAAAAATATTCATTTTATTTTTTACTGGATACCGCTCAGAACTGTCCGGAGACAGTGGGACTATGGCATCCCCAATTGGGTTGTTGCGTTGTGAGGTTAAACGGGGGTGGGAGGTGAATAAAGTGGGGAAGAGGAAGTACCTGCCAATTCTTATCTAGTCACTAAAGTCGGTTAAAGATATTTCAAGCAACTTTTCGATTCTGAATGGTGTTCTTTCCGCAGGGTGGAACTGAGAGAATTTATTATTGTGTTAATTAAACTTGAAATAACATTGAAGAAAAATTACACATTTTGAAAAAATTGCGCACGCAGGGGTACGAACTCGCGACCTTATTTTCTGAAGTGAATACCGCACAAGAGTCCCAAGCCAGAAGAATTACGGCATTCGCAATTGGGATATGTTGTGAGGCTGGCTATTCAGATTTGGTCACCAAACACGGCTTTAAGCTTCAAGTTTCGTTTCATTTCAAGGTTCGTTTCGATTCTGAATGTTTGTCTTTCACCAGGGCGATACTGAAAGTATCTAGCACATCTAATCTCTGAATTTCTGGATTCGCGGTCGAGGATCTTAACCGCTCGGCCACTGAGGTCATCGTTTTGATAATAATAGTTGATGGAGATTAACTATGTTCGCAAGGAATTTGCATTTAGGTAATTATATATTACGGTCGCTGCTAGGTCTGGGTATTGTCATGTTAATTCACTGTTATTGTTACATTTCAAATAGACTATGTGTTAGGTTCTCACCTTTTTGTTTTTCATCCAGTTTCTACCTATTCCGCCAATTTATTATTCGGTTTCTTATTTAACAACACTGTAATATAAAAAACGAAGAAGAAGAAGTTTGGGTGAACAACGTGTCGCTTGTTGGTGCTCTTGCTTCTTCGTCGTCGGTTTTGTTGTTGTACCCAAAGTAATAAGTTATAAAATAAACTTAGTTTCGTAAATTAAGAATATAATGTATGAATACAAGTGTTTTAAGAAGATTTAAAGGATTCTACCATAACTTCATCGTTGAGTGAATTGGTTTAGAGAATTCTTAATCTACTTACATATAAAATCACACTTCCATCAATTAGTATTAGTTTATCGTTTTTACAGTCCATTGTTATAAATTCATCCAAAGCTGAAAACACATTCGGCGTTTACTGCAGCTTCGGATGCAACAGTTACGTTTGATGGACCTTACTAAAAGGTTATATTCCGATCGTTAGTTAAAATGGTTATTCAATACATATTTTACTTCTAGCTTTCTACAGCGCTCTTGAGGTGATGTTTCACAATGATGACGCTTTAAAAATACAGAATATTGATATTAAATAAAAATTAAAGAAAACATAATCGATAAGGCTTTTGGAATGTTTTTATTGGCTACAAAAATAAGAAAGCCAAACCATCAATAAAAAAACCATCAAAAATCTTCAATATTGATAAAAATATATTTTAATATATTTTTCTCAGAATTTTCCTATCATTCTTAAAATTGTTTGTAAATCTACACAAGCCAGTGAAATACAATATTTATTTCCAATGCCATAGATAGAAAATCGGTAGCGCCATAGATGCATAAAGCAAATACGGCCCTCATACAAGATGGCGTACTGCCGCAGGGGTAGGGCAGAGAGGACGGACCGCCATACAACTCTGTCTTGGTACACACTCCTTGCTTCATTTACATTTATACATCGTCTCATACATACTCTTCTGTTATTCTGACTCTTCACATGACCCGATTCAATTATTTGCTTTACTCGATCGTGCCACGTCTTTCTCGGGCGTCCTCGACTTCTTCTTCCATTCACTTTCGCATCAAATATTCTTTTTACACTCCTTTTTTCGATCATTCGCTCTACATGCCCAAACCATCTAAGCATCCCTTTCTTGATTCTATTCATTACGCTCACATCAGCCTTGCATTCTCTCCGGATATCCACATTTGTTTACCTAATATCCTCCATTATCAATTTGTTCATTTACTATTTGTATTTTTTCCTATGATTTTTTTTTTCTTTATTATTGTGTATACATGTAATACAACTTTATTTTATGTATTTTAATCAATTTAGGAATGTATAGCATTGCACTACTCCTGCATACTTTCTCAAATAAAAATATATTACTATTATCTGTGGACTATTATATTTTAATCGTATTTTAAACAATATGTTTGTGGGTAGGCCTCATCTAGCGCACTCAGCTTCACTGTAGCACTTCTCAGCGCCTTGATCTGTCCCCATAAATGAATATTCACCGTGCTGCCGCCCACGTTCGAAACTTACATTATTTATCAATGGAACATTGTGGTAAGACTAGTGAAGTGGGATTTTACAAATAAATATTAGATTCTGCAAACATTCATGTCGTAGAACATTTACTACTGGAGTCACTGATTATACAAATTATTGAATAATGCTATATTTAAATTCTAATTTATCAACTCGGGAAACTAATAAGAATAACTAAGTCCTTCCCGTCTGGAGCCTGTGAGACTATGGCATCCCCAATCAGGTTATGTTGTGAGGTTTAAGGCAGTGGAGAGAGGAAGGATATGGGTAAGAAGAAGGTTGATATGTACTTGGCTATTCAGATCTGGTAACCAAACACGGCTAAAGCCATTTTGGGCAACGTTTTGATTCTGAATGCTGTTGTTTCCCCAGGGCGATACATAGAGTATCTACGACTCTAGAACCTTCCACAAATATAATACATATTATTTTGTATTAATTAATTGTGACATAACATATTTTGGTTACATTAATAGTGTGTACTTTCATTCGTATATTCTTATTTTACATTGGTTCTCGGAAAAAGTTTATTGTATAAGGAAAAAAACATACAATTTAATTTGATGTAGATATTGGTTGGACGTTTTAAGAAATAATGAGCGCGATGAAATTTTATTTCTTGTTTGTGGTTTACACTTTTAGACAGTTGAAATTCGACACTCGAGAACGGGTAGCTTCCACGACTCGTTCTTATGTACAATAGCTCAGCTGTGGAATGATTTTCCGGCCTCTGTGTTTCCTCCCTCATACAATACGGGTCTAGCCAAGACCCAAATTCACTACTTATTTTTCTCAAAAAGACTCTCCACACAGTATCCCCAAAGACGGCCTAGGCCGTATTCATTGAGACCACCATCCAGAAATGAATTGTGCTCTGAATGGCTTTTGGTCTGTTTATTGATCAGATCTGATAAACCAGCTACTTCTCCACCTACCTCCTACTGTTTCATTCCCCTCCCCACTCCCTTCAGCATCATACCATCCCAAAATTGGGTATGTGATAGTCCCACTAGCTCCGGACAGCAAAGACTCTTGTACGGTATTCACACAAAAAACATGTAAAAAATCGAGTAAGAATAAAAAAAATTAATATCGACAGTAGTATTTGTAACTTTTGTGCAGATTTTAAAATAAACACAATTTAAATCTACAATACAATAATAACGTATTCTAGTTCAACTAAAGAATAATAAAAAATTACACTATTTGACGAAACAAAAAAAAAATACATAAATATACTATACCATATACCTTTTAATTTTGGTGGGTTTCATTAGAAGTGTTCACGATTTTAACCGTAAGGCAGAAAATCAGTTCGATTGTTTCACGAACAAAACTCAACTGGTAAGCTCCGGCGTGGTTAAATTTGTGCAACTAATTCTGTCTTAATTTAGCTTTGAAATATAAGCTACCTAAAAATAAGACCCAAAATTAGTGCGTACTTTGAAAATGGGAATTGTTAGTAGACGTTTTTTGGTACAAAAGCGTGTTCTACATTAAAATAATTATGTTTTAAACTTTTTTTGTCGAAATAATACCTATTTCTTATTCGGTAAATAATTGTCTTGTCATAAGTTCAATATGTCCTGAAATATTTGCATTTCTACTTTTTGTGAATTTTTGCAATTAGTTTCAATTTAATATAAACTCGTAATACAATAGTAAAGTTGTAATCATTAAACAGTGGAACACAGATTTTAATGTTAAGTACCCTCACAGAATAGAATTTCAAGATAATTTAAAAATGAGCGGTGAACTAAAATCAAATAAATAAGTCCTTTCCATGTGGCCTTAACAGTCTGATAGTAGCCTGGAATGCCGAAACAGCTGTCGCTAAAAATAGCAGTACACAATAATAATAATATTACATTCGATAAAATTTAATTTAGAATTTTTTTAAATTAAACACAAAAACTATAAATAAATTATAATACTTAGTTGTACTTAATTTTAAGCTCCCACAGACGTAAATAATAAACAAATTTATTTTAAAAAATCGCTTTTTTCAACCGGAATAATAAACGGCGAAACCGGTGAGTATAGTTAGTATGCGAAAAGTTTAATAAAAAAACATATTCTCACCATAAACCTGCGACCACTGTGCCGGCGGCCTCCAGTCCGGGTAATGTTTGGGGAACTTGTCTCTGGTCCAGAAGGTGTGCAAGATCATCTTATAGACGGTCATCTTCTCCGGCTGGCACGTCTCCCCGGAGCCCGGAGGCGAAACCAGCGCGCCCACACACAGCACCACCCCCAGCACGACCAGCACGCTCAGCGAGCCCATCGCTGGTCATCAAACAAAAAACACACGCCACTGAACTAACTGCCGACCGACCTACAGCTCGAGCGAACCAGTATCTAAACACGCGCAAAGCTGGCACCGTACCTACATGGACCAACGAAGGTGACAGGTCCACTACTGATAAAGAATCAGAGACTAATGTCAAAGGATCGGAATCAGATAAAATTTCAGTCTTTGAACTTTTGTTGATACACCTTGTGAAAGTGCGCTCAAAATTGTTTCATTTTGTTGAATCGTTGTTGTGTTAACCTACGTCGGCCTACCAAGATGACAGGTCAACTGTTATTAAGGATTAGGTGATTTAAACTTTTTGGTATGCACTAGTACAGTGTTTGTTTAGGATGAGTGCGTTTAGAATCGTTTCGTTTTGTTAATGTTCCAGATCATTACTCCCGTGAATGAATAGCCGCTGAACACCATCACTAGAGCCAGTGGAGCATGACGGATGCGGGAGTCGAACTCGAGCGGAGCAACAGAGCGGTTGTTATAACAACATCTCCCTCATGCTACAGCTGGAGCAGAGCCAAGTCTGAAGAGAAGTCCATTACACCGAGGAGTCTTCGCGGGGAAGTGAGGCATCTGTGTACTACCGGATGGAAATAGATCACGCGGCTCCAAGCGACTTCCAACTGGGTCGGCCGGTGGAAATAGTAAAAGTCACTGGACTGCGGCGGCACTAGATGATTATAGCTATAGATCACCACAAATATTCCTTGCTTGTAGGTATGTACCCGTCTAGACTTTTCGTGGATTTATTTTACGAGCGGTTTCATTGAAAACATTCGATAGTGTCTGCAAGTAAGTGGGCACTGTTGATGTCTGCGGGCCGGGCGCTATGATATCCGCTCTACTACCGGCACTGGCTGCTGTGTATTGGATGTAGTTCACAAACCGGGAAAGGTTCACCTCCCGTGTGTGCGCCTGATGCTTTTTTGCACTCTGTTTATTTTCACGATATAAACACGGAGCCGCTCAGGGACCGGCGTTCAACCGCCGGGAAGGATGTTGCGCCGGATGCGACTTCCGGACAGATATCTGCTTTATCTGAGGCAGACGGAAAAAAATCGCGGAGATTCGCCAGCGATCGCGTAAAAAGCCGGAGAAAATGACAGAAAGAGCGACGCGTCCACTCACGACAACTCCTCCGAGCAAACTGAGGTTTAACGTGGATTCGCAGCCCCGTCCGCGCCGCTACGCCTAAAGGGGGAGCACCGGATAAACTCAAACCACCACGCAAAAAGCTCCTTAATTCAGACCGACTTCCGTCAAATAAACTTTGTTTGTTGTGTGTATTGACTACCTGGTGCCGCGCGGCTGGAAATGTCCCCGTTTATTGTGTCCAATGAAGCCTGATCTGCGCAGCATCAAAGGAAAATTATTATCAGTTTAGCGGCTTTAATGTAAAAAATGACAATTAAAAGCATTGTATGTAATTCGCGGTTCATTGTAGTTTTAGAACTTTTCTATTAATACTTTTCGGTCAAACGCTTCCCGTATCGCTTGCTTGATCTAGATTTAGGAGAGCATTTGACGGGGAGGGATGAGATGAGAGAACACACGTGGAAGGTGTCGAGGGAAGGAAAGGAAGCCACGGAGCGGAAAGGGATGGAATGGACTGGGTCTGGAGGTCTGGACCCGGAGAGGGGCAGAGGAAGGTGGGAGGAAGTGGGGGGACGAACGACTCGGAGCAGACATACAGGCGACCGGACCAAGAGCAATGGAAGAGCAGATATCAGGCAAACAAATAAATACCTGCTTTCATTACACAGGATGAAAGTGATACTATACAAATTATGGACACATCTAAAGCTATATTAATTAATACTGGATTCTACCTAGATTCCAACTCGCATATGAACAAAACCGTTAAATAAATATAACAAAAAAATTATTTTCCCACTGCAAAAAAACAACCATATCGCGAAAATACCTCCTGTGTGGTCACCTCAAGTATCAAAGTTTTTACTGGTGAAAATACATTATTGCATCTAAAACTACAATGCGTAGTTTTGATGTCTCAAAAAACAATCTGTTTTTAATTTCCTCCTGAACAATTACGCTTTTGACACAAAGGAGGTATTTTCGCGTTGACAACAATATCTTCCTAAAATAGGTCATATTTGCGAATACTGATCTCGATATGCTGAGTATTAGAACGAATTATGTACGTTAAATGCATAAAATGTCAGCCACTGTAGTGCCCGGTTTTGAACGACCCTTTCAGCACCTTTCATTTGAACATCGGTGAAACGCACACACCAAGTTTCCTTGTTGTCTGTGCTCCAACGATTACAATCCGTACGGTATGAAATGGGATTCTTTCAGGTTCAGATTCTGATAGGCCGATTTAGCAGAGTCTAGGGAATCTGCTTGTATCTCAATATTTTTAATATACGAAATTTATTGATAAATTTGTATTCACGGGGGAAGAATAAAGAAGATATAAAAGAGACGAGGGTTTTCCTTTCTGCGTATACCTAAATACCTACCAACAATGGTAGGGTACACTTTACGTTGCCAATTTTCCGCCCTTGTTTGATATAATATATTTTTGTGTTTACTAAAAATTTCACAAATTTGGTCAGGTTTTTTTGTGAAAAAGCCCTCGGTAATACAATAAATATAAATATTGTAAGCTGGATAACCCTTCACAAATATAACAAAAGGATGTTACAATATGCCAGATTTTGAAATAAGTATTTGACTAACTCTATTCACGAAACTGAATGATCGAACAAATTATTATCAAGTGACATGTATTTTTATATGAAAAGACAATAACCAGACAGAAATGCGTTCCTCTTCATTTTTAAATGGTGAATACCGCAAAAGAGTCCCGACTGCTCCCAACCGTCTGGAGCCAGTGGCACTATGGCATCTCTAACTAGAGTATGTTGTGAGGCTAAAAGGAGTGGGAAGCAGTGGCGGCTCGTGAGTTTTTAGTGTGCTATGGTGCTATGATTGAAAAAAACGATATTGTTAATGATATTGTAGCCGAAAATGATTTTTATTTTTTTTCAAGATTTTATTTTTTGTATGAAGATTTTCAGGATTTTTCGGTTGCACGGATTTCTGAAAAAAATCTTCATGTAAATTGTCAAAAAAAAATTTTTGGCTATAACAACATCAATGATGACGGTTTTTTTCAATCTTACCACTCCAGCACACTAAAAAGTCACGAGCCGCCACTGGTGGGAAGGGGAATGAGATTGGGAAGAAAAAGGTTGGGAGGTACCTGGTCATTTGGATATGGTCACCAAACACGGTTAAATCCATTTCAAGCAACGTTTCCGTTCTGAATGGTGGTCTTTCACCAGGGCGATACTCAGAATTAATTTAATATTAAACAGATGAATTATTAATAGTGTTGCTTGAATTAGAAAATAAAAAGTGTGTATCATTGGTGCTGACGTTATTTTACTTAAATTAACACGTGTATAATTACTGAATATTACAGAAAGAGAGCTCAAATTTTTACTTAAAGTGGGACAATCTTGGAGTAAGAATATACAGCTAAATTTTTTTAACCTACCATTACAAATTTGCGATAAATCGCTGTCTCCGTGTTTTTACGTCGTATGCCACGAGAGAGAAAGAGACAAGAAAAGTTTCCACATAATATTGCAGCACTTCAAAGTATGTAAGAATGTTATCCGTCCGCGGTTACTTCACATCGTCCAGTCGCATTACTCACGTCAACGAATTTTGAGGTTATTTCCTATATTTGTATTGGTTGATTAAGAAACTTGCAGTGATTATACAAATAAACCAAACATGATGGTGATATGTGCTATACGCGAATTAAAAAAAAAATCAAACAAAGATTATAAAACATCACCTTTTTAGAGGTATTTCCAAAGTTTTTTATATATATTTTTGGCCGAACTTTGGAATTTTCGCATTTTTAACGATATAAAGACATGAAATCAACAAAAACTTCCATCATTATTTGGGCAAGCCTTCTGTTATTAGTGGTTTTGTGATATTTTGACTTTATAAATCATTTGAATGGTGTATTGATATTGTTTTGTTTAATGTGTTCAAATGTGTTTATTAAAAATGTCCGAATTCCATGTTGGCGGTAACTAATAGGCTATTAACATCCTTTAATATATCATTGTCTCTTTCTATCGAGTCAGTATAAAGTCAACCGTCCTGACTACACGGTTTTGAAAAGGAACCTCCAAACTCGTATGTCCTTTAAGGGGACTCAAAAGTTAACAATCAGGAAAGTTATTTAATGATTTCTAGAGTTTTTTTTGAAATCCAGCCAATTGCTGTTTATTTCAACATTTCTCGGAGCGGGGTCTCTGCTGCACCTCCGATTCCTCTCGCTCATATTTAACTGTAGACTCGCTCCAGCCAGCCAGGTACACCTACAGGTAAACAGGTACACTGTGTTGCCGCGCTGAATGGAATTCCTCCGCATCTGAGAAAGGGTCGACCTTCGAAACTCCGCGAATAATTTTTTGTTCTTCTATTGTCCATCGGGCGGACCTAACTGTTGATGGGACTCTACCGTTCTTGTCCGATAATGTTGCCAATTTAAAATCGATCTTCAAATGATTTATACGCTATGTCTGTCTGTAGACACAAAACATTTTCTGAAAATTTATTGCAGCAGTGGTGTGTTCGAGTATTTCTAAAGATTGTTTAGTTCTACCACACAGAGGTTACAACTCTCCAAGAAAATTGGACACTCATACACCCAATTAGAGATCTTTAAAATAATTTAGTATTTTCAAATATGAATTAACTCATAAGAAATCTGTTAACACTCGTAATATCAATGATCTTCAACAAAATATAAAGAAGAAAAGTACACCCAACGACGGCCTCCATAGTCGAGTGGTAAGACGCTTGACTACAAATCCAAAGGCCGCGGGTTCAAACCCGGCGTGCGCAAATATATTTTATTAAATTAATATGTATCGTAACACATTAAATTCATTTAAAATAATTAAAAGTATATTTGCGGCACGTTCCAGAATGGTAGATACTCTTAATATCGCCCGGGTGAAAGATTATCATTCAGAATTAAAACGTCGCTTAAAATGGGAATATCCGGGAGTAACGTATTTTTCAATTGAGCAACCGTTAATGCGCCAAAGTTAATTCTTATTTAAATATTGATTCCAGACTTTGTGAGAAGTCAAAAGATCTTCCGTCAATAAAAAGGAACAGTTTATTCACGACACTATCTAGGTATACAGATGTGCTCGAATAGAGTTTTGCATACGTAATAAATGAAGAATTTTTTTATCGAGGAAGCATGAAATTGATTAAAAATGCCAGTAAATCAGTGAGACAGGCATTCGATAGAACGCCAGTTTAGTGTCTTTGAAAAATTCAGTAGACTTTAAAAAAATATAAAAATATATATAGTGAATACATCACAAGAGTCCTAACTGCTCCCAATCCTCTAGAGCTAGTGCGACTATGACATCCCCAATTCGGATATGTTGTAAGACTGAAAGTAGTGGGGAGGGCAAGGAGATGGGGAAGAGAAAGGTTGGGAAGTACTTGGCTATTCAAACTGGTCAAAAACATGGCTTAAGCCATTTAAATCAAGCAACGTTTCGATTCTGAAGGAAAATAATGTTCACAAAGTAATTGCGTTTCAAATTAAACATTGTTTTATGCAATTTTAATGGTACAAAAGTTTGAATAAAATCCAACTCATATCTCGTAATGCTAAATCATTTTAGTTACCTTTAATAAATATTGCCAGTTTGTTGAAACCGTAGAAAATTCAGTTGGAAAATTAATGTGCTATGGAATTATATAAAGACTACTGACATTATTATATAAACAGAACATAAAAGCTCTCAACAATATATAATTTAATTTATCACATGGAGTTTCGCGTAGGCAAATATCCAACTATAATAATTATATGAGAAGATACATAATGCTATTACAACGAAAAGTTGTTCTCGTACGTTGTTTTAATATATGCGAGAGATTCCATCTAGCGTACAAATATTGTGAAATCAAGGTTTTTCTGGTTCGCTTGAAAAAAACAATTGTAAGAATTGCGAATTATTCTGAAATAATTATTTTTGATCCATGTACATATTAGAAAATTGTACAGTACTCAAAGAAATCGACAAGAGCCATTCAACATTCGATGGTTCACAGGAATTATTTAAGAGGCATCAGGAGTAAAGGGAAGAACCTTTTTCAAGATATAAAAAAATAACTAACTATCACGCCGTTTCTCCGCAGGGGTAGGCAGAGAGAACGGACCGCCATATAACTCTGTCTTGGCACACACTCCTTGCTTCATTTACATTCATACATCGTCTCATACATACTCCTCTGTTATTCTGACTCTTCACATGACCCGATTCAAGTATTTGATTTACTTGATCGTGCCATGTCTTTCTCGGGCGTCCTCGACTTCTAAAATAAATTCTGTTAAAAGCCTTTCTGATGATTGTGAAAGTTTGTTTGAGAAGATGTTGAACATACTACAAAATGAATCAAATATCAACGTCAAATAATAACAAGCAATGATTTACAACTCAAGAATACTTTCAAAATTTGTTTAATCATTTATTTTTTTCTTATATTTTTTTAAAGTGAATACCGCACAAGAGTCCCAACCGTTAGAAGCCTCTGAAGTGAGTATATGGAATCCCCAATTGGGGTGTTTTAAGGTTGAAGGTAGTGGGGAGGGGAAAGAGACGAGGAAGAGGAAGGTTGGGAAGTACCTCGCTATTCAGATCTGGTCAACAAGCACGGCTAAAGCCATTTCATGCAACGTTTCGATTCGGAGGGGTGGTCTTTCATCAGGGCGATATTTAGAGTATCTACCACCATGGAACGTACTGCAAATATATATTTTATATGAATTAAATGCGTTATGACATTTACAGGAATTGATTAAGTCAAAATTTTTTTCGCACGCCGAGTTTGAACCCGCGACCTCTGAATCGCAGTCGAGCGTCTTATTGCTTCACCACGCAGGCTATCTGGTATTACATATGTGTAAACAAAACTGTTTAAAAATGGTTCTGAGTAAAATATGCCAGAAGCTTCGAGAGAACAGTTCATTTAAAATTTGAAAAAAATTCGCCTATTTTCTGCAATCGCCAAACTTCGGAGTCGTGATGATAGTAGACATCCAGGTTCGCAAAATACACACATTGAGTCGCGTGCGTCATCCGGCTCGTTGGTCTAGGGGTATGATTTTCGCTTAGGGTGCGAGAGGTCCCGGGTTCAAATCCCGGACGAGCCCTATTCTTTTTTTTTTTCATATCCTTTTTAATTTTGTAATATCTCCGCCTAAGCACAACTTTTTTAACGATTTTTCTTTTCAATTTTATTACATTATTTCAATTTCGTTTCAGGTACCTTATCAGCAAATTCATTACAACATGTACTATGATTTATCAATTATAAGTAGGTACAAACTTACTTACACAAATTAATCCTAACAATAAAGATGTTTTCTTTCGAAGTAGCAAAATAATTATGTCCATTTGCTTTTTTTTATTTTTAAACGTTTGTCGGCAGGACCATAGTGTCAGTTATTAATAAATATGTATCTAAAGATACCTGAAGGTATTAAAATAGTCGGCAAAAAATATTTAATTAAATGCCTACCATTCTAATCACAGACATTGATAGATAGTAAAAGTATTTATTTATTGACCCTTTCCCTTAATAAAGGTACGGTTTTCCAAAACTGATATCGATATTTCTATAAACAGTAATAGTTCTTGGAGGCTATTTTAGATTTACTACTTGGTATAATTTTTATGGTTTCCGGCATCCCATTGTAAAATTTTATCTTCTTATATAGCAAACTGTTTTGTTTATTAGATTTATTATTTCTGCTAGTATCTAGATTTTTTTGCATTTCCCTTATATTATGTCTGTGAATATCCACGTTGTAAATAATTTGGTAACAAGTTATTTTCTTTTTTTTTTGTATTTAAATATTTATGTGTTCGATGTCAGCATCTATTTCACTGTTGACAATTTAGTTTGTCTGACATTTTTAGCTACTTTTGAATATCTATTTCGCCTAAGTATAATTTTCATAGCTCTATTTTGGAGGATTTGAAATTTGTTTTATTATCTGGTGTTACAAAAGAATAGTTGAACAGTAATAAAAATGCGGAGCAACAGTGAAGGAATAGGAATGAACTTTTAGATGTCAGTCTTTAATTATAAATTATACTCAGTATTTAGTTACTAGCTATAAGTCCTAATTGTAAGTTACTAGTTGAGAATATTAGTTGTAAGCCATAAATAATAAATCATAACTGTAAGATATTAGTTATAAGTTCGTGGGATAAGTTATAGGTTGGATAAATTAATTTGTAAAGCGCCCTTGAAGTGATTTTTCCAGGAAAACGGTGTTTAAAAAGTTATCCATTTATTACTATTATTACAGAAAAATTCCAAGTCAAAAATACTTAATCACAAGATAGGCAACAATTTAATCATAAATATAATTTAAAAAGATATAAAGTTGGTTCTAAAGCTGATTCTTGTGGAACCCATGTTGTCAAATTTATTAATAGGGATTAAATTATTTAATAAAATCTTATTCGGATATTTAAGGCGGTACGAAGTTTTCTGAGAAGTTATGAAGGTTTCTTTTGAAGTTAGTGTATTTTTTTTTATGTCTGTCGATTCATTTTATTACTCTTTCGAACGTCAAGATAAAAATGAGAAATAGACTTTAGCGATATTTCATAGAACAATATGATGAATTAGTATGCATAGCATCAGTGCCGCGCAATCGATGGATGTGATTGTCTTCTTCTCGAATTGCAGAATTCATTCTGAATATTAATTAAATATTTTTTTTAATATTCGTTCTTCACAAGGCTAACTACATATATTTTTACTTTTTCTCTTAAAACACGTTTGATAATAAATATTGAAAAATAGACTTTTTGGCAATACGACCCACCCGAATTCTATTTAGGTCCTGTTGTATAGATTTTCTTTTTTAGTTAATACTGTACAAGAGTCCCAACTGCTCCCAACTGTCTAGAGCCAGTGAGACTATGGCATCCCTCATTGGGGTATGTTTTGGGGTTGAAGGTAGTAGGGAGGGGAAGGAGATGGAGAAGAGGAAGGTCGGGAAGTACCTGGCTATTCAGATCTGGTCACCAAATACGGCTGAAGCCATTTCAAGCAACGTTTCGATTCTGAAAGGTTGTCTTTTACCAGGGCGATACTTAGAGTATCTACCACTCTTCATAAAAAGGGGAATTAGAAAAAAGCCGTAGAAAATTGATAGCTCTATATTTCTTAGAATTTAACACGGAACGTATAACCGAGCTAGTGTTTTTATTAAGCTTTTACAGAATTGCCAGTGTATGCTCTGCGCGAGCCAAATGTACAACTTTCAGGGAAGCAAGAAAACGAAAATAATGACAATGGACATGGATATGGACATGGACATGGAGATGACCAGTACATTTTGTATTAAATGGTTGTTTTAAAAAATATTCAGACTTCTTAGAAATTAAACTTCTTTAATGGCATTTACGAATTCTGTCTTTTCCACTCCATATTATGAGAAAAAAACACAATACATGTGCGTCCTATTCGCTTGAACAAAACTTATATTTATTTGAGATATGCAAGGTCTGTATCATGTTTTATTTCATGATAAATTAGACATTTCGCTTTATAATATGTACGTATGAAGACAACCGGCAAAACGACCAAACTTAACCATAAAGCATATTTTTCCGTTCTTTTAAAGTTCTAGATCAACGCTACTTTTTGAGCTCTCAACGTTCTTTCCACCGTGAGCTCTGACGGTTTTGAGATATCAATACTTGGAGTAAGAATATATGGAGAGGTACTTTTGCGAAACATTGTAGTCAGGTCGTATTTTAGTTTATACTGACTCGATAGAAAGAGACAAACGTATGTTAAAAAAAGTTGAATAGCCTATTAGTTACTGCCCACATGGAATTCTAAAACAACTAAGCTTACACTAAAAATATTTATAAAATCAAAATATCACACATACACTAATAACAGAAGGTTTAAATTTAAATAATGATTGAAACTTTTTGTTGATTTTATGTCTTTATATCATAAAAAAATATGAAAATTCTAAAGTTCGGTCAAAAATATTTAAAACTGTTGAAATACCTCTGAAAAGTGATGTTTTATAATCTTTGTTTGGTCTTATTTGAACATTTACGCATAGAACATAATATCACCATTATGTTTGATTTATTTGTAAGTTTTTTAATCAACACAAATATGGGAATTAACCTCAAAATCCGTTGGCGTAAGTTATACAACTCGATGATGTGAAAGTATCGCGGACGGAAAACATTCTTACATACTTTGAAGTGTTGCAATATTATGTGTAGGCTTTTCTTGTTTCTTTCTCTCTCGTGGTATACGACGTGAAACCCGGAGAAAGTAATTTATCGCAAATTTGTATTGGTTGGGTAAAAATATTTAGCTCTCTCTCCATGTATATTCTTATTCCAAGTATCTATATAACTACCATAAAATAAAACGAAACACCCCGCTAATTGTTACACATATTTCGATTACAACTGTTCAATAAGAAAATATGGTAAATGGATGGAACATGAAAATCTTAGTTTGATAATAGCGTAGAACTTCGAAACAGCTGTCACTAACAGTAAAAACTAAAAATAACAGAACTAAATAAAAATATGAATAATTAATTAATTTTGGTTAAACTATAAAAAAAATCAATGGAGTTCAACACAATAACTATTTAAAAATACATATCGTCGCCGGAAACGTAAAAGAGTTAAGCGACACTTTGGTCAAAATTAGTTAAATGTGTAGTTTTGGTCAGGTTATTTTTCTGCATCGAATAGTCTGACTCTCGTTTGATGCTGAAGACTTTTGTGGAACTTCGGCCATCTAAAATATATTTACCATTTGGGAGAAAGCTTGACTCAAGCGATACAAGTTTGGGACGTTTTTTTTATCTTTTTGACGCTTCAGGTAAATCAGTAAGAGCACTGAGTTAACTTTGTTTTTCAAAATATCTCAAATGCTCCGGTGTAAACTGAAAAAATGGCGTTTCTGTCATTTTACCTTTCCGGCGACGATAAAATAAAAAGTTAAGGGTATTTTTCAATTATTGCGAGAAAGAATCAGTTAACAAAAATAATGGAATATTTCTTTTTACCGTCAGTGTTTCGTTCGATTTCCTAGTTTACACGTGGAAAAGTGTTTGCTCTCCGCGAAACCTTAAAAAAATAGGAAGCCTCTCTCCCTGGCAAGCTCCGCAGAGTTCGCAGGCGGGGAACCGCGTGGACATCAAAAGAAAAGAATACAATCACAAAACTTGTTGAAAAACAATGGAACAATGCACGGCACAACTAAGAAGGGTGCAATTCGAGCTCTGAATGTTTAATACCCCCCCCCCCACGCAGGACCAGGGGGGGAGGAAACCAGTTAGAAGTTTTGATGAATTCTATGCCCGTTTTTCCGGGGTCGTAAATAAAAAAGTTTTTGCCGTTTATTCGTAAACTAATGTTGTATACTTTTTTTCTAGTGAATACCGCACAAGAGTCCCAACTGCTCCCAACCGTCCAGAGCCAGTGAGACTATGACATTCCCAATCGGGGTATGTTGTGAGGTTGAAGGTAGTGGGGGGGAAGGAGATGGGGAAGAGGAAGGTTAGGGAAGTACCTAGCTATTCTGATTTGGTCACCAAACACGGCTAAAAAACATTTCCAGCAACGTTTCTTTTCTGAATGGTGGTCTTTCACCAGGGCGATACTGATAGTATCTACCACTCTGTTATATCTATTATATGATAACCCGTAACTATAGTTCTAGGATTTGTGAATAAGGTTCTGTTAAATGTGTCGAGTCTAATCGAAAATTTCGATCGAATAGAAAAAGAAGATGAAAAATGTTGATTGCTCTCCTTAACTTAGAATCATCGCACAAATAAGATTAGTAGATTATAAAAATAACAATAAAAAACGCACGAGTACGTTCGACCGCACGAGTGTGAACTTTTCAAATCGGGAACTGAGAAGAATAATTAAAAGAGTATGTATCTATTATGATGAATTAAGGTGGGTTTTTTGGCGGTCCATCCTCTCTGCCCACTGGAAGCGGCGTGATTATTAGTTTGATTATGATAAACTTTTTCTGCCAGATCAGGGACGGTTATATATTCAACGATCAACAATAGCGCTTTAACGTTTAATATTCTTAAAAAGTTACTAATTATTAATAGAAAAATATTAAATGACCCGTGTTAAAAAACAAAAAATGGTCGCAGCCGGTAGGATTCGAACCTACGCTCCCAGAGGGAATCTGATTTACAAACTAAACTTCAGTGGGTATGTGCCTTGGGCGGTTTGCGTCTTCGCTAACGTTTCGCATTTCGTTGCGCTGTAGAAAAATAACGAACGATAATATTTTATTAACCAATCACAATCCTGGTGATCTAACAATGGATAATATGTTTTATTATTATATTCATGATTATAATGTAATAAAGCTAGCTATATATTGTTCACGAAACGGCACAATATCATTTTAGGTATATAACCCAGTTATTGTCATAAAATCATGTTCTTGTTCCTCTGTTATTTTAGAATTGTTACCTTATAATACCTGAATATTGCTGTTTTTAAGTACCAACACGTTAGCTGTCTTTAGTTTTATTTCTGTGTTTCTGCTTATTCGCATGTATACATTCTTTTCATCTGGATGCATGGAACTGGGAGAGAAAGGATGAAATTAGACTGAATGTTGTGGAAATGAGATGTGCGGTAAAACCATGTATGACCGTGGATATGTGGAATGTGGACATCCGAGAGAATGCAAGGCTGATGTAATCGTAATGATGAATGTAAAAAATCGTAATAAAGTGAAAAGAATATATGATGCGAAAGTGAATGAAAGAAGAAGTCGGGGACGGAGGAAGACATGACACGATCAAGTGAATCAAATATTTGAATCGGGCCACGTGAAGAGTCAGAATAACAGAAGAGCATGTATGAGACGATATATGAATTTGAACGAAGCGAGGAGTGTGTGCCAAGACAGAGTTGTATGGCGGTCTGTCCTCATTGCCTACCCCTGCGGGGAAACGGCGTGATGGTTAGTTAGTTAGTCACCCTTTGCTTCTGGTAAATTGTTGTTTTAATCTGTTGATGTACACATGCACTTTTATTCCCATATCTGAACATTTTTCCATGATTTATGATAATTATCATGATTTTAGATAGTTTGAATTTGCATACAAATATGTCATATATTGAATACTTTCTTGTCAGTATTAGGTTAGGTCATTTAGTGTAAAGCGCACTTGAAGGGAACAATCACAAAACTGCGCTATATAAATTCTCTGTTTTCACGATTTTGTGCTCCTTAACATAAAATCTAACCCTTACTTCAAAGCAGCAAATCGATTTGTCTGTCATGCTGAAAATACTCACACGACGTTGAACTCTGACGTCATAAAATTTTGATTAATATTTTTTATTTGCTGGTCCTTATAATTATTTTGATGTCTTATAAAGTTTAAATTCTAAACTATATTTGTAATCGATTATTTTTTAACAAATATTCACTTTGTTTCGCGGAAATGTGATATTGCATTGCCTTTGAACAGATTTATCGCTTGCACTGCTACTGTTCAATGTTTTACAGATAAATTGCTCGTGTAACAAGACGCCGCTCGTATATCGAGTTGAAATTTGCTCGTCGTACGAAACACTCGTAAACCAAGTTACTCGCGTTCAAAGGTTCCACTTTAATTATATTTGGATAATTTGTATAGCGCCGTTTTTGTGAAAAATCACCTCAAGGGCGCACATATGTCTAATATGAACATATTTCTCGTAGATTAAATATTAAAGGTAGATTGTACCTACGATTTCAAAATATTATATACCTACTTTGTAAAAAGGGACCTGATATTAATTTAAAGAAGGTAGGTACCTTACTTTATTTTAAAAATAAAACAAACAAAAAAGTTGTCTTTAATTTAATTAATATATCTACTAAAATAATTCTTTAATTTGCATATTTGACGTAATATTTGAGCTATTTTTAGTGTATTTTCCTTTATACTACGCTATGGTCGTTTGACGTTTCTATTAAAAAAAACTTTGCTATCGCTTCTTATCGCTTCTAGGTAAGTACCATCAGTACTTAGTACAGTACATTAGGCATAGTTATCGATGTCAAGCTTATGATTTTTAGATAAGGTACGGTGTAAGTAGACGCTTGCCAATAATTATTAGTGAAAATGATTTCAATGACGTTACTCGTCAAAAGACTTTGTAAAGATAATCGCTCAAGGTATAAAAAAATGACTTATCTCGAGGTCGATTCTATGTCGCAATGTAACGGTCGAAGCATTTGAACATGTGCTGACCGATAAAAATACCAGATAACAAAATAAATACGAAAGAACCGAAAGAAAACGTGGTTAAAGCCGGGCATGAAAAGTAGGTAATAATGAAGGCATAAAAATGATATTAATGTGATTTGGGGTTCTTCCATCCCACTATAGCCTTACCTCGTAATATAATAGTACATATTATTACTACAAAGAAGCGGCATACAGTAGCACCCCTTTCCGGTAAATGTAGGAATCAGGAAATAGCTTGTATAGCGCGGTGCAGGGAGTAGAGTGTATAGCCGGATATGGCATTAATCAGCCGTCTCCTTCTGTTTTCATCCCCTTTCATCCCCGGGGCCGGAATTACTACCCACTACATACATCCGCACCTACCTCAAACAGGTGAGGGTAGTTCTGATTGAGAGTTTTCCAGCTGAGGTGGCTGTGATATTTCGTGCTAAATGGAACACGTAATAAAAAACATTGTACAAATTGTATTAATTATTATTAAATTGTTCGACTCCATAACAACAGGTGGACAAAAAGGTTCGAGTGGGTACCTAAAATAGGCCAAAGAAACCCCGGGTAGACCAAATACCACCATGTCTAATGATATCAAACCAACTGTCGATGCGAAATGCATCAAAATTGGCACTCATAAAATGGGAAGGAATTGAACAAACAAATGGGTGTCTTTGTTCAAAACTGAACTTTAAATATCCAGTAATGATTATGATGATGAGGAATCATTTTACGAGAGGACATTTTATGGACAGTGAAAAAATGACAAAAGAGTCTGTTGGTGAATACAATAAATTTGTCAGGTGAATTTTGAATTTTTGACATTCGAATGGCGTTAAACACCGCGTCAGCTGATCACAAGTTTCTCAAAAGCTAAAATGGACCGAGAATTGGCATTTCAACTGCATTACAAAAGGGCACTGATCTTCTATATGATGGTCGTCAAATGTGACTAAAGTTTTAAACAACTCAACCTAGGTCAAATTGTATAAATTAGATAATGTTTGGAAGTAGAAAAATACGTTAGAATCGGTTGTTCGTGTGGATATAATTTAATAATGCTGACATGCTCGCTCTGAACATTATGATTGTTAATGGTTTTCAGTAGGAAAAGTTACTGGTTAGCATGTACATAAAACAACTCACGTTTATCAGATGTGGCAAATCCAGAGGCCAGTTGGTCACCCGATACAAAGCTCGGAAAAACAGATGCAAGCATCAAGCTGGAAGAGACAGGGAAAATTTAAATGATGATGAAAATGACAAACTCGTAATAGATGTTTTCACACCAACGAGTAAAGCTGTACGACCGTACAGCATACATTGTTCAAGCGTAAGGAGATGAAGGTGTTTCTCAGTTCCGCGGCTAGTTGTGCAGTGAATGCACCCCACTCCACCAGGTGGGAGGTGGTACCCACACAAAGGGGCCCGGAAGTAACTTCTTGATTTGCATGTTCATTTGGGAGGGGGGTCGTTACTCACGTTAGCCGGCACAATGGCTCCGTCGCTGCAAGGCGGCTGCTGCCAGCGCATGCTGCTCGGTGATAGCTGCTTGATGCCCGCTGTCTAGTGTGTGATACGAGTAGTAGGCGATAAACATGCCATCATTAAGACGAGTATTGCAATACATACTACAAATTGGCTTTCTGGTAAAAAGCATTATTGAGGTGGGGGTGGGAGGTAGCAGTGCATCAAGCTGTTGGGAACAGATTGCGCCGATTTAATGTTACCTTAAAGGTGGGGTTTGAGAGCGAACCCCTTATTTATATCAGAGGAAATCCCGTTTCAAACGATCGATGCTTGCACTGTAGAGCGAGGTGCGAAGATTTACGTTGGTAGATCGAGATTGCATTGCTGTTTTCACTTGTCAAAGAAAAGGTTTAAAAGACTATAATGATACTTCAACCCAGGTTCATTCGTACTCTTATTAGAAATATTCTCCTTAAATGAGTTTAGCCATCCATCGTCAAGCGATTTCATGAAAAATATCTACGCAATGCGCATCAAAGATTGTAGATGACTTGTCCACAATCAATACCTACAGTCCTACACAACATAATGGGCAATCCGTGACTAAATATTATCACAAGTACCACCTGCGCTTTATTATTATTTCTACCTTTTATGTATTTTCTGCAGCGTTGAAGTGTTGTGTTTAATATTAAACCGAATCTACAAACGTCAATCGTTCCTCACTTTGACATGCAGAAAGTAATGATTCCTGACGTCTGGCAATAAAATATGTTAAAGTCAATGTTGCCATTGCTAGTTCAAGCTATACCGGGTACAGCAGTTAAGTGGCAGGCTGTTAGTCTGTAACTGTCAGTGGAAGACGAATCTGAAGCCATCCATCGAGTCGACGATCAAAGCGGAGTTTGAGGAAAGGAAGTGAGAAAAGTAGGTACAAGTCAGAGAGAAGTTTCTTACCAGGGCCGCCGTAACCTTATGTGCAATGCGTGTGGTGTACAGGGGTGGCATAAACAAGGGGCGGCCACTTGAATTTGTCTCGTCACCGGCCGCCACTTGATTGACTAACCATCAGAAAATTTCCCTACAAGGGGTGGGCAAATATGATGGACCGGCATACAATCATTTAGCGCACACTCCTTGCATAAGTTTATTTTTATATAACTTCCACGGGATGCCCTGAGAAAAATCACTACCCCTAAAGAACTGTGTCATCTGTGGGGATACTGTGTGGAAGTTTATTTGGGGAATATAAATAGTAAGTCTGGGTCTCGAAGACACCCATGTTGTAAGGTGAAGGAGAGACAGAGACAAAAAAAAAACTTTTAAATGATGTCACTTCATAGATACTCCTCTGTTTTACTGGCCCTTGACATAACCTGATTCAAGTATTTGGTTCAAAAAAAAACCTTTTTCAATAAATTGTCAACTTCATTTAAATGAATTTCTGTCTGTTATAATAAACGAAAAACTACTGGTATAATAAGTGCTTTTTTTTTTATATACAAAATATTAGACAAGGCGAGGGTGTATTAAAAGTATATGTGTCGTTATTTACCTAATGGTGACTATTGTCAGTACACTAAAAGACAACGACAGAACTGAACATATGTGCATCTTAATAAATTTAATTAGTTGCTGTTTTCTTTGCGTAAAACCATGGTGAACAAATGTAAGTAAAAATCAAAAATCAACTTATGAAAATGTTTACCCAAAAACATCTTCGGCGGGCTTGCAAGGTGTAGAAATCGACCGTTCCGCATAAAAAACAAAGAAAGCCAAATAATAGAGCAGCAAGGCGATATAATCGTGGACGTATACGATACGATGGTGATATATTTTTTTTAATTGGTACCTGGACTATTTGTAATTAAATGAGACATAGTATTTGTTCCTCGCGACAGCCCTGTGAGGAAATTCCTCCACCCACGAACAAGTAACGAACTTCCGCCAACATTTATTGTTCAATTCGGAGTTTCCATTTACATTGAGTGATTTACAAAGAGTTCACCAACTACAGCGAGACGACTTCATTTTATTAATTGATTATTTTCCCTCGCTCGCTGCGGGTGAGAAATCGACTGTCGATTACTTTGAGAGTTAAACAGAAGATAGTTAATTTATTTCTTTCGGGATAATTAATGCTTGGCTCTATAAACTTTTGTTATTCAAATGTACTTCAGTAAGAATTGAAAAAGTACTTAGTAACCCTGTGAAGTATCTGCCAATTCAACCGGAAAAAACGAAAAGAGTAAAAAAAGTTTTCTTATTTTTATAACTTTTTCAATAATTTTCAAACAATTTTATTTTCAAAATGCTATTTGGAATAAAATGAATTCGAAATTTGTCTTTCAAAACATAATAAATTATTATTTTTATCTTATAATAACAGAAGAGTATGTATGAGACGATGTATGCATGTGAATGAAGCAAGGAGTGTGTACCAAGACAGAGTTGTAGGGCGGTCTGTCCTCTCTGCCTACCCCTGTGAGGAAACGGTGTGATGGTTAGTTAGTTTTTTTTTTAAATATATCGAATGATAAAACGAAAATGCCTTGGCCTTTATACGTAAAAAAAAAAAATGTTCAAAAACGTGTCGTCAAGTTTATCATCAAGAAAATATTGTGCTTATGAATCTCAGAAATATTAAAAAAGAGCTTAACACGTCTATCGGATTGTCTATTCAGTGGTTTTTAGTGGCTAAGATTATTCTTCTTTTTATGATTTTTTTATGCAGTTGTGAATTTCTGTAGTTCGAAAAAAGTGTTTTTGTTCTTTTATGGAATGCAGCCTCCAGTATCAGATCTCTACGTGGCAATATCACTTGCTCTTATCTAATGTATTTTATACTACTAAGAACGGATCAAATCTTCGGGGCACAGACATCAGGTGGAAATGCTGTCCTTGTTCTACCGACATTCCCTTCAGTGTCATTGATCCCTTCAGCACCGGTGCACAGCCGGAAAACTCACCAAACGCGCTCCAAACATTTGTACACAGTCGACATTCGACACATGAGAACGGGTCGCTTCTGCCACTCGTTATTGTATTCAATAGCTCGGCTGTGGAATGATTTGCCATTTACGGACTCTGTATGTTCTTCCTCCTACCACATAGGTCTTTTCGAGACCCAGTTTCACTCTTTCCTTTCCTGTAAAGACCCTCCCACAGCATCCCAAAGATGACATAAGCCTTGAGGGAAATATTTTTTCTTGTGGCCTAAAAATCTCCATATCACATCACCACATCAAAAGTACATCACCATTTTGAGCATAATTATATTTCAGGTAGTCAATGAATATTTAAAGACATGCCCTCCGGTATCAGCGCCACATCGTTCGCTAAAGTCCTCAAACGTATGTCAAAAGTCCTATACATCATAGCGTGTGTGAATTTTTAATGCAAAAGAGATAATAATATTTCAGGTCGTATTTATTGAATATTTAAAAAAATGCAGCCTCCGGTATCAGATTGCCACATCATTACATCACACCATCGCCTGTGTATGAAAGCCTACCCACGCCCGTTAGCTGAAAGTCCCGATTGAAGCCAGGCCCAGGCCCAGGCCCAGGCCCAGGCCCATGGCCCACTGCGCCCAGAGGGAGTTATGGAATAACGCGATTTGCCGTCAGGAGACTAATAAGATAAACTGCAGCCGACCTGGGGCTCGGAGGCCGAGGGAGTGGGAAGGGGGTTGAGTAATTGGTAATTAAATCACTCCGCACCTCCGGCCAGCAGCAGATGAGCTCCGTAACGAAGTTGATGATATTTTTTTATTATTTTGATCAACACGCCGCTCGAGACCTCGGCTAATTGCTGATTGAAATAGGATGGCGTTTTCGGCACTTCCCCGGCACTGATCACACGAGCACCGGTACCCCCCTAAAAGCTAGACTGATTTAGTTTTTTGGTTTTAAATACTCACCAAGGTTATTTTATATACATTTTTTTTGATAATTTGTAGGTACTTTTATTTTTTACTTTGTGTATTTGAATATTCTTAAGCATTTTAAAACCTTCATTCTATTTTTTTTGTTTTTGTAAACTGCTAAAGTACCTATATTTATGTTATTTCTAATTTTGAAACTTTTCATTCATCGTGAAACTCCATTTTAATGATTTTAGTAACACCATTTTTTAAACTTTAATTCCACTATTTTTTATTTAAGACCTGACCGGTTTCACCTTATGCATAGCGTCCATTCCGGGCATTAATTTTATATATGCCATAGATTTACTTAAAAATTGTACCAGTCTGAAGATGCCCGTCATAAGGTGAAACCGGTCTGGTCATGTGTTTGAAACAACCTATTGAATGCCGGCAAACGCCCGGGTTGCCGGCAGTAAAAGGAAAAATAAATAAACTTACTACAAAAATTGAACTCTTTTTAGTTGAGATTTATTCAAATATAGTGCTTGGTTTGGTCGTTGTTTTTGGAATTGGATTTTGTATATATCCATTTGATTTTTTAATAAACTAGGTTGACTACCCGGTTTCCCGATTTTCAAATGACAATTATTATGGAAGAAACATACGGACAACTCGTATTATTTTTGTTGATAGTCAAATAAGATATTTCAAAGCACCATAAACTTATAGCGAAAATTACGTAGTGAGCTAAAAAAGTTTCATAATTTATAAACCGCACAAGAGTCTCAAATGCTCCCAACCTTCTGGATCCTGTGGGACTATGGCATCCCCGATTGGGGTATGTTGTGAGACTGAAGGTACGGGGGAGGGAAATAATATGGGAAAGAGGAAAGTTGGGAAGTACCTTGCTATTCAGATCTGGTCACTACACACAGCTAAAGCCATTTCAAGCAGCGTTTCGAGTCTGAATGGTGGTCTTTCATCAGGACGATAGAGAATCTACCACAGAGACTTAAAAACTGTGCGAATTTCATAATGTTAACGCCTTTAACGAGTTTTCAATGTGACATACAACAGACTTTACGCTATATTTTAAGGTCAATATTATTAGTTTATTTTAATTATCTTAATTTGTTTTATGTAGGAAATATAAAATACACGAAAATTAGTACAAACGATTTTGTGTCTGTAAATAAATACGTAGATTGTTAAGTTTACATTGGTACAGTGCCTAAATAACACTTCAAATTTGTGGAGTCCGAAAATTTTAAACAATCGATCACTTCAAAGCGGAAATCGCCCACCGCTAGTTCAATCTTCATAGAAGCTTTATTATTATCTTCCGTTTATCCCTTAGCTACCGATATAAACATTTCCGTTTTGATCCATTCAATTTGTTTTTTCCCTTAAAAGATGTCAAGTCGATTCACTAAACTTTATGAACTGGCATTCGTTTAATTTAAAGCATGGCGGCCTCTCATCCCGCAAGGAATATCTCCTCTTCGAAGTTTCACAATAGGAATTTGAAAGATCAAGAGGGGCTGATGTTCACTTCTCTCTGCCCTCTTTATTCTTTGCGTTCATCTCCTCTGTCCTCCCGCTCTCCGGGTAGGATCATCTCTCTCCGGTGAGGGCTCTCTGAACACCAAGTGGTAAACAAATACTAGAGTCATCTTGAAACGAGTTCTCCTCACTGCCAATCAATAATAACTACTATTGTTTTCTGTTGCAGGAGAAAATGATAATAATTAGTTATTTATTTAAACTACAATAAAGTACACAGAAATACATTTTTCAAAGGTATGGAGCTTTTTTTTTAAACTCCGAAAAAGACAACATTATAAAAGGAAGTTACATTAAAATAAATTAATAAAAGTAGAGATTACTTACAATTGACAGCTTCCGTGGTCGAGTGGTAAAGACGCTCTACTGCAAATCCAGAGGTCGCGGTTTCAAATCCCCGCGTGCGTCAATAAATTGTATTTAACTAATATGTGTTATTCCAAGATTAATTCGCATAAAATAATGAGCGAATGAACGAAGAAAGGAGTCTGAAAAGTATGTATGACGCGAAAGTAAATGGAATAAGAAGTCGGGGACACTTGAGAAAGAGACGGCACGATCAAATGAATCAAATACTTGAGCCGGACTGGTGTCATAATAACAGAAGATTATGTATAAATGTGAATGACGCAAGGAGTGTGCGCCAAGACAGAGGTGTGTGGCGGTTTGTGCTATCTGCCTACCCTTGCGGAGGAACGGCGTGACGGTTAGTTTAATTTAGTTAGGTAATTCAAATAATATGTAGTATTTTGCGGACGTTCCAGAGTGTTTGGTGACCAGATCTGAATACCCTAGTACTTCCCAACCTTCATCTCCCTAATCTCACTTTCCCTTCAGAATGTAAGAGCAAATCCAGACTGGATCTATGTTATTACACGTGTAAACACGTCATAAAAATCAGCGCAGGAATTAAATAAACAACTCGCCCGTTCTTCTCGAGAGATGAAACAGAGTCCGTACTTCCGGTTTGTGAATTACGCGCGTTTCCGGTCACCTTGTTGTTTCCACTTCCGCTTCTCGTTTGTCTTTGGGATTGTTACAAATTTCACAGAGGGCCAACTACCACTACCTACTACTGGCCTTAAGTTATATCATATCACATAGGTACTTATATGTATAATACGTTTAAAATGGTTTCAAGAATGTTCATCAAATTTTTGCTTTTTTATCTATATTAATAATAAATAATTATATGACCACGTTTCACGTACCTAATAATATAGTTTATATATTTGTTAACAAATGGTCATATCTTTAATAGCGCCGTTTAGTTATTCAATCACGCCAATGGGTATCTTACAGAGTGGTAGATACTTTAAGTATCACCCTAGTGAAAAGCACCATTTAGAATTAAAATGTTGCTTGAGTTAGTTATAGCCGTGTTTGGTGACCACGGATTTGAATAACCAGGTACTTCTTAACCTTCATCTTCCCCAAATCCTTCTCCTCCCCATCACCTTCAGCCTCACAGCATACCCCGATAGGTAATGTCATAGTCCCACTAGCTCCAGACGATTGGGAGCAGTTGGAACTCTTGTGCGGTATTTAGCTTCATTAATGGAGGACTGAACGCTGTTGGCGCAAATGAAAAAAATGTTCCAAGAAGCGAAGCTAGCAGTCCACAATAGAGTGCTTATACCAATCCTGATGTATGGCAGTGAGGCATGGAACTGGCAGAGAAAGGATGAAAGTAGACTGAATCCTGTAGAAATAAGATTCCTGGGGCGTATGTGCGGTAAAACCAGGCATGACCGTGTTAAAAACGTGGATATTTAGAAAAAAAGCAAGACTGATGTAAACCTAATGAATGGGATTAAGAAAAGGTCGCTTAGATGGTTTGGGTATGTAGAAGAGATGAACGAAGAAACGATTGCGAGAAGAATATATGACGCAAAAGGGAATGGTAGAAGAAGTCGGGGACGCCCGAGGAAGAAGAGCAAGTGAATCAAATACTTCAGAAATAACAGAAGACTATATTTGAAAGACATATGAATGTGAATAAAGGAAAGGGTTTGTGCGAAGACAGAGTTGTATGGCGCTGTATCCTCTGTTTAATAAATTAGTTAGTTTAAACATTTGGAAACAGTGTAAATTAGCACATCATACTTTACATGATATTTAAAAAGCAGTTACCTACTTTGATCATGATATGGAATCGGAACCACTTTCACTAAATAATTCGACCAGAGCGTTTTACATAGATTCCCTGCCTCAACTGCGGAGGTACGGAGCTACATGCTACAGAACTACGGAGATGCAGAGCGATGGAGGAGGGGTATTTAGATTGCCAGCTGCAGGTCGGTAGGTTGGCTGCTGGTTGCAGAGGAGATGAAGATGTAGATGTAAGCCGAGAAGGATTTAATCTGCCGGAGTTCAAAGAGGCAGAAACAATAGCTCGGCTTCAACTTGTCCCTGCCGAAGATGTTCTCTTCCCTCTTGCCTCTTACCTCTTTCCTCTTCCTTCTTTGCCTTGCTGTCAATATGGCGCAGATTCTCAAGCGGTGAATTTATCAAAATGTTATTTATTGGCCTTACCTCTGCGTCCTGAGATGGTAAGAATCAATTTATGTTGACGCACTTAGATATACTGTTTAGTTAGTGGAAGATTTGGACGTTCTTGTTTTAATTCCGTCATTCAGTTTCATTGGTGAATGCGACTGTTGTATTCTTTCTTAGGCTCTAAGCGAATCCATGTGTCCGTACCCACATCGTAATTCGTTAGTAAAACATTTTAGTTTCATAGATCACTGTTTAGCGTCGTTATTGTTACGATTCGATCTCCCTACAGCGTAAAAATAAATTTAAACGAGATTAACATTTATTTTTTCTCTTTTACACTACGATCTATATATATATTTATATTAATATTCAACCTGTAAACGAGATTAAACTTACTAGCAAATGTGTATTATCATCTCTTGTATATAAGAGTATATATTTGTTTATCACATTATTAGTATTACTATAATATAAATATACGACTAGATTATTGCAATGGCATATATATGCAAGTCTCCCCAAAATATACACTGACCGATTTCAGCCAGTTTTCAATGCTGCAACAAGGCTGATAACTGGCGTTTCCAAATATTCCCATATACCGCAACATCTTAAGAATTTCCACTGGCTTAAATGTCCTGAATGGATCCAATTCAAACTATGCTGGATGATTTTTAAAGTGAAACATAACATGGTGCCGCCTTACTTGTCGGAACTGTGCATTCCAAGCGATACTAATACGAGACTAGTAACTCTTCGATCAGCATCTTCAACGGCCATAGATAGACTGACAGTATCTAAGCGGAATCCCAACACCAATTTCGGAGACCGATCTTTTGCCGTTACTGACCCCACACCTTGGAATAACCTCCCTTCACATTTTCGAAAGATTGTCAGCTCAACTGAGTTCAGAGAAAAATTAAAGACTCACCTTTTTAAATGATCATACCCACAATAACGTCAATTTGCTTCACTAGAGTTTTGATCTCAGTCCAAGTGCTATACTTTTGCTTATTCCATTTTTTTCTACCCTTGGTTCGACAGTACGGGCAACAACCTTTTCATATATTTGTTGATGTAAATATGTTAGTTGTATTATTTCTAATTTTGAAACTGTTAATTCGTGGTGGAATTCCATTTTAATGATTTAATAAAACAAATTTATAACTTTATTCCACTTTTTATTTTATGACTGGACCGGTTTCAGCCCATGACGGCCATCTTCAGACTAGTCTAGTCTGAAGATGGCCGTCAAAAAGTCCAGTCAAAAATAAAAAAGCTATAAATTTGTTTTATTAAATCATGTTAGTTGTAAGTCACTAGTTATAAGTATTGGGCATAAGTTAATAATAAGTCTTAGTTTTAATTTTTATGTTAATTATGTTGTAAAGCGCCCTTGAGGTAATATATCTGTTACACCAAACGGCGCCATATAAATCAGCCAGTTATAATAATTATATATGTTACACTACTTCTTATTTTCTATTTTTTTAAAGTAGATTAATTATAATTGTGTGTCGACATTCATTTCTGATGTACCACTATCATTCATCTCTTAATTTTGTTGGTGAATAACTATATTTTTAGGATCTTTTTAAATAAATATATTCTTAAATTGAAAATCGCTTTACGACAGCGGTAGGGAACATTGATGAAAACCAAAACAATTGTTGTTCAGTACTGCTCTTACATCGCCTTGTAACAATAGGTTCTCCTTGTCCTGTTATGCAAATGAACAAAGCAAGATAATAAATAGTATTACATCAACATATTTAAACAGAAAACGAATGTACGAGTATGTTGAGAAGCTCTCCGTAATAAACACTTTGTATGCCGTCTCAGCCGCCAGATGTCACTTCCTCAGGAAATGTTCCCGGGAATGAGGCTGGGAAACAATGCACCGAATTCAGACAAAAGATTGAAAAATGTACCCACATCATCTTTACACCCTTCCACCCCACCCCTTCGTTACTAACACACACCCTCTCGTGTCACTTATGGGATTTCATATTCCAGAATGTTAAATAAACAAAAAAATGAGGCCGAGAAAAAATTTGAAATAAAACAATATAATTTCGGTTGTGATGTGTTCACGTAACATTCTAAAATTCAAAAATTCAAAAATAAATAATTCCTAAATTAACTAGATATATAATGATTTTTTGCCACCGTTCTTATGGTATAATAGTTGGTGGTCTGATGGTCAGCATGGTTGTCTTAAATACAGTTGATCGGGGTTTGATTGACAGCCGTGACAGTTTTTAAATTAATAATTTATAATCTTTATATATTTTTTAAAACTTTTTGAAATATATTTTTATTTTATTTAATATGTGTGACAACTCTAATAATACGGTTCCACAATGCACTAGTCCCGCACGCGGTATTCAGAATTAAGTAAATAATTATAACGATATCGTTAACATATTTCACACATCAATAGCGAATTATAAACATCTCTTATTAAGGATTTCGATTCTGAATGGTGGTCTTTCACCAGGGCTTTACTGAGAGTATCTATCACATATGGTATGGGCTATTTCTGTTAATACCGTCTATCGTTTACGAGATATAGAAATAAGTTACAACGAATATTATCTGTATTGGACAAATTAGGATTTTGGCCACATGAACACAATTCGGGGCTAAGAAAGTCGTTGTGGTTTCCAGTTCATTATTTATCGTAACAATCATAAAAGTATCAAAGCACTAACTAACCTTTCTTGCAGAGGGTCTCTCTTTCTCTCCCGGGAAAGGCAGCTTCTGAAAATAATGATGGTATATTATAAATAATGTAATCTCAACAATACTCTCTTTACTCCTGTCGATGAAATCAATGATCTTGGCATAATTTTAGATACTAAATTCAAATTTATTTTTCATACCAACTCAATTACAACCAAAGAATTAAAAATGCTTGGCTTCATTCTCAGAAATGCCAGAGACTTTAGGAATATTTCTACACTCAAAATATTGTATTCATCTTTAGTTCGTAGTCAAGTGGAATATAATTCTTCTAGCTCGTCCCCTAACTATAAAATCCACTCCGGCTCCATCGAAAAAATCAATATAATTTTCTTACATATATAAACTATAAACATAATCTTCCTATTGAAAATATTCACTATAACCACTTGATGAAAGAATTACATTTATTAAAACTTTCAAATCGGAGAATTATTTTTGACTCGACTTTTATTTATAAAATTGTCAATGGTATTATAGACAGCCCTTATTTATTAATATTTAGTTGTAATAACAACATCAGAACTTAGTCTTTTAGATAATCGCTTGTACCTAGATTGTATTTAGTTGGTAATACATACGCAAAGGTGGCTGATGTATTTAACTGCACGGAATGTGGATACAAGAAGGCTATAACATCATATATCTTTAATCAATAATATTTTTATGTATTACACTATTTTTTACTACTCTACAACCATTCCTTATTTTGTTTGTGCATATAATTCTCATTTTTTCACTGTCAATTGTAAACCTTTAGTGTAAAAGCCCTCTCGGGGGTATACAATAAAATAAATAAATAAATAACGAGCGAAATGACATGTACGTGAGCGAAACGTACATATGCTCTAACAGTACGAAAACCAGACAAATTACTTTATTTTTGCAAAAATAATCTCGTTGTTTTGAACACTAATGATTTCGTTAGAAAATGAATCACCCACCCTGCCTATCAAAACACAAAAAATGCCTACAGTAAAAAAAAAATCTAATTGAAACGAATGGAGCAGTAATTACGCCGAAAAACAAACAAATAAATAAATTATACAAAAAGCCCACAATGCCGCCACCCTTCTACATCAGGCTGGCCTTCAATAAATTGAGTTTTTTTTGTATTTTATCTTTAAGATATCTCAGTGATCTCTATAGTTACGTACGACTATTAACATTATAGCCTTATTTTAATTTTTAGATTCAAGGGTACTTTTGGCCCTTCCTCAGGGGTTAAATACCTCCTTATCAGCTTAAACCGAGTAACGATATAAGGATATAGCTAATAAATTTACCCAAACTATACAAATTTGCAATAAATCACTTTCTCCGGTTTTTAAGGTCGTATACCATGAAAGAGAAAGACACAAAAAAGTCGTCGCATAATATTGAAGCACTTCTAAGTATGTAAGGATGTTCTCCATCCGCGCTTACTACACATAATCGAGTCGCATAACTAAAGCAACGGATTTTGAAGTTATTTTCTATACTTGTGTTGATTAAAAAACTTGCAGTGGTTATACAAATAAATCAAACATGACGTTGATAATATGTGCTATGCATGAATGTTCAAATAAGACAAAACAAAGATTATGAAACATCACTTTTCAGAGGTATTTCAACAGTTTTAAATATTTTTGATCAAACTTTAGAATTCTCTTATTTTTTATTGATATAAAGACATAAAATCAACAAAAAGCTTCCATCATTATTTAAGGCAAACTTTCTGTCATAAGTGTTTGTGTAATATTTTGACATTATAAATCATTTTAATGATGTATTGATATTGTTTTGTTTAATGTCTTCAAATATGTTTATTGAAAATATCTGAATTCCATGTGGGCGGTGACTAATAGGTTATCCAACATCCTTTAAAAAAAATTGTCTTTTTCTATCGAGTCAGTATAAATTCAACCGACCTGACTACACTGTTTCGCAAAGGTACCTCTCTATGTCCTCCAAGGCTACTACAGTAAACTACTCATTTACACATCGACAATCCGACAAAAACGCCTCACCTTTACGGGCTACATCAAATACAACTAGACTCCAATCAATTCAGAATGCATTGCTCCGACGATTCACCAAAAGATCCTGGTTCGTCAGGAATAGCATAATGAACACGGGCTCTAAAATTCCTCCACTCCGAAAACACATATATTTAGCCGAAACTTTTTACCCCAACTTAGATTCAAGCCCGAATCCTTCCATTCCCAATCTTGGCCGCTGGGCCCCCAGTACGGACCGCCTTCGTCTCCGTCCAAATTCCATCTTATTTCCTCCCTAACCTTGGTGAGTGGGCTTAAATAAAATATTGTTATAAGAACACAAAACGCAGTCTACAAAATTTCACTTTAAGTACTTGTATATTTATAAACATATACACAAAAAGGCCTACAGTAGCAAAAGGCAGCCCGCTTACCGGGAAGAAAAGATTATCACCTCATTTATGCACCTCTAACCACAGTTGACATAGAAAGAGGGAGAAATATTCCCTGGGACTGTTCAAAATTACTACAATACAATATATACCAAGGTTTAAACATTGAAATATTTTAAGAATCCCAACTGTTCCAGGAAGACAGTGGCATCCGCAATTGGGCATATTGTGAGGCTGAAAGGGGGCGGGAACGGGAAGGACAAGAGGAATAGCAAGATTGGATGGAGCATGGCTGTTCAGATCTAGTCCCCAAACACGGCTAAAGCCATTTTAAGCAACGTTGGTGATCATTCATCAGAGCGATGCTGAGAGTATCTACCACTCTATAATGAGCTAAAAGAGTATCTATTACTCTCTGATAAGGCAGTTTGTTGGCTCGAATGTGGCAAACAATTGGTTCCCCAGATATTTTCCTGATTTGGAAATTTCGTATTGCTGTCTACAACAGAAGTAACACGCTACATAATACATTCTTATGATTCCAAAAAGACACGCGATTAATAAAAAAATACAATATAAGTGTGTACTGCTTGTGGACGGTGTTACGAAAAAACACAGATGTTTTGGTCAAGGCTTAGTAATTAGTAAAATATTTAAGAACCTATTTTTTCTAGAGATGATCGATATTCCTGTCCCGGTTAAAAGGAACCGGTTCCAAGCTGGTCACTGGAACCGTCGATATTCTTTGTCAAAGGAATCGGTTCCTCTTTTGGACACAATACGTTTTTGGCGGTAAGAACCTTTTGACGAGGAACTGCTTTCACAATTTCAGTTCTTTTCGTTTCTTGAACATCGTGGGCCAGCCTATTCTACATTGCTGGCGAGATCATCATCATCCATATTCAGTATGAGATATGAGGTATGAGTGAGTGTGAGACGATCGATGGGTTGAGAAGGGCTTTGTTTCCACTGCAAATTGGATTGAAGCCATTCATTAGTCGCTGTTTCATCAGCTAACGAGCGTTCAGACTTTTTGCCAATTTCACTTCTAACTGCCACGAAAATGATTTAAAAAATAGCGAATATTCATCAACAGGCTAAAGTTTGATACAGTGATGAGTGAATTTCACAGGGCTTACCAAATTGTTCAGAAAATATATCACGAATAGTTAACAACATTAATATATTTGATTACATACGGAAAAAACGTCAGATACTAATTATTTTTTAGGTCGGTCGGTGGTATTAGTGCCCTTGATGTGATATTTCACAAATAAGCGCTATGTAAATTAGCGTGAACCTTAACTGACCCTCCGCTTTTTTATGTGCTTTTTTATTCTGCAACTCCTATTTTTTCCAAGTTCCAAATCGGAACAGCAGACAGCCGCGTACTTTCCATCTCACTCGTTGTAACACCAACTCTTTCATTTACAGATCTACAAATTCATTCAAAATTAATTCCTACCACATTGACATTTTAAACTCGACTATACGTGATATTAAACAAAATTCCATGACCCAACTGCACTAACCTCCCATCTGCTTCGTCCTTCTTCCTATATCCCATTCCCATGTTCCCTTCCACCTTCCTCCCCTCCCCCATTAACTTAGTCAAGTTACTAAATTATAACTGTATATTTTCAAAAAAATAAAATTGTCATCACCAGAGGAAAATTTCTAATCGGCATGATTTGTTATTTTTATCATTATATATGTATTATTTATTGGTGATTTGCCGTTAATTTTCAAAAAATAAATAAAATATGTTTTGTTGTCCTATTCTACTGCTTATGTGTTCTGTTCTCATTGCTTTATATATTTCCCAGTAGCACCGGAACCTCCTTATATATATATATAAGGAGTACTCTGGGAGTAATTTTAAGAACATTACCATTGAATAAATCACAAAAATTTTATCTTTAAAGTTTATCCTAGCAGAGCGCACTTTATGTGGAATATCAGAAAATATAAATGCAATGTTATTATTATTATTACTATCCAGCCTGTTATTTCTTTGACGTCTAAAAGCTGAACATGGCGGGCTTTAATTAAAACTTCGTGTAGATTGAGGCGATTAGTGCCAATTTAGTTTATACCGCGAAACTATAATACTAATTTATTATGTCGTGGAACGCACGCGACAACCCAACCCAACCCAATGGGGGCTTATTCCTGAACATATTCATTTAGCGAAAGAAATTTTAATTAGTGTTACCTTAATTATAATCTTTCCACGGATTCAGGGTGTGATGGTAAACCGCATCGACTTAAGTTCCGTAGATTTCATGTCTGTCTGCTGTCAAAATGAAAATACTATTCAATGTTTACAACTTCTACCAGCTCGACTAATTCGATAAAATATGCGGCATATCACTACGTCCGATACTGTACTCGTATAGATGGACACACTTATCGATGCATTTGGAAACTTCGCTAGTAATAATAACAAATGGCGCAGTTTTGTGATATTTCAACTTAACCCCATTCAGTGGGGTTACGTTCGTAAAATTACTCCCACATTGCTCTTTATATGATAAAATAATGTTTTAAATAATCATACAGCATAAATATTAATCCTTCAATCCAATTTATATCATAAAACATAAATGTTTTAAATTATCATATTGATAAATATGAATGGAACAGTAATGGTGTCAAATAATATCAACTGGTAAAGATACAAAGCAATCAGAACAGAACACACGAAGAACAGAATAAGACAAAATAACAACAATAAAACATAAAAAAACAATAGTCAGCTTAGGTTCAGCAATGAACTACGACCGTAGAAAATGGAAATAAACACACATTCGTGGATCTAAAAAATGGTTCCTTCGTGTTTCGGCCGCCTGCATATGACAAGTCATCTTGTAGATTTGTGTATTTTTACTGTGCAGTTGGCTAAAAACAAGAGTCAGCAATGAACTACGACCGTAGAAAATGGAAATAAACACACATTCGTGGATCTAAAAAATGGTTCCTTCGTGTTTCAGCCGCCTGCATATGACAAGTCATCTTGTAGATTTGTGTATTTTTACCGTGCAGTTGGCTAAAATTTAAATTTCCTTCAACCCATTTCATATAAACCAACCAACGCATTCATTATTTATTGTTCTTATAAATATGTAGTTTAACGATAAACATTTAAAAAAATATTTTGCGTTAGATACATATTTTTCTTGAATTCCATTTAAAAACCACAATAAAAAATATGTAGATACATTAAAAAGGGGTATATAATGTCTTCAAGTACAAATTAAATCGGCGGGTATTTTATTAAAAAGGATGTGTCTACGTTTAATATATCTCCATCTAGCTCCTATTAAATTTTTCCAACCAATTTGCCTAACCTCAAACAAATCGTTAAACTTTCTCTAGCCCCACCTGTCTTCCTACCATTATTCCTGATACACGTGTCGAAACAAATTCATTTCCTAAGGTTTTATTCACTCGTACATAAATTATTCATAAATGGAATACATTCAGATATTTAGTAAAATCTACTGAGAAATTACCTACATCAAATTTAGTCACAATATACTGATCAATGTATGGGATTAGAAAAAATATAAGTAAAAACATGAAAAAATTGTGAGAAAACTACAACAACAAAAAATAAGTAAGCATTTTTTTAAAAGGTTTAAAAATTCGCTGATAATAAATTCCAGTGCTCTATCATACCATGAAAAGACAAAAATCATTTTATTCAACAAATTTACAACATGAAAGTTCAAACAACTGTTCTTACCGAGAAAGAAAAATAAATGTTAAGATATCAGAAAGCATCGGAGCTTAAAAGCTTCGTAAAGCTAAATAAGTTTTAAAGTGTGGATATTTTATTATATAGAACATAAACTTTTAGCTTCTCCATTTAAAGTAAGAAATATATGCAATAAAAAATAAAAACAGAATTTAAGTTGGCGTTTAGATAATATTTTTTAATGAAAATTTTACCAAGCAGAAATTCCGTTGATTCCATCGTTTCTGTGAATAATTTGTACAGGATACACCCTATAAGACTAAAGACATCAAAATCAATAAGTCACATTCTTATATGAATTATCGATTGAAACAATTTCTATGATTATAATATTATAAACACATAAAATTGTTTTGAACTACTTTATTTTAGTACATTGATCGACCAGTTTCGGAAGTACCCTTCCAGTATCAGGGTAATATTAAAAATACGTAATAGTGATGATGTTCAAATCATTTATATAAAATCATTTGCATATTCGCTAGCGATAAATTGCTCGTATCACTGTTTTCCTCCAGCACTTATACATTTATTTATTTTAAAAGATCTCACAAATACAGTTATTCACCAAATAAAATAAGAGATAAATGAAAGTGATACATAAAGAAAGATTAAAGTGAGGTAAAAAAAGTGTAGGTATCTGCATAGTGTAACAGAAGAAACCGAAAGCATTTATTCACACTCCACATATAATAAGATAAGATATATCCAAAGGAGTTTTATGAATATGACGTAAGAAGTAGTGTAACGTTTATTATAATAATAATACGAATAATGTGATAGAAGAATATAGGATAAGATAATGTTCGTATGCTGGTAAACCACAAATAATAGACATTATTTTCATAAATCGGATAATCTTAGAGATGGGCTTTTGCTTAAGCAAAAAAAAAAAGAAAAAGTCAGATGTCTAAAAAGTTATAATCCTGCATTTTTTATTAGGGCTTACAAATATCTAAAATAATAAAGATTTTTGACTACTGGCTTGGTAAAACACGTTAAAAAAAACGTTTGTTAATCTTGACCTGCGTCTCGTATTCTATTCATTTATTATAGTATTTTTCTCCATAAATTTCGAAAAGTTTTTGGCCTTCCTGTTGTACCCAGTTGTAAAAAACTTTACGTCTTTCGAGGCTAGACGGGCAGCGGGGCGGAGGAGATACGGGTGTATGGGGGGGGGGAGCGAAGTAATAGAGCTTTACGATCTGATGAAACGAGGAACCAATAAAGAATGAAACCTTCATGTACATTTTAATAACGTTAATACTAGAATGAGATGTTTTTACGGGAAACCCCCTAAAATTATTTATTTTACACATCTTAGGGCAGCGTAATCAAATATTAATATAAGGCGCTTGGTACGAAAGATGTTTTCAAAATAAAAATTGATGTATATTATAATTACACAATATTTTTGATGATTACACCTGCTGTTTTACGCTCTTATCGCTAAATGTAGGATGATTGATTATTCCTGGTTATCTAAGAAAATAATTTTAAAAACGGTTTTCGGAGAATTTTTTTTGTAAATCGTCATGATGACTTACCCAGATTATTAGGCTGGGGATTTAAGCATTAAAACGCTTTTTCTATCGGACTGAAGTAATCATGATTTAATATATTTTTAAAAACGATTTTCGATTTTTTTTTTTGTAAATAATACTTGTCTTTTTATGTGTTTTGGCAGATTAATCATGATTTAATATATTATTCTTTTTTATGTTTTGGCAGATCCATTATTCTGGTTTTCGAATTAGTCAAACGAATTGTTCACAAAACACGTCCTCCTCTATCCTCGCCAATCAAACTTAACCTCACTTATACAACATATGTAATAATATATATTTATTTTACTTATTTATAAGCTCCTACCCACGCACGAGAATTATTAAATAGAATGGTTTGAAATTCATACGATGGGCCTTTCTTATATCATAATGACCAAAAATTTAGTTAGTAAGGGATTAGTTTTTTTTATTTTTTATATTAAGTACCACACGAGAGTCCCAATTTGCTCCCAATATTCTGGAGCCGGTGGGACTATGTCATCCCCAATCGGGGTATGGGAAGATAAGGAGATAGGGAAGAGGAAGATTGGGAAGTACTTGGCAATTAAGATTTCGTCACCAAACACGGCTAGAGCCATTTTAAACAACGTTTCGATTCTGAATTGTGGTCCTTCACCATCGCCCGATACAGCGATACAGCGCGAGTATCTACCACTCTGGAACGTACCGCAAATATACTATATATTTTTTTATATTAATTAAATGTGAAAGTATGCCAACCAATACATTTTATTTACGCACGCTGGGATTTTAACCCGCGATCTCCACATTTGTAGTCGAGCCTCTTAACCACTCGACCACGGAGGCCATCATTAGTGTTACCATTATTATGATGATCAGTCTCCTTTTGCTAAATGTAAAAAAGCTGATGATCAACTTCTAAGGGAATACTCAAATGTGACCCACCAAATATGTTGATAACTTCAGAGTCGGAAAAACAGATCAGTGACGATGATAGACATGACTTTTTTGGTAGGTTTGAATCCCCTCATTAATTAACCTCTCTGTTGATGGTTACTTTGCTGTTGGATCCTGAATCCTATTGATATATTTATTTTTATTCGATAGAAGATTTTAGTCGAGATGGCCGTATTCAAATGTCACTGGCTACGCCCCCTCTCTCTTCCGTAGATGCAATCAATCTTCCCACTGCCAAGAACAGGTTCTAAGACATATGTATTCCGAGAGGCGTGCACTGCATAAAGGCACATAGTACTGCCTACCCTGCCATAGTAGCATAATATATGTATAATATTGAATTAAAAAATATTAAATTATTGCCAAAAAAAATTACAATTTCAAAAAATACGTAAGTTCAGTTAATCTCACCGCCGCGAGCCCCCCTCCGACTGTCCTACGTGTCAAAAGCAGTAACTACATATGCCCAAACGCTGCCAACGTCAGAGTAGATCATTCTATGTTCACTAGAACTAGACGACACAAAATATGTTTGCTGTACGCGCTTTCAAGTGGCTCGTTTATGTTAGTATCTTTGTTAATGTCTAGGCAGTGCTTTTTACAGAACAAATCCAACAGCAATCAGTGTCATCTGTTGGTACTTATCTCTATTATCAATTTATTCGCTGTTTTTCTTACTGCCTACCCTGATCCAAACTCTGTGCACACCACTGATATTCCTGTTACTGTACTTAAGGCATATATGTTGGCATCGATAGTTCATATTTCGCTATGTTGAAAGTGCATATTTATAATCAGATATCTAGTAATTACAGCTTTGACGGCATCGACACGGAAAAGATTTTCACAAATATGAAATTTTATAAATTAAACACAAAATCCAATGTGCAGAACTTTTTGCATTGAGCTTAATTTTATTTTTAAATCACATGACAACTGTCCTCCACATCACAGGCGAACTCCTAGCGTGGAGGACAATGCATGTACAATATTGTAAATAAACATGAAGTTAAGTAAATAAAAACTTCTTCAACAAAACGTTTTATGTCGAAACAAAATTATAATCGTATGTTGACAAGCGGAGAGCTTACCTGGCGTGTTCTATTTCGAGGGTTGACATATATTATTAAAGCGTATTATTTGATCCTTGTCAACCCTTGCATTGTCCGTACTTACCTTATGTGCTATTCGACATATTATTTTTATTTTATGAATAACATATTAAAAAAGATAATCTTGACAGCCGATTCATCATTTGTATCTGTATATAAATCTCCATTTATCAAATAATATTATATATTAAATCTAAAAACGTTGGGAATAATAATTCTACTTGATTGTATTGAATCATAAACACATATTTTATGATCGTTTTATGTCTGTCAGCCTCAGTAATTTGTACAATCATTTTCATCCCCGGAATGTAACTTTATTAAGTTTTTTTCAGTAAACATCTCCTAAACAATGCCAGATTCAGTAGTCTTGGAATGTCTTCCCCACGCGGTGGTCAGTATTGTTTCGACTTTAACATGTTTTCTTTCTACGAATTTACTTTTCTCGCAAAGTTGATTTTCCGCTTATTGCTCGGATGACATATTCACGAACTGATATTTTTGATAATTACGTCTTTTAAATGAAACAATGTTATTTAAAAAAAAATAACATTATGGAAACTTCAAATCAAAAATACTAAATCTTTAAAAAATTAGAATATAACTTCTTAACTAAAATACTCGCCATAATGCCACTTCCCTGCATGGGTAGGCAGGAGTAAGAATGGCCATACAGCTCTGTCTTTGCACACACTCCTTGCATCTCCAAATGTATACATCGTATCATGCACTTTTTGATATTTAAATACAAATAATAATGTCATCCTTATACTTTCTAGTTTGTGATAATTACATCCCTAATTGCGAAAATTCACGTGTTTAGAGAGGAAGTACTATCACATGTTACTTATACTTATATTTTCATGATTAAAATTGGATATCATATCAATTTATACATTGAAAGTTATTTTAGTGTAAAGCGTATTTTTAGTTTTATTTTTTATTTCGTAGTACATCTATTAGGTCTTTAGAAAGTTCGTTAATTGTTCGTTTTATTAAAATTCAAAACTTTGAAATCTTTAAATAAATCGTCAGTTGAGTTTTCTAATGGCTTTATAAAATTATTTTAATAAGTCTTCTTTGGTCTATTTCGAGTGGGGCTAAGGTAGTTTGAAACGCACCTCTCCAGCCTACTACTCCGAATCGCAGAATTGATTGGGCCAGTGCGTACTAGGCCTTTAGAAGCATAGGTTCTTTTAAAATGTTTCTTAATTTGATGAAAATGTAATATAGTTTTGGTATGCTTTTTATAGTTTGCATAATATGCTCAGTCCACTTTATATTTTGGTCTATTGTAATACCTAAATATTTAAAATGATTATTTTGTTAGCGTAGAGCATATATCAATATTATGATTCCCGCGTCTTCCTTGAGGAGTGAAAACCGTTGTTAAACCGAGTGTTAAACCATATTTTAATATTACTGGTGTCGATATGTTTAACGAGCCCGAGTATCAGATTAAAACTGTATTGTACGAAAATCGACAGCAAGAACATTCATAATTTATTTGAATCACGAACATTAAGTGTGAGCAGAGGTTCGGGAAATAGAAATAATATTCAAAAGTGATTTAATTAAAAATTCTCATTCTAGGACTTCCTTCACAAGAAAAACACTTCGGGAATTACGGAGAGTTCAACCCTTTTGTTTACAAAAATGTAAATGTTAATCCTTCAATGTCAAAAGGCCGTGAAAATCTTAAAAGCCCAAACATCCCTTTATCCGCTCGTTGAATAATATTCTTTCTCGAGGTTTATATTTATTTTTAGATAGAGAAATAAACAAAGGAGTAGAAGTAAGAGTACAAGAATATCGCGGCTTAAGATAAAAGTGAGGGAATAATTCCAAGATGAAAAAACACTTATCACAGAGGAAAGACAGGATATCTGACACAAAGAGGAAATTAAAGAGTCCAGAAGGAAGATTAATCCTTAAATGGGGGCAACAAATACCGCAGCAGAGTGTCTTGAGGAGGTTTTAATACTTTTATAAATATTTTCTTTTGTGTTGCAGCGAGATTTTATTTGGCCTTGTCGGAAGTGGGCAATATTTATTTTCATAAAGACACACTTTTGGAATATGATTTAAGTGGTATTGCACTATTCCAACGCTCCCATATGCTTCTTTGATAGCTAAAGCAATACCCTCGTTACTGTTTAAATTGTCTTTTAACTAATTACACAAATACATCTATATCTTATTTGTAGATCAAAAGTTGTGTTTGACATTGGATTGGCAGAATCAGACATGTTCGCCAAACAACAAGGTACGTTTATTTAACCTTTAAGAGTAATAATTTAAATATGTGCAAACAATAATTTGGATTCCAAAAGGTTGAACCATGTTAAAGCTTAAATTATAAACATCTTCTTTGTTATTTCTCATTTAGGAATTGATATTTTGTGGTGGAACTCCATTTTAATATGAGTTTATGATTTTAAAAACCTTTATACCGGTTTCACCTTACAACAGACATCTTCATTTCACTCATTTGGTTATCGGGGGTACCGTAAAGATGTGTTTGCCTTCCCCTGACTAAAAGTCAAAAGCGTCGACCATTGCCAGCGTCATGGAACGTTCGAATCTCTTTCAGTCTGTAGAATATTTGTACACAAATGGCATATTTAAATAATGCGTAGTTTCCTCAACGCCAGTAAGCTCCCGCAAAGTAAATTTAGTAATATATTCAATTTGGTTTTCTGTTTTGGGGATTCCATAAACCTCGGTTGAAACTGTACAACACTTCTTCGGTCCTTTGAAAAAAGGTTCTATCTACGTTTTATGGTCCACTTACAGCACTTGCCGTTGTTTCGGGCCACGGGCCGCAGCAGGTGAAATCTCTATCTGGAACTACAAACTTGTTTATTATCCCAATAATTCCACTTGAGAGGCCGTTGCTTAGGTTAACCGCTTAATACACGAGTCCACAGATGATACGGAATATTTCAACAGCATCTCGTGAGAATTTCTAAGTCTAGAATTTACACAACGTTGACAAACGCTTTATTACTCATATAAATGCGTAATAAGCTTTCGCCCCGTTTTTTATATTTTTGTTATTAATCATATCGTCGCTGGAAAGACAAAAGGGCTTAAGCGACACTCTGGTCAGAAATGAGTCAAATATGCAGTTTTGATCAGGTTTTTTTTTGCATCGAATGCTTTGACTTTCGTTTTATTCTGAAGACATTTGTGGCGATTCAGTCATCTAAAATATACTTACCATTTTGGGAAGGTTCGACTCAAGCAACACAGCTTGCAACTTAGCTTTTTGTCGCTTCATATATTACATATTATGTGTACAATATGCTTTCCGAGTTACTTTTGTAAGCATTGGGGGAATACTAGATATTAATTGAAAAAATGTGTGAACAGTATAATAAGATGTAAATAATTAATATTTCTAATTTTGAAACTAACAATTCGTGGTGAAATTCCATTTTAGTGTGAATTTGTGGTAAACACCTTTGTAACTCATTTCCACTTGTTTTTATTTTCGGTCGAAACAATTTCACCTTGTAACGGGCATCTTCAGATTGGTGCAATTAAAATTAAAGCTATGGTATATTTAATATCTATGTCCGAAATGCTCGCTATTGGCTCCATATAATATTGAACATTTGATTTGATATTATGTTTGATTGCTGACGGAAGCGGCTTTACGCTTACATTTGAATATACCTTGCGATGGGTTTATTACCTCCCGGGAGACGAGTTGGATAAATCTCCGGGTTGAAAAAAAAATATTTTTTTACTATTGTTGTCAGCTTTATTTTGAACCGTTGGTTATTTTTTATTCTTCTTTTTTATGTTCCCGTCTTAGTAGCTTAATGTATTTTATAGAAGGTATATTTATATGGGTCGATTGTTAAAGCAACACAAATGCTCAATATTATATAGATAAATAATATTTTTGTTTGAACGGAAATTGGTACCAACTCGTATCAAGTATAAGACGAGAGGTGCGGGTTTTTGTTCCGCGCCGTCGGGTCGGGAACGTACGGGTTCAATTGCCGTCCATGAATGGTATGTTTTTTCAAATTTATATCGTAGATATAAAGCACTGTGATTAGGTACTATCGATTTGCCGCCTGGAGCGAACTGTTCCAATTGCACCTGCACAGGACCGGCTCTGACCATGGATTTACTTGAAGTTGTACTGGTCTAAAAGATGCCTGTTGCAAGGTAAAACCCGGTTTTCAAATGCTTAATATTGATGGATTAGTAGTTGCACTTACTTCGTATATTTTTGAATAGGTAAACGACATAATTACTGTTAGATTTTTAAAAGTAGGTGAAAATTTTATTTATTAGGAAGCGCCCATATCTCCGCGAATTTTATCGGTTAAATATAATTAACATTAAAGGGAGGTATGGTATAAGCGATTCTCTTATAGCGAAATTAATAGATGAATTGATGGCAATTTGCATAAGTATTACAAAATAAAAATAAATAAATAAGTAGATTGTATTTCTTTCCAGACGTATTCTTCTCCAACACGAGCCTGGCTCTAGATTCAATCGGGTCCAGAAGATTGATAGACGACACATTTCACTACGCCATGGGACGAACTTTGGCCATCGGACAGTGCGTAGGCCTTCTTCCAATAACAGGCATTCTTAACGTAGACCCATCAAATCTTAGGTAACATATTAAATTACTTTATGTTTTTGCAGACGTTAGCGCCCCACGCGACGATTGATCGAACCATGTACGACACACGCTTATCGTATTAATACTATCGGATGATTAAAGATTCTTAAGAGATTAGGCAGATGACAACGGGTAAAGGAGGAGGAACTGCAACACAGTTTACTACCCAAAAAATCTCGTTCGTCGGGTATGGCCTGAGTGGTAGAGCGTCCAGCGGATCGTGCGGCCATTGAGCGTTCGCTACCTGGTCTTGACGAACAGGCAGCGTTTGGAGAAAACAGTGGTGGTTGGAACTGCTTCCATGACTTTGCTACATATTATCAACATGCATTTAGAAGAAAATTAATCGCGTAAGGAAGGTCAGAGTGAAGTTGTAACACAAAGAAAAAAAAGTGAGAGTATAGCAGGAAACTCCATTAATGGAGAACTGAGCACTTTTGGCACAAATAAAAAAAAATGTCCAGAGAAGCGAAGCTAGCAGTCTACAATAGAGTGCTTATACCAACACTGATTTATGGCAGTGAGGCATGAAACTAGCAGAGGAAGGATAAAAGTAGACTGAATACTGTAGAAATAAAATCGCTGAAGCGTATGTGCGGCAAAACCAAGTATGACCATATTCAAAATGTGAATATCGGGAAAGAATGCAAGGTTGCTGAAAGCCTAATGAATAAGATCAAGAAAGGGACACTTAGATTGTTTGGGCATGTAGAGCGAATGAACGAAGAAAGAAGTGTGAAAAAATGTCCGAGGAAGACATAGAACGATCAAGTGAATCAAATACTTGAATCAGGCCATGTGAAGAGTCAGAACAGAAGAATATGTAAGAGACGATGTATGAATGTGAATGAAGCAAGGAGTATGTTCCGAGACAGAGTTGTATGGCGGTCCGTTGTCTCTGCCTACTCTTGCTGGGAAACGGCGTAGTGGTTAGTTAGTTACTTAGCAAGCTTAAGATTAAATGAAGACAACCTCCATGAATTTACAAGAATGTCAGTGTCAACTTTGACTATATTCTATATATTAGGCTCAGATTAAATTTAGGATATTATTTCTTCCAACGGCATCACGCGAAGTACTACAAACGCTGTTTAAACACGAACTGGTACGAAGCTGGAGGCGCACGCCCTGCTGAACACAAGCTAAGGACGCTCTGTCCACCGCTCCAGCACCCGCCACTCGCATGTATGGACATGTGTTTAAGAGATGGTCAATATTCCTGTCCCGGTTAAAAGGAACCGGTTCCTAGCCGGTCACTGGAACCGTCGATATTATCCCTCCGAGGAACCGGTTCCACTTTGTCGATTTGCTAGTACTTTTCGAAAAAATCTCCTTCGTGGAACTTTTCTGGAACCGGCTCCAAGAAGAACTGGATAAATAAACGGTTCCTCGCCGGTCACCGGTTACTGGAACCGCAAGTATACCCAATTCTGATATCGACCATCTCTAATGTGTTTGTGGTGCACGCTGCACGCTTCAAGCTCCGCCCCGCTGAACGCTCGACTGGAGCGCGCACTCAGACCTTACGCTAAAGTGTAAAGGATGCTGGACTAAACGAAGAAAGCCAAACCTTTTTCAGTCTACCCTTTGTTTCCTATTATGTTACAGATTCAAATGGAAAAGCTGGATTGTAGCTTACAGCATGTTGATGATAGCGGGAGCCGCCACTCAGTCATTCTTGTGCCTTGTGCGTATATTCTTAACAGGCCTCAATATCCTGAAATTTGGTAGGTAACCAATCGATTTATGTACGTCTTTTACTTTTGCAATATTAAAATATTTATGTCGCTGAGAGCTCCTTTCAAATCTGTATTTTTGATTTATGGGGAGAGGTTTAATCTGGACTAACAACGGTTCTTATTATATGTGTGAAGAACTTAATTAGCATTTGTTTTATTCGCTGATAAATCATGGTCTATACAATGAAATTACGAACGCAGAGACACGTTGTTATCTTCAAGTAACAAACACACGTACGTTCCCAGTAAATTATTTATTCAAAAATTGGTCATGTACGACAAAGATAGATATTCAAAGAATATGTGTGTATGGGTGAAATAGATATAAGATCGGGCGGCGTTTCGTACTTAAAAATTGCGTCGAATACTACTTCCTTACTGTACACGTTTGTAATATCACTGGGTCCACATTGATTATTTGACAGAGGCTAAATTGTATTTTTAGGGATGCTGTTCTTCTACACTGCGGTGTTGTTGTGTCTGACCCTATTTCTGGTGTTGGCGCAAGAGTGGGAAAGTGTCAGCGCCACAATATCGTCAGGAGAGAAGGCCTTCCTACTTAAATCTAACACGGGGAGCAGAACTTCTGTGCGCAAGAGATTCTTCGTTAACACCATCATATTCGTTTTCATAGCTACATGTAAGAGTTGGTGGCTAATCTATCTTTTTTAGGGATTATTTTTATTGTTTATCTATTTTAACTTTGTTCACAACATTAAGATAGTTGTAACATCGTGATGGGTAATCGTTTTCATCGCCGATTCTAAGATTTAAAATGAAAAACTTCAAATACAACTTTGTTGATGTATTTAATTAGATTTGTCACTGTTTGTGTTGAATTGCAGTTGAACATTGCATGAGCGTCATATCTGCAGTATCGAATGCCTACGTCTGTTCTGCAGAAAGACCTTTGAGTAAGAGTTATGCCACCCAGCAGTTTGCCCAAATATTCGAATTTACGGAATATGCTCCGTGGAAAGCGATGTTAATGCAGGTAAATGTTCCTATAAGATGAAAGAGTAATGCTAGCACTACACAAACGTCCAACCGTCCAACTCCCAACAGTTGGACGATCGTGTAGAGGGGTAGTTCGTGCGCGCGGGCTCGAGTTCGGGGAAGTTGGTCCGGGATCGCTCTGGTGGCGGTAAACAACACCACATCAAAGGAGTTTGAACAAGTTCGTCCAATTCGCATTATGCTAGCACTACACGATCGTCCAACCGTCCAACTCCGAACCGCTTTCGAAGCTAAATTCCATAAGATTTATAGCAAATTTTAAGGAATGATATCTTATCAATATGTACTACCCGGGTTTGCTTTGAGATTTGACGCGCTTTGCCGATTTATTTTTCTTAAACTTTATTTTATTGAAAAAGCGAAAATTAGAGCGTTTTGTCTTATTATTTGAAAAAACAAATAAATATGTGACAGTTGCAGAGCTTAAATTATAATAAAGTTGCGAGTCAAAAATAGTTGTTTATTTTTTTTTTTTGATAGAAACAGATTTTATCAATTATGAAATGATATTCATATACATATTTGAATCGGTCTAATTTCCACAGATATGGAACGTTCAGGCAACTCTGATTTAAATGAGTATCTAATCACATCAGCACCAAAGGTAATTTTTCTTACTGCCACTTCCAGTCTAGACAGATACAAAGTGCCGCTTTATACGAGCTTGACAGAGGCACGATTAGGTATACCGAAGCCAGATTGCCAGATGGTGTAGGTACAGATAGCTACAGTGTTTCGTAAATAAAACTTTTATTATTTATTATTATCATATGAGAATGTTCGATTCAAAAGATATAATCTACAATAAAGTATAATAGCTTTAGAGTTACTAATCTGGAGAGACACTTGTCCCATGGTTACTATTGTTGCAGCATCATTCAGCTGAGTTTTGGCAAGACGTGAGAACGCAGTACGTCAACCTGTCCCAGGTGGTGAAAAAGGTGGATGGAGCCATCAACAAAATCATCGCTCTCACCTTCTCCGCAAATCTCTACCTCATCTGCCACCAGATGTTCAATAGCCTCAGGTAACTCAGACATAATTGTTTTTCCAATGGCCTCAGGTAACTCAGATGAAACTGTTCTTCTTCTGCACTCGTGGGATGTGTGGGATGGCACTAACTTCCCCACAATTCAAAATAAATAAACTATTATAATATAGCATCAGTTAACTCAAACGAAGGTGTTTTTTCAATAGTCCCAGTTAACTCAGATAGAATTGTTTTCTATGGCTCAGAGTAACTCAAACGGAGTTCTTCTTTAAATAGCCAATCCCAACTCAGATGGAGTTGTTCTTTGAACAACTTCACGTAACTCAAATGGAGCTGCTCTTTGAATAGCTTCACGTAACCCAGATGGAGTTGTTCTTTGAATAACTTCACGTAACTCAAATGGAGCTGCTCTTTGAATTACTTCACGTAACCCAGATGGAGTTGTTCTTTGAATAACTTCACGTAACTCAAATGGAGCTGCTCTTTGAATAACTTCACGTAACCCAGATGGAGTTGTTCTTTGAATAACTTCATGTAACTCAAATGGAGCTGCTCTTTGAATAACTTCACGTAACCCAGATGGAGTTGTTCTTTGAATAACTTCACGTAACTCAAATGGAGCTGCTCTTTAGTCTAACTTCACGTAACCCAGATGGAGTTGTTCTTTGAAAATTCACGTAACTCAAATGGGTGCTTTTTTGAATCTTCACGAAACTCAAGTGATTTTTTTGAACCTTTACGTAACTTAGATGGGCTTCTTTTCCCCTTATGGGATTTGTGGTATTGCACGAACCTCCTTATATTTCAGAATAAATAAACAATTATTTAAAATGGCATCAGTTAACTAAGTAAGCTGTTTTTAAAAGTCTCGAAATCATGGAGCTTTTTTCTTGTTCGTAAAATTTTTTAAAAAAAAAACCATTGCTGTCTGATATATAGCAATTCAATTTAAACGGATTTCGTTCAATGAAATTTCTAAGATTTATTTCTTATCTCTTTTTTTGAAAAGTTCGATAGAAAATTAAAAATAACCAAATTTAAAATTTCTTTTTAAAAAAACAAAAAGAATTTCCCTTACCATAGTTTGTTCCCCTAAAATTATTAATTTTTACTTACTTGCCCACACTGCTCAAGATAAAAATCAATCCGCCAAATTAAAGGGAAAAAAAAAATTTTTTTTATTCATACGTAAGCATTGAATTCAAATATAAAACCGAATTTCTGTTGTTTGGGGTGGGAAAGAAAATTCTAAATAACCTACCACGGGGATTATGAGTCTTCAAAATAAAATTGTGAAAAATAATGGGGCTATGTCATTCCCAAATGGGGCGAAGTATGAGGCTAAAGGGGGTAGGGGGGAAAAATATGGGAAAAGAGGATGGTTAAAATAAAAAATGCCGGTTTCGATTTGAAAGGTGGTCTTTCAGGGGTTTAATTTTCCCCGCCATTTCAATGTTTAGGAATGAAAGTTGGGGGAAAAAAATTTAAAACTAAAAAAATTGTTATTTTTTTCCGTCTCCCCGGCTCCCCAACTGCCCTACGGGTTTGCGACATAATGGGGCATAACTCAATTTTTTTTTATATTCTATATTTTATAAACAATACTGGGGGGAAAAAAAAAAAAATGAAAGCCATTAAAAAAACAAACAAATTTATGTCGTATTTTTAATTTTCTTTATGAAATTTATTTAG